>OZ038475.1:26612647-26682647 GCA_964036315.1 Acanthosepion esculentum | reverse complement strand
CCAAGCCCTCTATTCTCATTATGTGTCCTAGAAACTTCAACTCTCGCATTCTGAGGCTAATTATAAGTGTTCTGTTTTTCCTTTTTTTATTTAAAATTTTCTCTAAAACTTCGTCGTATCTTACATGTTTAGTCCATTCTATTCTCACCATCCTTCTATAGAACAATATTTTTGTTGCTTAAAGCCTTTATTCCATCTATGAGAAGACTGTCCAGTATTCACTTGCATATAGGAGGATTGATATTATATAAATGTTCAATAAACTTTTCTTTGTTTCTAATGAAATTTTCCTGTTGCTTAATACTTTGCATAGCTTTTGGAAGATATCTTTCGATATTCCAATGCTCCTTCGGATTTGGGTTTTGCACTTGGCGGCCACACTCTTAACAACATAATATACGCAGATGATATAGTACTGATAGCAGACGCGGAAAAGAAATTACAAAACCTTCTACAGAAGGTAGCGAAGGATAGCCAGAAGAAGGGACTAAGCATAAACTACAAGAAGACAGAATGCATGATTATCAGTAAAAGGATGAGCCCGAAATGCGATTTGAAGGTCGGGGACACTAAAACCAAGCAGGTGCAGAAGTTTAAATTTCTGGGAAATGTTTTGGCAGAGAACAGTAAGTGCGACGCTGAGATCCGAAGACGTATTGGGATGACCAAGGACCCAAAGCTAGGCAGGAGTATTACGAGACAGGAGCATTTCTCTGGTAACAAAGAAAAGAGTACTGAGCTGCTGCATGATATCTGTCCTCCTTTACGGCAACGAATGTTGGACCATCTCCTCAAAGATGAAAAAGAAAATCGAGGCAACGGAAGCATGGTTCTACAGAAGAATGCTAAGCATACCACGGACCGAGCGTGTGAGCAATGATGAGGTTTTGGAGAGAATGTAAACAAGGAGGAAGCTTATACTTAACATCAGGAAGAGTCAGATGAAATTTCCGGGTCGCGTAATGAGAAAGGAGGGCCTGGAGAATCTGATACTCACAGGTCTAACAGAGGGAAAGAGAAACAAGGGGAAGCAACGCATGACATACCTGGCGGGCTTAAGCAAATGGATGACAGAACAGTCTGGGGGAGGTGGCAGACGGACGAAAATTATTAAGAGTTACAAGAGATAGGGGGAAGTGAAGAGCCATGATCGCCTACGTCCTGAAGGGACACGGCACATAAAAAGAAAAAAAACTTTGTCTTCTGTTAAAACCTTTCCCAGCTAGTTAAATTGTTGTACTTGCTTGATTTTGGTATCTTCAGATTATAATTTGCATGTTCAACTGTTCCTTTTACTGGCAACCATACATTCTGTCTTTACGAATCATTATCCCAGACTGACGATAGAAAATTATTTAAGATCAATTAGATTTGAAAAGTGGGCCTTATGTCGTACAAGGTTACGGTGTGTTATATTTTCATAGCCAGGAGAAAGCATAGCGAGTTAAAAATGGAAATCTCATTAATACGCTAATATCCTTGCCTTTCTGGTGGTTGAGAAATTTTGCTGTTTTTGGTGTAGTATAATGTCTCTAAGGATAAGAAGTTGTGAACGGCCATGATTGCCAACGCCACAGTACACAAATATATTTAAGTTTACTTTTTATTTTTATACAAGTACATGCAATATATATTAAGCTATCAATTTTGCGAATAAATACTAGCAAACTATCCTAATTCACCTGAATTTCTTAAATAAAACATTGTCATTAATTTGCTATTTTTTTAAATCACCTCATGCAAGGCCATAAAGCCACTAAGACACAAGAGGTTACAGTGTGTGAAAGAATTAAGAAGAGAAACATTAATAATGAGCGGAAAGAAGAAAGAGTAATCAGGAGGACAGTAGCATTTAAATTTATAAAATCTAAACATTAATACCTTTTTTTATCAGGTTTATAAACTTATTTACAGATTTATTCTTCGATTGTTAAGTTAAGAGCGCTTTACCGATAGATTAAAAGTAAAGAAAAACTTGTGAATTGCGAGAAGATACAACAGAACATCGAAGGAAAACATGACATTGGTAATGGTAATATTAGATGTTTCCTTATGTGACATTCATTACTCGATCAGACTTTGTTACTTTCAATAAAAGTTTATAAACTCATTCTGTTAAAAGAATTTTTTTAAGTCCAGTATTTGTTATCACTTTCTTTAGTATTGTTGGGAGTTTCATTTCTAACTATTTATTCGAAATAGTGTTGAATGTCAACATCTGGATCCTGTCAGTATTTCCCCTTCGAGTCACATGGGCTATCAATTGTAGCTGCTGTTCAAAGTCCTTAAGTGGTGTGGTCTCTGTTTTTTGTTTGTGATTCTGTATCATTAATTCACGAGGTTTTAAAAGTATGGCCCTCACTAAGACCTACATGCTTCATTCACTCATTGATTTGAGAAAATTATTGTATACAGCTGACAGTTCAGATATTTCTGAAATAGTTTGACGCCATTAATGACACCCACAAAAAAATCTCCGTCTGAGGAGGCTATTTAAATACATGATGTGAATTAATTTTTTTTTTTTTTGGAGCAAATTGTGGTTTTTGGCAAAACTACCACAAGCGGAGGCCTGGTTGATTTTGCGCCTTGGAGTGAGGATTCGGAGAGCCGAGTTCATTACTATCACTTATGTACTAATAGTTTAGTTTGTTTTAGGACATATCAACCTCAATAGGTTATTTAATGCGGACAACATTTTTATTGCTGGTAATTTTTTTTCTTCAAAAATGTATTGCTGGTAATAATGTAATTACTGGTAATAATTTTTTTCTTCCAAAATATAATACTGTTAATTTTTTCCAAAATATATTGTTGGTAATAAAACCTATTTTTAAACTTTTCATAGTGCGTTGACGCCAACTTTCGCATAGCTTTGACACTAACAGGTTCTACCAACCCGGATCATGGTTGACCTGGGAACAATTAAGAGAGGGTTCCACACTCTTCAAAACCTCATGATCAGAGGACTTGCTGTCGGATGTTGTTTATCGTCATACCCAGGACACACGTGCTAATACCCTTGGGAAAGTTATGAACTAATCTCTCCTCCTCCAACATGTATAGGTAAATAGCAGGACAGACTGGGTTCTACAGCGTTGGGTGGAGAAGAAAACCAGTCTGGAGAGGGTTGGGCTCCGTCATGCGATCTTGACTAAGACACCTCACTTCTACTGTGACTAAACCTCACTTCTACTGTGTTCCTACAACTCTAATGAGTCACGGGACAGTCGATTCTATGTTCCATTTCAGGCTTCATATTAAAAATCAGTTAGGACTATTTAATCTAGTAAGCAAACAAGATGGTGGTATCGGGATTGGAAAATAAAATAAATTTACATATAAATTTGAATAACGCTCTGTTGGTTGAACTTTCGTTGCTTAATAATTTTAAGGCGGCGTTACGGGCTTTGTGTTCAAATTTCGCCGATAGCTTTATTCTTTAGTTACGATCAAGGCTGCTAAAAACTGTTGCAGAATAGACAAGTGCTATGAAAAACATAAAAATCATTAAAGACAACAACAATAATAATAATAATAATAATAATAATCTTTTGTCTTGATGAATTCAGACAGACTGAATTAAATTCAGTACCACAGATTTGCTTGTCAGTTGTGTGACCTTAGCTAATTGGCCATGTCCGCCAGGAAGTGACGTACTATTCATCTCTGTCCATAAACAAGTGTAGTTAGCAAGCAACAGCACCGGCTTTCGAGAAATATGATTTTTAAAGTTTGAAAATCAGGCGGTCAAAGGCGACTTAGGAGTCACATCATGATATCAAGAAATACCATCTCAGTAGACGGGGTTACCCACTGTGAAATTATTTTTAACTGAGCCCCACCAGCAAGTTTCTGCTTTGATGTTATCAAAACCTGTTATCATATCGCGCATATGTAATGTATATACCTTTATCAGACTGAATGTCATGATGAATATATTGAATTTCATATATTTGCACCCCAGCATCACTTTGCTGAGGTGATGCTCACTGTAGGGATATCACTCTCAGCCGATAGCTTGTTAAATGGGAACATCTGAAATATGTTACAGAAATTGTTTCATACAGTTGTTGTCCTGATGATTATCAGCTAAGTGAACCTCACAACAACCATGTCAAACGAACCTGACAAAGGTCACTGAGTGAAGCCAGAACTTGCCAATATAAAATAATATTCAGCTATGTGCTCCCATCCAAAAATTATCAGGCATAAATAAAGATTTATTTGCGGCTACAGATAAAGGTCTCGATGGAATTGATAGTGAAAATGAGAATCGATACTGGTAATCAACATCCAGTTAAGAAAAAACAGTATCGTACTCCTTTGAAGATCCGAGATCAAGTAGTTAAAATTATCGATAATATACTGGAAGCTAAGGTGATAGAAAAATCACAAACTTCTTCGTCTTTCCCCATTGTTTTAGCTTTGAAAAAAGATGGAATACAATATTTACATATGCTAGGCCACAAAAATCTCCTGAGCCGACCAATCATAGAAATGAATACAATATGCGAACCAGTAATAAGGAGTACCAGAGAAAAACAATAATAACAACGAAAATAGCAATATGAGCTCTGGTAAAAACATAGCATGATAACAGCAAAAATTGCAATATGAGCACTGTTAAAAAGTGGTTGCTGAAGACATTAGGTTTATAATACCCAGAAATTCATACACAAATGTCCTCAAGGACACATGGCACAGCGGATAAAGGCCTTAGTTAGATCCAGTGACAGGACCCAAAGAGTGTGAGTTCAATACCTGGTTAAGTGGTGGAGAACATGGAGAGGGGAATTAACAGGAGATAACTGGTAACTGACATCCATTAGATATGGCACGTGGAACTACAACAGTCTACCCCAGAGAAAGAAGTAAAGGGTTCATTTCGACATTCCAACAACCTAAAGAAGTCCGGAGCATACAACGGCCGAAACGTTGTGATAAATATGGCGACAAAGATGAGGAATAATGTAAATAGTGTACATAATACCTCATCTCAGAAATATAGACAGATACCGATGGAATACAATGTTTTGCGTTGACTATTGTTCGTTAAATAAGATAATTTGGAGTAATGCATACCCACTTCCTGTTATTGATGTTATATTAACTTAGAGTTAAGTATTTCTCAAAATTAGATTTGGAGTTTGGTTCTCATCACCATTGTCTAAAAAGTCCTGGCTTCACTTATTAACCCTCTTTGTTTGATATCGTTTTTGTGAGGTCCACCACATTTAGTTGATAACAATCAGAATAATCACTATTCGAAACAATTTCTGTTACGTTTTCAGATGTTTTCATTTAGCAAGATATCGGCTGGCACTGATATGGCTACATCACTCAATAATAATAATTATTATTATGACTATAGCAGCAAAAATACTGTTTTCAAGATGTCACTAAAAGTATGAATTAAATACTTTACATTGATACGGATTGTACCATTGTCTACGTCCAACGTATCTAATTAAGCGGTGATGCTTGAGAGGAGGCACTGTGGAGAGCGGTTCGGATTGAGGAATCGGAGAGCCCATTTCGAATTCCAGTCGAATCCATTAGATTCACTTACATGCTAATACCCTTGGGAAGGGTATGAATCCTCTTCTTTTAACCCAGCTATGTGTAAATAGCAGGACAGACCGGGTTCTATAAGCCTTGAAAGGGCAACTGGTCTACCGCAGAAAGAAATGGCAATCTACTGCGTCAGTCATGTATCGGAAGTCATGTATCACGCCTGACACATAACTGACTGACTGATGCTTGAGAAATGGTAACTCCCAAAACTGAATTTTTAATGGTTATACTAAACCTAGCTAAAATCTATCGACGAGGTTAACAAAACTCAAATGATAAGTCTAACTGGAAATTCAATCATTTCCATTGTTATTTTTTGTTTCTTTTTCTACGTGGAACCGCGCCAATCTTATTCTGATTGGCTTTACCAGTGCCTTATCGTCAATTGATCAAAGTTCATGAAAAAAGAAAGAAAGAAAATGATGCTAAGTCTAAGAGAACTAGAGATAGAAAAAATGACGGCGCAATAATTTTTTAATATTTTTTATATGACAGACATTCAGGAAGTGATTAAAAAATGTCAATGTAACGAGAAACAAAACAAAAACGCAATTGCGCATGATAGCTGAAATTGATACCTTGGTGTCAAACCAGACAACATAGACATCGATATACAGCTCAACACAAATCCAAGATTGTAGAATGTCCAGTGAGGATTGAACTAACTATAATAGTTTGTATTTACTCAACCCCCACGAGGTAAGGTTGTGATACGAGGTCGGTTTAATGTGGGGAGCCCGAGCGCGTACACCCGGGCTAAGAACAAAAATTCCTGAGACTCGGCAACCGTCGGTTGCGCTGGCCTTGGTGCATGCACCGATCCCTCTTTCTAGTGCAATGAAAGGGTGCGGCTTGGGGCAGCTGTTCCTCAGGGCCGGGAACACTCAGTATAATCTTCCTCAGTTGCGACTCTGTCCCTTGACGGAGTCGCAACTTACTATAGTAGTTATGGTCTGCGAGAAAAGCTTAGTAGCAACTCGCCTCCGTGGTGACGCGCTGAAATAGTTGCACACAAAGCTAAGCTCTGGGAAAAGTTCAATAGAGGAAGGCCGAACTTACTGTGCTAGTTATATCCAGGAAGAATAGCATTCTCGCATCGTAGAAATCTCCTCTCTGATATATAGGAAATAAATTAATTTTTCAACTTTCTAAATAAAATACAAAAGAAAACTGGTGTCCGTTTCGTGCTCTGATTACCCATTGATTTATCCTGTACGATATTACCTAGATTATTTAATCGACTTTATCTGTTGGAAACAATGATCTCCCCACCCCTTACTTGATCGTGCCAACCACACAAACTCTTCATCATTATCTTTCTTATTTTTTTTTCTTTGAAAACATTCATAAGTGGGAGGAGATAGCTAATATGTTGACCTCCTAGGCATTTTTGCCTTTTGATCGAAGCATTCTCGTGTGTCTCACGTAAGGCTTTTAGTATACCTAATGTGAATTAATTGGCGGTAGGTTTGTTTTTTAAGTAGGCGTCTACGAGTAGTATGTAAAAAGGAAGGAAAGCACGTCAAGTTTATAGAATGCTTTTGAAGTTAGCTCTAATTATTTTGTCTCGCAATCAGCCATGGACACCCCGCGTTGATAAACAAATAAGTTGGGTGTCAACACCAGAAAATGTCTTTTGCAATAAGCCTATCATTTATAAAATCTTGCAATATGTTCTGCTCTTTTCCAAAGAACCCTGACGAAAAGGAACTTGTACACGTCTTGTATGTCAATTGTAGTATTCTTGTTAGTCGATTTATGCACATGAGCTAGATTTTCTCCTTGATAGTTTCTAAGAGCAATTTATAAATCTTTTTGCCTCTTTATTCGATGTTTGATAATTTTAAATTTCATCACCGATGAAGAGGAGACTAGAAAGCGATATATGTTGCACCACTGAAGGATAATAGGAATACAATGGAAAGAAAATGCGTGTATGAAGAAAGTTTTAAGGCTAATGGGAATTAAAATACACACACACACACACAATATATATATATATATATATATATATATATATATATATAAAATGGCTCTAATATATGCTTTATATGGTTGTTTGTGAATGTACAGATATATTTATATATATATATATATCAGGAGCGGCACGCACACACACACACACACATATATAAGTGTGTACAATTGTGTGTATATATATATATTTAAAAAATCATTGTATGCATGTATATATGTGTACAAGTATGCATAAAAAGGCTCTATGATGTGTGTATATATATATATATATATATATATATATATATCGGTTGAATTGTATTTGTGTACACGTGCACACAAGCATATATACATATATGTATATAACAAAAAATCACTGATTTAAAATCCAACAACAATAACAACAAACGGTCCTGATATGGGTAAAGCAAACAAAAAAGTAGGGTGAGAGACACTCTAAAGACTGGACATTGGGAAGTGATAAGCTAAGATCGTCTAATTTGATTTATGGTCACCTCAGAGATCACAAGGAATTTTCTTCATTCACAGTTTTGTCTTTCTTTCATTCTAAACTGAGGAAGCCAAAGAGAGCAAACGCTCTCCAGCGCAACCCGCTTTTAATAAATTTTCCTTTTTTTCTCATCATTTTACTTTCGGATAATAATGTGCATCCTACAAGCACGCACACTTATACTTATAATGAGAAAGAAACAGATGAAATTTTCAAAGATATATAATCAAGAAGAAAGACTTAGAGAATTTAACACTTACAGGTCATATTGAGGGAAAAATTATGACAGAAACGGCGAGTAACTTTTCTAACGACCGTGTTTAAATGGATAGGAGAATAAGCTCTAGGATTATGTGGTAAGTATTTCTAAGAGCTACACAGAACAGGAAACTGTAGAGAGACATGATATCCCATGTCTTGATGGGAGAGGATGCTTAAAAATTAGAGAGCTCAAAACAAAATAGGGTAAATAAAAAAAAATAAGGGTATGAAGGAGACAAACCTTTTTTCTATAGTATATAGACCTTTCAGCCTTGAAAACCAGTAACAACATTTTTTATGTGGATGTTACAAATAAGAAAGGTAGAATAGTCACTTTATTTATGTTCGGACTATTGTCCTCATCTTTGATGTTATCATAACATTTCAGCTGTTATGCCCTCCGGCCATCATGTGCATATCGATCTGGGTAACCTACAGGAAATTATTAACTAAACCCTTTATTTAAACTACGGAGTTAAACTGTTCTTGATCCACTTCCAATGTCTAGGTCTTATTTTTAGTAGTGTTCGGATAAAAATAAGAACTAGACACGGGCAGTGGAACAAGAATTGTCTACACCCGTACATTAAATAAAGGGTTCAGTTCAAAAATTCCTTATACATCTGGGGAATGCTGGAAGAAACAACGGCCGATACATTGTGACAGCAACAACAAAGATGAGTACAATAGCCTGAATATAGTTATGGCTTGCGAGACTAATTTGTTAATGATTGTTAGCAAGATAGTTTCTGAGGCCATAACTTTCTGTCTTTTAAAACATGTTTTCTCTTTAGTGTTCTTCTGTTTCCTTCATTTTTGTTTTTCTTTCCTCTCTTGTCTTTCAATGTTTTGCTTTCACCTTTCATATCTACTTCTCCATTGATCGGATACCCTTTCTGATCCACTCTTTTGCATCCCCTTCCCTCTCCTCTTTCTTGCCTTCTCTTTGTCTCTTCTTTTCCTATCCTTTCTTGCCTTCCCTTTCTCTCTTCTTTTCCTATCCTTTCTTGCCTTCCCTTTCTCTCTTCTTTTCCTATCCTTTCTTGCCTTCCCTTTCTCTCTTCTTTTCCTATCCTTTCTTGCCTTCCCTTTCTCTCTTCTTTTCCTATCCTTTCTTGCCTTCCCTTTCTCTCTTCTTTTCCTATCCTTTCTTGCCTTCCCTTTCTCTCTTCTTTTCCTATCCTTTCTTGCCTTCCCTTTCTCTCTTCTTTTCCTATCCTTTCTTGCCTTCCCTTTCTCTCTTCTTTTCCTATCCTTTCTTGCCTTCCTTTTCTCTCTTCTTTTCCTATCCTTTCTTGCTTTTACTTTGTCCCTTCTTTTCCTATCTTTTTCTTGCTTTGTTTTTGTCTCTTCTTTTCCTCTCTTCTTTCTAGTCTTTTTGTCTCTTTTCCTCTCCTCTCTCTTGCCTTCTTGCTGTCTCTTTTTCCCCTCCTCTCTCTTGATTTCTTTTTATGTCATTTTTATTCTCTCTCTTGCCTTCTTCTCCTCTCTCCTTTATCTTCTTTTTCTTTTTCCCTCCTTCTCTCTTTTGCCTTCTTTCTGGCTCTTTTTCATCTCCTTCCTCTCGCATTCTTATTGTATTCCTCATCCCATTTTTGTTTATCCTTTATTTTTCTCATCTCAATATTTTTGTGCTTGCTTTGATTTTAGTTCCTACGAAAAGACTAGTTTTCCATTATTTAATACTCTACATTTTTCCCTTGATATATCTACTTGTAGCCACTAATTTCTCTCTTGTGTGATTTCCCCTACTATCGAACCAATGCATCTTTCTCTTTCCACACAAACTTCTCCTCCTATTTCTTTTCCTATTTCTCTTTCATTATTATCTTTCAATACCTCTCCTCTGTCCACCCGGTGTATGATAGCAAATACCTCACTAAGAGGTATGTTTTTTTACCCTTTACATTTGATCTGGAACAGAAGAGAAAGTTGAAGAACAGCATTATAAAAGTAAAGTTGAATTCACTTCGATCGTCCCGGACCTTAATCACATCAAATGTTAATCTTCACCTTTATCATGACGAGCATTATTTTTCATTTCATACGCATTATCTAGAATTGTCTTACCACCGTCGCCACCGCGTCGAATCAGACTCGCGTAATAAGGTTCTACTTCATTAATTGTTGAGACCTGAACGAGGCTGAATGGCTAAGGCGGGAAAGTGATGACTGACCGGCCGCTCCTCAACGTTCAACTCAATTAAGACAAGCCACTCAGACGCCGTTGAATAATAACCCATCAACACTGTA
Organism: Acanthosepion esculentum; assembly: GCA_964036315.1. Taxonomy (NCBI): domain Eukaryota; kingdom Metazoa; phylum Mollusca; class Cephalopoda; order Sepiida; family Sepiidae; genus Acanthosepion; species Acanthosepion esculentum. The sequence continues at coordinate 26,672,089 of OZ038475.1, read as the reverse complement.
CTTCCATACCTTCCCAAAATCCCCTGCCTTTCAAATCTTATCCACATAAAACTGAGTCAGTGTTTTTCCTCTTGTCTGTTAGCGCAATAACTGCTCAAATCATTTGTACTAGAAACGTGAAACATTTAGCAGACACTAAAATTCGCCGAGTTATCCGAGTCAGTTTCTCTTTTAAGTAGACTTTTTATGGTTCCAAATCGGCGTCTGGTGCTACTCTATACATTTAACAAAATCATGAGCTCTTCGGTATTTGATTAAACTCTATTTATTGCGTCTAGGCATCGAAATAACAAATGGGAAAACCAAGCAAGTGCATCAAGAGAATAAAAAAAAATCTTTTGTAAATGTCATTCTGATTAAGCCTATACTCAGATCACCTGTAGTAATACAAAAGCTCTTATGCCAATCTGGCAAGTCATTAATAGAAAGTTTCTTATTTGCTATTTTACAAAAGGTTGGTGCATACCCAACTTAACTAGATTACCAAACATCAAAATTATTTTGTATATATCTCTGAGATGAGGTATTTTGATTACTTGCATTATTTACATTACTCGGACTCTTATCGTCATCTTCATTGCCATATTCACAACATTTCAGCCGTACGCATTCTTCAGGTGATTGGAATTTCGAGCCGAACCCTTTATTTCTTCTACCAGGGTAGATTGTTCTAGTTCCACGTGTCATGCCCCTTCGGGATGTCTCAGTTATTTCCCTTTAACTCAACTCGCCAATTTTTTGGTTCACCACTGGTACTGGTACCCAACTCACAACTCTTTGGGTCTACTCAAAGTATTTAACCAACATCTTAATCCACTGGGCTATTTAAATAATGCAAGTAATCATAACATCTCTTCCCAGAGATAGAGACAGATATGTTATACGTTGGTTTCCTGTCTCACTAGCTCTCTATCTGTCGCGTGAGTATCAAACTTTCTAAGCCCTCCTTCCTCATTATGTGCCCCAGAAACCTCAACTCTCTTCCTGTTAAAGATTAGCTTCTTTTTGTTTCCATTTTCTATTTGGCAGTAAATTCAGAAAATTATAATTGAATTTCTTATGTTTTTTAATTTTAAGTAATTGGCTGATATTTTTAAATAGTTTACTGCAAAATTTACATATTAACAGAAATTTAAAAAGCACATTAGAGCATTGCATACAGTCCACTATATTAAGAGCAATCGTTTGATGATTGTGAGAATCTAACAATAATTGCATCTGCATCTAATTCATCTAACAATTCCTTTTCAATGGATAGCAACATGTATGTTTCAAAATTCTCTTCAGACAGCGAACTACTTCCCATTTACGTATCTTGAAAATGTCCTGACTTGAATAATTTATAGTGTACAGATAACTTTATAAAGTTCTTATTCTTTTTATTACTAAAACATTTGTCTGTGTTTGTCTCTATTCCATTTTTTATATAGTAGACCCATTCCATCAGGGGATCACTTGCCATCGGACAAGCTTGCACTCTGGCCAGTCCGCCACTGTCCGTGTGTCGGACTATGGGTTGACAGTGGGGATCAAAAACCAAACTGACCGAGGGTAATTAATGAAATATTAAGTGAATCTATTGGTAATGCACAATCAAGTTCGTGTCACACCACTTTATTACATTGTTGAAAAAAAAGGTTTTATACAACAATTATTTTCCACTATTATCTTCTCTTTTTCCAATGCATTTAATATATTGGCAAACTCTAACACATAGATCGAAGTATCACACAGTGAAAATTTGAGATAAAATACAGTTAACTCGGTGTTACTCTCCGGATATAATGATTCACTCTTGTACGAGAACCTATCGCATAGATTCTAATTGAAACGGCAGAAGGCAATTCCGTTAAATGAAAGATAATAAAACTATTTCGAACTCGTCTCGTAGCTGATAGATTTATTTTCCACCTGTACTGGTGGCTTTTGACTGTAGCCAAGTAAAAGCAAAGAAAGTACTTCTCCCTTGGATGATAGCGTAATACAATTTTCTTATCTTTCGTTTAGAATGTAAAAAAAAAATCATGACCGATCTTCAAGAAGAATGGTAGCTGCAGCTGATACTCAGATAAATTAGAGACGATAGCTTACCGAAAGTTTTTAAGTTCAAATGAGTTTTAGCACGAAATTTAACTATACTAAAAAATGTGAAAATTTTCAAGTGATAAAAAAGGATTTATCGTTGGAGGGCAATAGTTCGCATACTAGTTGTAAAGACCAATTTTCGACAGTTTTTTCATAGGTTAATACAGGTAGCCTATTTCAATTTATGCTCGGAAATTTGGTTAGGTAATTAGTGCACCTGCACACGGAAAGAAAATGAATTTACCAAGTACACAAAAAGGCAAAGTGACTAAGAAAATGGTGTGTCTTCAACCGGATTTATTTAACCAATACAGCAAGGTGATCGTAAGACAAACCTAAGTCTTACCAGGGATTTTTATTGGTAGGATAAAGCTTAACATAATTTTATAATTTCGTTTACTCAATACAAGTTCAAGAGCCACTCGAGGTAGAGGGTTACGGAATGAGGTTGTTATAGAGAAGTAATGTGTAGATTATGAGGTTAAGTAGAATAGATAACGGTTGACCATAGATTTGAAGTGGTTAAGATCGTTGTGATCAGAGAAGCATCCTCTTGGGAATCTGTTCCACAACGTAACGGTTCTTTGAAAGAGTGCAATAATAGTCAATGGAATAAGTTTTGGTACAGTATTAATGGTAGAAATAGAAATAAAGCTGCGAGTACTTATAGACAAGGAACGCCAGGAAAAAAAAGATTAACTTTTTATTCAAAGAATGTAACTTTTTATACAAAGAATGTATAATCTTGAGTAAAATGCACGGTCCAAAACGCGAACTAATTGAATATTTTCTAATCAATTCACCCCAAACAGGGCGTTAATGCAAATAAGACGCTAGGGGCTACTAAGGAGGAAAGAGAATGTGCAGAGTTTAGAAGGAAAACGGAAACCCAATCGTAAATAGGAAGCAAGGGATAAACATCTACGCCTTTTCAAAAGACCGGGAATGAATGTGAACCGGACGAAAGAAATACGTCAAAATAAATCAAATATGGAAAGTAAAACAATCTGAGAATTTTATAACAGACCATGAAATATGTGATACAAATCTGAAAGCGAACTGGAATTGTGGAAGGTATCCTCCACCATATTAATAAAAAATAATTTTTCCTTAGAGACAACGGTAAGAATGTCCAAATCGTATCTGATATCAATTTTACTATATATCAGTGAATGCTGGAAACTTTTTTTTCACATATGAAGAGAAGACTTGAAGCAACAGATATGTGGTTTTGCTGGAGAATTGTGAGAATAAATGGATGTGACATGTGACAAATGAGGAAGTTCTAAGGAAAATGGGAACGAAAAGGACACATTTCCTTAGGTAGGATACATAATGAGGAAAGAGAACTCTGAGGATCTGACAGTCACATGGTATACTGAAAGCAAATGAGGTAAAGGGAAACAGTAGGTAACTCGGAGGGATAGTAAGGAGAGAAACATTACTTAGATATACAAAGGATAGGAAGTTGTGGTGAGACATGATCACGCAAAAAAATAGTTGTTTAAGTGGTGAGCAAAAAGCACAAAATATTTTGGTTGAATTAAGCCAAGTCAAGTTCGAGGTCTGCTGCCATGCGCATCCAGCATAGAAAGAATAACATTTGTTAAGACTAACACATAAACCACTGCCTGACAGTGAGTAGTCATATCACTAAGGTCCCAGTTTACACTGTTTTGCTTTTAGTTACTAACTCGTAAACGGACAGGTGAAAGGGAAAAACGCTCCTTAATTCCTGTCCATCTCCGAATAGATTGCAATTACTTTATTTAATATTTTTGATAGAAACCAATCTTAGACTTTATTTTCGCTCCCGGCCACAACCAGATAGAATCAAACTCATTACACTAGCGATTAATCCGAGAGACAAGGTAACAAACTTTTGGAACGTTTAGTAGAGATAAATATATATCATCATTCTAAGATATCATTATTATACTCGTGATATAGGGAACTTACGTACACAGATGAATAAAAATAACAAGCATATAAGAGATAACAATTTATACCGAAAGTAGAATTAGACAATATTTTGTTCATGCAACGATCTAAATCCATCGACGACATGGGAAATAAATCTCAAATGAGATCTTATTTGTAAGTCAATTTGGTCGCACAGTGAGGTAGTTAGGCCATGAAAGGCAAGAGGAAATGGAAAGCGGGAAATAGGCGGAATGTCACTCTGAGTTATTGGCCCTGATCAACAGACTTACTATCTGCGTTTCGAGCATGACAATCGCATGAAGTTTCTCACTCTATGACACATACATTAATATATACCGGAATTAAGTTTTGTGATATTACAAATCTATCCCTTTTGAGTAGAGTACTCATGTATATATATATTTTTTACCTTCGTGAAACATGGAAATTGTTCTTAATTTCATGCGTTACTCATGATGTCACTCCGATTTTATGCCTAGCAATATACGTATCCAACATGATATTAACGATTTTTGGATAGCAAGAAGAAAATAGTATCATTTATATGTCTTCATTTTGCTCAAAGTTCCAAGGAGGAAAAGAAAAGGTAAGAAAAACATTAGCATTTTTAAATTGCAATGATAAAATTCAGCATTGACATTTCGACAATTTAACTAAAATTTAAAATTCAATAAAATATAACTCGAAGTTGTGTGTTCAATATATTTTTGAGAAAAATTAATATGGTAAAATATTTAGAAAAATAAAATGTACTTAACCGTTTCTCTATGTTTGATTACTGCTTAGCAAATTTTCAAATTTTCCGAGTTAAAAGGCAACACAAACTCCATTTATATTGTAGATACGAAATATTAATGTATTATTCTATTTAATATTAAAGGTTATGTCTTGCGAATAAATGCAAGGAATATAATCTAATACTCATAAAAAATAAATTCTGAAAACGTTTGATCGCCCTTGGGAATTTGGCTGGCAGGAAAAATATAGAAATTATTAATTCCCAGAATTAATTCAGGGTTTTGATTGAATGAAATGTTTTGGAAAATAGTCGATAACTCTTAATGAGAAAAATAAGACATATATTTAACTTATTAAGGGATAATTTTCCACAGTCAGATTCTACCGAAGTGACGCAGTAGTTGTAAGCGTATATCAATGGCATATTGATATGCAGGAGCATACATTCGTACACGTCACGTACTTAATGCAATTAGCCAGTTCTTTCTTTCTAGAAATTTTATATTTGTTTAATCAGGATTAAGAATGAAGAAATCATGTAGCAAAAAGAAAAAGAAAGGCGGCGGCAATATAAAACATTAAGAGCGTGCAGAGAATCAGAGAAGCTTATGCAAGCAGGAAAAAGATGGCGATAGGAGGAAAATGAAACATCAAGAAAGAAAATGGTGCAGACAGCAATGCAAAGAAAATGACAATTTTGGAGACGAGAGGTAAAATGCGAATAAATAAGAAAAGAAAATCCATTCTAAATAAGAAAAAGAGGAAGAAAAGAGACACGAAGAAGAACAATCAGAAAAAAAAGTCTAATAACAGCAAATACGAAAAAATACAATATGCTGAAAAATAAATAATGAAAAAGAGACAGAAAACACAAGCGGAAGGAAAGGTGTAGGAGATGAAGGAATAGAAAAGAAAGTACACATGATGTAAGGACAGAGAAAATGACAACAAGAGGGGATGCGCCAAGACACGACGGTGGGAGGCACAAAGACGACGAAGGTGGGTACAAAGACATGGCGTTGGGGCAAAGTCATGACAGGGGGGTGAAGCGCAAAGACAGACAAAGAGATGACGCAGGAGGGCGCAAAGACAGAGAAATACATGAGAGGAAAAGACATGAGGGAATGGGTCAAAGACGCAGAAAGACATGAAGCGGCGTACATATACAGACAGATATAAGGGGGTCGAAGCCATGGGAGTGTGGAGACAAAGCCGCGGAAAGACATGAGGGAATGGGGACAAAGCTGCAGGAAACCAGGAAAGGTGCGGCAAATACATGAGCGGGACAAAGATGGAGGAATACGCGAGGGAAGGGTAAAAAACACAGACATGAGGGGGTCGGGGAAAAGGAAGAAAAAAGCATTAGTAATACTAAATGCGAATTAGTAGGGAAGAGCAACAGCAGCAAATTAAAAAAGTCAGTTATGAGAAAAAAAAATCGGAAAAGTAAAATAAATGTCTGGAAAATACGAAACTAATTGAAGTGAAACGAAAAAATAACACAAGGAAAAATAATTGGAAACAAAATTAAATCATAGCGTAATTAATGAGTTGGGCTTTGAATATAGAAGAGGAAAAATTACAATCGGTTCAGGCGATGACCTTTGACAAGAGGCTATTGTTTATACTTCAACAAGCATTTGCAAGAACAACGCAATAAAATGGATTCCTATACGATGATTGCTTATGCAGTACAAGAAAACAATAACCTAAGACAATTACCAGAAATTTCTGTAAAAACAAAATTCATTTTGAAGTTAAGGCAGATTTCGAAGAAAGATTTCAAGATGAAATGTTTGTAATTTTATTCATTTTTGTTTCACTAATTACACAAAGCCGTAATGTTTTTTTAAAGATTTTATTGCTTTTAAGAACAATAATTTTAAAATCTATTTCATTTTGCTTTTATACTATTTTTCTTTCATTCTTCATCAGTGTAAAAAAAATCCCTCACTAATTTAGGTTAATTGGTTTATATTATTCAACAGATTGAAATTTAATGTACCTGCACTTTCGTACATAGCAAGGCAACGAAAGTAAATTCAAATATAGCAACCGACTCTAAATTCCTGTAGCAACTAGCATTAATCATGAAATTATTATTGAAATTACTTCTAGAACAACTATGCTGTCAGATCGAAGTCTGCTGAAACTGTCAAATAGATTTTCCGTAACTTGTATATTTTAATCTGCAATACTCAATATAATCACTTATTAGAAAAACGTTCCGCGTAAGAATAATCGAGCGAAAATAATCTTTAATGATCTACGATAATTTTATTATTATATAATTATATTAGTAACGCCTGATAAGAATACCAAACTACCTTTAAATAATTAAAAATAAAATAATTCTTTATCTACTTCTGTTCCGAGTCAAATCAAAATCGGCCGAACCAAGTGGTATGTGGATTTGAGTCTTTCTTCGAACATTTGATCTCGTGGGTATGTGAGCGACTGCGTTTATCCTACTTGCTGTCATTCACTTGTCTTGTGTGTGTGTGTGTGTGTGTGTGTGTGTGTGTGTGTGTGTATCCTAAGTTCAGCTGAGTTCACTTGCTGTTTATATTGGTTCACGCCTACATCATTTGAGGCCTGATTCTCCACTTGGGGCGTTGATTATTTTCTAACCAACCCTTGAGGCGTCCAGTTCCTTTGTTGTTCTGAGTTGGTACCGAATACAAAACATACTTTGATATCTCTTAAGGTGAATTCAGTACATATTGGAATCACCACAGATCATCTCTTAGTAATATTTTCTGGCGTGAATCACCTACCACAGTACAGTTCTGTTTCGATATTTGTGCTTCTAGAGTCAGAATTAAATTCAATAAAAAATTCAAGAGAGATATTCACGTTAGCTATAAAAGATTCGGGAATTTAATCCGCTCAGCTATGTCTTTGTTCATCAATATTAAGATTTAACGAATTTAAGTAGCAACGAGAAACATGGTTGTGGATAATTGATATTAGATTAAAAATAAAATGAACTGTTTCTTTTTGTTATTTCAATAATGAATCAGTTTGATTTTCAGAACATTATGAATATTAACATTATGAATACAATTATCATCATCCCAATTGATAGATCCTTCAAGTAAATCATCAGAAGAGAGTTTTCCACTGTTTCAAACTACAGGATAAAAGATACATTTTAAAAGTGAAATTCTCTCCGGTTTCTAACTTGAAACCTTCAGGAAAGTACCAGCTTATATCATGTTGCTCATAAGTCGATTATTAAGAGACGGGAACTCCTCACCTAAGTAGATATATCAAACAGCATTTTAAGGGTCAATAAGTATTTCCTCTGTATTTTATTTCACAACAAATATTTATTGCATATAAATATGTAATCTGAATTTTATATAAATATATAATCCCTTCCCTAAAATATTATCTCATATTAACCACATACATAATAATAACCAAATTAAGTTTTTGTCCGCGATAAAACTTGCTAATCCTTACTCCAAGGTAAAACAAAAGTTATTTATTTCTATTTATGAATACATATATATATGAATTTAATTTCTTTTTTTTTCATATCAAAACCACAGAAATATTACAGAATGCAATTATTTCTATTAGTATGCAAATTCTATCCCGTTTAAGGCACCAAAAATGTCTTCACGTATTGAGAGACAAATTATAGAAGAAAAAAAAACAAGCATTTCTTTAAGCGCTTATTAAATTAATCGCAAATAGTGGGAATATGTTTTGATGAAAATTAATTAAATAAAAATTAAGAGAAAATAATTATATTTTCGAAATAAAGGTAACCGGATAAGAGACAAAATTTATGGAGCTAAATTTCAGATGATATTTCGATGATAGCTTTCATGTTTTCGGAAGATCTAAGATGTTGACATTATTAGACCTAGTATTCGAATTAACGCCCATTCTGTTTTGCGATCAATGCCTTGTTTGGCCTTCCTTATATGTATATCCCATCAAGCAATCTTCATTTTATTTTAATTTCTCTATTAAAGAATATTTTATCAGACTCGTCATTTAACAACTAAGACAGATATTTGAAAGAAAAGGAGGAAGAGAATTTATCATCATATTAGAGGTAAAAAGAATAAAGAAGGCGCTACTTCCGCCTGAGGCATATTGCACAAATTCCATGACTAAAGAATTTCAGTCATTATGTATTTTTCCAGACTGACACATTCAAACTTGTGGCTCTAGGTAAGATTGCCCGTCAAGTCCTACTCATTAGTACAACTATCGATGATTTTCGGTCAGATTCATTTGCCCGATTTCACTCACTGGGTTTCACGCACTACCCAACGTTGCCGCACGCCGAGATCCACTCCACTCTAACCATTAGACCACAATACCTAATGGAAACCAGAAAACATCGAACAAAAGCAGTACTCAAGACTATATACCCAGCTAACATAATTACATCGCTGTAATTTTTCTCTAACCTTACATAGTAGTCAGTTGGGGTTCATGAAAGTAGTAGAAAACAATCTTGCAATAACGTCGCCATAACAACACGTAAGCCCAAACCAAAATACGGCGTATCTGCAAGGTTGCAAGAACGATCCGTGTCATCTGGGCGTGACAAAGTATAATGTTAAGAGTCGAAAATTACTCAGGCTAACAAGGGACAGGATATCGTGGACAACCATGAAAGCCCACGCCCTGAAGGATCATAGCATAGGAAAGAAAAAAAAGTACAAGTCCTAATTAGCAGAATATCAAAAAAATCTTGGTTTCTTCTACGTGTCATTATCTGTTCTAAACCCTGCTCTGCCATCCATTTACACCGGCTCGCTAGGTAAGTTATGCATTCAATCGGTCATGTGGATATCAGATTTTCCAAGCCTTCTTTCTTTATTATGTACCCTGGAAATTTCAACAATCTTTCTGGTGTTAAGTACACGTCTCCATTTTGTTTCCATTTTCTCTAAAATTTCTTCGTTGTTTGGTTCATGTTATTCTCAGCATCCTTCTGTAGAATCACATTTCTGCTGCTTCGTGTCTCTTCTTTAACTGTCAGGAGATTTTCTTGTTTTTCTATAAAGTTTTCTCTTTATTCTTAATAGAAGATAATAATTTTTTTAAAATTTTTATATTTTATTAATATATAGAAATATAATAAAGCCAAATCAAACCGAAAAAGTATGATTGATTAATTAACACTTAAACGTTCACTACGGTTTATGTTTAGTTAGCACCTTTTCGAAAAAAAATCGATAATATTATTTGAAACGGAAATTAGGAGAAAATACACACAGTGGCTAAACATCTGCTTCAGTTTTGTTCTTTAATATCGTGAAAATGAAATATTTTAATGAAATATATGTGCAACATAAAGATATTAATGGATAATATGGTACAGCTTTCCCCCAAAAAATTACACATGGAGAGCTGAGCAACGGAGTCGAATCAGATTCATGTTTGAATCTTCAGAAACACGGGGTCGTATTATACATGAGAAAATATGGTAATTTATATTTTCACCCGATAAGTATCGGTTTGATATAGAACGGTAGATTGATATCCCTTGTCTAAAATATGAATTTGAAAATGCGCATTATACCACAAAGACCATGTTTTGTGATAGGTAAACAGAAAGAGATGAATAGTACACGTTTTGTTTTGGCAGAAGGAAGCTCTAGACAAACATATAGGCCTTATACAACGGAAAAGCACTGTTCTTATAAGCAAGTCTAAAACAAAATAATAGGATGCGTGTAACAAACTTCACAAGATTTGGCGTTCGAACCTTCCCTTCTTCTCAAAAGTCCATACCTTTCGAAAATTGAATCAGTCCTACTGTATAGATCAGAGACTTGGAAATTATCAGTTCCTCTTGAAAGACAACTGAATGGAACATATACAAATCTACATAGAAAAATCCAGAACATCAGTTGGAGATCCCATGCAACGCTTAACACAATTTACGGAGAACTGAGACCAACCTCTCTTAAGCTTAAACAAAAATGATTACAGTTTGCCGGTCACTACCACCGAACGGACAGGGAAATCGTCTCATCCTTACTCCTATCGCATCCTTCTCTGGAAGCATCTTCTCACCAAAATTGTCTTTCCCAGACCCCATAGATTGAAACTCAGTGTTAGACATTGGGGGACTGAGGATAGCTACGAAGGACCGAACAGCGTGGAAAGGGATTGTCAGTGGAGTTCCGACCAACCATAGGGAGGTCGAAGGATGCTGCTGATGAAGACATCTTAATGATGATATCCAAACTAGTTAGTGTAGAGATTAAAATAACTATGTTTGACATAATGGTAGCTTCGTTGCTTTTCTGGCAAAATATTTTAACTCGGTGTTACCGGGTAAAAGAAACATCTTCAACACATTAGAGAGTTCGCCACCAACGCCAGAGAGAGAGAGAGAGAGAGAGAGAGAGAGATAAAGAGGAAGAGATAGATAGATAGATAGAGAGAGAGAGACTTTCTGTCATTCGTCGGATAAGTTTCGGATTATGTTATTGTTCTTTTTTGCTGGCTTTTCAAACCGCCAAGTGTGATGATAAAATTTCAGACGATAAAACGTCTGAGAAAACTGAAGCAATTTGCGGATGACAGACGACATGACAAGGGTGAAAAGAACAACAAAGTCAAACACAATGAGATTACTTTCAAAGCAAACATATAAACACACCAACGTACTAACGCTAGTGTTTCACAACCGATTCAAGCGTCAAGTAGCGAATGACTTTCAATAGTAGTTTACTCTAACACACAAAGAACAATCTCATTTAACTGTTGCCTTTACACGGGGATTACGCATATAGTTAAACACAGCAGACTGACACACACACCAATATATTAGATGTTAATCTTTGAAAAGTTATATAACAGTCAGCGACTTGGAAATAGAATTCCGCAAGTTGAGTTCGAATTTCCGTTCGCTTCCTCACATTCACTTTCGCACAAATACACATGGGGAATGTATGGATCAATCTCCTTTTCCTCTAGCTATAAGTTAAATAGCAAGGTTGATTGGGCTCGATTGCCTTATGAGGACAACCAGTTTACGAGAATAACAACTCTGAATTTAAAACCAGCATGAAGGGTGGTGAACACCACCAGGCTATGCTGCTCTGAACACAAAACTACTGCTATGATTGCAGTACATGTGGCATCTCTACGGTCCTGGTGGGTTGACTTGTGATGTCACTTCAAGACGTGGGCTATTATGGCTTTTGATGTAACCTTTGACTCTTTAGGATACTTAATTTTTCCTGCCTGCACTTCCATCCTTATACGCAAACTCATTAGGCAATTTACTCACTGCTTCCGCCTGATTTTCTTGCCTTCACTCAGTCCTGATAGTGTTACATTCTTCAAGTCCCCTTTCCTCTCGTTAGTCAAATGAATTTTTCAGATGTTATGTATACGTTCCTTGTGGTTCCTATTTTCCTTAACACTTGGGTGCTGCTCTCAATTTCCGTATTTGATATCCCTAACCTTCAGCTGTTAAACCATATCTCTTCTAAAATCTGGGAAGAGATTACCCAGAATTCACTGCCATACAGTATATCAGATATTACAGTTCAGCACGTTTGTTTGTTTCTAGCAATATTTTACTGTCTTAATACTTTGCCTTGTATCCGGAAGGCATCTTTCGTTATTCCCAACGGCCTTCGGATTTCTGTGTCACATTATCTGTTATTTGATACAATATTAGACAAATATTACCTATATGTTATGCAAATTAAATATAATTTCTTTCTTTCACACTATACATATACACATACAAGCCTGTATGCATACACACACACATACAAAAGAAGTTACAGAAAATATTTCAGAGCACCAAACTTCAGAAAATCTAATCAAAATTTGTGTGTGCATAGTATTATGATTGTTATTGTATAAAACTCTAAGTAGCAGATTTTGATATTATTGTATTATTATATTGTATTATATGTAGGCTCTGTCGACATTCTCATTGAGCCCTGAGGTTTATTTTATATTTTATGCTTAGTGTTTTTATTATTATTATTTGGGATATATATATATATATAATGTGGATGACAAATATATATATATATATATATATATATATATATATATATATATATATATATATATAATGTGGATGACAAATATATATATATATATATATATATAATGTGGATGACAAATATATATATATATATATATATATATATATAATGTGGATGACAAATATATATATATATATATATATATATATATATATATAATGTGGATGACAAATATATATATATATATATATATAATGTGGATGACAAATATATATATATATATATACATATATATATATATATATATATATATATATATATATATATATATATATATATATATGAATGGTGGCACTCGCTTGGAAAAACCTTGGATAGTTCGACTTGCAGTAAAACAAATCAGTACCCAAGGAAAGATGAATAATAAAAAAAAGAAAGAACCAAGAACATTAAACCAAGGCGAAAACAATCGTCCAGAGTTCAAGCTCTAAGTCCAAACAAACAAAAACTCCTTCAGGCTTCACTCACTTAAAGACTTTTTAACCATTGCTCTGAGAATGTGTTTGCATCCAGCTGATAGGATAGATATTTATGACCCGGTTCGGTGCCATGAATAACACCCATATGAAAGCCTCGATTCAAGAACATGACTAGAGATTTCAGGTTGATGTTTTAGTTTTGTAGCAATTTGCGGTATTGAGTAAAACTACCTCTGGTGCAGCTTAGTCTATGTTCAATTTCCTTTTGGTGCATACTAAATTTGTTATAGCTGATCCCTACGCAGAGGCATATGAAGCGTTTCGTATTTATTGATTCCCCATCCCGATTTTTTATGATGTATGTGTCATCATTGCTTTCATTCCAACATCATAGTTTCTCTTTCTGTTCTCTTTAGTCTCCATTCTTGGCACACTTGTTAGAAAACATTCAAGACCAGAGACTATACATACCTACGTCATCAGGGTAGCCTGCGCCCCACTTATGATTAGTACATTGTCCTCGGGAGGGAGGCAGTATCGTTATCTTCTATTGGTCGATTCGTTAGGGATGTGGTATGGAATGCTTAAATGGTCAGCGTCCATTACAAGCGTTTCTGTATTAGAATCAAATTGGAGACTGGGGTTGAGGAAATACCTGTCTAAAAGGCAAGAATTTGGAAGTAGATAGATTCATTGACAAACAAAACTTACCATTGCAGGTGAGAATTTGTATATCTTAAAAAATGGATTCATTTATGGCATCTCATATAGATACGGGTAGAAATAGCAATAAGCAGCTACAGTAATTCATTTTTTCTCTCTTTTACGCACGCACGCACGCACACACATATATCTATATCTATCTATATATATATAGATAATCTTCAATGTATGTGAACAGCCTGGAATAGATCGGGTGATTCGACAAACAGCTGCCGAGACTGATAAGATTGAATGATAAACGATTTTGAGAAAATTGAGATCTGCTGATGTGCAGATGAATGTCGATATCATGAGCGTATATATATATATATATATATATATATATATGTATTATAAATAATACATTTCTACTTCTAAGAACATCAATAAGTTCTCAGTATATTGAAGAAAAGATAATTTACACAAATATTTATTTTTCAAACTATAATCTCTTGTCATTGCTTTACATAGCTTCAACGTAATGCACTGCAAATTTCAGATTAAAGTTAAGTTCACAATTACTATTCGGACTTTGGATGTATTGATCCACCTTTGTGTGTGTGTATATATATATATATATATATAATGATTGCTAGGTTGCGTATAGGCGGATATATGTTTATGTGCTCAGATGCATGAGGATATATACAAGTAGCGATGGGTAAATAGTCAACATATTATATTTTTAGTTTCGCGCATGCGCGTTGTTAGTTTTTATTTTGTCGTCTGCGCGGAATATAATAGATTCAGTTGGCCACCTTCTGTGAGATAAAGAGCATCTTGTTTCAATTCACTCAGCCAGAAATTTGGAAACCGCATGTTGTACTGCGTGGCAATCTCGCGGGAACTTTCAATGCGAACTTTTCAGAGTGTTTGGATGTCACTCTTGGGACATTGCAGAGAATTCGGAAAGAGTTGGAGGAGTCTAATGGTGATGACGAAGGTATGGTCGATCAGAATTCTCACTCTTATCGTTCTTATAAGAAAAGAACTCCCGAATTTGGCCCTCAGACTAAACACGGAACTTACATCAAGTGACTTGAGGTAATGGTCAAGAGTTTGGCTGCTGGAAGACCATATGTTTGGCAACAGGACTCTGCACGATGCCATACCTAGTCATGGCTGTCAGGCAATTTCTGCGACAACATCACCCCTTATATCTGATCACCTAACTCCCCAGACTGCAATACCCTTGATTATTATGTGTGAGGCGCAGTTGTGTGGGAGACCAACAAAACTCATTGTAACACCAAAGATGAGCTGAAGGCAAGGATTATGGCAGAATTCACCAACAAGGTGTCTGTCCAGAAGAGTTGCAAGAGATTCCGAAGTCTTCTGGGGTCGAGGTTGAAGCCAATGGTGATTATATTGAATAAATTTACTCTTTAATATTACAAGATATTTATGTGTAATTTTGGTAAATATGTCTGTTAAAATGAGATGTCAGTTTTATTTTCATTTTTGCGTAATTTAGATGACAAGTTACCCGTCGCACCTTGTCGCAAAGAAGTCAAGTCTGATACTCAAATCACAGGAGTACCTGCTTTCTGCTAGGAGGCAAAAATCTTTTAAATACCATATTTCCCCATGCATAATACGCCCTTATCCATCATACGCATTCCTTAAAATTGTGCTGAAAGTGTGGGAAAATGTTTCTATTCACGCATAATACGCATCCTTTGTTTGGTAATCAAGTCCTATAAATTTTACCATTCCAATTTCATTACGGCCAGCGTTTCCTACTCTTATTCAAGCTGTAATTGAAGATATTTATCAAAATTTCCAATCATCACGATTCTAAAAGTAAACGGAAATTCCTATATTGCGTCTACTGCGCAGACTCATTAACCTGTTTTTGTTCGATAAAATGTGCAATCTACCGGATCTGTATGACGTTTTTCACAAAAAATGGTTTTAAACATAGAATAATATTATTCTAATTTAGTTTTATGATAATTCTTATTTTATTTTACATTTGTAGGTATTGTTAGGTACGTGTGATTGTATTTGACATCCTTATGGGGTCGTAATCGCCGAATGTTAGTGTCAAATTGTCGTATGTTTGCGGTGAGTAATCATTTCGCAACTCAAACGGCAATTTTTTGAAGTTTTTTTTGTAACTGTGCATAATACTCACCCCTAATATTGCTTATTATTTTTTTTTAGAAAAAATGTGTATTATACATGGGGAATTACGGTAGATGAATAATAGAAATTGCCTTAGTGACATAGTTCAAGAGTAAAGCCGAGAACAGCCGACATGTTTTTTTATCCGAAGAAAAATGCCGGGGATAAAGTGTTATAGGTTACTTTTCACCTGACAAAAGGAATCAACCTTCTGAATAGGCTGCACCTCAACATTTTTAGCATGATCCTCCATCTCCAAAAGGTTCAGTTAAATCAACTCAGATACGGCGCCAACTTCTCAAAAACATTCCCCAGTAGCAAAAAGCTATCATGCAAGGCTAGGTGTTCACTCCAACACTATTTTATTTAGCATACTGAAACAGGACAGAGAAGATTCGAATAAGAAGAACATGTATATCTGAACCCACAGAAATGGCAATCTGTTCAGCAAAAAATAACTCTTGACCTGCATTAAGCACACAAAACTTTTCGGTATAGAAGTCAACCTTAAGAAGATCATTCTTCATGAATTTTTACCATATAAAAATTATCATATGTATTTCATCTTCATTAAATTAAAATAAATATGTAAGTTTTCATGAACTTCACTTACTTCCGAAGTTTTACATTCTCTGATGCTAGACGGGTCAAAGAAATAAACAACTGACTGGCGATAAACGTGTTTGGTACAATAGAAACCTTAGAAAAGCATGAAAAAAAATCCTGAGTAGAAAGCTATGTGTAGCACTCTTAGTAAATCTTGGGTTGTATGCTGGTAACACCTATTCTTATTCCTGCGTTGCTTCCGTGCCATTCAAAATGGGCACTGTTGCGATTTCATCACAACGCTGAGGTTCTAAAGAAAGTTATGCTGCAAAAGATTTAACTGATATTGTAAGGTATCGTAGCAACGGTGGAGAACTATTGAAAACGACCGTCGTCTCGTGTGGATACAACTACCATCATTGTGGGACAGAAGTAGACGAGAACAGTAGAAGCAACTCTGCAAATTCAAAACTTCAGCTAGACTCACAACTTAAAAAGCCTCACAAATTATTGCCCGCGAAGTCAATTCATTATAGATAAGCAGCAGGTGGTGTCGATGGGAATAAATAAAATGATTTAATAAAGACTTCTTCGTTATAGGGGCTGAGACGCATCGTTTTCGGGCCATCTTCTAAGTGCAGACAGTCTTGCTTTGATGATAAGCGTTCGAAATTACGTTCTTTACCTAGACTCGAATACCCGCCGATAGCGTCTACGTAAAGAACACGATAGCAAGGCAGACTGAATATTTCTTCGTAGCAATAATTATCTGGTTCTGACACAAATTGGACAATCATTTCCCCGAAAACAAGATTAATTGGAAGATAAAAAATGGGAAGTACTCTCTGTCTTTATATTTACGAAAAACAACAACAAAAAAAGAAAAATCTCATCTCTCTCACTCCAAGTTCATATCAAAGGATGCCTTTGGTCAACTAAGCAGAGCGCCTTTTTTTTCACCTAGTAATAAAAAAACTAACCTCAGAGTCAGAGCGCGCATCATTTTATATTCATATGATGGCCATTTTCCCGTGATGTTTACGGTGTTGAAAGCTCAGATATTAGAAAACTTCTTTCATTCACACGCTTCTCTTTCTCAAGACTAGTTTATTTTTTTTTGTTGAGATTACCGTCTTAATAGCTTCAGATTTTTTGCGTTATTTGTTCTTCGCTGAATTTTTCAATCCTTTTCCGTCAAAGAAATCACAGAAAAGAAAGCCTGTGACGTTATTTGCTTGGGTTTTGAAGGTTAATTAAAAATAGACATTCTCTCCCATATATATATATATATATAAGGGGCACCTCGAAGCAGTGTAATGTTTTGCAAGCTTGTATTGCTAGAACAATTACAACTGAGTAGTGAGTTGTGTCCCATACTTTCGGCCTTGTTCCACATCTACGCTTGGAAAATCACTATATATATATATATATATATATATATATATATATGGATAGATAGATAGATAGAGAGAGAGATGTTAAGAATATCAGAGATAAAGCGTGTGTAAATATAAACATAGACACTGAGGCCAACACTGTTGAAAGTGTTTCATGCTTTGCTAATCATATAGACAGTGATGAAGAGACATGAGTTTTTACGTCAGGAGAGGAAAAAGCACAAATGAGATAATATATTTACATTATTCGGACTGTTATCCTCATCTTTATTGCCATAATCACAAGTTTTCGGCCGTTGTATGCTCCGGCCTTCTTCTTCCTCACCGACACATAGCCCAGTGGACAAAGACGTTGGTTACATCCAGCGACTAGAGCCAAACATTTGTGAGTTCAATACCAGGCCACAGCAGTGGGGAACCAAAAGACTTGGAGAGTTGAGTTAAAAGGAAATAAGACATTCGAAAGGGGCATGGCACGTGGAACTATAACAATTTACCCCGGTGGATGAAATAAAAGGTTCGGTTCAAAATTCCAGTCGCCTGAAGAAGGCCGGAGCGTAAAACTGTCGAAATTTTGTGAATATGCCAGTGAAGATGATAAAAGTTCGAATAATGTAATTAATGTAAATCATCATATTACCTCATCTCAGAGATATAGACAGATACTGTGATAATATAGTAGAAATATCGTCAGCAATACCGAGAAAAATCCTGGATTATTTAAACTATTATCTCATTTATATAAGTGAACATTGAAGTCAACACTTAGAGGGGATAGGCTGTTTCATGCTAGACGCCATCGTCAGGCAGCCTGACGATTGCGTCTAGCATGAAACAGCCTGTCGCCTCTGAGTGTTGATTTCAATGTTTACTTTTATATTTATATTTACATACGCTCTATCTCTGATATTGAGCACTTTATCCCACAAATATAGCACACTTTAAAACTATATTTGTGTGTGTGTGTATATATATATATATATATATATATATGAAAATTACTCAAAGTTAACTTTTAGAGAAGACAATATTTATAAATAAATGACAATAGGAAATCAGTAATTGCTGACGCGTTTCGTCCAATGTGGACTTTTTCAAAGCAAGTTTCCTACATTCCAGTTGCCAAGAAGACTCTGTTTTTTGTTTTTATTAATTTTCTTTGGTTAATTAAATTCATTTCGTTTCTTGCTTTGAAAAAGTCCAGATTGGACGAAACGCGTCAGCAATTACTGTTTTCCTATTGTCATTCATATATATATATATATATATATATATATATATATATATATATATATATATATATATATATAGAGAGAGAGAGAGAGAGAGAGAGAGAGAGAGAGAGAGAGAGATTAAGGCTTATAAACCTTTGAGATTTATTTTAAAGCTAGAAAATATTTTTATGCAAATATATATTTGCATACGCTCTATAACTAATATGGACCACTTTAAGCTATAAATATATCATATCTTAAAACTATATTGTGTGTGTATAGCTTAACATACTTCGCCAGTAATCCGGCGGTATATGAAAATTTTTTGAATAAACCAACATCTTTTTTAATAAAACTTGTTTGAAATTTTATCTCCCCTTAGTAACTTATTGAGCCAACTTTAGTTTAAAACCTTCTCATTGCAGCTACAGCCATGAGTGTGTGTCCCTATTAGTATGATTATACTAATATAATATATATTTACTCCCATATCCAGTTTGTTCTGTGCGTGTAGGTAACAGTGGGTTGAAGTAGTTTTGTTACTTGGCTGCTGCCCTTATTATTAAGATGGACGGGCAACACTCGGCTTCACACATCCCCTAAATCTCCTCGCGCTAAACCCTGTAAACCGCTACAGCAGGTGGGCTAAATCATGTGAAATTACTATCGGAAGGCAATGCACTCTTCTGTGCACTGCTAGTATCGGAGAGGTATAACTCCGTGATAATAAAACCTAAGGGGTGTTGTTCATTGTGTTCGTGGCAAATATTTGCACCAACTCCTGGTTATCAGCACTTCCAATAAGTGTGGCTGGTTCTACATAAACCTTCACCACTCTAAACAAATCTTTTGTTGTGGATAGTCTTCAGTTCAGTTCAGTTCAGTTCTGTGTTCCTTCTTTGCTATTCCACCCGAGCAACAAGTCCACTGGCGAGAGAGTTAAGGCGACAGGACAGATACAGGATTAAAACCTGAACCGAAAGATACTCATACGTCGAAAACGACGGGAGTGTCCATCATATATATATATAGATACATACATATATATATATATATATATATATATATATATATATATATATATATATATATATCACATCTGTTTTACATTTGTCTGCACGTACAAAAACAAAGGAAAGCATTTTTTTAATTATATATTTATATGTGTCAGTTTGCGCATGCGCGCATATTAATTATATTATAATTTTCAGTATATTTACATGCATATGCTGCCTTTTTCGCTCTGATGTCCGTGTAAAGCGTATGCACATATGTGTGATGGTTGAATCGAAACGTATGTTCATTCCTGTGTGTGTGGTTCATATCTGATTGTTTTTTGTTAAGTTTTGTCTTTATGCAACGTCAATATTTTCATTACTTACCAAGGAATTCAAGGAACAATATGGATATCACCGAACAAAAAGAGAACTGATAATTTTATCCTCTTGAAGATAAAATCCTCCAAGTAGTAGTTGTAATGAAAGAAAGACATGCTGTCATATCTTTAGGGCATGTTGAATGTATCTCCTATGAGAAATTCTGCAATTCTATAAAAAAAAGAACACTAATGAGTAAACGAATTGAATCGCTTGTTGTCAAGAAGAGGCCGTTGTAATGAAATGGCTTCGCTTAAGACAAAAAAAAAGATTTGTTTTGTAAAAATGATGCTGATCGCTTGATGTACAAACTTCCTCAGGTTTAGCCTGTATCACTAAACGAAACTAGTCCGAACCTACATTTTTTTACTGTTGTCAATAGGCTGTGTGTGTGCGGGTAGTAGTAACGGTTATCGCCGCAGAAAGTAGAATCAGTGAACCAAATTCAAATTCCGTGTGGATCGGTTGTGTTCACTTTCGCGCAAATGTCCTTGGAAAAACGTATGAATCTGTCTCTTCTCCCATTTATGGGTTAAATAACAGGGGAACTCAGCTCTCTAGTATGGCTTATCAACTCGTCTAGGAAAGCTGAATCGAAAAGCGTAAAGAATTCAATATTTTCTCAAGAATGCTTAGCAATCCACAAATAATATAGAAAGGGAATCTGTGAAGTGTCATGATCGCCTATGTCAAGTTACACTTGTCATTTTTATTTTAATCGTGAATATTTTCCAGTGATTTATTCCCGAATCTAATAGTAACTATTACAGTTTTTCAATTTATTTGGTTATTTAACCGCTACCGATCTGGTTTTGCAGACCATTATGGTTGCGTATTGACTTCACACGTGGTACTTTATTTTCCGACCTGATTAAACCAAGTAAATTACTTTATGTCGAAAACAGACGCGAATAATACTCTATGACCGTAAACCATTTTAAAAATACATTCATCGCCGAATTACATAATTTAGTTATCATTATATCAAGGGAATAAAACGAGTGTCATAGAAGTGAAATATGTAAGCGAAAGAATTCTTTTCAAAGAAACAGCATTTAAACGGTTTCGTTGAATTGATTCGACAACGCTCCATATTTGGTCCCTGGAGCAATGTCTATAAATACTATCAAGACGTACAAATTTCCGTTTATTGAAAGAGACAGAACGATTAAGGTTAATATAGTAAAGAAATCGTTTAACGTATTTTCATCATTGGACAGGCTGTGTAACGGAACACGAATAATACAGTGTACGCCAATAGTAACTCTCCGTCCGTTGTGACAATTTCAAACATTACAACACGGCGTCTAGAGAAGCTAGAAGTATCGACTAGAGAAGCTGGAATCGTTCACTGTGGCCACAGGAATAATCATTACCGAAAGTAGATTTGAACAATCAATGCAGTGGGAACGGACAACACGTGGTTGTCTTTTACTAATTTGGTCGTAGTAAATATACCAATATGCACGACTTTGTCAGAGAGGTTACAAATATTTTTTTTTTTAAAAAAAAAAGGAAGAATTTCTTTCAATATTTAAGAAATGATGATTCTTCGAACAGTTTAATGCATTTTTATAGTAATAATATTTTTAAAAAAATCTGATTCCATAATACGAGTTGGCATTATCAATTCTATAAATATAAATGTATCATTCCTGAAACAAATACCATTTACAAACTATTTTCTCAGAGAAGGCAGTTGAAGTCAGTAAATATAAACAATTTGATTTATGGGCAAATACCTTTCTCATGTCGGGCAACGTCATAAAAAAACCTTTTAGATTCACAGCTGTTTTACTAATGAACGTTCTTACTTAACGAAAGTTACTGTCGATTCTATAAATTCTGAAACATTGGATTTAGTCGCAGGGAAAGACAACCGGTTTTGTGAGAAAACAATATTTCAAAAATATCTCTCAATGACTTCCAGTTGTCTATTAATAGATAAGGAATAATCAAGTTGTTAATTAAGAATATGAAGAGAAATTTGGTAAAATTCCATTTGATCATTGCCTGAAACCAACAGTTTTTACGTTGTATAAGATTTTCATTTGCGGAATAGAATTTTACTTGTTCTATATATAAAACTCGAAGATTTTGTGTCTCCACTGAAAACTCTGTGTGGCAAAACAATACGTAAAACTATTACAACAAATAAAAGTGAATTTGTATTTATCTGAACGTCTCCTTGTGGCAGACATTTCTACTCATCAGAATCCAAATTTATAAATCTTGCTGTCATATCTAGTCTGGTGCTCCGGCTATATATCTCGAGATTCTCGGCAAAATCCAAAAAAGGGTCTGTAATGTTATCGGTCCTGACATGGCATCACGACTACAGTCACTTTCCCACCGCCGTGACGTGGCTTCTGCTTGTCTTTTCTATGAATAGTTTCTGAGCAGTTATTCTATTGAGCTCTCCTCCTTAGTACCTCGACTGCATGAATTTAAGCGTACAACTACGTCTCATCGTTTTCATTATTTACAGTAAGTTTCACCGTGAACAAGGCAAGAGAGGCATTCGATGTAGAGCGTTACTTTAAAGGGTAGTTTATATGGATAGAAGGGAAAGATAACGGTTGACTCTAGGCTTGAACAGATTAATATTGTAGTGATCTTGGAAATCTGTCCTACAGGGCAGTGTTTCACGGGAAGAAGCTGTTTGAGTGGAACGTACTTCTCGCCGAGGTAATACAGAGGGAATATGGGTGTTTTGCTACTATGTAAATGGCATAGCGGGTCCTAACCGTGGAGGTTAGATCTGGTGGAACTAAGGAATGTAGTTCGTTCGAGCACTTTCCAATTGTAGTAGCGATAGAGTAGTGAGTGTCTCGCCAGTGTCTCGCCACATGCCGCCCCAGAGAGAAGTTGGAGGGTGGAAAATAATTCTGCTCCAGCAAGGTCTCGTAGACGCTTTTGAACTCTGTCAAGACTAGAAAGTAAGATCTGGGCAGCTCCCGCCCAAATATGGCATCAGTAATCCATTTTTCGGCCTGATCTGGCTCTTGTAAAGATAGAGGATAGCATGATGAGTCAGGTCCTTACTGGAGCGGTACAGGGATCCGATCATTTTACCTGCATCTTTAGCGATGAATCGTATATAGGAGTTCCAATTGAGGTCGCGTGTGAGTTTGAAACACAATATCCTCTCAGGTCACGGGGGTCTCGAGGGGACATCCGTTCATCGTGACTGGTGGTGGTTCGGAGTCTGATCGGCGGTGATGGAACGTAATCAGTTTGGTTTTAGAGGCATTGAATGTAACCAACCATTTTCCCCATTTGAAAGTTAGTGTTAGACCAGAAGAGAAGTCAGCGGCCAATCTCTGATCGTCAAGAGTTTTAGAGGTGAAAGGGACGCGTTGGGTTTCCGAGGACTGGCTGTTAATAACCACCTTCAAAGATCTACCTATTAGGAACGATTTTATAATAGAGGAAGCTCTTCCAGTGATTCCGTAGCTGGAGAGCGTATGTAGCAAGCCTTAGTGTCACACCTTGTCGAACGCCTTCGAGATATCAAATACCATGGTAATTGTGGTATGTGTGTCTTCAAGGGTCTCACTATTTCTGTGTGTAATTGTAGATAGAACATCAGCAGTGGATAAGGTTGATCGAAACCCATACTGCTCGTCCAACAAGAGGTTATCTTTGAGTTGTTCGACGACCTTCTTACTGACTAAGGCATCAAAAAGCTTATTGATGATACTGAGAAGACTAATGAGACTCCACTGAGAGAGTGAAGATCGGTCGCCCGCCCGTAAACTTGATCACTGGGCATACGCATGCTACCTTTCACAGGCTTGGGAAAGATTTCTCCTTGAAACAGCGGTTAAATATCTTTGCTAGGCTCGGGGATATTTCTGGGTTGATATTCTTAAGGACGACCACTGGAATTTTGTCTGGACCAGTAGCTTTTTTAGGTCGAGACTTTTGATAAGTCTTCTCTTACTGAAATGAATATTTAATTGAGATTGTGCTCAGTGAGATGTGGAAAATTGGTGGGGGATGGCCTTTATCATCTAACGTTGGGTTTGAGTCAAAGATCGTGGCGAAGAGCTTCAACTTGTCTGTCGAAGATGATATAACCTCAGGACCATTTATACTAGTGGCCACCTTGCCTCTGTTCATTATTTGGTTGGTGATCTTCCAGAATTCGCGTGATCCAATTTGTTTTGTTTCAACGTTGGCATAGACAGCTCTCGCGTAACTGCACTTTGTTCTTTCCAGAACTGTCTTACAGCGATTGTGGGCGATTCTGAAAGTAGTAAGGACCAGACTACACCGCTACTTGCGATGCGATAGATTTTGAAGTAGTGGTTCCGGTGAGCTACGGCTGCAGCGCATTCAGGGTTAAACCAAGGCTGACTAATTTTTCATGGATTTTTTTGTATAAAACAGTCCATTCCAGAAAGGATACATTCGGAGATTAGGCAGCACTTTGGGAACCACATGTTTGAAGAAGTTTGGGAGAGGAACTTCCGTCATATAAGACCGAAAACTGTTCCAGTCTGCCTTCGCGTAGCGAAAAACCGTTCTCTGGAACTGTAAACCAAAGGATGTCATTGGTTCAGAGTCAATCTGGACATTAACTCTGGAATGGTCTGACGAGCCAATTGGGGGCTAAATCTATTGCTATGTATCTGTCAGGGGAGGATTAAATAAAAAAGATTGAGGAGAGTTGCTTGCTATCCTCTCGCTGGGTTCTTGAACAATCTCGGTTAGTTCATATGCGATGGAGAAGTCTCTGCAAAATCTGCCGTCCTCATTGGTTTTATTTGAGGTCACTAACCACAGTCTGTCATGAAATCACATTGAAATCACCGCATATGTAAAAGCTGGCCGAGGGAAGTTCGGTGAGGATATTGTCAATCCTCTCTGATATCCGATCAAAGATTAGCGACCCTTCATCCTGAGTATGATACAGAGCAAAGGCGAATGTGGTATTTAAAGGTAAGTTCTATTCTAATTGTTCCATTTCTCGCCTTTTGAATTTTATTCCGGTCCCTTGCTTACATGGCGTCTTCTATCTTTAAAAATTGAAATGAAACGTCACTCGCAAATCTTCTCTCTTCCTGAAACTGTTTCTTTATTGTCCCTTCTCCTCACTAAATTGTTCTGATTTTCTTTCAGTCCCTTTAAACCATTTGCATATTTGTGGTATTATCGTCTTACTTAGGGTGAAATGATTAAAAAAAATCCGTTCATAATCTGACGCACGGTCGAGTTTCTAGCGGAGGCCCCACACTTCATAATGGGCAAGAGTGAAGAACTGAGGACGCCACCACTGCCGAGTAATGACCCCGCCCCCTGCTGAAAGATGAATAATACCTGGTGGAACGACCCCTTGGCACACAACCTTATCAATAAGGACTTTAGAAATAAATAATTCTATAATTTATATTTACATCTTTAATTTATAAGTACATCCTGGTCAGTTTAGAATATTTTATAGGGATAAATAACATGTTCAGAGTTAAATTTTGTAAAAATCATTTTAATTTATTACCAATCGTCGTCTGTTTTTTTTATTTTTTAAATAAACGATTATTTAGTTAGTAGATTTTATGATTGTTTAGGTATTCAACTAAAGCCATTTTTGACCCTGAAATTTATAACGACCTTAGTTTCTCTACTGGGGCAATTTGTAAAAATAAAATCATATACTACCATGTAGTGAATCAATGCTTCTAAAACTAATATTACAGACTATTAGTATTTTTCAGAATTAGATCATCGACTTACACCCTACGATTGTGGCCTTGTACCAGAAGAAATTTAGCATATCCATAAGAGAATGAGAGACGAACTTTTGCGCTTATTCCGAATAACAATAAAATACTTTTCTTATAGTTTCTTCTTGATTCAACATACTCCGATTAAAAATGAAAATCTTTACTAATTAAACTCTCCACGTTATCTTGTATAATTGCAATTCAATTCGTGTATTCTCATTTAGTCTGTGACTATATTTTCGTTTATCTACTTTCTGTAATTAACTGTATATTTTTAATCATTTCACCTTAAGCAAGGTAATAAAGCAACTAAGACGCAACGTTTTACTGAATGTTAGCGAGTATGACAAAATACTATTAAGGAGAAAGAACAATAAAAGAACAGGGGATACAGATTGACATTACATATACATTTTTGAAGGTCAAAATTGACTGGGAATCAAAAAGCATGAAGTGATTTCCACAAACGAGAAGTGCGACAGAAGAAACTGTTAGCATAGAATTTACGCTGACGTCTATTTCAACAGATGGATATATATTTGACTTCCATGTATAGAAGTTTTAGAAGCAATCAAATTTCAATTTTTCTTTCTTTTTTTTTTTTTTACTTCAGACAACTGTGATCTGTCAATAATTTCACTATTTTATGCATTTCAGTTGATCGCTTAACATCGATTAATGATAATTTAATTTAACAAAAAATTACTTCATAATGCAGAACAATAAAAACATGAAGAAATGGAAAATTCAAATAAAAATAAAATATGATATATACAGTGCTTGGACAAAATAATTGAAACACTTGTTAAATTCAAAGAAAATTTATTTAATATGGAGTTGGTCCTCCTTTAGCCTCACATACAGCTTTAATACGTCTACGAATGGAACCATACAACTTCCTGACTTCATCCAGAGGAATTTTCAGCCATTCTTTCATTAATACCTGCTCCAGCTCTTGAAAACACGACGGTGGAGGATAGCGGCTCCTAACTTGTCGCTCCAAAATGCACCACAAATGTTCAATAATATTGATATCTGGAGATTGGGGAGGTCACTCTATGTGTTCTAGCTCACTTTCATGCTCTTCATACTAAGACTTCATACTCTTCATCTTAAGCATTCGATCGGTATGTATTGGAGCATTTTTGTCTTGGAAGATGCAGTCACCATCAGGGAATAAAGTCTGGGCCATTGGATGAATATGATTTCCCAAAATGTTCAGGTAATCTTTGCTGCTGATTCTACCATGCAGAGCAACTACTGGACGGAGACATTTCCATGATATGGCGGCCCAAACTATCACTGATCCATCTCCATGCTTCAATGTTGGAAGAAGGCAGTCAGGGTTATAAACTTATTTGGGCTGCCTCGACACACAAGCTCGCCCTGAATTTTGGAAAAGAGAAAAACTAGACTCGTATGAGAATATGACTTGCTTCCATTGGTCTGCAGACCAGGCACTGTGATCTTTGCACCACTTCAACCTCTTCTGAATGTTGCGAGTGGAGAGAAGAGGTTTCCTTACGGCGGCTCTTCCATGATATGGAGCCTTATGGAGCTCACGACGAACAGTTTTAGTAGAAACTGGACTATTCAGATGATTATTCAAACTCAGTAGTCCGATGTTTTTGCCACATTGCGTTTCAATGCACGTCGGTCCCTGTCAGTACGTTTTCAAGTCCGGCCCGAATTCCTACGTTTGCTAGAGGTTTTGCCCTGTTTCTCGAATTGCGTCATAGATCTTGATATGTTAGTTCTTGAAAAACCAAACAGTTCAGCAACCTTAGAGATCGAAGCTCCTGTCATGCGAGCTCCAACAATTTGCCCTTTTTCGAACTCGGAGAGGTCACGCATTTAGCTTAAATTTTACTAAATTCTAAAAATAAATAAGACAAAGAGAATAAATTAGATAAATAAATGTATTTACAATAGATATAACCTGCAATTACGAAGTTTTAGTTAAAGTTCTTAATAGGTCTTTGAAATATAGGAGAGGAATTTGCACCTGTTCCAATTATTTTGTCCAACCCCTGTATATACATTTGTTCCTCACTGCTTGAAATTTTACGCATATAGCAGACGTCAGCCATAAAACTTTCAGAGTTTAACATTATTTTATGCATTTCAATTGATGAAATGTAGTTACTTTACGATTAATGATAATTTACTTTAACAAAAAAAGACCTCTTCATAATGCACCCAGTCACAGACGAACCAAAATACTGTAGTGTAACTAATTAGAGAGTGAGTTGCTGATTGAGTAATATACGCACTAATTTTGTGTGACTGCTTTTAGAATACTACACATCTTGACATGCCTACCTCACTTCTTGATCCTTTGGTACAAAACTTTTAACACCTCTTGCCATTGATTTTAGTACACGAAGACTATTTGCAGTATGCACTTGTAGGAATATCACTGACATTTCTATAAGGTATGAAGAGGCAATTTTAGATGACAAGTTCAATGTCTCGATAAATTCATAAAAGACATTGGAATATTTTAGATTGGAGATTTTTAGAGTGCTTTTTACCGCAGAAACAAAATGCTAGAAAGAAAAGACTTTACTGAAATTCTGGGAAAGAGGTTCTCTTTAGAAATGTTCATAATATGGTCGCAACATGAAAAACATCTTTAGATCTTCCTTAGAAGTGACGTAAAATATTTCTTACAAATATACATGAGACGGGAAGAGGTTGGATGCGGTTTCAGAAAGGTTGACTTTTGTGAAAAAAAATGGTATAGGAAGAAAGAGAAAAATAAACTATATGCATATATATGTGGTTATCTTTTATAATATATATATATATATATATATATATATATATGAAAGAAACAACAATAAATACAACGGAAAAAAAGTTCCAACAGGAATAGAAGGTCTAAATCAGTCTGAATGCGGCTACTATTAGTCGGACTGTGATTGATGCGACCGTTGGGAGTGTTTTAAAACATCGATCGAACCGCTTTCCAAAAAGGTCAGTTGCCTGTTATGATTAAATAGCGAACATTGAAGTCTTTTGTCTGACTGACAATTATCTGATTTCGTATCGATTCGATCGTCTTAGGCAGCCGCAAGTCATTCCTCACGGGAATGAAAGCGCGGCAAAGAAAAAAAAAACAGTCGCTTTTTTTTCTTTGTTTTGCAATAGTCGCTTTTCGGTTGTTTGAAATTAGGAAAGCTGGTCCGGTCTATTTCGCTTCGCTTCGACAGTACGGAGATGGAAACACACAAAGAAAATAAGAAATTTCCTCAAAAGACATATTCAGTTGCAGGCTTTGTTTTTTCGTTTCTAAAGAGAGTGTAAACTCTTTTACAATCTGTTCGCAGATATTTATCAACCAATTGCCTTTGGCAATTCATTAGTATCGAAAACATTCAAGTACACAATCAAATGAATACAATGGTGGAAATCGTGAGCAGCGTCAGTCATGACTTAGCTGAATTTCTGCACTCGGAAACTCTGCCTTTATATGGACTTGCACACCGACCACTGACATCATTCAAAAAACGATAATTACTAAGGTTTGTGTAGTCTAGTACAATGGCAGTAGCGGTACGTCATCTAAAAACCGGACTCACTAAGCTATCAAGTGTCCAGCAAACCATTTTTCTATAAGGATGCAGGGGGCGATTATCTCCCTTTGTACAAGACGAAATAACCGACGTTCCAAGAGGCCTTGTAGGTTACATGAGAGTCAGTTGGTGTGGATAGTTCAGTCGATACCTAGAACTCGAAAGAGACTGATATAGTAGCCAGCGGCTACTATATCATACGTCCTAAATAATAAAACAAATGATATAACGGGAGCTAGCCTTATCTCTCCTAGGAACATTGCAAGTAAGACCTTCTATTTTTTCGTTCCTTCACATACTCCTTGCTTTATTGATATGTGTTAGAATTTCTCTGTGTTAGAAAAATTATTACGTATATATATGTTATTGCATTTTGACGACATTTGCATATTTTAGTGTTGTATATAAAATATTTTCACTCGTGACTTATTTTCTGGTATTAATTTCTTAGTAGTTTCTTTGATCGGATTAAGGAGTTAGTATATCACGAATATTCTAATGCTTAACATGGGCTTTGGAGAGTGGAAAAATATAAATTTTCCTCTCTCTTTCCAAACACCTCACTATTGCTATCGTCGCTTTAGTCCTGTAGATATTGAGTAAACATAGCTTGTGTTGCTTATTTGCTTAACTTGGCCTGGCTTAAAGCCACAATAATCAGGTACTCGGTTTAGTTAAACTCGTATAACTGTACACGTTACTCTTTCAGGACATGAGAAATTATGATACTCCATAACATTCTATTTCCTTGTTCTCAGCAATACTTGTTGCTTTATGACTAACTTTTGCTTTCATGTTTCTCAAACTATTTGCTCTGATTTATCACTATGCCCTTTGACTGATCATCGCACGATGGGGACATCAAATGGACATTTAAGCTTACAGAGTCAACAGTAATCAGTGAAAATTGCACTCATTATATTAGCAAATGGCGTGAGAAATTAGATTGTTAATCTCTGTGCCACGGCAAGTTTCTAAATACGAGATGAACTTGGAGAATGGATCTTTGGGGACGGAAAAGAAACATTCTGAACAAGAAACATTCTATAGTGTAAAGTAGTTGCCGAAAGTTCCAAATTAAAAAATTATCTGCTTCTTTTCAAGCGTATCGTGGATTTTTGTCAAATACATTTGATGAGATTTGATGTTCTGTCGAAAAACAAAAAACAAAAACAAAACCCAAAAAAGCAAAAACGAGCTTCTTGAGTCATAAGAAATGCCTAATCGAGCCGCGTCATTGGTTTGTCTCATCTCTTATCGTCACCGTTTACTGCTGGCCAGAGAATGACGGATTAGGTAACTGTGATGAAGTTAAATAAAGATAGCACAAATAATATTAAAAAAATAAATGCTTTATTTCCAGACCACCACCCCCAAGAATTCTGATGCAGCTGGTAATGTTAATATTAGCCATTTCCCTCCAAGAAAACATTTGGCATTCATTGACCAAACAGCCAGTACTGCTTTCGGTTGACATTTATAAAATCTTTCTCTTAAAATTTTTTTTTTCAGCAAAACAGGTTTTTCAACTCCAGTAGCTGTTATCTCTTTTTTCAGTATTGATTGGGCAGGCGGTCCTTCCTTCCTCACCTTTTATTTGAAGTAATGTGAAATATTTCCCAACATCTTATGTCATTATTTTCTCTGCGAGTGACATGTGCTATCCATTTTAGTTGTTACTGACGTTGGCAATCGTCAAGTGATGCGGTTTCTGTTATTTGGTACAGTTCTTTGTTTGCGATTCTGTAGCGCCAGACATCAATGTTCAAAGAAGAAAACATCTTGCCACGATCCCCAGGCTTCACTCGCTCAAAGCCTTTTTTCATCATTTATCATAGAAAGTTGTATTTAACTGACATGATTTGGCGCCCAACATGATAGTCATATGAAAGCCTCGATCTGACGAGATTATTTAAGAACATGACGAGAGTTTTCAGTTTGATGTTTTGGTTTTGTAGCAATTTGCGGTGTTGGGAAAAACTACATCTAGCGCAGCCTATTCTATGTCAAATGTCGTTATTTTCTATAAATGTGTTATAACTGATCCATACGCCGAGACATCTGATGTGTTTCGTATTTACTAATTACTGATAATTGAATTTTCATGATGGATTCGTTGTATGTGTCATTGCTGCTTTCATTACATTTCCAGATCATAGTTTCTGTTTTGGGAAGGATTATCTTGAGTCGTATTGATTGAAATTCTTGATAAAGAATGTTGATTTTCTAAGCCTCTATTCTTTACTTCCATCAGTTTAGACGTTTAAGCCTAGGAATCACCATGCTACATCCCAAGAGTCTAATCCTCCCCATTTCCTCTGTACCCCACATTTAAGGGCAAACCTTCACTTTCTCAAAGAACAGCTATTTTGTGGAACAAACTTTGCGTGTATCAATCCTTAAAATTAAAATGTTAACATATTTAAGTCAATATCTGTCTATATTTCACACTCTTTGGGTCCTGTCACTGGATCTAACCAACGCCTTTATCCATGTGTCCTTGAGGACATCTGTGTATGAATGTCTGGGTATTATAAACCTAATCTCTTCCTTAACCATTTTTACCAGTGCTCATATTGCAAATTTTGCTGTTATCATTCCATGTTTTTACCAGACCACTTTCAAAAGCTTGACGACACTTCGCAGATATCTCTCCCGAGTAAGACCCCACATAGAGGAGAACATGATTAAAGACTGTGTGTACGCTATCCCGTGCAGTTGCGGAAAGAAATATAAAGGAGAAACAGGCCGCCCCCTTAAGGTGATGCTTCAAGAACACCAGATAGCTGTAGCACGAGGGGAAGTGGAAAAATCAGGCGTGGCTGACCACATATGGAGAGAGAAGGGAGATCACCGCCCTGTGTGGGATCAAGTTGAGATCATAGACAAGGAACACCATTGTAAAATTCGTAAACTTAAGGAATCAGCACATACGCTAGGCCACATAAATCTCCCGAGCCGACCAAGCATAGAAATGAATACAATATGGGAACCAGTAATAAGGAGTGCCAGAGAAAAGCGATAATAACAACAAAGTTGCAATATGAGCTCTGGTAAAAACATGATTTGATAACAGCAAAAATTGCAATAAAATGGTTGCTGAAGACATTAAGTTTATAATACCCAGAAATTCATACACAGATGTCCTCAAGGACACATGGCACAGTGGATAAAGGCATTGGTTAGATCTAGTGACAGGGCCCAAAGAGTGTGAGTTCAATACCAGGTTAAGGTAGTGGAGAACTTTCAGAGGAAAAAATTAACAGGAAATAACTGATAACTGACATCCATTAAACATCGCACGTGGAACTAGAACAGTCTACCCCAGTGAGCAAAATAAAGGGTTCAGTTCGACATTCCAACCATCTGAAGAAGGCCGGGCGTACAACGGCCGAAACGTTGTAACAAATATGGCGACAAAGATGAGAACAATAATCCGAATAATGTATATTTAAGTCAAGTGTAAATCGTTATCTATCCTTTTTATTTTCATTTTATAGGACACACTCTTTCATTTATATTACATACCTCACTAATCATAAACATTTTAAGAATAACCATTTAACTTGACTAACTCTCGAGACGTCTACTGAGTGAAATTTAGTATATTGATTGATTGATTCATACATTTTCTACGCTTTAATGTTAGAAGTATTTTTAGATTGTATTTTTTTTTTAGATAATGATAGTTTAATGATAAAAAGTCTTACTAATTAACGAATAGCTAGTGAGGGACGATGTGGTTTTATTCCTTTCCCAAAAGTATTTCCGCGTAAGTGAATATGACGAACTCAGCGGGAATTGGAACTCGGCTCTCCAATTAAATATTTCTCGCCATTATCCATTACACCACTCGCACATCCAAGTTTACTGCACCCAAGTGGTCACCCATATAGTTACTGATCAGGCTCAACGTTACTGTACTTCAGTGATCGTACTGGAACCGGTGTTTCGACTTGATGCGGCCGTAAACCATACTTTAGTATAAAAAGAAAGGAACACACAAGCTGATATCAGTCTAACGTTACTTTAAATAATGAGAAACATGAGAAGATTGTGTTGCTTAACTTTTTGAGATTAAGCTTTTGATAAACGTTGTTCTTGTCCGGGTTCGAACACCGACGTCTCGCTCGGTGGTGAAATACGCAACTACTTTACCACGGTGGCATATCAATATTTACAAAGCAGGTGCAGTCAGGTGCAGAGGCTAATGAGAGGAAATGGTGAAAGAAAATGGTCCCGTGCTAATCTCTTAAATGAGAAAAGCTGGCTTGCTTTGAAAAATGACTATTGAAAAACCTGGCTTTTACCGCAACTTGAATACTGACATCTGACACCCATGATGAAATACGTGTCAGTCACGCTGAGGGCTTAATAGATATTTACAAAGTTTAACTTAATCTGACACAAAGCCTAATGAAGGAAATACGTCTTAAGAAGGTCGTAGCACGTCAAATATCCAAATGGGGAACGTTCGCCTACCTTGAAAAAACCATTATTCAGAATCCCGTTTTTTATTTCGAAAATATTGAAAAGACGGAGATGTGCTTCTATCGACCAGTGTTGAAAATATCGTAGACTAAGAATTAGCAAATACTTTTTACCTATAACCGACTACGACTATTTCCAGGAATAGTTTGGTTTGTTTTACGGCATATCAACCCACTGGTACATTTAATGTCGAAATTTATTTTTCCTAGGACCATTAGTAATTTCTTTTACGAAAAATGTATTACTGATAACTTTTTCTTCTAAAATGAAATGTGGTATTTTTTAAAAATGTATTTCTGGTAGTTTTTATTACTATCAAATTGTTTATACTTTTGTAGTGTTTTGACACCAGATTGAGGTTAACTATTTGCCCATAGCTTGGACCCTAACAGGTGCTACTACTACGTTTCCAGGAATGACGTTGGCCACGAAACTTAACATACACTCATAAAGTCATCTAAGATTATTTAAGATTAGAAAGATTTAATTAGAAACAAAGGAAGGAATGACATGTCATATCAATACACTAGAATGGTAGTGAATTCTAGACAATGTCCCCACAGATGAGGAGAAAACTTTAGGCAACAGAAATGTTGCTCAGCAGAATGATACTGAGAATTCCATGGACGGAGTGAGTAAGCAAGGAAGAAGTCTTAAAGGAAATGGTAACAAAATGAATATTTAGAATCAGAAAGAAATAGGTGAATATTTTTGGACATAAATTAGGATGCAGGGCTTGGAAAGCTTTATACTCAAAAGGCATATCCAAAGCAAGAGAGAAGAAGTTAGCAGGCCACCTACCTGACGAGCTTGTGTGAATGGATGGCGAGACGGGGGTCGGAAGTTTTGGCAAAGGGAGAGACGCTACTTACTTGAGTATAAGCAGGAATTTTGACATAGCTTTGAAAATAGGCACACGAAATAACAGCTGGGAAACGTATTGTTACTATTTTGTACTGAAGCACGCTATTCACCATAGGCCAGTTAGCGAGACAAGCAAATCACACAATACAGCAACTATGGAAAGATAATAAGAAAAAAAGTAAATCGATTCAATCTGGCTGTATATATTTTCATCTGGAAAAATATCCAAATTGGTTGTGCAGCTGTCGCGTACATTAAATTTAATTTCTTTGTACAAAATCGAATTACTCCTTCATACCCCTCGCGCCAAAAAAAAAAAAATGCAAAAACATCCGAGGTTATCTACTCTTATATGTGTGCCTCTTTCATACATAATGTGAGAAACGATGACATTTTCACGATAAAGGAACTACAAATAAATTGTTGTTGAGAATCAGAACTGATTTGTTTTTACGGTTCATCAAGCCTTTGCCGGTTACTTAATGAACGAAACATTTCAAATTTTAAAAATAATTTTTTTTTGTAAGTGAATACTGCATTAAAATCTTTGGAGAGATTATTTTCCTGCTATTTAACCCATAGATGGAGGAAAATAGAGGCATTCACACATTTCCCAAGATTATTTGCGCATATGTGGAAGTAAAAAATTCGACTGGAATTCGACCAAGGCTCTCTGATTTCTCATTCCGAGTCACAATCCATTACACCAGACGCACATCCACGCTGACAATCAGAAATACAAAGCTGTAATTTCGAAGACACCCTAAAAAAAGGCTTCGAGAAATTAACACTCAAAGAATATCAAGAGAAAGAGAAGCCGAGTAAAGTAGAGGAAAAAATATGTAACAGCTTTCAACGAATGAATGGAGGAAGAACTTCCATAAAGTTCACA
This sequence comes from Acanthosepion esculentum, assembly GCA_964036315.1. Taxonomy (NCBI): domain Eukaryota; kingdom Metazoa; phylum Mollusca; class Cephalopoda; order Sepiida; family Sepiidae; genus Acanthosepion; species Acanthosepion esculentum. The sequence continues at coordinate 26,635,933 of OZ038475.1, read as the reverse complement.
AGTTGTCGTAAACGAGGAAATATTTCTGAAAGCAGCAAAATGCAGGAAGCTGTGGGTAACCATGATCACTTAAGTTATGAAGAGACATGGAACAGTCAAGAAAAATTTTTTTGGCATTTATTCCATTACCTTCTGTCGTCATTCTTTTTAGTCAATAGTTTCTGTTTAAAAAACGCATTTAAAATATCACTGATAATAAAAAAGGACATCTTTTAATTTCAAGTACATTGGGCCAACGTAATTTGGCATTCTCATCGTTAGTGGTTTTGCGAGTGAAAGACATCCGATATACCAATCAACTGTTCACTCAATCCCTCATCGAGATTTTCAGTACCATTGGAAGATAAAAATACTCATTTTCAAGACAGTTAAAAGCTAACATTAGTGTGACAGTCTATTCTAACTTGAAGTAAATGCCCTTGTAATATTTGCAACAGTGTAACAATAGATTCAGATTTAATATGGTTGAAATATTCACTCATCTGAAGCGCAGGTCGTCGGTAATCAATTCTCCATAAAGGTTCTCTATTTAGAATTATGCGCCAAGAATGATTTATATGGAAAGAAAATCCTTTTTGTGAAGAAAATGGACGCTATATACAATTTTCATTCTTTTTTATTGTAAAATCCAATATAAAAAGTTTGATATTTCCATGTGTTTATAAATATTTCTGTGGAAAATATAAGAAACTATTTTTATTTTCTGTTAAACACGTTGGCTTGGGCCGTTTTATATCTTTACCTTTAAGCTTGAAATTTGTCATACTTATCGAACTGAGAAGAAAATATCGACATATTTTTTACACTTCTGACAACTAGCTCCCACCATCAAACAACGCGTGGCCCTTCCAAACTAAATGTTTCCGTTTATGTAAGCTTGGCCGCTTTGCTCAGAATAGCGGACAAGGAGATTTATTAGAAAATATAGCCAACTTATAAAGAAAGCTTACATAAATCATGTTTGCTTTAATGTGATGGAAAGAAATCTCACCATCTACACTCACGAATCCAATACATTGCCTATATATATATATATATATATATATATATATATATATATATTACAAAAAGATCGGAAAAAGGGGCCGTATGTACATGTTTACCAGTAAGCAGTTACGTAGATTTTAATATTTGGATGCATGCAAAAAATATAAGCTATATATATATATATATATATATATATATATATATATATATATATATATATATAGGATTAATCCAAATATAACATTTGTCACTTAGCTTTTTCACGTTTTATTCGGCAACCCGACCCCAGATTTTTGTAGAAAAACCTTTGTGTAATCGTTCTGTACACTCGCCAGGATGTATCAGCAATATATATATATATATATATATATATATATGATAAAATATCTGTTTTTTGGCATGCTATATTTATCGTTAAAATGTTCAGTATCAAGTATAGAGCGTATGCAAATATAAATTGTGGACATATATATATATATATATATTCTGAATTTTCGGAAATACCCTCCCCATTTTTCACCGACTAAATGTGGTACCACCTCAAAGTTATGAAACTGCCAAATGTAATGTTTTTTTTATATTGTATATGTTGCCCTGTATTTTTATTTGAAATTATGCATTCTGCTACTGTAGTTTTCGTGTCCTTGACTCAAATATTTTACCCCACGGTGATATATATATATATATATATATATATATATATATATATATATATATAATGAAGATACACATAAAAACTAGTGTGTACTGATAAGTTTTCAGTCTGATTCACTTATAATCTGACAAAATGAACAGACATAATTTGTAGGAAATACGTTCTTAGATGGACAGAAAACCTTTTTCACCGCGCGTGTGTTACGCACATTGCACGCAAGCACAAACATTATGCACACATATATTATACACATACACATGTATTACGCATACAAACACATGCATTACATGTGCTTAAATAAATACATATCACACACACAAATGTATTGCATACACACACACACCTGCTTGTGTGTATGTGCTTGTACGTGTGTCTTCCACCAGTCCTGAAAGTGGAATCGGCGAAATGTGATTGAAATTTTTCTCGGGCAGCTTATATCCACTTTGTTGTCTCAGACCTTTAAGTAAAGGCATACATTTACATCTAGTACTGTCCTCTACCAGACATCATTAAAAGATAATTGACATACTAGCTGATGGAGAAGAGGCCACAGGATTGGTGAATGGGAATTGGGGCAAAACCATGCACTGTAGCGCTACCTTACCTGTCCACCCCAGAAACAAGCTGTTTCCTCTTTTGTCACTTTTAACAAAGGCTCAATATCCATGTGTGCTTTTATTTCAATAGATTTATATAGAAGAGTGATATAATTATACATCTGCGCGCACAGATATATCAATACATGTGCATGCTTCACATATTAATCCATATGACTTGCTGTCGATAATTTTAAAAAAATGTGTCACAGCTTTTGATCAACACTGCCCAAGTCGAGTGATTTTCTCATTCAGTTAATATTCTCATTCAATCGGTGACATTAGTGAAGAAATCTTGTGACTTGCATATGAGAATTTAGCACTGTCTTTTTTAAAAAGATATAAACATGTAGGCATTGTAATTTACACTCATTATCAATGCACACGTCAGCTTACGTGGGGTGAACTGATTAAAAACAGCTGAAAATGAGAAACAGCGTCGATTTGTAGTGTACTCAAAAATGTTTAGAAACATAATTATGTAGTTGTAAAAGTTGCCACTTATAATTAAAATGGCCGCTGTCCAAAAACTGTAAATAAGTTTTTTCGTTAAAAGAATATTCTTCTTATTTTAAATACAGCGATTAATAATTCCCTTTTAAGAATCGAGCACTTTGTGTGGTACAAGTTAATAATTGTCAGGCTCTGTGAAATTATCGCACCAGTGTAATAATAATCATCCTGATACTTTTAGGCATCATCTTCTTTCCTTGTATAACCTTCTGTCAGGGTGACTAGTTAATCCCTAATGCAGGCATCTAAATACCGCTTTTTGTTGACTCTGCCAAAAGTAGGGTGATTTTCTCCTTCATCCAATCTTCTCATTCAACCAGTGGCATACCAGTGACGAAACCTTATGGCTTGTATATGAGAATTTGGCATTGTCTCTTTATATGTTCACTCATTATCTATGCACACGGAATCATGCGGATCTCGACTCATACACGTATAAGATAGTATACATCATTTAAAAAGATGTTGGTAAGTGTGTATAAGTTCAGAAACCGAAAGGATCTCAGATCTTCAAACAGTCAAAACAGTTCACTCAAGTGGAAGAATCTGCAACAGATAGCCATATGAATAGAACTCTTCTCTAATATATTTAAAGATTTTTTCCAATTAAATCTTACGCTTCAAAACAGTTGCCTTTGCCCATTTCTTTTTCGATTGTACCTTCCAGATTTTACACAATGTTAATGATCTCAGAGGCAGAACAATAAAGACGAATATAAAACCGCTTTTTAAAAGTTTTCGAAATTCATATTGTACGTCTTTCGTCACGGCAAGCAAGGCAGTAAAGCCACTATGATACAAGGGGTTATTGAGTGTCAAAGAATTAGAAAACAAACATTATTAAGGAGCGAGAACAATAGATGTATAATGAGGAAAGCAATAGATAACGATTGACATTGCATTTAAATTTTTGAAGATCAGTTGCCTTGCAAGCATGCAGCCGGAAGAGGGCGCAACAAGCGATAAATGCGAGAAAAACACTGTTAGAAGAAAACTTACGGCTACATTTTAGCCAATACACCTGAAAATTGATATGACCTTGTTGCAAATCTAGTACAGCGCTGAAATTCATAAAGTCTAGATACTATAGCGAAGAGCTCATCCGAACAATTACTATGAAATTATTTATAGAAAAGTCACAGGGAATCAACTTTACGGCGGTGGGAAAGTGACTGAAGCCGAGTGGAGTGCGTGTAACAGAAGGTGAGCTCTGATCCCGGTTAAAGGATACTATGTATAGGATTGCAAGTGCTTGGAATGATGTGAAGTCAACAGTGACAAATGCTTGGCACACACTTTGGCCTGCAACATTTCGTTGAAGATGAACATAAAGATACATATTTTGAAGGATTTTGTGTCATTAATGAATAAGGGGTGATATCAAGACTCATAAGTTATGCTAAAAATATACCGGATAAAAATGTAAAATATTTAAATTAAACTGATATCAAAGAAATGCTGAGCATTGACAATGATACACTTGTTGTGCACTGCTTGCATGATGGGAAAATGGTTGCGTGGTGTTAAATACAGAAAAGAACGACGAAAATAGTAATGACGCCATTGTGAGCACTGGCGAAAAAATAACTCTGGACGATGTGGTGAAAATATGTGACCAGTTAATAACTGGGCTTGAACGACGCAAATTTATTAGTGAACAGGAATGATATCAGTTTATTCAATTAAAGAGAGATTGCTGAACCAAGAAACCGAAGTTGATGAAGCAGACGACACCAACAGAAATGTTTACAAAAGATCGTCTTACGAACGCAACGACATCACATGAGTCAACATTCAATGCCCAAAATCCTTTGTGGAAATGACGATAGTGACACCGATGATCCCCCCTGCAACATTGTCACAATAATAGCCAGTGTTGTGTGATATAAGAGAATTAGAAAGGTAGCAACTTACAAGAGGACGTGTGCATCAGTGACAATCAGATGACTTAAGTCTTACCTAACGTTCTTTTTAGAAATAAATTTCTCTACTGTATGTATTCATGAAAAATAATTATCCCAATACTACATTATTTATGAATGTATTTTTCTATAAAGTGTAGGTATATTTTCAAGTTCTTTTATATCCTGATCATAGTTATCCTATAATTTGAAAAATCGAAACACAGCTGGCCCCAAGGATTTCAGGTTAGGAATAGTGGACCTGTAATTAAAATGGCAGCTGTATAAAAATTGAAAATAAGTATTTTGGTTAAAAGAATAGTCTTTTTATTGTCTATATGGCGATTATATTTCTTTTTTTTTAATATATATATTTCTGAGATGAGGTATTATGTACACTATTTACCTCATCTTTGTTGCCATATTTATCACAACGTTGTACGCTCCGGCCTTCTCCAGGTGGTTGGAATGTCGAACCGAACCCTCTATTTCACTCGGTGAGGTAGACTGTTCTAGTTCAACGTGCCATGTTTAATAGATGTCAGTTATCTGTTAACTCCTGTTAATTCACCTCTCCAAGTCCTCTATTGCCTTAACCAGGTATTGAACTCACAACTCTTTGGGTCCTGTCACTGGATCTAACCAACGCCTTTATCCACTGTGTCATGTGTCGTTAAGGATATTTTTTAAAAATCAGGCACTTCGGGTGGTACAAGTTAATAGTTGTAAGCCTCAGTGATTTTTATCTCCGAATTGGTTATAAAAATTGTCGCGCCAATATTATTATTATAAGAAGAAGAAGAAGAATAAGAAGAATAAGAAGAAGAATAAGAAGAATAAGAATAATAATAATAATAATAATAATAATAATAATAAGAATAAGAATAATAATAATAATAATAATAAGACGAAGAATAATAAGAATAAGAATAAGACGAAGAATAATAAGAATAAGAATAAGAAGACTAAGAATAAGAAGAATAAGAATAATAATAATAATAAGAAGAATAAGAATAAGAATAATAATAAGAAGAATAAGAATAATAAGAATAAGAATAAGAAGAATAAGAAGAAGAAGAAGAAGAAGAATAATAAGAATAAGAATAATAAGAATAAGAATAATAAGAATAAGAATAAGACGAAGAATAAGAATAAGAATAAGAAGAAGAAGAAGAATAAGAAGAATAAGAATAAGAAGAATAAGAATAAGAAGAATAATAATAAGAATAAGAAGAATAAGAATTAGAATAAGAAGAATAAGAATAAGAATAAGAATAAGAATAAGAAGAAGAAGAATAAGAATAAGAAGAAGAAGAATAAGAAGAAGAAGAAGAAGAAGAAGAAGAAACAGCACTATAGACGACTTCTCGTTTTGTGTATACCCTTCTGTTACGGTGGCTACTTAATCCTTACTGCAGACACGTATATAAAGCAACTATTCTATGTTACAGCGATTAATATTGTATGATCTGTAGTTGAACAAGGAGAGTCTGCTCGAAACCTCGATCGCGATCATTTGTAACTTCGTGCTAGCAGAACAATCGACGCCTTTGAAACAGTTTCGTCTATAATTAAAAATCAGTCAAAAATTGAATCAACCCGTATCATAGTCTTCAGTAACATTTCAATAGTATTTCGTGCTCGGAAAGTCTCCCAAGGCCGATATAACCAAGAACTTATCTCGTAAGCGAATCGAACACAGTGAGATTTAAATCCGGGTCTCATTGATGGAACGCTAATGTTTTGAACCACTCAGCCACGTGCCTATCGATCAATGTATTTATTCAAAGATTAAATCGATTTATTTCTATGATTTGCTTCTAAGCTGTTAGATATGCAGGATAGTAGTTTGATTGCCTCGTCACATAGACTGCCAGAGCGTCATCTTGGCGCCTTCACCGAAACATGTATCGGTTAGATGGCGACGCCTCTCCTTGTTCCATTTAACATGAGTCAATAATACTCAGTTATGTTGTTGTTAGGTAGAAGAGGGGTTATTCGGTAGAATTTATCTCATATCCAAGTCACAAGAAGTACCTAATATTTGAATAATATATTCAAACATAGCTGGCCTCAGAAGGTCATGACTGTAAACGAGGTCGAATGAAAGCGGAAACCGTCATATGATTTATCTATATGTATAATTACGTGGCTTCATCCATAAAAAAATGTTACCAACTTTTCAGAGAGTGTCAGTATAAGCGAAAATAGGTACTTCAGAAACGGATGTTTTAAAAACATGCTCTCACTCTCAGAGGAATGAGTTTATTATGAAATTGAAGAGAGAGAAAAAAACATCCATATTTGAACTTTTCCGTCTCTATCATTCCAGTATTTCTAATAAAGCGTGAACTCAATCAAATTTGTGGATAAAACAGTTATTTACATTATTTGAAATTGGACTAATATCCTCATTTTTGTTTTTATTATTCTAACTTTTCAGTCGTTGTGTTCTTCAGCCCTCTTCAGGTGTCCGTCGAATTTCGAACTGAATCCTAAGGAGAGATGTTGCTTTCATCCCGCTGTTCATGCCTAGAGATATCTTATTTTTCTTTAAATAATGCCCAGTTATTTCTCGCTCTTTTTCCTCCGAGTCCTAGTTTGTACTGCTCGAACCAGGGATTGAAGTCACAATTACTATGCAACTAAATTCACAAACCAATAACAGTACTTGTTTTGAGTACATTCACTCGAAGCAAGGTGGTAAAAACCATTAAATTGCAAGGAGTTACAGAGGAAGAAAGAAACGACAATAAAAGAGAGACAGGATTCAGGGAGGCATAAGATGAGAAGTAACATCGCATTTAATTTCGTTGCAATCGTAGTTGATAGAAAGCAGGGTTCCAATGGCGGGGAGTGCAGCAGAAAAAAAAAGAAAAACTTAGCAAAAAAATCATTTTTTTAATCATTTCACCCGAGCAAATCAATAATAAAAGTCCTCTCTTAGCCACTGTAGAGTAACTTTCCTGCTCGCCATGCTGATGGCTGATGCTCAACTCCACACTCCACCTTCTCGGCCTTACGTTTTCAACAGACTTGAAGTGAAACGACTACATTGAATCAATAGTTGCATCCATTGCAAGGAAAGTTGGGTCACTGTGTCGTGCCAAAAGGTTTTTCTCGCCAGAGTACATCTTGCACATTTACAAATCTACCATTCGTTTGTGCATTGAATACGCTTGCCATATCTGGTCTGGTGTTTCTCCTCTTCATCTCGAAGTTCTTGACAAAATCTAAAGAAGGATCTGCAATATAATCGATCCTAATTTGGCATCTCTACTTCAGTCAGTTTCTCACCGACGTGTCGTGGCATACCTCTGTATTTTCTACAAATATTTTCATGGCAATTGCTCTGACGAGCCTTTTTCCCCTGGTGCCCCATCTACATGAATTTAAGCATGCTACCAGATTGGCATCTAGTGATCATCCTTTTACTGTTGACATATCCAAATGCAACCGTCACTTCTACAACAGTTTCTTTTCTCGCACTTCCCGCTTGTGGAACTCCCTTTCGTTTACTTGCTTTCCTGAAAACTACAGTCTTCAAAAATGTAAATGCAATGTCAATCGCTATCTTGTCTTTTGGAATCCCGTTCATCTTTTGTCCTTTCCTCAATCCTCCACTATATCCAGTTTTTTTTCTCTCACTTTCACTATCTGTGCGCCCCCTGCAGACTAGTGGCACTTACGCCTTGCTTGTGGTGAAATGATTAAAACAATAGTAAAGCGACTAATATGCATCGGATTATTGTGTGTAAAAGAATAAACAAAAAATAAAACATTACGAAGAAAAGAAAACAATATAAGGACAGGAATTAAAAAGGTTGACACTGCATTTAAATTTTTTTAAATCGACTGGAAAGCAATAAACCGGAAAAGTGTTCCACAAGCGAGAAGTACGAGAGAAGAAACTCTAAGCATAAGACTTACAGTTACATCTAGCCATTTCATCTGTAAAATGATGAGACTTAGCTGTCTATTTAATAGTGCGCTTCAGTTCATGAAGTCGATATACCAAAGAGGTAAGCTAATCAGAACAATTAACAGGACAATATTTATAAAAAAAAGACTCGAGGAAACTACGTTACGGCGGTGAGACATTAACTGTAGCCGAGATGCAAGGTCAATGCTGATAACGTTGCAGATTCTTTGGATTTTGTCAAGAATCTCTCCCTATATAGTAGAAACTCTAGACCAGAACCGACAGCAGTTATCTATGCAAAGACAAATAGCAGACTTATAAAGTTGCAATATAACATATTGCAGGAAAATATTTAGCACAATATGGTGAACCAACTTTCCTCGAAACAGACAGTGAGTTGCTCTCCTAGGGGTTAGCATCAGTCATGCTGGTGGAAAGTGAAAAAGAGAGTAGATAAGTTTGTGAGGTTTTATAATTAACAAGGCATTTCTTGCCTCATTTAAGAAGAGTTTGATGGTTATTTTATTTTGGTGTTGGTGGTGTTGTTATTGTTGACAGCATAAAAGAAATATGAAACAGGTTCTTGGAAAAATTAAAATGCCTAATATCTTTTCAGATGTTTATTAATTAATTTTTACTTCCTTCATTATTTACAGCCGGGCTAATTTGTCATTATTACAACGTTTCAGCTGTTAGGCCTACCAGCTTTCTTTTTACGTCTGTCGATCCGGACACATGAAGGTTGAGGTATACAACTGTTGACCGCCAGCTAATTAGTTCCATTTTAACAAATCCTCTATTCAGACGGCTGTGTGTTCTCAGGACAAATGTGGCATTTGTATGAAGCTTCAATGAAACTGGTGTACAGGAATTTACAATTTATCTAGCAGGTGGGGGACTTCTTTTGGGTTTTAAGACTCGTGTTCTTTCTTTCATAGACGTTATGAATAGAACAACTGATATAACGACACAAATCCAGGTAAATCATTGTATAAATGATAATTTTTCATTTGGAATGTCCAAAAGAAAAATAAGGATTAACTTTGCAATTTGGGCAGTCTGTGGAACTCAAACCAATATTGGATCGAGAGTCGAAGTTTCTAAACATCAAGATATATAAAATTGCGACAGGGTGAGTTTTCTCAAATCCTTTGCTAGGTCATTGAGTTTTATCACCACCCTCCAAATCTAATTCTTTAGAAAATGATACTCGCAGTTTCCAACACCATAAATGGCCTTGCTGAAATTATAGTAATGGGTATGTAGAGTCTACATAACAAATGCTTCCTTTCGCCTTAACTTTTGCAGCTATTATTAATTAAAAACATTATTAATTTGTTATTTTATGGTTTATCAACCCTTTGTGGGTTATTTAAACTCTAAACATTTTTTATTGTAAGAATAAGTATATATATGTTGCCAGATACAAGTCCTACTAATTAACCCATAGATGGAAGGAGACATCACTGATTCATATCTTTCCCAAGAGTATTTGAACGTAAGTGAATGTAGCGCTCTCCAATTTCTCCTTCTGCTGATTTGGCTTGGTTTATTTTGTTTTACGGCATATCAATATCTGACTGGGTTATTTAATGCCGACAAAATTTTTAGGGTAGGTTCGTATGAATACAATATGTATTAATAGTTTTTTTTCAAAAAATGTATTATTGGTAACAATTTTATTTTAATTGTTATAATGGTATTTTTTTCAAAAATGTCTTGCTGATACTTTCACCAAAAAATCCACTTTTACACCTTCATAGTATCTTGACCCCAGTCTGCGGAGGCAAATATATGCCCACAGCTGGGACGCCAGAAGGTGCTACCACCCCAGGTCAGGGTTGACTCGGGAACAGCAGCAACTAAGAGGTAGTTCCACTCTCCTCGACCATCTCCCTTTGGCTAGAGAGACCTCTCTCGAATCGCCGGATCATTCCTACTTGTGTCTCCGGCTATCTCTTCTCAATGCTGTAAGCTATCTTTTATTCCTCTTCCGCTCTCCATCCTCTCAGGACTGCGGGGTACTCGATGTCAAATTGCTGCCAGATGTAGTTTATCGTCATACCCAGGACTATTCTCATTCTGAGCCGCTATCAGTTACACCACGACACACCCACTTAAATACCTTCGAGCCAAAAATTAGGATTTACTCAAGGGAATATTTCATCTTCAGTTTTCGATTATCAAACATCTAATCCTTCATCATTATTTATAAAGATGCGCTTAGATTTATCGCAAAGCTCCAAGAATGAGAAAAGCAGCGAGGATCGAACACACCAATCATTCGTATTAATCAGAAAAAATAAACAGCTTGCTAACTATTATCCTACGACGCAGCACACTTTTCTCGTCCTTCATGGGGTTCATACGAAGAGACTTTTTATCAACCATCATCGGGTTTAAACGAAGCGCCCTTTTCACAACCTTCGTACGGAACAATAGACGTCGAGAATAGTCTGATTTCTATATTTTCACGACGGTGAGAAGTTTCATTTGAAGTAATTTCAATGAAATTAAGAATCACATTCTTTAGCGTGATAAAGAAAGCGCCCACAAAGACAGAATAATAAAAAATAAACGTTAGAAAAAAAACTGACAATTTTAGGACCCCAGCAGGTGCTATCACCCTCAGGTCAGGGTCGACTCGGGAACAGCAGCAACTAAGAGGTAGTAATTCAAAATCAATCATTTTTATCACCCGAATTCTAGGCTGCCAAAAATATTTTATAATCAAAGTTCTTTTTTTTTTAAACTAAAAAACAAAGAATAATTACTGAAATTTTGCAAAGAAAAATATAAATTTTGAAAGAACAATTTTTCTTATATAAAAAACTTACGGTATTTTTCTTCTAATGTTTTGAATTGTCTGCCAGGTTGGAATACACAAATTAAGATACGTACCTGAAATATAAAGAAAAATGCAGTTACTAGTAGAAACCAAACAACGAATTTGGTTGCAGAGAAAATGCCAAACTAACAACTGCATGCATAATTTATTTAGGGACAACTAGCACACGACTTCACTTACATAGAATGTTCTAAAAAGTATTAACATACCTAAAACTCATAAATTAATTCAATATGTCAACATTTAAATCGTTTTGGGCAATTGTAAAAAATCAATTGCTAGTCATATAATTCTTTAAAATGATACACTTTCCGGAAATAGGAGGCGATCATGGTTCTTTTGATTTTTTAAAGTATTTCACCCCAAGCAAGGCAGGAGTGCTACCAGCACACAGGGGTTATGGAGAAGTGAAAAGAGTGGGCGTAGAGAGGATTGAGGGAAGAAGAAAAAAGGACAGAGAACAAGGCAACAGAAGATGGCGATTGACGTTGCCTTTACATTTTTGAAGATTGTAGTTATCAAGGAAGCATGTGAGAGGAAAGGAGTTCCAATGTCGAGAAGTACAAGGAAGAAACCGTTGGAATAGATGTGGCAGTTACATTTAACTATTTCTACAGTAAATGGGTAGAACCTGTATGCTTATCTTAAGTTAAGTCACGGTTAAATTCAAGTAGTCGGGGTACCAGGGAAAAAAAACAAACTCGTCAGAGCAGACTCATTTTCTTTATTATCGGTGAATCGTTATGACTTCTTGGGAAATATAGTGATGCAATTTTCGTTGACTCTTCCACAGTTTTGGAAAAGTTTGCTTGTCTCATTTAAAAACAGATTGAAGGTTATTTTATTCTCTTGTTGTTGACAGCCTAAAAAGAAATATGAAACATGTTCTTGGAAAAATTAAAATACCTAATATCTTTTCAGATGTGTTTTAATGAATTTTTACTTCCTTCATTATTTACAACCGGACTAATTTGTCAATATTACAGCGTTTCAGCTGTTAGGCTTACCAGCTTCCTTCTTGCGTCTCTCGATCCGGACACATGAAGGTCGAGGAACACAACTGCTGACTGCAAGCTAATTGGTTCCATTTTAACAAATCCTCTATTCACACGGCTGTGTGTTCTAAGGACAACTGTGGCACTTGTATGCCTCATTTAAAAATAGATTGAAGATTATTCTATTTTGGTGTTGTTTGGAATTTTGAATTTTACTTCCCTTAAACTTTTTCCACCCAAAGCTATAGAACCCAATCTCAGCTGGTATTTAACAACACCCATAACTGGTGGGGAGTAGAGATGAATTCATTCATTTTCCCAAGGGTATTTGTTCAAAAGTGAAAGTAACTAACTTGGAAATTGAACTTCGTTCGACCATTCCACTACCCCTTATTTACTTTACTGCAGTTTTTGAAAATACGAAGGATTTCTTTTAAAAATATTTTTTCAAAACTTCACCCATGTATTGATTATGATAAATTAATCATTTGGAAAAGTGAAATTTTAATCTAAAGCTAGGAATCCTGCCAAATAATGGTAAATCTGAAGTCGGCCTTATCCCATCAAGAACATTTGAATATTTAAACAATTTTCATGAGTCAGCATCAATTGATTCCAGGAATCAATGCTGTAAACTATTGAAAACTAACTTCGTCTTCGAAGACTTCCGATTCAGATTAAGTATAAAACGCATGAAAATCAACGAAAATAAGTAGTCTCTTCATGGAGTAGACAACAAAGACCTTGAGATTCTGAAGGCATTTACGCGTTAACACCCTTCAGATTGGAAGTCGATAAAAACAAATTTTAAAAGTGATCTATCTACACCCTGTTCTCATTTGGAATATGAGCGTGGTACTACTTTCCCTTTAATCAATTAGCCAATGCGTTTGACTGACTGTAAAAATCTATCAAGAGCTTAGCTTTCTATACTTGATCTTTCTTTTCTTTAAGACGCCAGTACATATCCAAATGTACAAACTGTAAAAATATATCCAAATGTACAAACTTGTAAAAACTGCGACACTTGACAATTACATTCACGAAAGTTGTTTAAAAGAGGAAACTTTTAATTTATTTTCTAGGATTATCTTTCGATATAGATATAAATATATAATAAGAAAATGGAATAACATTTCTTTTTCGATATATAGCACAAGATGTCAAAGAATATCTTCAAGTTAAGAAAAGTTGAAACTAAATGAAAATAATATAAGAAGGAAAATACATGGAATGGTATTTTTGTAATTCTTTTGCAGCCCACGTCAGGAGTAGGAGAGCACAAAATTTCAGAGAGAAAACACGAATAAAATTTGATGAAAATTATTTGCGAAAAAAAAAAAGAAAAGAATGGATGGAGTTTTAATCAATTCACCCCAGGCGAAACGATATTACCAGAAAAACGCAAGGGACTACTGGGAATAAATGAGAATATAAATTCTTTAGAAGTAACCGAAAACCCAATCCTAAAGACGAAATATAGCATAAACCTCTACTCCTCTTCAAAAGGCCGGGAAGGAGTGTGAGCCGGGTGATAGTGATAGGCGAGCGGATCTTAAATGAACAAACAGAAAACAGCAACCACAGCAAAAGTAATAGGACTTGTATGGTTGTTTAGATTTTTGTTAACCATAAAAAAATCGAAAATACAACACTGCTCAGGAGTTTCACAAATGGAGAAATACAGATATTTACAGCTTCATTCAGAACAATTTTTTTAAAAATGATGGAAAATTGGCACAAACCAAAACACATATTCTAGTTGAACTATTTGGAATGTAAGTGTTTGAAAATTTCGTTTTTATTTGAGTTTGAAAGTTTGAACACTGTCGCAGGAGAGATATACTCAAATAATATCTACCGTCCAGACAAAATCGAATATATATATATATATATATATATATATATATATATATATATCGGCATATCTGATTGAATAAATTGCAGACATTGTCTGCTAATTTTTTAATAATGTACTGAGCGTGACCAAGACATTATAACATAGAGGAAAATATTCCATAATGGATAATTTTTTTTCACGTTCTAATGAACGCCCAGCACATTGTCAAGAGTTTTGCATTTATACGCATAATTACAAATTACGGCAATGGATAACAACGCACAACTTTGAATAAATACTTATACTAATGAACAACATATGGTTTTGTCCTCCTTGCGCAGGTGATGTTGGAAGAAGATCTAAAGTACTTGGGAAATGAAAATAAAATAAATTTAAACAGCTATATCATATTTCTCTGATCCTTTAACATCAATACACAGAAAGTTATTCGTGAGTATGAACAGATTTTATTTAAAATTAACAGATATAATGTTTGTAATTTATTCAATCAGACATGGCTAAAAGAGAATTTGCTGCCTAAATACACACCCCTATATATATATATATATATATATATATATATATATATATATATATATATATATATGTATGTATGTATGTATCCAGGTAAGATGAGAACGAATAGAGTACAATTCGAACGTTCATAACATTTAATTCTAAAGAGTAGTACTAAAAACTCTTTCATGACTAAGTGGTATTAACATACCTTGTCCTTCACCAATAATACTTAAAGAAATAATGCATCACTTTCTAAACATTTTTGGAGTTTAAAAGATGATAATAAAGCCTGACGTGCCTTAAATGTTTGATTATCAAGGTGGATGGAAGATTGAAGTTTAAAAGGAATAAAATCGACCTTGCTAATCGAACGATCCTCCGCGGCTCGATCGGTTAATGCACGTCAGGCTATATGACGGTTCCGTATAGGATACAGGTTCGATTCCTGTCGGAGGACGAATATTTTCTATGAAAATTTCTCGGACATTCAGGCCGGTAAATGTTATTAATACTGTTTATTATAAAACAGAGCATTTACTTAAATATTTGTATCTATAAAAAGAATGTATAAACATAAAAATGTCTTAAAATAATATTCTTTCTGCAACTATTTCAGGAAGAATAACCATAAGATTAACAATAGAATAACCATGATATTAGCAATAGCTTTGGAGAGTCATTTTCTGGGTGAAGCGGTTATTGGTTTTAGTCCCTTATGGCCGATCACTGCTGTTATAATGCTGCTTGTCGAAAACTAATTTATTTAGCTTCTTGATGAATTTGATAGTTTCATATTTGAATATATTGATTATTGGAGATTAGAAGAACCTGTTGTAACGTTAATATGAATGGGAAATAGTTAAATAAACAAGACGCTAATCCAGCCTTTTCTTTTGTTAATATTATTAATACGAGAGATTAATATTCAGTTCTGTAAAGTTTCAACCTGAAGAATTGAAATGGAAGCAAGTCCAATTATCATTTGCTGTTTCACACATGTGGCCATGTTCGAGACTATGCTGAACAAGTACAAACATCGTCGTATTTACTGAAAATCATCTCGTATGATGCCAGGATATGTATTCATCTTCGAAGCTCATCTTGTCTAATACCAGGATATGAACTGGAAGATCATCACGTATGATGCCATATGTACTCATCCTGGAAGCTCATTACATATGACGCCATGATATGTACTCATTTTGGAAGTTCATCTCGTATGATGCCAGGATATGTATTCATCTTGGAAGCTCATTTCGTACGATGCCATGATATGTACCCATCTTGGAAGATCATCACGTATGATGCCATATGTACTCATCCTGGAAGCTCATTACATATGACGCCATGATATGTACTCATTTTGGAAGTTCATCTCGTATGATGCCATGATATGTAGTGGGAGCTCATCGCGGATGATGCCTGGATACGTACCGGAAGCTAATCTGGGAAGATACCCGGATAAGTACCGAAAGCTTATCTCAGATAGTGCCCGAATACATACCGAAGTTCATCTTAGATTATGTAGGATTAGACTTTGCACTCTGAGAAACCAGGTGCGAAATTGACCTGAGAATGCCTCCTAGCACGTGACTTAAACTCGAAATTCATCCAACGTCAGTGGCGACTACGACCGGTAAACACTTATCATCCATGCTGCGGCTAGGATGCAAGCGTCAGAAACGTGTATCACAGGCGGATATATAAACACTCATCCCAGAGAGGAAATGGGCAGTCGCTCTTACATCGCACACGACAATGTAAGATCTACAATCGGATTAAGACCAGGAGTCCCACCGTTAAACACACTAGCCGACAGTAATAAAAGTGCGGAGTTGAATAAAATATAATGCTAAGTATATGGGATCCCAGTCTCGTATTTTTATTAGCCCAACGATATAATTGCACGTAGATATGAAAGCAAAAAGAACTGCGTATAAAAGAACAAATAGGTAAAAGAAACTTGAGAAATATACCTTCAAATTCTAGCCACTTTTTCTTAAAGTCGCTTATTGACAAAGACGCTTATTTCTGTCTGTGGTGTAAAGCACAACCAGCTATTTCTCTGTGCAATAAGATATCCGTTCATTCTTTAAGGAGTTTAGCTGCAAAGGCGTGACTTGTTGGTCGTATTTCAACGATAATTTTGCTCGGCTCACTGAATTGTTGAGCGGATTACTTAATAATTGCCTTCCACCGGAAATGTCAGCGGCTGGCCAGTTTTAGGCGTTTCCAAATAAGTGGTCTGAATCTCGTCTGTTGTTCACTGCGAGGCTGACTGACGAAAAGAAAGGAAGTAAATTAGGGTTGCCGATATTTTCGGGGCCAGACTGAGCAGAGGGTACTTGTGTATTTTCAGAAGTCGGCTTATCGGCAAGCAAAACGGTAATGTCGGAAGTCGAAATCTATCTCACTACGGAAGTTAGTAACGTTGCACAAAACGGAAAGTAGCCAATGTATGGGTCAGCATAAAATCGAACAGTTTTGTTCGTGAATTTCTTTTATAGCCCGATTATCAGCTTCTTATAAAATGATTCAGTTCAACCTTTTTTTCTCGAAATAATTTTTTATGGTAGGAAAGTTTGAAATGCTATCAAACTACTTTCTCAAGACGCACAAGATGAAATTCAGTTCGAAATTCCAATCATCTGAAGAAGGCCGGAGCGTACAACG
The DNA here is from genome assembly GCA_964036315.1 of Acanthosepion esculentum. NCBI lineage: Eukaryota > Metazoa > Mollusca > Cephalopoda > Sepiida > Sepiidae > Acanthosepion > Acanthosepion esculentum. The sequence continues at coordinate 26,618,484 of OZ038475.1, read as the reverse complement.
GTTGTAATGTTGTGAATATGGGAATGAAGACGAGGATAACGGTCCGAATAATGTAAATAATGGAAGCAGTTTTATTCAGTTTGAAATAAGACGCTTAAATAATACTCAGTTTGGAAGATTGGTGTGAGCAATAAATTCGAGACAAAACGAAAAAGGCCTTTTTTAAAGCCTAATAAAAAATAGCAAATAATTCGAAGAAAAGTGAGATCTTCAGAAATTATTTTTAAATCTTTAAACAAAAAATTGTAGAAATGTTTTTAGCTTGTCATTGACTTAGACTATACATGCGTACATGTAAACCTACATGCGCATATAAGTCAAATGAAACGAGGGTCACTTTTCCCTTTCTGACTGAAATCAACACTTGGTTAACGGGGAAAGATTATAACTTTATCCTTTCAAGTCATTTTTATGTCTATTTCTGTATTAAAACTGGATAAATATCTAATGTACTATTTTAAATGAATAAACAATTTAGATGTAAGATGTGTTGGCTGACTGTTTCACAAAGAGTTAAACAACTTGCCCAGCCATTCGGTACAATCAATGTATTTATCGAAATTCATCACAAAAATTACTACCGAGAATTTAGTTTTCACTTTTTTCAATCAAACTTTACATTTTTCTTTGTGAATGTTGCTGATAGGCGTAAGTTTGTTTGCATTTATATCTACAGACAATTTTCTTAACATCCAACATCTTTTCTCTCTGTTTACATTAACACCAATCTCTTCAAATAATTCAATGCTGAACAATCACTTTGTCATGTTTAGAATGCTTTTAATTTTTCCCTGAATCTCTTTTTGTGATCTCCGTAAACCTGATCCCAAAAATATGTTCAGCTTTAAATAATCTACATAGGGTTGATAAGCCGTAAAAGACAAACAACTGAGAATCACCAATCCTACATATTTAATTCACATTAGTTTCGCTTTTTAATTTAGCTGAAATTGGTTGAAAAATCTCAAACATCTTTACCTGCAATTTACAGTAAAACTCTAACATCTGTCTATATTTCTGAGACGAGGTATTGTAACTATCTACATTGTTCGGACTGTTGTGCTCATCATTATTGCAATATTCATGAGGTTACGGCCATTGTACTCTCCTGGTTTCTTCTAGTTGTATACGCTGGAATTTCGAGCCGTACTCTTTATTTGGTCCACGAGGATAGATTGTTCTAATTCCACGTGCCATGTCTTTTCTGGATATCTCAGCTCCTTTTAATTCTCTTTAGTAATTTAACTCTCCAAGTATTTACTGTGGTTAGGTATTGAACTCATAACTCTTTGGGTCAAGTCACTTTTGAATTACTTCAACAAACGTTTATAACCACTCGGCCAACTCTAGCACTTCAGAAATTTCGGCTTAACGCGAATATATTCACTCCGATTTTGAATAATTGTTCATATGCATTCAAGATCTAACTGGTGGGTTTTTGAAAGAAGCTAATTATTATTATAATTATTGCACACAGTTTGAATGACCAAATTCTCAAGTTTCAAGTATTATTTTCAATTGACACATTTTGTATTTGCATCCTGCGTATTTAGTCAAAATCATAAGCGGAGAGATCAAGGTCTTGTATGGTTTTATTTTTATCACAGCCATATTCCTGAATCGGGCTGAAAAAAAGTTAATCATTTATGGTAGTTCTTGAGGATTGCCTAATAATTTTCTCTCATCCAGTCGATAAGAATAATATGAGGAACGCAGATTTGTGCATTGTATCATTAATATTAAGAAGCTCTAGATGATATTCGCCTGTTACCGAATGCAAACGATACCTGAGAAAAATCGAATTGATATTTTAATAAACAACAAACATGGATATTAGTCTAAATAATTTGCTGATTAACACAACTCGTAAATGTATCGCATCAAAGACGAGTTCACTTCTTTTTTTTTATCATTATCGGATCTTAATATACAAGCACAAGACACTACACGATAAGCAACTTACATGACGATGTACTGGGCGTAACATTTCTAAAGGCTAGGAAACACCTCATTCTTCAAAGTACATATGCAGTGATAACAAACTATGTCACACATGGAAAGCTAAAGAGTCTCAAGCAAAGTTATCGGTGATCTCACAAAGAAAGAGAAAGAAAATTTAAAAAAAAAAGCTAACAAAAGACGATCAAAAGTGGGTTCGTCGCCACACTATCTGTAACCCGCCATTTTATATCTTTGTTCATTCCAGTTGAGCTTAATATATACGCGTATGAAAAATTCATCGCAATATATTTGGCATCATATGACCCAAGCCACTAAGTAAATATCACACTGAGGTCAGATGTTATACCAAGAATAGAAAGTCCTGATGGCTATTGTTGCTCTGGGTTGAGGGGCAGCGGCGGATTCTAAAAAAATATTCTGTGATGAAAAAATCGTGTACTGTTGTAATTAGTGAGTTTTGTCACTATCTTTTGATGATACCATTTTAGGGATCCCAAACTTTTGGTAATTTTAAAACTTGTTGATTTCACTCTCTTCAAGAATCTAATCTTGGATTAACTTCCGTAAATTTTCCAGTCCGTTGTACAGAAAACTATTGATACAAAACTTGGTGATATTTAAACGTTAGAAAAAAATATAACGTACATGTTAATCGTTCGCCAGTAGAAAATTAATTTAATTCTCTGAGCCAGCAACAGATATATTGATAGAAAATTCTGTTTTTTTATTATTTTCCTCACATACCAGAATCTCATTGGGTACGTTTAGCAACCTTTGTCCTTCATGCCCTCTAAAAAGGAAGTGACAAAAAGGGCAGCTTTACCCTTTACACCGTTTTTATTTTAACTACCTTCACTCCTCGGTGATGTTTGTTTTAAAAAGCGATGATTAGGTTTCTAATAAAATCAAACATATGATGAAAGTGAATTCATACACCTTTGTTCTAGAATTTACAGCAAAACTATTAAACACTGTGTATTTACTTGTTTGTTTGCAGATAAGAATGTCCAATACTGCCGGTACCGTTCTTATTTGCGGTGTCCTTTCAAAACCTGAGAGCATGCATCTTCACCACTTTCTAGCCTTCGTAACAACATTTTCCGCCTTACTATTTCCTCAGAACCCCTGCTCTGCCACTCATTAACAAAAGCTTGCTAGTAACATAGCTTAATCATTATTTCCCTCCGTCTCTTCTGTCTCTATTATGTCCTCTAAGTTTCAAATTCTCCAAGCTCTTCTTCTACATTATGTGTCCCAGAAATTCGAACTATTTCTGATACTAAGTGTAACACTGGGTGTGTGAAATAGAAAAGAACACGTTAAGTTTAAAGATTACAAAAAGAACGAAAATATCTAACTAATAAACATTATCATTCGACCGTAGTCAGGATTATCGGGCCAATGGGAACGATCCTTTATTTAGCTGTATAGTATGTGCTACGCCAGGGGTACATACAATTTTGAATTCAGAGGCTATATAACTCAGTCTTTCCTGCTATTTATTAGCACGTATGTAAATGTAATGGTTCCAACTGGAATTCGAACTCAGCTCTGCCGATTCCTCGATCCGAGCCGCTATCCACTACTCCATCGTGCCTGCTCTAATAAACAATAAACAGCCTGACAGATAAACAACTACACAAACTGTTGGAAATCTATCGTATTTCTGAAATGCGATAGATTTGATAGCGTCAGTTGACGGCCACAAGTCTCGCAAAATAGAAAAAGGAACATATAGCTGGCTCATGAATTAATGAATCAGCAATTAGCGGGAAGACGAGATTTCTTGGTACAAAAAAAAATCCCTCTAATTTTTTCCAGTGAGAAGTTTCAATTGGTAGCGTAAACGTTGAATTGAAATTGTTAGGATTGGGAAGTCTCTTTACTTTTCTCTTTCCGTCACTGGTAAGTTATCTGTAAAATTTCCCCCCTGAGGACAATAAAAATAACCAATTCATACTATATGCGCTCTGCTATTTAATACTACAAAAAACAAAACAAAAAAACTTTTTTTTCTGGTGAAAAGACGGTTGGTTTTATATATAGTAAAAGAGAAATTGTTCGACTTTGGTATATTGACCTGTGGACGGCCGTGACGACATAGCGTTACGACAACCGATTCACCGCAATAAGCGACACATACTTTGATCGACATTTCTCCCTTTCCGGCCACATTATTAACTACATATGTTGTCGTGATAATGGAACACTAAGTCCATGCGTTCCTTTTGTTTCCATATTTCTTAAAACTTCCTTGTACCTCACCTAATCCGTCCATGGTAGTCTCAACATCCTTCTTCAGAACTATATCTTTTCATCTGTGAGGATTTTTTTTATCATTCACTGTCATATAGAAAGAGTAATATTAAATAGCCGTTCAGCACACTTTCCTTTCTTTTTAACGGAATTTTCGTGTTTCTTAATAGTTTGTTTAGTTTTTGGAAGGCATCTTTCTCTCTTCCCATGCGTCTTATGTTTTTTTGTGTCACAGATTCCATCACATTATTTTAATGATATATATTTAATTTCACATACGTAGATAAAACTAGTAAAAATAAAAATAATAGATTTTGTATGAGTATTGGCACTTCCCTGCCTTGGATCAACGTTTTGCCTCCAGCAATTCTGCCTTGGAAAAAAGCTTTGCTCTTCGGCCTGGTGTTTCCGTGCCTCACCTTCGAGACGCCGAAAAAATGCAGTCTTGGTTCTAGTGATTAGTGGCAGGACCTCTCCATTGCACTATAAAGTGAACGTCCGTAAATTCTCGGTCCTTTATGTCACTGGCGGTTGGGGCTGGTAAATTTGCTGTTGCCCATACGTATGCGTTAAACAGACCATGTGTAATTTTTTTTGTGGGAAGGCAGATAGATACTAAAATCATAGTGTAGTATCTATTTGTTCCTTGGTAAAATTGACACTCAAAATCGACATGCAAAATATAATGTATGCATATATTTGTGTGTAACACGGTTAAAATATCACACAGATAATATACTATGATCCTATGTATAAAAAAAGGCTGCTGTAAAGTTATTGGTCCGACCTTCTTACTAAACTCAGTATTCTGGTCTTTGGTCAATGTAATATTGATATTTTAGCACTTCTTCCTATTTGAGGTTGGTGTTGAAAAGTTCTCAACCTGGCCAACGTCAGGATTCAGTTTGCAATCAATCTTTTAAGCACTGCTACGTGTGTGTGTGTGTGTGTGTGTGTGTTTGTTATCAGCACGTTCTAAGGAATTAATCTTCTTTCTGAAGAATTTCTAATGCGACATTATTTCTCATTGCTCGAACTGTTATTTTTGTTGTTACCCGTGTGTCAATAAACGTTCCGGTTTATTTTTAAGTGTAAATTACATCTACCGACTGGCACATTCAAGACTTAATAAAGATAACGTGCAGAGATTCAATCTGTGTTCCTCTTTGTAGGAGAAACCACCGAGCGATGTAAAGCAAGTTGGATCAAACGGCGGAGTTTCATTGCAAAGGTGGACGCAGGTTCGAACCGTGCCAGAGAACACATTTTCTTTATTAAGTCTGCTGAATGAGCAGATCGGTAGACCTAATACACGCTTAAAAGAAAACAAACAAACAAACAAGCGGCGTCTATTCAAGCATGGGCATCAAGTAAAATAACGGTTAGTTAGAAAATCGAAAACTAAAAGCAAATACCTTGTAAATTACTACTATTAAAAATGCAAGTATATTCATTATATACAATGCAGATAATGTAACACATTTTAGACAAATCTAGTATTTTAAACTAAAGATAACCTATCCCTAAAAAATTAAAACAAAAGAAATAAAAAATCTAAGTTAACAAACTATGAATGAATACATAAACAAAAGTAAATGTAATAATAATCAACTGCAAAT
>OZ038475.1:26590147-26607647 GCA_964036315.1 Acanthosepion esculentum | reverse complement strand
AGCGATACAGTCTCCCAAAGGAAATTTCAACTGATATACAATGTTGGTCTTTTCCAAAACACTAGTTGACGGAGAAGAGATACAGTGTATGTTCAAGTTAGTTGTGGTAAATTTAGTATAGTATATAATTAGTTTTTTTTTTTTTACTGGAATCAGGATTCAAGTGGAATATTTTAGAATGTCCCAATAATGTTATCGGTAGTTATTTTTAGCCTAAAAATACAAACAGAACATTCTGTAATTGATATTCGTGCAAGAAGATTATCATCATGGCAAGAGGTAATGAATTGACAAATTCACTCAAAGAACTGATTGTTAAGCTCTGGAAAGAATGTAAAAGTTACTTGAAAATCACAGACAACCTGAATATTCCATTTACTACCATTAGTTTATTCATTGCACGGTATATAAAAAGAAACAAAGAACTCAAAACTGTTGAAAACCAAAGAAGAAATGGTGTTTCATGGAAGATTTCTTCAAGATCTTTGAGGAAATTAATGCGTCAAATAAAAGAAAATCCAATGATTACTATTCAAGAGTTACAGGATGATATATATTTGTTATATGCACTTCAAAATGTTACTTTTACTATCATAATAATTGTTGTTGAGTGTTGGTTGCTTTTAATATAGAGGGCCTCGAGAAATATATACATATATGTAGGTGCGACAACTATACCTTCCACATAATGGCATGGCATTAGCTAAATAAAGAAACTATTGCCACTAATGTCTTACTCATTATGTGAGAGGTATTTCTACCACACCCCTCTATTATATATATATATATATATATATATATATATATATATATATGTATGTATAATTTTCCTACATTGATTTCTTTCAAAATCGAACTGTATTCACGACCAGGTCATATTTTATTCAATGATATTCTTTTGATACATGAATTTCAGTTGTCGCTAAGCATGATCAATAGTTGTTTTCTTTGTTAACGGGTCGTCCAATCTTGGGTTGATACGGACAGGTTTTTATGATTCGACCTTTTTAATAAAGCTTTACAGTTACATACAAAATGTGTCAAGATCGCTTAGAACCTAAATTTCTGTGTCATCTAAGTTTTTCTATTCACGAAAATATCAAGTGCTTTCACACGATTTTGCCACTATGAAAAGAAATAGCCGGAAATGTATTTCTTTCTATTTACAAATCGTTAATTTTGTTTTACATCTTAACGCGGATATGCCATTCGGTGTCGTGAAAATTCTTTTTTCCATTAACATAACAGTTTTGATTTATCGTGCAATAGTATACCTGTAAGACTTACCTTCAAAGGCGGTGTCTGTTGGAATATTAATTTTATGTCTTCATTTATTCTGTTGGAAACAACTGTAATTGCTTCTCCACGTACCCACTGTAATTACTTCCTCAAAGCATGTATGGCAGTCTCCATAGCATTTTGTATCCCCATTTAGAAATTACATGAAACGGTGAATGCTGCTAGAATTTTTAAATCTAATATGAAATATTAAGTTGAGAATCGATAATAGATGTACTTAGCAATTACTTTTAATAGTCGCTTAAAAAGATCTTTATGTTTCCTGCGGGTGTCTTATTTTGTTTGAACCAATGAATCTATACAGTGATTTCTATTTTTCAGTTAGGTTTTTCGATACATTGGACAGGGATATTATTCGTTTGGTGACGGCCATATTAAGTAGAGAGAACGTACAGATACTAAATTACTAAGGACAACGCGAACGTAATTTCTTCGTTTTTTTTATTTCCTATGAAATTACAACATATACAGAAAGCACGTTACCCACCATTCCACAACACCATTGGCGCTACATTTTCTCCATTTATGGAGAAAAATAATGCTTTCATATCGCGTTCGTAAAAAATCGGCACTGACGAAAACCCCTTTTATTTTATAGCAGCGATGTCGAAACGCATTACAACAGTCTAACTGGGCTCAAAGCCACGGTTTGGTCTCCTTAATTATTCTTGATGAATATCAATTTTTTTCTCGTTGAGGAATTCAAAGATACACTTCTGCTTCGTATGTGCTATCATGTCAGAAACCATTTTTCCATACAGTCACTCAGATACTCTATAACAAAGCAAAAAAAGTTACTCATTATTGGCAGAAGATTTCAGCCTCTACTGCCAAAATTCCAACACATATCTCTGACGACATGAGCCAACATATTAAAAAAGGTGATATTCCATTCAGAGAGCTCTTTATAGTAACAGACTATCATGCTAGCGATCGCCCTACGGGAGGCACTGTAATCTCAATAGAAAAGTAACGGATATTAAGCATATAAAAAGATTATTAAAATGAATAATAGGAGTCGATAGGTCCGTATATCGTCCGGTTCATCGTCATCCCCAGTTTTTTGAACAGGAGATTTATGTCTTGTTTCTGGTTTAGGATTGGGTTTCCGGTTCCTTCTATAGTCTGCTTCAGCTGTATACTCCTAATGTTTGTTCTTTCCTACACTAATATAAATCAACACAGTAACCCTCTACCTTGAGTGGCTCTTGGGCTTTGTATCGGGTGAAAATTAGTTAAAAAATACATTAAAGTAAAAATAAACAAACTCAAGAGTGAAATGAAACAGTTGAAATAGGAATCTGTAAAAGCGATTCAAGAAAAAATAGCAAAGGAATTTCATCGTTGAAATCTCAGGGTAGCAATTTTAGTTAGTGTTTTCAAGTTTTCAAGTCAAAAGCTTATGTCAGTTGAATATTCCTGTGAATAAATAATTTCCAACAGTTTTACTCTGAGGATTGAGTCGAGAATTGGGTTAACGAATTTATCAGCCATGGAGTCGTAAAAAGTAAGAATTGGGTTTGCTTACAAAGGATCTATTGCGTAATTAAAATCATTGTGGAAAGATTCAGATCATCTCAAGGGGCTAACCAGCAACGAAAACGTTTTGGGGAGAGGCTTAGAAATTTTTTTAATTAAACGAGATACAAGAATATAAAATAACCCAGTTACCTTTGAGATTTTAAACAATTCAAGTGATAACATTATCACACAGATCATGGAAATGACAGTACTATGTCGAAATAAGGGTGCGCAGAAATTCCTCCAACATATACTTCCCAGAAATACTCCCCATATAATGGTAAGACATTAGTGGTAATAGTGTCTTACCATTAAATGGGAAGTATTTCTAGGAGAAATATGTGGGAGGTTTTTTTTCTGTACTTACAGTTTCTTGGGGCTAAAACGCAAAAAAAAGTGAAGAAAATTCCATATCATTAAGATGAAGACCAAACGATTTTAACGACCGGAAAACGAGGTATTTCGGATTTTAGGATCAGATGCAGTAATAATGGAAAGCGAGAAGAAAGTACTAAGCATCAATTTTAAGAATACAACTTATACAACCTATACGGCGAGGTGATCCTAAGAATATCTAGAAGACATTCCGAATTTAATATTGCTGGCTGCAATCGTAACAATATAAGATATGTAAATAACACTGTACTTATGGCAAACACTGAAAGAAAACAGCAGGTAGAAAGGAAAGCTAGAAGAAAGGACTAAACATCAATTTTAAGAAAGTATAATGTATGGTGGTTAGCAAGAGAAACAACACAATGTGCGAACTACGAATTGGGGATGTCAAAATCGTTTAAGTACCGTAATTTGAATATCAGGGAATTGTTATTACAGGTGATAGATAATTTAACAGGAAAATGTGAAGGCGTATTGGGATAGCGAAAGATGCTTTCCAAATGCTAAAAAAATGAAAATTTCGTTAGTAAAGAACGATGAACTCTTATATAATATGTATATCTACGCATATGGCAGGATAATTTCCTCACAGAGGGACAGGGAACTTGAGGCAAAAGAGATTTGGTTCCAAAATGAATGAGAGTATAAGAACGTAAGAATAACTAGGAAGTGTTAAAGAAAACAAGAATTTCTTATTCCTACATATATTTTTTGGAGTTTACCATGAATATTAGAGTTGCTTCGTATATTACTGTTTTCTTATTGTCTTTGTGTAAATATATATATCACACTATAGTTTGGATCCACCCTGGAGATTTAACAATTCGTAAGTTTCATGCATTCTTTGATTTAATTAACTCCCTTTAAGCTAGGATGCTGAAAGTATTTAACCCGTTAGAGCATGATGTCCAATGTTTTAGACAGGCGTCACTTAAATTTAAAATCCGCCAGTCCTAACATTACCATTATCCAGCAAGGTAGATTATGGAAAATAAGATCTAATGTTAGGGCAACTTTATGCAGTAATGAGTTAATTTCGTCGTTGTTGTTATTAGTGAATATATGATAAGGGAGTCTGTTTGAGATTTAGAACATCAAGAGTTTTAAATCTCAGTTGGTTCAACATCAAATCGAATAACTTTGAGTGCCTGATCCGAAATTTGCTGTATGCGGATGATGCAGACTTTGTAAAATTAATAACTCATAATGGATCGTTTCTCTGACCCTTGTGATATTTTTGTACTGAGGATTAGCTGTGTCAAACCAACAATACTTATGAAAAACACCAGGTTGGAGGTTGTTGACACTTTCCCATGACTTGGAAGTATTATATCAAAAGACGGTGTTCTAGATGCTGAGGTATTTTCATATTTTCAGAAGTGTTGCATTTGGTAAATTGGTAAGTAGAGTTTGTTTAGATAGAGGCATTATTATCAAAATAAAGTATGTGTGTATATTCCCTTTGTATTAATGTTCCTGTTGTACACTTCTGAAACATGGACAATATGGAGAGCTCCAAAATAGGTTGAGCGATTCCATCAAAAAAGCTTGAAACACGTCCTTAACATAAAATGGCAACCTGTGCAACTGGGCACTGTTTTCCTCCAAAGATCTGGATGCGACAATATTGAAACAATACTAATCCTCAACCGATGAGCAGGACTCCCAAACAACTTTTCTACGGGGAACTGAAGGTAAAAATGCATTTCATGATAATCTGAAGGATAATCTGAATGCATTTCACATGGTTGCGAAGTATTCAGAAGAACTGACATTAAACAGTATAGAGTGTAGACAGTTTATAAGGGAGGTATTCGACACCCTTAAGAATGAATGCCTTAAGCAATCTCAGATCAAGTGTGATCTCCGAAGAGGCACTGACTCCGATTTGCCAGTCTTGGAAATGTGGTGCGGGTGAGTGCACGCTGATGTCGAAGGCAGGCTATTTCAACCATATGAAAGGTCATCTTAACAACCAGAAACAAACCAACTGTACCGACCTCCTCCATCATCCTGCCAGCAATAAATACGTAGTTTGCCCAAGATTTGTAGATTATTATCTGGACTGAGAATGGTCATGATATTAGACACCTAGCATAGACTAGGTGAAAGATGTCTGAAAGCGTTAGAGGAACGGGAAGAACGGTTGGTTCGGTGCGATACTCACTTTGATTCATATCAAGTTCACGTCGTCTGTTATGATTTTGCGGAGTAAAGAGCAATGGGGGATATGTGATTGTCTCAGGATTAATGCCCGAATTGAAGTACTTCACACAAATACGATGTTGCAGCAGGACGCCGCTCTCATTAACAAAATGCACGTGATCCAAGAGTAACTGACCTAAACTGTCCGTGGTCATATCACTCTAAGCCCGACCAGCATTTGGCTTCAGAGCTTTCTTCATCTGAATCACTTGGAAAATTATATTGAAGGCGTTGACGAGATGGAACGATGGTCAACATGAACGAGAAAAAACAAATCATATTCAAGGCCTCATTAAGGCCATACTCGAAGATGAAGGTGGTTTTATTCAGTTATCTTTTTCTGTTAGTCTGAATTGAACAGGTATACATTGCTTTGAAAATATAACAGCAAAATTGTCCAAATCGTGTAAAAGCAAAATTGTTCAGTTGTTAGAATGCTTTGAATCGTTGTATCATAGAAATTATTAAAAATATCTTACTGGAATTATCGGATTGGAGTCTACTTTGGACAATAAGACTGTATGTAGCTCTAAGGTGAAATGATGATCCCTCTTGATTTTGTAACCTTGTGATCCAGTTCTCCTCTCTACTATTCCATCTTTATTAAACTTATTCACAATTATTTTGATGGTTCTTGAATGGACTTTGAAAATAAAAATCAGAGTATGAATGTTGGTACCATTACCGAAGGCTTGAAAGATCTTTTCGTCTCACCATTGATCAGGTGGGACGACTTAGTGGGGCCGATGCAAAATGATTTTAAACTTTTCTTTTCCTAGCTGAATAACTCAAAAGATTTTCCCGTGATTCTTACAACAAATGTTATGAAGATGGCTAAACGTCTTATCTGAAAATCTGGAAAAAGAAACTCAATTAGTTTATTGTTTTTTTTTTTATATTAAACGTTTCTGGGGCTAGACAATTAACAGATGCTGTTACACGATTTGAACAATTTTGTAGTTACACCTGGGATACTGATATTTTTCTATTGAATATCTTTGTATTTCTTTACAATTTATTTTCAGTTTCTTGGTGCACCTTGTAAATATTATACACATACACACATATAATAGTGGACACTGAGACCAAAGGCAAGCGGGGACAGTCTGTTTCATGATTCAACGCAATCTTCAGTTGTCCTTATATATATAAGGATATATAAGGATATATATATATATATATATATATATATATATATATACAATATAAGGATATATACATGTACATATAAGGATATATATATATACATATATATACATATAAGGTTATATACATACACACACACATATATATATATACACAATATAAGGATATATACATATACATATAATATAAAGTTATATACATATAAGGTTATATACGATATAAGGATATATATATATATATATATATATATACAATATAAGGATATATACATATACATATATATATATACAATATAAGGATATATACATATACATATATATATATACAATATAAGGATATATACATATACATATATATATATACAATATAAGGATATATACATATACATATATATATATACAATATAAGGATATATACATATACATATATATATATATATATATATAGTGTGTGTGTATATGCATACACATATATGAGGGGGGATTCTAAACACTTCAAATACCTCGGTATATGGATCATAAGTTGCTAAAAAACAAAATATAAACGTAAGAAATCTACAAATGTTCTTAAATCTCCTCGTCAGATCTAGACACTCATATGGATGTCAAGCATGGCGTCACAACTTGTTCAGTAATGTTTACACTCTCATTTTTACAAAACTGTTTTCTCAGATCCATGAGTAAAAATGGCCTGGAACGAATGAATCCTTTCAGTCTTAAAGAAGACGATCCTTGATCTTAACTGGCATGGATAAATCACAAATAACTTTAACAAATAATAAAATGACATATTACTTGAAGACTTCCAACCACAGCAGCAGGAAATAAAATGGATAGCTCATGTGACCCGAAGGAAAAATAACGATATATTCAATATATTAACTTTTCATGTTAGCTTTAAAATATTATGAAGTAAAATCGCATCAGCAATAGAAAGTGCGATAACTGGCTTTGTGAAGTCTATTTTCCCGAAAATTTTTCTTTCATTCGACAGTAATACTCACTGTTCGGTCAATGAACACCAGATGCTTCCTGTATGAAAACGGCTATTTTCACAGTTACCGGTAAAAATCCTTCCATAATCTGAACCTCTGAATTTGTTTTTGAATCTCTTCTTAGTTGTGCTAAGAACCTTTTAACCAGTCTTAGCTCTCATACTTCATATAGACATTCTTTGTTATCATATACGATACAGAAAGACTGTGAGCATATATAGATTACGTGAGGGTTCAACAAAGGGTGTGCATTTCTTAAATAGGTTGCTTTATCATGAGAGGTTCCTGTGGCCTAACTGTTATTGCACACCTGGCTTAAAAACGGTTTCCCTGAAGAAAAAATAACACAGTTTCATTTTCTCTTGTGAGGTACGTTTTCATTAGTTGGATATCTCGATTTTTCAACCGGTTGAAATTCAGTTCTCTGTTTAGAATAAAAATATATCTATTCAAACACTTCTATTCCATAAATGCTATATATATATATATATATATATATATATATATATATATAAGTGAAGGCTGTTTCATGCTAGACGTAATCGTCAGGCTGCCTGACAATTGCGTCTATCATGAAACAGTCTGTCGCCTCTGAGTGTTGACTTTAATGTTCACTTTTAATGCATTATCTCTGACATTGAGCACTTTATACCATAAATATAGCACACCTTAAAACGATATTTCTTATATATATATATATATATATATATATATATATATATATATATATATATATATATGTCTGTCAGGTGGATGCATAATATTTTTATTTAAGTTGAGTATGTCAAATTTACTACATCTGATTTTGGCAAAACCATAGGAAGCAATATAAACAATAATTTACAAATTAAAAATAAAACTTTCTACGTTTTTTTACTACTTTTTATTTGATGTAACAGCCGAAAAGCTATTAGTCTGAAAATGTTAAAACATTTTTAAAAAGCTTAAAAATAAATAAAACTGGAAAAAAGCAGGTATGACTGCGAAAGTAATTCATTTCAAGATATAGCATATTGTGATATCGCCGAGAGTCAAGGAAGAAACAGAACCGAAAAAAAAGCGGGGGCAGAAAAGTACATAACGCAAATAATTATGACAGTTTGATAGCTTGCATTTTCAAGAAGCTATCAACGAACGACGTACATCTGATGTTTGGGATGAGTCATAGTTGAAAAATAATGCTTTACAAATATTTACTTCCTAAATATTTAATTATCCTGCGCTCTCTCTACTCGCTGTTGGCCCGAGTAAAATTTGGGATAAAACCCAAGTAAAATTCGTATGAACGTAAAAAAGAATATTAAATTAAAGAAGAATAAATATCGCCTCAAAATCATTTCCTTCATTTCAGTTTAAAGTCTGAAAATTGTTGCGATAGAAAACCCAAAATTAATAAAAGAAAACATCGTGATTTATATTCTTGTAAAACAGAAGCATTGTAATTCTGTGGAATATTTAGTTTATCTGAATTCCAAATACGTACAAAAGGCATGAAATTAAGAAACACTAATTATAGACTAACAGGGGGCTATACATCCTCCAAATCAGTTTCTCGAAGAGAAGATCGGGAATATTTTATGGATGCTAGCGGAAGTTAAAATCTGCATTATAGGATTATTTCCGTGGCCCAATATAGACATAACCTTAGGTTATTAGTGGGAGTGTATAAAACGTAGTAGTGGTCAATTTTTTTTCTCTTTTTACCTTCTCTGAACTTTGGGCTCCAATGTAAAATGTTTTATAAATTATGCAAAAATGTTTGATAAATTAACTCAAAAAAACCGTTTGAATTGCTAGGTGAGATTGATTTATTTAGGAAATATATTAGAATAATACGGAACTCATACTGGGAGCAAACCGCCTGCAAAAGGATAGAAAATTAATTCAGTAAATACACGAAAATAGGACGGAGCGCAAGACAAGGATGTGTCTTCTCACCGGACTCGTTTAACTTCTACAGTAAGGCGGTAGGTCCTGCCAGGGCTCATTATTAGCATCCAGAATCTTAGCAACATAAGATATTTAGATGAGACAGTGTTGATTGTAGGCACAGAAAGGAAACTCGAAGAACTCAGAGAAAATACAGTAAACGAAAGCGAGAAGACTAAAATTGAAAGAAGAACAAATATCAGAGCTCGTCAGCAGACGGTACACGGCCCAAGGTGCGAGCTACGAATTAAAGACACCAAAGCCAAGCAAGTACGAACACTAAAATATGTCGGAAGTTTATTAACAAAGAACGGAAAATGCGACACCGAAGTCCGAAGGATCATTCGAAAAATTAAAGACGACGTCAAGACAGTAAGTAGAGAATTAAGAAACAGGAAAATTTTGTTAGAAACAAAAAAAAGACTGCTGAAGTATTACGCAATATAGGTCCTCCTATATGGCAGTTAATACTAGAAAATCTGTTCAGAGATGAGCAAGGGACTTGAGCAAGCAAAAATGTGGTTCTACAGAAGGATGCTGAGAATGCTATGAACTGAACTTGTGAGCAACGAAGAAAGTTTAAAGAAACAAAAACAACACTGATACTTCGAATAGAAAAGCGGCAGTTTAATTTTCTATGGCATATAATGAGGAAAGTTTACTTAGAGACTATGACACTCCCAGGGCATGGTGAAGGCATGAGGAACAGAAGAAAGCAACAAATAACGAGCTTTTGTAAGTGGCTGGCCGAACAGGGATTAAGAGAGTTAGCAAGAAGACATCTTACTAAGAGCTTCAAAGGATAGGAATTTGTAGGGTGCAATTAACATCCACGTCCTGAATGAACACGGCACAAGTACTAGTAGTTTCAGAAAACATCATATGGACCTCTCCAAAACAACCATGATATATTTCATTGACTTGAAAAGAGACTTACTGTTCTATATTTAAGGAATGAACATTCGTTAAACCACACATTTGTACGATTCTTGTTATTTGCTTGTTATAAAATATATTATCTGTTTAACACGCAAAGACTGGATCGTTTTTATAAACAGGTTGCATCCCGGCTAACAAGATTTGACTTTCTCTCCAAACCTGCTTTTTCCCTAGTACTACAATTTTATGCTGCGGCCGAGAGTACCATCACTTGTGACTTTCAGGTTTGGTAACCACGTGATTTTGTTTAAAAGTAGTTTAGGGAGTTAAAATTAAAAGCTTTAGCTAAAAAAAAAAAAAAGGATAATTACTGTAACAAATAATAAACCTTGATTTTTGCGACTAAGGAAATCCAGTACTTCTGAAAAATAGACATAACATTTTGTAACATTTTACATCTGTGTAGAGAAAATACTTTGAAATAGATCCACAAACTTATCTCTTTCCCTCTTCAGTCGCAAGTTTTACAGATTAAATTAAATCATTTGAACTATGGCAGTGAATGCTGGACAATCTCCTCACATATGAAGCAGATATTTGAAGCAACAGAAATGTGGTTCAACTTCGATGGCCTCCGTTCGATATCAACTCACTTCCTTTTTATCATGCTATATTTGCAAATGTTTATGATGATTAACTTCAAAGATACTTCCTTATTTATTCTTGCATTTTCTTAAGAAAGGAAGGAAGGTAAATAATTCTGTAATTAGCAGTTTATAAATAAAGAGTTAACTCGCTTGGGTAGACATTTTTGCCAGTCTATTTTCAATTATGAATTATTCGAAAGCCATTGAACTAGAAAACGCTCCAATTTAACGGAGTATTGCACAAGCAAAATCTCGAGTAAAATGTTCTGTTTCACAGTATTATGGTAACAAGAATACATAAATGTAATCATTATTCCATAGATTTTGCTTGAAATATTCCTTCCATGGTCCAACAGAGTAAAATACGATCTTCAAAGAGTAGAGAAGTCTGCCACTGCGGGCAAGAGATAAACCAGACATTCAGACAATTTATATTTATTCTGACTAGAAATGTATGATCAGTAGACTTCTTTAATGTGCCGCTCTTGATATGATGCCAGAACTTTAGAAAACAAAAGGTACATCAAAATTAAAAGAAAGAAAACTTATTTGCTTTGAGACCTAACTTTTAGACGCATGTAATCTACGGTCTTCTCCAAAAGTCGATAACGCAGCAAACAGGACATAATTATAACTTGATATGTAAAGAAACTTTTGTACTTATTTGATTTTAGCATCTCCAAGTTGTAATATGCATGCTGGGCTGCCCATTTTGCTAACAACCATGCATTCTATCTTCTTGCAGTTGATAATTTAGTCCTTTCTTCTCGATTTACTTCATTATCTACTGTAGGGGTTTTTGAAGTTTCCTTTGTGTGTCTGTACAACAATTTAAATATCTGGGAAGTCTTAACAGGGGACGGAAAGTCCGACAGAGAAATCTAAAGGCGCATTGAGATAGCGAACGATGTCTTCAAAAAGCTAAGCAAAGTATTAAGAGACAATAATAATTGTTAGAAAGAAAGAAAGAAAGGAGTACTGAACTTTTATGTGATACATGTCCTCCCGTATGGCATCCGTGACAATCTCTTCACTGAAGAAGAGACTTAAAACAGAAATGTGGTTCTACAGAAGGATACTGAGAATACCATGAACTGAACATATGAGCAACGATGAAGTTTTTAGAGAAGATAGAAATAAAAACAGCACTGATACTTGATATCAAGAAAGGAGTTAAAATCTCTAGGGAACATAATAAGAAAATGGGCTTGGAGATTTTGATACTTACATGACAGCTTGAAGGCAAGAGTAACAGGGGAAAAATGCAGAACTTACCTAGTGAGTCTATGTGAATGAATAGTGGAACAGGGTTAAGGAAAAATCACAAAAACATAAAATTTATTAAGAACTATGAAAGACATGGAATTATGAAGAGTCAAAGAAATAGAATGAACGATTTGACCGGTTAATTTGCAACGATCGTAATTTGAACTTGTGGCATTTAAATGGTTAGCATCAAGTTTATAGCGCAAGACATTGTATCTAGCAATCAGTGCATCACAGAATTGGTGCCTATAATTAAGACAAAAGAGATTTAAATATGTTTCCTGAGATAAACTTGAAATCATGAAGCTATGTAAATGTTTCTGTGTAGTACAAATCTAGAGAATTATTTCCATTTTCTAAAAAAATAAAATATAGAGTAGAGGCGTATTTTCTATGATCAAACATTTGAGTCACAATCCCGTGTCCTCTAAGCTCTTAGGGTTTTATGGGCACCACATGTACTGTAGCCGTAGCGGACGTTGTATGTCACGGGCAGGATAACCTGGAAGAGCCCATCCTTCTGTAAGGTGATTTGATTTCAGAGTTTTCTTTCTACTAGCCTAGATTCCAACCAATATAGTTCTCAGTCTGACATACTATTTGTCCATAGCCGGTGGTGCGAGAGAAGAGATTGACACGTACTTTCCCCAACGGCTATTTGCTTAAGCGAATGTAACAAACTCGACAATTTGTTTTCTTATTCGGAGCCGCTACCAATTACGCTAACCGCGCACCAAATATAATGTCAATGTTTAAATCCAGACAATAATCCAAGATTTCGAATGTTAATTTTAAAGATACACAAGAGAGTACCCTCTATATAGAGAATTGATGTAATTAAAATTCGTCTTACATTTCTCCAATTTGGTCTTTTGCTGTTTTTATGCCTGTTTTCTAATAAATTCTAAGATAGCCTTGTAAACCATTAGTGTTGAGTGCTTTTTGTGATGTCAACGAACGCCTGTTGCCACTTTTGTGATGCCAACGAAGACTCGTTGTCACTTTCGTAATGTACATTGTAGTAGAGACTTTGTAATCGCAGATACAACTATAGTACACCGTTAAACAATACTGGTGTCAGACGCCTTCGAATAACACTCGCACTAATCGTACTTACTCGATAATACTCGCTCGAACAGTAATCCGTATAGTGATCCGAATAGAAAAATAGTATAGTGAATATATCGGTCCGTATAATAATAGAGGATAGAGTAGAAATACAGATCCGAATAGTAGTAGAGGATAGACTAGGAATGGCGATCGTTTAGATGTCACGCTACTTTCTACTTATGCGTTTCCGCTATGGGCACGTGGTCTACTTAATTCAATAATGGGATCGCATGTCTTTGCTCACTGGCGCTCTATGTTCAAACTCAAGTGTCGGCAGCGACACTTTACTGCTATATACGAGTGCTTTACACTGGCGACGGCATCGTCGTAAAGGAAGATTATTAAATAGGAAAATATATATCTGCTTGCTTCTTTACATATCTTGGTAGAAATATCAGAGCTAATCTCGTTTCTACTATCAAAGGGAGCAGGAAGAATTAAAAAAGTAAGATAGTGAAATTGCAAAATGATTAAAATGTATTTTTGGTTTCAAATATTTTGATGGAGCCAGTATGGTATGAATAACTGAAGTAAAGTAACTTGTGTCGTGAAATAAAGGGAGGTAGCCGGGGATGCAAAATTAATATTAAGGATGTAGACTCATATTCTATTTACTCTGAAAGCGTTTAGTTTTCAGCAATACCAAGTATTCATAAGAAAACGAGGTAGTATATGCGATAAATAATTACGGCAGATTTTTATGTATCAACAATGGAAAACCGTGCACAAATTGCTATTTACAAAAATGTATACAAAGGTTCTTGAGAACTGTTTAACAGTTCAAGATTCTGTAAGTACACATGTGAGTGAATAGGAGAATATATTCGCTTAATCAAGATTAGATTAGCAATCAGGCTGGTTTCTTTGAAATCGCCGCGGTACCAAGTCAGTATTTTGACTGGAGTGAATTTCTTCATTACGTGTTGCAAGTTTGCATTTTATTCGTCTTCAGATTAACTACTATCTCTCATGGTTAGGAGTTTTGAAAACCGAATACATCCATTTGATTACTTGACTATTTTAAGCTTGGTTATGTTTTCTCTATTACATCCGGAATAATCAAACTGACTCAATTGAAATCGATATTCTTCTCTATAGAAACCAGGCGTGAAAAATATGTTCATTATTTTAGATCTCTCTGATAGGTTGCCACTTTTTTTAGAATATGTTTTGCCATTGGTCAATTATGTGTGTATGTAGCTCTGCATAGTTTCTTATGTCTCGGAGTCATAAAATTTCTCAAGTCATCCCTACCTGCACACACATAACCACAAACTTAGATCGTTTAAGAGTGACAATTGTGTTCCTACTGTAGTAAGTTGGTCACGTAAATTAATTCACTCGGGTTTCAACTGCCGCTGTCTCGCTCCGTACTAAAAAGGAAATCGTGGCGCGATATTCTATCTAATTTAAATATGTAAATATCAACGACAATAAATATTCGCTCCGAGAAAAGAACAAAATTGTTCATATTCTGTTTGCGTGATCACTCACTTGACTATCGACCACAGGGATATTATCAATCCCTGATCAGTTGTAAACGTAGCTCCCTCCAAAGGCCTTCGGGTGTGTAGCAATGTTTGAGATTCTGTGAATGATCTCCCAGTCCATTCCTGTTCGCCTTTTCTTTTGCTTAAGGTAGTACCTTGTGCGATGATATTCACTAACCGCCCCACACGGTCGGATGTTGCGTGGGGCAAAGCAGAGTTTATTGTGGGGTATCCGAGCCCGTAACTTGTGTGATGGTAGTGGAAATCTAATCTTTTTTCATGACGTTTCCATGACATTTCAACTCTCTTCGTTGGTTATGCGATCTTCCAGTGGTTTTCTTTCCAGTTTGGCGCTGTCTTGAACTGCATTATTTATAGTGTGGTTTACGTACAAGATGCCTTGGATAATTCTGTAGCATCTCATTTCCATTGCTTGAATTCTTGGCTGTAATTCTGCTGTTCATGTTCAAGATTCGAAGCCGAGATTAAAATGGGTAATGTAGGCAATAGTCTGAAAACTGATTTCAGAAAATCAAACAAGTACGAAAATTTAAATATCTGGGAAGTGTTTTAACAGGGCGGAAAGTGTGACAATGAAATCCGAAGACGCACTGGGATAGCCGAAAATACATTCAAAAAGCTGAACAAAGTAGTGAGAAACAGAAAGAAAAACTTCGTTAGAAACAAAGAAAAAAGTACTGAACTCTTACGTGATATCTGTCCTTCTATATGTTAGTGAATGCTAGACGATTTGCTCAAAGATAAAGAAGAAACTCGAAGCAAAAGAAATGTGTTCCTACAGAAGAATGCTGAGGATACCATGGAGCAAACAGATGATCAAAGAGTTTTAAAGAGAAAATGGAAACAAAACAGAAAATTACTCAAGAAGAGACACATGATATTTCTAGGGAATATAATGAGGAAGGAGGGCTTGGAAAATGTGATACTCACAGGACAGACTGAAGGCAAGAGAGACAGAAGAAACAAATCATAACATACTTGGTGAACTTGAGTCAATGGATGGCGGAACTGGGTTTAGGAGAAAAAACAAAAAGACAAAATCTATTAAGAACTACAAGGGATAGGAACTTGTGGAGAGCCATGATCACCTACGTCCTGAGGAGAGAATGCAAATAAAAAAGCTGTCACGGTTATTTCTGCTCTTGAAATTATTTCTATTCTGGAATCGTCTTTGCTGATAATCGAGATATTTGAATTGTCTCACTACAATAAGTTCATGGCTATTGACTTGAAAGCCCTTTGATAGTCATGAGTTTGTTTTGTCGGCCTTAATTTCCAAGCTATATCTGGAAGATGCTTCCTCCACGTCCTTCCCTAGACTCGAGGAGTTCTTCTTTGCCAACTAAAGACCCTCTATTTCGCTTTCAAAGAGAATATTTAATCAACAGAATATTTTCCTGTTCACTAAAATATACGACTTTACAAATGTTCGTAAACACATTTCGCAGATAAGTTCACTAGTGCGTGTTGTTCGATTGTCAGTGAGTCCTTCACTACTGTTGCCTTGTGCCAGCAAAAACTAGAATTAGTTTGCCGACATTGAGTTAGATGCGTAACAAAAAGAAAAGTAACAATGAAAAGGAAATGGCTTCAATGAAATAAAACTAAAAACTGTCTAATTCATCAACTTCAGGCAAATAGCTATGTTTCTTATTTATATTTTACCCATAATAATCTTGTAAAGAGAACTGAATTATTGATCAGCATGAAATATTTGAATAGTATTCACCCTGAATAGAAACGGAAGTCCGACTTTTTTTTCTTCACTGATATATATTTTTATTCGCTTTTGGTTTTCTGTGGGGGCAAAGACGGAACTCTCCTGCGAACACTTGTAGTAGATACTTGTGGCTAATTGTACTTAGTTACTAACAGTATTGCTTATCTTTTTTATTTCCTATTTAAAAATTCTATCTTCCTACAAGACATACAAAAATGAATTGAAAATGAACGGCAGGGTGTATCTCCTTCACATTAAGATATGCCTGAACGCCATATTGCAGTTACCATAGTTGTGAATACGAGGGCTGCTGAAGGTGAAACCTCGTCTGACACGTTTTAGCATTCCGCTATAGATATACGTATGTTTGCCAGGGGACTCATTTAAAAGTAAGGAAAAAAAAACGAAAAAAAAAAGTAATATTGTCTATTACGGTCTTCCGTATACAAGGCGAATAATCACTAAATGGAATCAAACCGAGTCAAATATAGAAGAGACTGGGAGATATTTTCAGTCGTGGCAACTCCAGCGCTTCAAGAACGAAATGAGATTTTTTGTAAAAATTAGTATTCGTAGATGGACACTTTTGTCTACAAAAATAGCTTAGCAACTGCGGAAGCTAGTGTATAGCTACCAGAAACATGGAAATAAAGCAGTGCATCTATTATATGTTCGTGTCTTTTACATACATACATACATATATACATATATATATATATATATATATATATATGCAAATATAATCGTGCGTTTGAATGCGCTACTCTCGTTGGAAGTATGCAGAAATCGGTGGTCCAGAAGAGATGTATCATGTCATTACTTTCTGCGCACCCACATCGATATATTTGAGTCTACCTCATTTCGAACAAGGGTGACA
>OZ038475.1:26522647-26585147 GCA_964036315.1 Acanthosepion esculentum | reverse complement strand
TTACCCTGAATCTGTTAGAGTTGAAAATTATTTTTTCATTACCAGAAAAAGTTACATTCAGAATTTAATGACCCCGTTCACATATGAGTTTTATGTGTCATAAATTGTTTTATGCGTCATAAATTGTTTTATGTGTCATAAATTGTTTCACTAAATAGAGAACTTATCTGTACCACAGCTCCTGTGCAAAACTTAATTTAACAACATTGCTATGGATTCAAAACACATATAATGTTTTGCAATAATTACACACACTTTTGAATCTAAAAAAAAGAAACGTAATGAGTTTCTGATTGTCTGTTCTCCTGCAACGGGCGGTCACCTTGATAATATGGCCTCTTGAAGAATTCAATTTAAATTCTATTCTTTGTCTTCCGAGTAAGGTTTCAATCTGTCTTCATTGTCAGCGTTTTCAGTGCCTTCGTTGGTTAAGACGTTTCCAAGTATGACCTGTCTCTTTCTCTACATTACTATCTCACTTCTTTTGTCTTTCTGTCAATGAATATTCCTTGATAATCTTTTCCCCTTTCACCTAAAATCTTCCTTGTTATTATTTTCCATTCAGTATCTTTATGACTTTTCACTTTCTCCAGTTGCTTTCTTTCTCTACCAAACATATTCGATGCTAGATATTTCTCAATGTAAGTATTTCTGTAGAATTATGAATCGAGGCTAGCAAAAATTTGCTTATAACCTATGGAGACTTCAATAAATTATTGTAAACTAAGACTTTACTTGAAATTCCAAATTAAACTTTCTACTGCATCTTATTAGATTGGTGCTACATAATCTTCCTCCTGCTTGTTGCTGTCGATAATGTACTTATAAAATTTACAATTATAAAATCTTTCTCTTACCTATTGCACTACACGAGCCTATGCAAACTGACAAGCACAACTATATACACGTAATCACAAAATTGAAACGTCACGTTGTCCATGTTAAATATTATTGTACAATGCACGCTATTTTCCAGACACTCCTCCAAGCTAGTGTATCTACTGATTCATAGTAAAACAGATCGATTTTCTTGCTAGAAAGTTGTTTGTTTTTCTGTCTACACTCGGCATTGGTGATTTATTCATCCCACTGGCATCAGTGCGGCTTATCTGTGAGTTACTTTACTGGTCGACCACCGTGCACATCAGACATGAGCTCCAAAATGGCGCCTGTTCAGGCTTTCCTTCATTCCAGCAGGTTGGAGAAGATTACACATTAACAGGCCGCTTTATTGAAGACGACAGCCTCTCGACTCGGGGCAGAGCGCATGTATTTTTGCTACAAGATGCTGGCGCGTTTTATTCAACGGATCAATAATCCTTCTCCGCTGTCTTTTCCTCGGGCCTGTCTTTGCGCCTGCGCCGAGATGCCCTCGCCGGAAGTTACAGAGCAGCCATCATGTTTATCATTCTAATCAGCAATCGAATCTCATTAAAGGTTGACATTCAAGATTTGCACAGGAAAAGGACGACTTGATTTTGGAGGCGAATTTTAATCACTATTTTGAGAAAAGTATGTATAGTGAAGTCTCGTTGAAAATGCCACTTCTTTCCTTTATATCAATTCAGCTGATCATGGTAAATTTTCTTCAAGCAATCCATGCATTTACGTAATTCTATTTTGAAAAAAAAATTTTTTTCTGATTATTATCAGAACTTATACTAGTTGATTGTTTTGTTTTTTGACAACTTATCAACCTTTTGTCAATTATTTAAAGCTTGAACATTTGTTTAGAGAATAAAAACCGATTACAAGTGTCATCACTTTTTTAAAATTGCAAGGTGATGTGATAAATGTGGGTATTTCCTAGAGGCACCAGTAAAAGCCAGGGCATTTAATGTTGAGTTTCAAGTCAGCTAGTAAATTTCTCTTCCTATTCCCATTTCTTCTCATTTGGTTTTGTGTTGTACTGACTTAAACTTTATAAATACTTAAACAGATTCATAAAAATGTCAGACGCATTTTATAGATGTTAAGTAGAAAAATAATGCGTCATTGTATTACGAAGTGGTCAATATAAGAATTAGATATTTTTAAAAAAACACATCATTTTGAAACGGCGCTCAACACAGGCTCTCGTGCGATATCTATAAATTAAGCAAAAAGTAATTATTGTCTAATATTCAGTTTGACACAGGGTTAGTAATTCTTTATGCATCAGGGAAAATTCATCAAACAGTTAAAAACACTGTTTCAGGAAGTCCCCTAAGATCTTAATTTATGGATTAGTTAAATAAAAGTCGACATTTTCTCGGTGTTCAGAATCCATGTGAGTAAACACTGAAAAACTTAATTGATATTTACGAGGAATATTAAAATTTGAAGGTTTTTTAAATATAATTTTTGTTAGTTACTGTCGCTACAATATTCATTTTTGAATGATGAGTATATAAAATAACTTTATGTAACTTAATATCACGTGTAGCATTAAATAAGGAGAAAATTTGAATTTACCCTAATTAGTACATATCTTTTTCAGCAGTCCCTTGTATATGTTTAGTATTTAGTCCATCAATATCTATCGTAAAATTTGATATTTCTAACACTGAAATGCACAGGGAAACACTATACGCGAGAGTGGGCGCACTGAGATGCGATGTACGCGAGAGGAGCGCACTGAGACGCGCTTTACGTGAGAGGGGCGCACTGAGACGCGCTTTACGCGAGAGGGGTGCACTAAGACGGGCTGTACACGAGAGGGGCGCACTGAGACGCGCTGTACGCGAGAGGAGCGCACTGAAACGCGCTGTACGCGAGAGGAGCGCACTGAAACGCGCTTTACGCGAGAGGGGCGCACTAAGACGGGCTGTACGCGAGAGGGGCGCACTAAGACGGGCTGTACGCGAGAGGGGCGCACTGAGACGCGATGTACGCGAGAGGAGCGCACTGAGACGCGCTTTACGCGAGAGGGGCGCACTAAGACGGGGTGTACGCGAGAGGGGCGCACTGAGACGCGCTGTACGCGAGAGGGGCGCACCGAGACGTGCTTTACGCGAGAGGGGCGCACTGAGACGGGCTGTACGCGGGAGGGGCGCACTGAGACGCGCTGTACGCGGGAGGGGCGCACTGAGACGCGCTTTACGCGAGAGGGGTGCACTGATACGCGCTTCACGCCAGAGGGGTGCACTGAGATTTGTTAGGAATCAAAACAAGTGTGGTTAACAGTTTCGATTTATTCAATGTATATGTTCAGTTCGCATATTTCAAAAACTTCGAATTAAACAAATCTTAGGTGAAACACCATGAAATATCTGATATATTTCTCATCACTGGACGCATTTTCTTCCCTTTTCTCTTTCAGCCAGGATTAAAAATTCTACTTTCATCTAATTAAACGAGATCTACCTCCATGATCTATCAAGACTATAACCCTCACTGCACAAAGAGGTTTAAATGTTCTGCCCTAATGTTTCAATACGCAATAATATAATTAAGATTGTCGGGGTGCACCTTTCCATATCTAAAAACCTTGTATCTTATTTTGCTATTTTTGGTGATGCAATATACCCTAATATGTATATTCGTACAAAACACTAACCAAGTTGATATTATTATTAGGGATAATGTGTCAGATTGATGTTAATTCCAAAGATCATTGTTACTGAACTGACTTACAGTAATGGAATAATGCAAATTATAACCAAGCCTAATTAATATGTATACTACTGGAACGATTATCAAATATATTTGCAAACATTCCTTTTCCAAAAAAGTCATCGTCTATACCTGCTTCGGTTACTATAAAATCTATTTACGTCTTAAAGTAAATGGCTCATTCATTGGTTCATCGTAACATCATCTTGATAAGTTTGGTTTATTTCTGACTCAAGGAATTGATATTAAAAAATTACAGTGTGTCTAGCTAGTTTCATATTATTGCAAATCGAGCCACTGAAGCGGACATTGAAAGCCAACAAACCACAATTACTGGATTGATACTCTTAAAAAAGTAAAGTATAATTTATCGCTTGAAAATTCTTCCATCGTATATAAAAATAGGCATACAGTAAAAAAAAAAAGCCCATGTGACATGACCAATCATTGCTCTTCATATTTGTCTCAACCTTCCCCAAACTATCCCTCTTCGTTCGATATTCGCCATCAGCATCTAATCCATAATCATTTTCATATTTGTACTCACAAATGCGATGAGAGTGTCACGTGATCATGTGTGTCATGTGAACATTAGAGTTTCGAATAATAATAATAATAATAATAGGTTGGTTCTTCCAGTTCAATTATAACCAATGCTATTTTTCTGAGAGGAAGTATTTGTTTTCTGAAAAAGAATCACTTGAAATTGATTACATCTACATAAAATGCCCATCTATCTAAATCTGTTAGTCATTTCTTCAGGAGAGACAGGGAAAGATAATAAAGCCATTGTGCTAGCGATATTGAGAAAAAAAAAACATTAAGTAAAATTCCAGCACCAACTCATACAAGCGAATGACTGAAAATACATAGAGATGCACTAATGCAGATGTATAAATAAGGACACTACTTGCCCCCGACTCAACACGATGTAGATCGACTGACAATTGAGGAGACGGCGATTAGATAAAAAAAATGTTCGCAAAATAGATGTTCGTTTGTAAATGCACACACACACACACACATATATATATATATATATATATATATATATATATATAGCGTTTGTTTTGTCTGGCACAAGGAAACATCGGTAAAGGTGCACCAGAATGATCGAATTCAGTACGTAATAAATGGTTTACAATAGGCGGCGCCTCTTTTTCTTCCTACATTATATATATATATATATATATATATATATATGTTTGTGTACACACACACACACACACACACACACACACACATGGTGCGATGGGTAAATTGTCGCCATTATATTTTCAATTTCGTGTATGCGCGTTGTTTGTTTTTGTCGATTGATCTCAGTATAGTAGGGTCAGTTGAACACCGTCTGTGAGAAAAATAGCACCATGACACAATTCACTCCACCAGAAATTTGGAAACAGCATGCTGTACTGCTTGGAATTCGCCCCGGAAGCTCCAATAAGAACATTTCAGAGTGTTTGGGTGTCAATCTGAGGACAGTGCAGAGGATTCGAAAACAGATGGATGAGTCTAATGGTGATTATGATGGTGTTTGGAGTTACCACTAGTGTTGGCGAAGCTATGCCTCTATTCATCTTACGACAGGGCTTCAGACTCAACAAGCTGCCTACATCGTGCATTGAGGAGGTAGTGCTGCCCTGGGTCAAGAGGATGTCTGGTGGAAAACGCTATGTCTGACAATAGGACTTTACGCCATACCACACAAGCAGAAGAAACCAGACATGGTTGTCAGGCAGTTTCTGCGACCACATCATCCCTTACATCTGACCAGCTAACTCCATAGACTGCAACTCCCTTGATTATTATGTGAGGGCACATTTGAGTGACCGACCAACAAAATTCCTTTTAGCACTAAAGATGAAATAAAGGCAAAGTTTATGGCAGCATTCACCAATTGAAACAAGAAGACCATCCAGAAGAGATGCAGAAGATTCCAAAGTTGTCTGGAGACCGAGGTTGAAGTACATGCCGACTTTATTGAATAAATTTACTCTTTAGTATTTCAAGATATTTTCGGTGTAATTTTGGTAAATATATTCGTTAAAATGAGATGTCAGTGTTATTTTCATTTTTGCGTAATTTAGACGACAATTTATCCATCATGCATATACACACACAATATATATATATATATATATATATATATATATATATATATATATATATATAAAATCAAATATGTGGTGCAGTTCAATTTATATTACAATGAATCATTCATACAAAAAGTAAAGTTAATGATATGAAATGGCAAAATCCCTACGCTAACAAAATTTTAAAGGTTCATTAACCTACAAATCACTCAATGACTGTTATGATCCTTGTTTTTAAAAAGGATATCTACCTATAAATGCTAGCTGAATTTTACCAAAAACAAAATAATTTCCATGCTTGAAGATGACTGAATATACAGTTGAAAGTACTTGTGTATTAAAATAAGACCTTATACAGCTTATAATTTTTTAAAACAATGATCATAGCATTCATCGAGTGATTTGTAGGTTAATACACCTTTAAAATTTTGTTAGCGATGGGATTTAGACATTTTATATCATTAACTTTACTAATCTACTTTTTGTATGAATGATTCATTGTAATATTATATATGTTCCTCAATCCTATATATATATATATATACATACATGAGAGATAGAGAGAGAGAGAGAAAGAGGACTGTCTACTATAAATATATAAAAAAATAATAA
Organism: Acanthosepion esculentum; assembly: GCA_964036315.1. Lineage (NCBI taxonomy): Eukaryota > Metazoa > Mollusca > Cephalopoda > Sepiida > Sepiidae > Acanthosepion > Acanthosepion esculentum. The sequence goes on along the minus strand of OZ038475.1, from coordinate 26,578,848 downwards.
TGTTTTTAATCCAACATTTTTATTACTTTAAATCTTATTTTTAGTGGCTATTCGTATTTCAGTAGACGCTCTCATTATTTCAAATATTGTTTACTTCATCTACAAGACTGCACACCGGAGAGAACTTACTGTGTGTTTTACATACTATACGAACACTTCTATGTCCTTTTATGTAAATATACATTGGTAAATACAATATTTACTTTCAGACGACTGCCCTCATCCTTGTCGTTATCACCGTTTCGTCCGTTGTGTCCCCCCGGGATTTATAATGTGTATATCCGAGTAACCTACAGATAATTCCTAACAGAACACTTTATTTAATCTACGGGGGTAGACAGTTCTCGTTCCATTGTCCATATTTCTTCTAGTTCTTATTTAGCACTATTCAGTTATTGCTCGTCCAGGTTCTATTGAGTCCAAGAACACACTGCCCGGCCCAGGGATTGAACACAAAATTAGGTAAATACACATTTTTTTTATTTATTTCCGCCTGTATAACATATGTGTATAGGTATAAACATATCTACTCTAAAACTATCAGCTTAATAAACTGAAAATATATAGAGAATATGTGTGTGTGTGTTTAATCGACTTAAAAGCAAGCGGACACGCATGACTGCTGTTAACAGGAATAATTATCTTTGATATTTTATTTCTTCACAATGTTTAACCGAACGCCGCCGCAATCTGATTAATCGATCCTCTACAATCGATTAGCACCAAAGCAAAGTTCTTTGGACATTCTAAATGCTGATTCTTCCTGATCTGCTGCTGTAATTCTGAAATCATTCGAAGATGATTTTTAAAATTCCCAGATATTTCCGAGCGCGTAAAGATGCCAGATCAGTTTTCAATGGATAAATACAAGAGTAAATTGGGAAGCATATTCTTAAAATATACTGAAAAGTAATATTAGTTTAATTTTACGAATACTTATTGAATTAACTAAATAATAATACGGAACTGTATGTGAGGAGTAATGGATAGCGGCTCGGATTAAGAAATCGGAGATTCGAGTTCGAATTCCAGTCAGATCCATTACATTCACTTACGTGCTAATACCCTTCGGAAAAGGTATGAATCTTACTCTTCTCTCCCAGCTATGGGTAAATAGCAGGACAGACCGGGTTCTGTTGCCTTGGAGAGAGAAAGAAACAAAGAGAGAAAAATAAAGAAAGAGAGAAAAATAAAGAAAGAGAGAAAATTAAAGAAAGAGAGAAAATTAAAGAAAGAGAGAAAATTAAAGAAAGAGAGAAAATTAAAGAAAGAGAGAGAGAGAAAAATAAAGAAAGAGAAATAAATATAAAGAAAGAGAAATAAATATAAAGAAAGAGAAATAAATATAAAGAAAGAGAAATAAATATAAAGAAAGAGAAATAAATATAAAGAAAGAGAGAAAACTAAAGAAAGAGAGAGAGAAAAATAAAGAAAGAGAAATAAATATAAAGCAAGAGAAATAAATATAAAGAAAGAGAAATAAATATAAAGAAAGAGAAATAAATATAAAGAAAGAGAGAAAACTAAAGAAAGAGAGAAAACTAAAGAAAGAGAGAAAACTAAAGAAAGAGAGAAAACTAAAGAAAGAGAGAAAACTAAAGAAAGAGAGAAAACTAAAGAAAGAGAGAAAACTAAAGAAAGAGAGAAAACTAAAGAAAGAGAGAAAACTAAAGAAAGAGAGAGAGAAAAATAAAGAAAGAGAAATAAATATAAAGAAAGAGAAATAAATATAAAGCAAGAGAAATAAATATAAAGAAAGAGAAATAAATATAAAGAAAGAGAGAAAACTAAAGAAAGAGAGAAAACTAAAGAAAGAGAGAAAACTAAAGAGAGAAAACTAAAGAAAGAGAGAGAGAGAAAAATAAAGAAAGAGAAATAAATATAAAGAAAGAGAAAGAGAAATATAAAGAAAGAGAGGGAGAAAAATAAAGAGAGAGAAAGAGAAAAATAAAAAGAGAGGGGAATAAAGGGAGGTTAGAATAAAGTAAAAAGAAAAGAAAAGGGAGAGAAAAAGATTGCTTAAAAATCGAAGAGAACAATCAATATTATGTCTTCAAACAGTTCCCATCTGTCCAATATTTCTGGCAAAACATACTTGGAATATTTTCCAGGTGCTTTTCAAAATTCTAAGGCACATTTCTTTGGGTATTTGGGCAATCAAATCAGCAATATTTTGGTATTATATATATATATATATATATATATATATATATATGCCAAAATAAACAAAACAAAATAAAACAGTTGATAATTTCACGGTTTAATGCAATCGTAAAAGACTTGATCTGAATGTATTTGTCTATATTTCTGAGATGTTGTATTATGTACACTATTTACATTATTCGGAATATTGTCCTCATCTTTGTCGCCATATTTATCACTATGTTTCGGCCGTTGTAGGCTCCGACCTTCTTCAGGTGGTTGGAATGTCGAAGTGAACCCTTTATTTTAGACTGTTTTAGTTCCACGCGCCATGTCTAATGGATATCTGTTATCAGTTATCTCCTGTTAATTCCCTTCTCAGTTGCGAAAAGAAATATAAAGGAGAGACGGGCCGCTCCCTTAAGGTAAGGCTTCAAGAACACCAGAATGCTGTAACACGAGGGCAAGTGTAAAAATCAGGCGTGGCTGACAACATATGGAGAGAAAAGGGAGATCACCGCCCTCTGTGGGATTAGGTTGAGATCATAGACAAAGAACACCATTAGAAAATTCGTAAACTTAAGGAATCAGCACATGTGCTAGGCCACAAAAATCTCCTGAGCTGACCAAGCATAGGAATGAAATACAATATGAGAACCAGTAATAAGAAGTTCCAGAGAAAAGCGATAATAACAACAAAAATTGTGATATGAGCTCTGGTAAAGATATGTCCGAAAGTGAGCGAAATAAAGGGTTCACTTCGACATTCCAACTATCTGAAGAAGTCGGAGCGTACAATGGTCGAAACGTTTCTTTTCTTTAATCTCTTACATTCCTTTATATATATTTTAAAGTTATTTTTAAACTCCTTTTTATTCCTCTTTTAGTTTTAGATTAATATTTCATTCCATATATAATCCCAAATTTATGTCATAAGATTAATATCCGGCTTTAATTTCATAAAACTTCTTCCCTTTAAGGCAAGTACCTTCCACCCTCCCCCGGCCCCTGTCATCTGACAAACATTGAAATGGATAAACTCTTTTTTGGCCGTTTTTTTTTGTTTTTTTTTCGTTTGTTTCACGGTTAAATTTCTTTTTCTGACGCGAACTCAGTCCATACCGTGCTTGACAAGACAGGCGAGACGACCTATATTTTCGTCTGCCGAAATAATCTTATCCCCATATGAGATGATTTTGGATTTTATTGTTTGTTAATTAATTGCTCTGTAATAATACATATACATTGAGCACTTTTTGTCGACCAGTTTTAATATTTCATATTACTAGGATCCACAGGGATTATATACCAACGGATTTGTTACCTTTACTATGTAACTTTTTCATCAAATAACGGAGCAGACAGTTTTTTAAACATCTAAATAGTTTCCACCCCTCTTTACAATTTACTATGGAGGTGGGGGAATAACAATATTTTACCTGGACGTGCTCATTGAGAGAAGTACTTTTTCCTCATCAGCATTTATAGGAAAGCCACTGTTGTGAATATGGATTATCTCCCCTTTGATAATCCAAGCTATAAAAGCTGTACATTTCCGCTTGTCAAGTAGACGAGTAGTAAGAATCTTAATTGAATAAATTGTAATGAAAACAGGACAAGAGATTCTGTCTAGTAATCTTTTATTCAATTAAGAATCATACTACTCGTCTACTTGACAAGCGGAAATGTACAGCTTTTATAGCTTGGATTATCAAAGGGGAGATAATCCATATTCACAACAGCCACTTTTACTGGGCTGTATCTCAGCTGGAACTCTTTTGTTCTTAAGTCTAGGAAAATTAACCTTGTCAAAACACTTACCCATCGTTCATTGATGATATGTTCGCAGTGCGTACTTGATGCCAAACTCAGCGAAATTACTAATGTCTTTCTCGCCAATGGCTATCCGGCAGGTGTCATCAAAACAAATATTAAACTTAAAATTTCTAAGTTTAATAAAATTAAAACATTTGGCCCATCTAATGTCCTGTCTACATGAAATTACCTTGGATTGGCTCGTATAGTCAATACGATCTGTCATGCACTGGTTCAATTCTGTAGTTGTACGAAATCTTTGCCACAAGGAGTACTTTCCCATCTGTCCATAAGTATGTTTTGCCCACCAATCAACAAAGTTCTGTTATTTATCATTTTAAGTGTCGGTGTGAGGCCGACTATGTGGGTAACATTATCCAACGGATGCAGGTGTGGATTGCACAGCACGTGTCTGGCTTTATACATAGACATGCTCCATTAGCACCCGGGCACTCACAGACGCATGAGTGCCATCGGGTGCATTTATTGAGTTCCATCACTTGTGGGTCCAATTATTCAGCGGAGTCCTTCTCTGTGCTGCACGGGGATCGAACGAAACATCATCTTAGCATCTTGGACGCGATTGTTAATAACACGTCTCGTACGATTCTGTGTAGGCAGAGGGAGCTGAAACATAAACTGGCATTCTTCGGTGAGTCTTTCTCTTGTTCTGACCAACTTTCATCTGTTTTTTACTCTCCTTTGTCTATTCTATTGCAAGGAGGTTTGTTTCCTCTCAGTAGTTTTTCTTTTAATTCCGACGATTTTTCTTCTGACGAAGCGTCGGACGAAAGGTATCTTAAAATGTGTATTTTTAACCGAGATGTTAATTCTGTATCCAACTTTTTGATTAACAAAATGATTCCCGTTTTAAGAATACTATTTAGTTGTTTTTGCACTAAAATCTTTTCAAATATTTTCTGGGTCTATATAGCCACAATATAATTAATACCCTCAATAATATAATCCATTTGAGGGGCAAATTGCGGTCCCTTCGTTTTAGAGTTAAATTCCTGAAATCCTGTTCCCAGAATCACGTTATCCCTGGGTATATTTCTAGTCGCATCTCTAGGATTAAGTGCCGTAATTCGGTTAATATTGAAAGAGCATTTCTTAGAGATGAAATCTTGTATTAATCCGTCTTAATCAATTCCGTAAGGATCCAGTATCAATCACTGTGGAGCATCGTCTGGTCTACACTATCATTTTTGATAAATACCGTTTTTCGAGATATCTGTTCAAAGGTGATACTTTCTTTAGTAACAGAATTAATGTTAAGAATTTAGCGTATTTTAATTTTCTAATTAAAAGAAAATTTGGTGTTTCTGTTACAAGATATAAACATATTATTAATTTATCTGATAACGATAAATTCGCCCTGTCCCGTTGTTTGGACTTTTCTATCCCCCCACCCACCAAGATATCGATGGATTCGAAGTCTTCAGCAAGTTTGAATTATTGTTTTCTCAATTAGTAAAACATGTGTCGACTTCCACTGAGAATGTAAGCCATCTTTATTTTTTCCTGTTCCCTCTCCCTTAATTATATTGCAAGTTGATTTGTTTCCTTTCAGTAGTTTTTCTTAATTCCGATGATTTTTCTTCTGACGCTTCGTCAGACAAAAGGTAACTTAAAGTTTCTAATTTTAATCAAGAGTATACTTTTGTATTGTATTGAAAGAAATGTAAAAGGGGTTTAAGTGTCCGACTTTTTGATTAATAAAATTGTCCTGTTATAAGAATAATAGATACACACAATATTATATATATATATATATATATATATATCCACACTAGGCATCCTCGCTGTAGAGTAATGATTCGTATGACCGACTTGTAATCAGATTTTCACTGTGTGAACCCTGTCGTTTTGTACCATACTACGCGCAATTTAGATGCCTAATGAGGCCAACCATAACTTAAATGAATTGTGAGCCACTGTGTAAAAACTTACCAACGTTATTATAAACAAAGTTTGTTGAACTGCTTTGTAAAAAGAGACTTGAAGCGACAGAGCTGTGTTTCTATGGGCGAACGCGAAAAATAACATGAATAGATCGAAACAGAAACAGATCGACAAAAAATCAGGGAAACAGGAACTACAAAGAAATCGATACTTACACCCAGAAAGCGTCAGTTGAAATTTATGTGAGAAATAAAGAGGAAAGAGTGGCTAGAGAATTTAACACTCACGGTACAGAGTGAAGACAACAGAAGCTTATGCAATTATTGTGTGAATGAATAGAAAAATGAGCAAAAACACGGATGATAAAGAGGTAAAGTTTAGTTACAGCAACAAAAGACAAGAAGTGGATATGGCAAAGTCATTTGTGTTGTGATGTTTTCTTAAGTTTGTTTTTTTTTCGCAAAAAGGTTACTGCCGTGTTAATTGGTTGTCATTAGATTTGCTTTACTTGAGGATAAGCACTAAGAAAGGGTATAGTATAAAATGTTATAAGTACGTCACAATTACATTATAGACGTGAACATAAAATAGAAGTGTTGATTTAAGCTTGACATTCATCACAGATTGTGTGTGCTAACAAGCTGGTGAAAAGTTCAGGAGTTATTTATCCTGTCTTACACGAGTTAACCTAGTGCACATATGTTCCGATTATGCATTATTTGATTGGTCAGGTGTCATGTTGAATAACCAATCGCAAAACAGGTGAAACAAAACTTTCTGTTTAAAGATATGATTGAACATTTAAGGTTTTGAGCAGTTAACTGTTCACATCTGAAATAATTCCCTTTCTCGCTAGAGACTGTGACTAGAAAAGTAATTGCGTTTGGGGAAATATAATCGTCGTTGGATTTTTGAGTTGCTCAACATGTCTGGTCGGAGGAAAATCCTGGGAAAGTTTGGCGCAAATTATCATCGTAACGTTCTCTGTAATAGTACCCTTCCCGAGCACGGATTCGGTGTGAAACATATCCATGGCCTCATTGTAGATGAGAGTCGTCGTTTATTGAAGTTTTCCTCCAGAATGTTTTCTGTTTTGTTGTCACTTACACTGTAACTGACATGAATGAGATCTAAATTTTGATACGAATAAGGCATGAACCTCGCTACAAAAAAAAAAACAAAACAAAACAAAAAACGTATGCTCCTACTTTGTAAACGTCATCAACTCGGTTTTGTCATTGATTTGAATTCTTAAGCGTTTCTAGTTTCTTTGCATTGTTTTACTCAAATTAAAGGAGTGACCAAGTCTAGCAACAGCTAGTAGAAATATTTCCATGAAATGAATCATTCGTTGGAACTACAAGTTCTTCTTTTAATTATGCAATTACCAACGGAGACAACTATCCTAACTTTGAAAATTCTCTGTTGTTTGGGGAATTAAGGAAATCGGACTAAAGACCCTACAAAAAGGCGGTTAGCACATATCCCAAACAAAATATTGCCACATTTGCTAGCGCTTATACCAGGATACTATCCCGGAAATCACCACAATGCGTGTGGTCGTTATATCCAGGAAAGGAATTTGTATTTGATATCCAAATAGAAAAAAGGGAATAAAGAAAAATAAGTGTTTGCAGATAATGTGCGCCTGCAGACTTAGCTGAGGAGAAAGGGTGTCTGTTATTTTAACAACCCCTTTAAAAAAGATGTCCCTTGTATTCCTCGGCTAGCTTGTGCAGATAGTAATTTCTGCTAATAATTCTGACTTCGTTCTTTTGTAACATCGTAATACTATCTGGACCTTTTAGTGAAGAGATAAATCTTGCTTCGCTTTCCCTGAATAACATGGTGCAAGAAAAAAAGGGGAAGTGTCTTTGATTTGGGCGCAAATGTAGCCAGGGTTGCGTGGCCTTTAGAAATGATTGATCCTTTCTTTAGCGATTCAGCTTTCTTGTTTTATTCTGTCCTTGATTAATCTTGTTTTCTAATTGATTATTCTAAATTCCAATATGAAGCAAAGAAAAAAGAACCTCCAAAAGAACACAGTAATAAAATATTGCTGAATGGTGAGTCATGATTGCCTATGTCTTGGATGGGCAGGGCACAGTAAAGATTGTAAGAATCGTTTTTAGCAATTTGCTAGAAAAAAATTAACATAACCAGTTGTATTATTTTCTGTTGTTTTTCTTTGTTAGTGACAGCAAACTTAACTGAAATAATAAATTTTCCTTGATAATGTCCTTTCAGTAAATAATTCTGTCTTCATGTTCGATAAAATTGGTAAAACTTAGCCTCCTTCTCTGAAAAAGAAAATTATTTCACATCATAACTAAACGCTTGATTTGCTCTCTGTGTCAGAAAATGTGTTCCAAACACTGAATATTTTCCACTCCAAGTTTACATATGATTCCAAAATTGATATTCAGATTTCGAAGAAGTTACAAAAAACATATTTAAAAATGCTATAATTTAACATTCAACCACAAAAATATTGTTGCAAAGACAAAATGGTTTCCCAGAAGGAGTCGTTGAAGCAGATAAAAAGGTAGATTAAATAGAGTGTAAGTAATTTGAGTTGTTTCTGGCTGGTTTGTGGGGATTTTGCTGGTTGGGGTAGGGGCCAGAATTGACGGATGTGAAACGTGATATTTTCTGAAGATTAGGACCTAATTATGAGCCGCTTGCTGATTAAAAAAATTACAATTTACTCGTTTACATCATAGCAAAGCTGATAGATTCCAACTACCGTCCGCCTCTCTCTTCTGACAAAATGTAAAAATAAGCAACATCATATTACTATCCTCCTACGCACAGCTCTTAACTGCATCCAAAATATATTTTATGATATACAGAGAGACACAACAAAAGTAAATAGACACCTGTTTGCAAACATCAGCTTTTAATCAACAATTTAACAAATTAAAGATTAATTTTATGTAAATATTTCGTAAACTTGTCATTAATAGATTTTAACTCTTTGGCTTCATTGAATTTATCGGATTGGTTCATATCCATCAAAGTTACATTAAAAGCATGAAGTAAATCTTTTGCAGAAACATTTCTGGAAATTTTATTTCAGAATTTAAATGACTGAGAACGGAATTTATGTGAAGAGACAAAATTAAGCACAATCTTTTGACCATAACAGCAAACATATGCAATAAATTACTGTATTTATAGATATATATTACATAATCATTCTGTTTACACACACATCTATAGTTATTCTAAGTTAGTTTTAGTGTTTATTATGTCTATACAGAAACTTGTTAGGACTGACAATGGGTATTACATTTTTTATTGCCACTGTCTGAGTAAGTAAGAGTAAAACATTGCACCAACTCTTGAATACTTACAACGATAAACGGGCATCATATAGTTACATATACTTGCATCCAATGTCGTAGTTTTCATTACATATACATTTTAGGAATGACAGCACGGAAAACATGTAAAATAATGAAAATGCATAGGCTTTTATCTTTGAACACTGATTTCCATATGACAGGTCTTTGTGCAATAAGTCTTGTATTTAAACGTAAATAACTTTCCTTAAGATTTCTTTCAAATGAAAGCGTACGGTGGGAGGGAAGAGAAAGCGTCGATTTATGCCCATTCGATTAGAACATACAAGTGTAGCACGAGTTAAAAATAAAAGACAAATGTATTTTTGAAACGCACTAACATTTTAGAACGGAAGCCTGAAAATAGATGCCGCTTTGTTGCTCCTAAAAATCCAGGAAAAATTACGCATAATCTGTAAAAAAAAAAAAATCAAAATCCCTATAATTAGGTGTGTATTTTTGATATTTTACTTGTATATATAATACACAAATGTAGTTTATTTATAAATTCATTTACTTTCTATTTTTATTTTCCTTACATGTATTGGCACGAAATATTGTGCAAAAATAAACACTAGAAGAGGTTTTTAAAGTAATATACAAAGAATATTCGCCCCATGTCTGGCATCTGTTTAGAACATATACAAGTACAAAAATAAGATCTTCATATGATGCGATAGAAAGCCTATATAATTTTCGCAAGGCGAAGATGTTTGATGCCAAGAAGCAAGAATGGCAATGCTTTCTTATTTTGTACCGAACTCTGTGAGTGAAAGATTTATCATTGGAGAAGTCAAGATTACGTAACGTAATGAGTCCCGTAACTGATTAGGGTCCTAAGGAGACCATACGTACTAGAACATAGGTGGCCAAACCGCAGCTACATGCAGTTCTTTGACCTTTAACATGCGGCTTGTGGAAATATGTTAGCAGAGTTTCTTTTTTCATCACTGTTAATATAAAATGTAAATGAAAAAAATGTCAAGCTTTATATTTATTTTATGGGTATGAATTGAAGCCTCATTGGATTAAAACGAAGCTTTAATGCTATTGTGTATGTAACAAAAACGTAATGTTTTTTCATATCATGCGTCACTCAAACATCTGAACTTTATTGTATGTGGCTCTTACCGTAAGCAAGTTTGGCCTACTCTGTACTAGAGCCATAGTAGCGTTGGATTCTACAGAGTAAGACAGCGGTATCATCGCTCTTCAGGTTGGCTTTGAGTTCAGAGTTCTCCTTTTACCCTGGTTGCCTTGATACAACGAAGCCTAGTCAGTCGTGTTATATAATTTATAAATTGAGCAATAGAACTCACACCTTTCACAAATGTATTTGTGCGAAAATATTTGAAACTAACTGGACCGGAATTCGAACTCGGGTTGCCGATTTCTCTTTCCGCAAGCCATTACATTATCCGAACATCCACTTATATATAAATAATAAAAATAATCCAATAAAATCAACATTTTGAAGTCACTCTCATAACATACTATGGACTATTTAAAATGACCTTCTTGGTAGATGTTTGTGTTTGTTTTGCTAAATTACTTTGTTTCTCTTTTGCGTTAAATAATAACGCTATCGCTTTATTTACCAATAGGCCCGTGAAATTGCACTACTATTAATAATCATACCAAGGGTTACAAAAAAGTCCACGACCCGAACAATAAGTAATTCAAACTATATTTTTCATGCCTGCTCATTTGATTAGATTTGGTGGAAGAATTGGATTGAGGACTTTTAAGCATTTTCTCGGCGTATGCCAGACTACGCAAAGGTCTGGCGTATGCCAGACTAATCACATTGTTATAAAGTTAACTTATTGATGATTGTTTTGGTTGATTTTTCATCTGTTTATATATACATCTATAGATCCTGTTTGAAAAGGCCGCTCACTTTTCACTGGACCGCAGCTTTATAGCATGGTTGTAAAAGTTTTATGATTGGTTGGTCGGTTTTGTTTGCTTGGCGATTTTTATTATCCATCTATTTTTAGAGTGATGAAATTTCCGTCTTCTTGTTATTTACTTTTCTAATTTTTAACCACGCTTACTGGGCTCGAAGTAGCTCGGCGACCTACCAAGAATCGGTGTTTTCAGCGTGATTTGACCGTTGGCCTGTCTGCCTGCAAACCAAACTTCTAAATTCAAAACGCATGTGTGCTAAAATCCAGTTCAATCAATTCAGTACTCTTACAAAATGGTAAGGTCAGGACACGCACACAAATTAGTTTTTTTATTTTAGAACTTACAGAGAAAACGCAAAAGAAAGAGTCTGTGAAAAGTACGTTTGATATATTTATAAAGCTACGAGTTTATTTCATTTTTGTTCATAGGCATTTAAAAACAGAAGACACATTGTTCGAATATCAATGAAAGCAGTCGTATAGAGACCACATAACTCTTGCGCAAGAGTGTTGTTAGCTTATTTTGAATCTTTGAAGGGCATCCATTTACCACAAAGAAAGAAACAATGCATTGGAGAGACTGGTGTTGAGAGAGCGCGGCGTGGGGAGTTATGCTTTTCCGGTAAAGCGTATTCACTTCGTCACTTGAGTTGGAATCGTTGCCAATAACATATTTGGCTCTGATTCGCTTCTTTCCTATGGATATTCCATCTGACCTTCAGCAAGTATTTTCCATTTTCTCGGCATTTCAGAGTCCAATACATTACTGGGTATTTAGATTTTTCCTCGAGGTGCCTCTTCCTTGCCATCTTCAAGGTCTAACTGTAATTTTTATTGATTTCTTGTATTTTGTCTTTCTCATGTCAGCCTCTAACTATATAAGAAATTTCCGATCTACTTTCATAATGGTAGTATCCATCCAGCTTTCAGTATTCAATATAGGAAACATTTAACTGTATATTTCTTCGTATATTTACAGCTAACAAATTTTCCAAACTTTCTCAAGTGACATTACAATTCTCAGAAACTTTACATACTGCTAACGTAATTATCTCGTGCAATGATGAAAAGGCCTAACTAAAAATATAATATACGGGTGACAATAAACATTTAGCAATAAATTTAAGGAAGAAAGTTAATGTAGTAATATACTCTATAAAATATTGTGGATAAGGCTAGTGATTATTCATTCAAATTAAAATATATTCAATTTAAACATGTAAGTGATATGGTTTGTAATCCAAACCAAATCATTTACGTGTTTACGTTAATATCAATCTCAATGGGTTATTTATGCCGACAAGATTTTCCAAAAATGTATTGCAGTTAATATTTATTCCCAAAAATGTATTGCTGGTAATATTTTTTCCTTCAAAAATTAATTGCTCGTAATATTTTTACAAAAATATGTTTTTCAGGTATTAAAAACTATTTATACACTTTCATAGTGTTTTGACTCCAGTTGGGGGTTAACTATTTTCCCATATCTGAGCCCTTAACAGGTGCTACTACCCTGGGTCAGGGTGGACCTGCGAACATCAGCAATTAAGAGGTGGTCCCACGCTCCTCAAAGCCTCGTGATCAGAGGCCTTGCTTTTGGATGTAGTTTATCGTCTTATCCAGGACGCGGCTGTATTTTATCGCCTTTGTAGGATGCTGGATGTAGTTTATCGTCTTACCCAGGACAGCTACGTAAATTATATTTCTTTTATGTTTTGTAGTAATTTATTATACGGAAGTAAATCTAAGCACGTATGGATTTCTGACTGAGACATAAAACATACGTTAAAGAAATAGATTTTTCCAAACTAAAATTCACAATCAATAAAATGGGTGGTAAAATGTTTATAAAAAAACGTTCTGTTTTAAAAATAGAAATGACATTCTACGATCGTTATAAGCGTAGATGACATTACTGCGCCTACAAAGAGTTTCACGTTTACTGAGTGAGATACGTGAAGTCTTTAAGTAGTCACAATGTGAAGATTTTAATTTTCGCTCTCAGATATGCAAGGCGAATGCACTTGTCAAATTTTAAGAAAAGCAAACAATTACATTTACAAATATTGGTGGTAATCACGATTTGACTCTTTTAGGTTCCATGGAGTCTACTGATTGCAAAACGTCTAAAAAATGTTGGCATAAACCGGTAGAGATAATTACCTGGAAATATATCAACATGATTTAATTCGAAGAGAAAACTCGGTAGGTGTTTTCTCTTTGAATTGAAACATGCAAATAAACATATTCGTACAGACATGCAAAAATCTACTACTCTGTAACTGAAGTGTCAAAAACATTACAAGCAGAAATACGCTATACAGCATCACCCCGCTGTTTTAATAGAAACTATGTAGCAATATGAAAATAGTGCAGTTGTTGCAACAAGAGAATGCCTTACAGGACTGGACACGATTTTTAGAGTCAGAAATATGGGGCATTATTTCTGAGATGCCAGCTCGTCTAGATTTTTCGCGATCGACACTACCAAAAGTATGACATGTATAGCTGGAACCGGAGCAGCTGTACATGTAAAGTCTGGGAATCTACAGGTGAGACAAGGACAGGATCGCTGGTAAATGACAATGATGATAATCAAAAAAAAGAAAAAAAAGAAAAGAAAAAAGAGGACTGCATCAAACCGTATCCTAATACAAAAAAATAGTGCCACTTACTTCATCAATTAATCCCGTCTGTCTATATCTCTGAGATGAGGTATTATGATTACTTGCATTATTTACATTATTCCGACTTATCTTCATTGCCATATTCAAAACGTTTCGGCCGTTGTACGCTCCGAACTTCTTCAGGTAACTAGAATTTCAAACCAAACCCTTTATTTCGTCCACCAGGTTAGATTGTTCTAGTTCCACATGCCATGCCTCTTCCGGATATCTCAATTATTTCACTTTAACTCAACTCTCCATTTTTTGTTTGATCCCCACGGCTGTGGCCTGGTATTTGTTATGGGAACTTACCCATAATAATAATGGACTATTCCGGACGTTATAAATACTGCGCATCAAGAGGGAGCAGAGGATTATGGTAAGAACATTGGAATAGTGATACTTGTCGAGACAACATAGTTCACTCTTACCAAATCTGATAGTCATTATTAATACTTCTACTTTTTTGTATATATTTCTGTTTGTAATATATCTGTGTTATTCCATACCTGTGTTCGAGTTATTCTTCATTGGTTCTACCTTGGACCATTACCGTGGTACAAGGAACTTGGACCATAACAGTATTGAATTCACAACTGTCATTGAGAACAGATGGCTCAATGGATAAAAACGTTGGTTAGATCCAGTAACTAGACCCAAAGAGTCTACCAAACTATGGGGCGGTTGGTAGATCTCCTGCAGTTGGAGATTCGTCTCCAGCTGTGCTGGTCAAACTCATTCCCTCCGGGCAGAGAGGATCCCCAGAGGAGCCGATGTCAAAGCACAGAGTGTCGTCTCGGGAAAGAGTTACCCGACCCCGTTTTATACGGGGTCTACGGGGAATTTTTGGCCGTGCCTACGGGCTCGGATACCCCACATTTAATTTGGCGTGGGGCGGTTGGTAGATATCCTGCAGTTAGAGATTCATTGTGGAATTTACTTTACTCACTTCTAGCATTTGACTACTTCTACGCGCCGCTGGCGAATCTTATATGCGTTGTTTGTGTCCTAAGTATTAGCGTTCATTACAAACCTTCGTGTGATTATTCTAGCCAGTAACCTTCCCTGAGTTACAACAAAGATCATGAATAATTTTTATATAGTTGTGAAACTCGTGCTGTTATTGCGGAACGGCACCAGTTTACACAAGTCCAACAATGATACAGACTACCAAGAAAAATAAAAAAAAGTCGGATACACAGTATCACGTCGCATAGCCGATGTTATTCTCTCAAAGTGAAGGGCTACATGTTAGTTGGAAACCGTCTTTGATATTTTGGCTATTCAGTTTACCTTATTAGTTTCAGGCTATCCAATTGTCGATAAGAGTGGCTTATGTATTTTTCCGGCCATACATTAAATCGGTCCTCCATTGGAGATAAATGAGTTATAGTGTTGCCGAATGCTACATTTGAATACGAATGCCTATTTAGAAAGAGCCGACAAGCTACTATTCGCTTGGCAGGACTTTCTTCTTAAACTGGCGACAGTCAAATATACTGAAGAGAAAGACCAATAGATTTATGACTGTCTGCCTATTGTCGCTTTTGATTAAGAAACTATATTTCTAAACGGCTTCTTAGAGTGCAATTGACATTTACCTTGACTCATATCTGTACATATTTATCTGTGGCCTTATCACTTGTGCATATGCACGTTGGTTTTGACTTGAAAATAGAGTTTACTCGAGTAAAGATATATTGATCGCATTATAAGATAAGAACAACCCAACAAAGTTTCTTGATGCAATCGAAATACAAATGAAGCTTTTAGGTACATTCTGTGAGGTCTACCTACCGAGGCAGATAAAGATAACAAAACAAAAATGGAAATTTGGGATGGCGCGTTATTTGCCGATTTGGCACAATAACAAAAAAAAAACAAAAAACAAAACAAAAACAAAGATCGAATATTCCGAGTAAAATAAAAGTTGGTTTAATACCAACGTATTAAAGTTTCTTTGCATTTACGGTTGATAGGATCTTCACAATATCAAATAGCATAGCTGTCTCCGCTTACAGTGAAGTGCTCTTCTCTCATTGACGCATGCCTATTAGTTCGTAGAGAAACGATAGTGAAATTGCGTTTAACGTCATCAGTAAACATGCGCATTTCAATAAACAACTTCGAAAGACCGACGCTTATACAATCACTATTCTCTCATAGAAATACGTGTAAAATAAATATATTACTCAATTCTCCAAGAAGTTTTGACGAGCATTTGGTACTTTTCTTCAGTGGTATAATTTACAATCGTGGCTGAAGAAGCATTCTCGGGGTTGGTACCAATATGGATTTTAACGCGTGACATCTACCTTGAGTCGCTAACTCAAACGTAAAATATAATCTAAAACTTATCTCCTTTTGGTCTAAGACAAGACTGTTTTCTCTACAAGCAACTTACTATTTCCCCAGCACTTGGTTGCTTAATCTTTGCTTAAGTGATCGTACTCAAATTGTTTCAATTTTTAAGCTAGAGTACATTGAAAGAAAAGACATTTCAATGTAACTAAATGAACAAGACATGAATTCAGTATAAAATAACGTATTTAGTAAACTACTTGTTTAATTTTACATTTTCTTTTTAGTTGTTTACACCAAACAAATGTCAATGGTGTTGCTTAAGATTTAATCAAAATTAAGGACACGTGCTTATAATATCATACGATGTTCAAAGATAAACTGGTTTATTGGATAGGAAGATATTATAACAAGTAAGTGACAGTTAAGAAGTGTGGAATTCCCTCCACTGGATATTGAACATTATACATAAAGGAATGAGAGCAAGATTTTACCATTGATTGCAAAAGGGACTTTTGGGGGAATTTGCGGAGTGTTATCGAATTCGACACTCTACTCTAATGGCAAAAACGCGTTCATAAAGATAAGAATAAAGATATTATCCCGAAAAATGTTTCATAGTAATTATAGACGGATTGTGATTCGATGAAATATCGGACAAATGCAGTCATTTATATTAAAAATAAAGCACCGTATTGGCGTTGACAGGCTCGAGAGAAAGGGAGAAAAACCAGCCAATGTACACCAGTGCTAATAAATTCTTAAATAGCTGGGATGTGGTTAATTCTAAATAACCGATGGCAATTGGGTTGGCGTAGGTAGGGTGGGATTGGATATGAGAGAGAGAGAGAGAGATTGGTTTCAAGTGCAGGACTGAGGGGGCTGTGAGAGAGACTTATAAATGGACAGGTTGTTGTACGTGGTGTGTAATAAACCGTTGATGGATGGATGGATGAAATAAATATTTAAATAAATAAAGCGAGAGTGACTGATTTGAAATGAAGGATTCCGGAAACAGTGATAGTGATCTATGAATGAGGAGGTAGTTCAATATAGAGTGTCATAAAAATTGTTGAAATGTAATGTTAGAATAGAAAAAAACAAGAGAATAAAAGAATTGTAATAATATGAAGAATAATAGAATTGTAAGAATATGAAGAATAATAGAATTGTAAGAATATGAAGAATAATAGAATTGTAAGAATATGAAGAATAATAGAATTGTAAGAATATGAAGAATAATAGAATTGTAAGAATATGAAGAATAACAGAATAATTAGAATAGGAAGAATAACGGAATAGTTACAATAGGAAGAATAATAGAATAGTTAGAATAGGAAGTATAAAAGAATTGTTAAGAATAGGAAGAATAAAGAGTATGGGAAGAATAAAAGAATTGTAAGAATAGGAATAATAGAATTGTAAGAATAGGAAGAATAATAGAATTGTAAGAATAGGAAGAATAATAGAATTGTAAGAATAGGAAGAATAATAGAATAGTTAGAATAATAGAAGAGTTAGAACAGGAAAATAATAGAATAGAATAGGAAGAATGATAGAATAGTTAGAATAGGAAGAATAATAGAATAGTTAGAATAGGAAGAATAATAGAATAGTTAGAATAGGAAGAATAATAAAATTGTAAGAATAGGAAGAATAATAGAAAAGTTAGAATAGGAAAAATAAAAGAATAGAAGAAAAATAAAAGAATAGTTAGAATAAGAAGAATAAAAGAATAGTTAGAATAAGAAGAATAAAAGAATAGTTAGAATAAAAGAATAGTTAGAATAAGAAGAATAAAAGAATAGTTAGAATAAAAGAATAGTTAGAATAAGAAGAATAAAAGAATAGTTAGAATAAAAGAAACTTAGAATAAGAAGAATAAAAGAATAATTAGAATAAGAAGAATAAAAGAATAGTTAGAATCATATCGGGCTAACGAGTTGCATTATTACAATATTTATATTCGAACTATTGTCTTTATCTTTGTTGTTGCTATCAAGTTTCGGCCGTTGTACTCTCCGACCTTCATCAGGTGTATATCAACCTGGGTAACAGATTCTAAACTGAATCCTTTATTTAAACTACGAGGATAGACTGTTCTTGTTCCACTCCCACATATCTAGGGGAATCGTCTAGTTATTAGTTTTAGTACGGTTAAGTTATCGCTCGCCATGTACGCACAGCCAAACTGGGATTCGGTGTTCCCTGTAGGTTATCCAGATCGATAGACACCCGATGAATGCCGGAGGGTACAACGGCCGAAATGTTGTGATAACAACAGAGCTGAGAATAATAGAATATAAATATTTTAAACTATGCAGAAAATATTTTTTACTTTTGAAACAATAAAGGAATTTTGGCCACTGTTTATGAAAAGTCAGTTACCTGGAATAAAAATAAATTTCGTCGATGTCGATATTTTCTTCATTTTTTATTATTCTTTAAAACCACGTGTTTATTAACTAAATATCAAACATATTATATCTAAATCATTTTTGTAAAATAATTTAACAAGAATTCTCAAACAAAATGATTCAATGTTCAATGAAAAAGAAAATATTAAGCTTATTTTTCTTTATGTGGAGTTTTTAAATTTTGTAAGATTAAAAGTTTTAATTGTACGGTAATATTTTTCTTGTACTCAGTCAGGATGGAAAGGTGATTATTTATAAAAGTGCGTATACGCAATGTCGATGATTAGCAAGCTAGTTTCACAAATCCAATTCACTAGTGTTGACTTCTATTTCAGTTTGAATAAGTTAATATTAAATGACTATATTCGACTTTAATCAACAAAATATAATCTTCTGGCTACTTTGGTATTTTATCTTTCTTATCAATGAACTGCTCTTGTTCATTTTGCAATCATCGAGAGAAATGAAACATTTTTATGAACATTTTATGAGAAACAGAATAAATGATCACCCAATAGTATAATAACTGTTGATTACAGCGGATGAAAGGAGAAATTCCGGACAAAAAAGAACAATTTTGGTCAACAAAAAAAAGACAATTTAGATTACATCTTTGATAACCAAATGGAATAGGTCACTATTACTGCTAATTCTGAACGGTCGCGTTTCGTCAATTGCTGACTTCAGTTGGTTTGATTAGGAAAAATACTTGTTCTGCGCAAAAGTTTTCTTCAGAGGGAGTTCATAAGGACTCAATCCCATTATATACAAAGAATCACCTTGTCTGGAAAAAGATCGGCATTTCGTACACTTATTGTTAGTTTATTTCATTTACCTTACGTACTCTTGCATTCTACGTTGCTGTAATTTACCCACTTTTCATGCCCGCCATAATTTAATTAAAAAACAGAACAGTCTCTTAGTTATTAAATAATGAATCATACACGGGAATGCAATTCAGTAAGAATTTTTCGGCAAATCACATATCAAGCTGCTCTAAATCATCCACTTTTAATATTTTGAGTATGATGGCTATATTCCCAACTGATTCCTCTCAAGAAATGGTTTGAGGTAATCGTTATTAACTTCGACAGGCATCTCAACAGTAAAGCATCATTCCGCGAGCAATCTCCGCCACAAAAAGTTGCAAAGCACTTTTGAAATGTTTGACCAATACCTTATCCATAATCTGAACTAGTTTTTGTGTTTGAATCACAATTCTGTGTTTCTTAACGCATTTAAGTTCATATGCTGTACATGTTGCGTGTGTTATGGTTTTATTAAAATGTATATTTTTACCAATAAAGTTCTCTAAATAATAATTAAAAACTTCTCAGTGTTATTTTACCTTGATTCGCGGCGCTATTCTGTACAAAAAATGACCATGACCCACAAACATGTTAGATGGCGCCATGAAGAAAATTAAATTTTTTACCGAGAACTCAAATTAGTGTCATTCTCTCAAGTTTCACAAATTTAATATTATTTAGTAAATTAAAACATAAATCGTTCTTCATAATATTTAATTGTGCAAGCAGAGGCACGCATGTCATTATGCAACTGTTTAAATTCTCAGGATAATGACAGTTGAAATTTATGTGACTCTATGAGGAAAAAAGGCTCGGAAAATTTGATACTTATAGGATATATTAAAGGTAAGAGTAACAGAAGGAAACAGTGAATAACCTAGTAAACGAACATGTGCAAATGGATGTAGAGCGGGGAGTGTGGAGGATAGTAAAAAGACAAACATTGCTGAGCGCTACAAATGATAAGCAAATGTGGGGAGTCATGCTCGGCTATGTCTTGATGGGAAACGGTACACAGAAGATCCCAGGATACAGTAAATCTGATAAAAAGTATGTGCAAGTCTCCAGAGCCTCCGTGTTTGAAAAATAAGAACTGGATAAGCAATAGAAAACAGTTATTTTTGTTTAACAATAAATAAAAGAACGAAAGAAAAAAAAACCTTGGGATTTTAATGCACTGTTCCCCAACCAACTACCACAAAAAGAGAGGGCCAATGTTATTGCTTATTTTCTTACCACCTTCGGTTTAAAAAAAAATGTGCCAATTTTGACAAGTTTTTAGACCCACGCTTATATGACAGCTGTCACAATACAATAAAAAGTTATATTTTATAATTAAATCCGTTGAAACAAAAAAAATGATTTCCTATGTAACAAAAAACTTAGACATATTATTGGTCAGGCTTATCTCATATAATAAACCACACTGCTGAAATACATCTACAGTCATGTTTTATTTCTCAGGAGATAAGAGCCAGGCAGAATTCTAAGTTAAAAATATTATTATCTTGAGGCATCTTAGTATTTCACAGTAACAGATATTATTCTACAAGCTTCAAAATTATTCACTTAATGAGCGCATTTAATGGATTTTAATGTAAATGCGCCTATGATTTGATTTTAACTTTATATCATAATGGTAAGAATATAATCCACGCTTTCATATTTTACTTTGTTGTAGCTAATAAAAATGAAATTATGTATAATTAGATCTTTACTTATTTCTGAATAATGTCGATGTTTTTAATATTTGTTTCAATTCAGCTCGAACTGAGGCGGAAGTGAGAAAGGATTCCTTTCAGCACATTCAGATAGAACTAGCAGACATTTTGCGGTCAGGAATTAAGTAATGTGTGGTTTATAGAAAATAAATATTTATGACAACGTGGAACGCAAGAGATCTTGGGGCAAGTCAAGGAACGACGAGCCTGTTTATCAATAAAATGACTTATCGTCAGAAGAATTAATGATAAATGCCTTAAACGATTATCACTGATTTTATTGGAATATTCTTAGATATATAGATTCGAAATAATGGAATGCAATCGTTTGCTCGATACAACTAACCTTTCTAGCACTTTCTTAAATATTCATGTTAGAAAGCCTTTTAAGACAGAACCATTTTGTAAAATTTTATTTTTGATAATTTGTACATAAAAATATTTGATTATTTTTCTGAATGCAAATAAATATTTATCTTCTGTTTATGATCGATATGTTTATTATCAATGTTTGAGTTGTAGTCAAGAACCGAACTATTACTACTACTACTACACTATTTTAATTAGAAGAAACTTTGTTCGAATGTGACTAAATAGTTCGCACTTCCGTTACTGACGTCTGTGTGGTTTAAGCAACTTCCAAAGAAAAAAAGTAAAATTAAATAAAAAGTTACTATATACATTATTTTATACTGTATTCAAACACTCACATTTCCATTCAAGTAACGTGGGTACTAATTCCTGTGCATGAATTATGTAACCTAAATAAAACTACATAAAACTGCGACATCTAATAAACGTGATTTTTATTTTTAAGAAAAAGAAAAGAAAACCTAGCATTGAAATATAAAGAGATATTAAATAAGTTCTTTAATATTGGGTTTAGAAATTCTGCAAGAGCTATTAGTTACATTGTGAAATGTCTTCTTTGTTTATGAATAAAAATGGTGCAGTGAAAGATAGTTCGAGCCCTAGTTTAATCCGCTGATATTTATTTATTTAAATTACAACACTTCGTGTTGTAGAATAGTACACAAGGGTGAATCATCATCCACATTACTTTCATATTCTATCAGTAATAAGTACCATTCGGACAGATTCTTCCCAAGAACTGCTGCTTTGTGGAACAGACTCCAGGTAAACTCTTGACCTATTCAAGCGTAGGGTTAACCGTTATCTTTCCTGCATAGACCATGAACATCACTTCATAGATCACCATGCTCTAACCCTCTACCTTGAGTGGTTCTTGGGCCTTGTATTTGGTGAACATTAGTATATATATATATATATATATATATTTAAATTTATTTCTTTTAAACGTTATTTTTAATGGATAATCATATTTGAGTACATGCTCTGTTTTTATTATTAAACAGTGTATTTATTCATTTATTTATATCTACCGGCCAATATTCAAGAAATCTTTTTTTATTTAATCATACATTGTGTTTAGGAGATATGAGGTTGTAGCAGCAGTAGCCGAGGGCGCCTTAAAAACATGTGTTTTCAAAACGAAGATTCACATTTTCTTCTCCAATTCATCGGATCAAGGACTTCATGGGAGGCGCTCCCCAGCCGATCAGTAAATAGTAATTTTTCTTGGTTTAGAAATGTAAATATTTCGGTTAGGTTTCTGTTATTTAACGAAAGTTGTATCATTTTTAACATCTATCCTATTTATTCTATTTTATGGAATAGATATTTCCTAAAATATTAACCTGTCTGGGTTTCATTCGTTCTAAATCATTTTGCTGCACACATTGTTGTTGGTATGCATACTGTGATATTAGGGACACTCAGGTATGATTTTTACTTCGATATCAAGTGCTTGTTTAATATTAAACAGATGGTTTCTTTTGAAGTCCGGCCTTCTATGCGACATCCATTTTGGCCAAAGAGTAACGGGGAAGTAAAGGAATGGATGAAGGATTTTTCGAGATCAAGTGAGAACAATACTGGAGGTATGGTGTATCCGGATGCTGGTCTATATTAACAGTCATGCTTGGGATCGGGAAGATTTTGTCCGACCTTAGCGGGAGACGGACTTGCCCGTTGTGTGGTCCCTGTGCCATCCATTCATATTGACATATTAGGCGAGGTGTTGGTAGTGGGTGCTGAGCTGTTGGACCAAAATAGCTGAAGTCATCCCAAGTATCACCAAGACGAACAGGCAAAGCCCTGAATAAAGCATCTATTTTATAACATGCGAAACAAGGTTCACGTTCTGATTTTCCGTTTGTCTTTCATCGTGTTACATTGTGAGCATGCAGCGGGCCCTTTTCCAGCTTTCGGTGCACACTGACAAGCTCGAGAATCGAAATGTAACGTGATCATTAACCGATCAGTGGAAAGCTTGGGCGACGGTCGTTTTTTATGTTTACAACACATTTTTGGTAGATATCCATACCAATTCAATCTCTTTTGCTGACATTGTATTTTTTATTTGGAAAATTTTGTTATTATAGAAACATTGTATATATATATATATATATATATATATATATATATATACGCCTAACTAATAATGGAAACAATAAAAGTTAGGGTGAGACGAGTGTTTCATAAATATTTTCTTTTTTTATTCATTTGACTTTCAAACGAAAATCTTAATGAAAATACGATAAACATTCTTTTCCGTTAGGTTTATTAAAATGATAGCTGAAGAGTGCAGGTCATATACAATCGATCTTTTTCCATGAAAATGATCACGAAATTGTTCTCTTTCCTTCTTGCAAGACATACATTTCGTTTGTCTTCGAATTGGCCAAAGCTAAAAAATAGGAGATAAAACAGAAACTATATGTTAACAAATAGCGTCATGTGTATTTGCGTGCGTACGTTCGAATGAAGAAAAATAAAAGCTAATTTCAAAAGATGCTGCGTAAACTTCTTTGGACAGGAATTTAAAAACATTTTATATCCAGACCCCAGTTTGTATCGCTAACGGAAACGATAAATTTTTTTTTGTTTCTTTAAAACATATTTTTAAAAAGAGTATCTTCAAAACGTGCTACTTGTCGGTGTATTTGCTGGTAACAGAAAGCAAGACTATATTTCGTTTTTCTTCTGAAACTGCTATTTTATCTTCTGTACTACTGGGCACAAGAGCGCAAAATCTTTAAATCTGGAGGAAAACTGTTACTTCTTAATTCCAGAATTTTCGTCTTCGTGAAGAAGCTCTTTTTGCTGGCATTCCACGTTTACATTTTTTGACTGGTGCAGAATTTGGTAAGAACACAATGACTAATGAAAGCATGATATATACCTATACTTCAGATTTTCTTTTTGTTATATACCGCTAATTATTAGATATATGGACACTAATGGATATGTCCTATTCCTCATAAATACGTTGGACAATATTGTAAGTTGGGGTAATATGCTGTATAAATAGTCCAGTACTAGCTGGCGAGTATTGTATTTTGTTGATATAAAGATTACAATTTCATTTCTAACCTTCGTTTTGGTTATTCCTCATTCAGTAACCCTTTCTAGGTTATAACACTTTTTTAATCTACGGACATCAAAAACCTTACATTTCTGCAGCCACTAGGTTGATTCATTTGTTTTTTTTTACGGCTTAGCAACCATTTGTAAATTATTTAAAGCCGAAAAAATTTTTTGGCGAGTGAATTTTACATTAATAATGTTTTTGAGAACAACAATGATTTTTCCATATAAGCACCTACAATTTAACCCATAGTTGGGGGAGATGGATTCATATCTCCCAACGGTATTCATGAGACTGTAATTCGAATTCGGCTCCCCTATTTCTCATTGCTTTCTTCTATCCATTTCAACACACACACACCCAATTTCAGCTAGGGGGTGCGGGAAGCGGTCTTACAAAGATATTTCTGAATTTATCCAAAGATAAACGGGTATTTTATATATGAGTGAAAGAAAGAGAGTGACATGATGGTACTTTCTCTTGGTCGATGTTTACTAAAAGAGCTTCATGTTTGACCGTGTGTATGCGAGTAGTTTTGCGGTTAGAGACTCGCAACGAGACATCAGTTAGTAGAGTACGAATTTCGGATTAGTCCTTTATGTTCACTTACACACCTTGGGAAAGGTATGAATTTATCTTTTTTTCGTCCAGTGAAGCTATGGGTTAAATAGTAGGGCTGACTGTGATCTCTTACATTGAGGCGGCAACTATTTAAAAATAACATGAAAATCTGTCTATATTTCTGAGATGAGATATTATGTACACTATTTCCATTATTCAGACTATTATCCTCATCTTTGTCGCCATATTTATTACAACGTTTCGGTCGTTGTACGCTCCGGTCTTCTTCAGGTGGTTGGAATGTCGAACTGAACCCTTTATTTCGCTCACTGGGGTAGACTGTTCTAGTTCCACGTGCAATGTTTAATAATAACCAGAAATTCATGCACAGATGTCCTCACGGACACATGGCACAGTGGATAAAGGCGTTGATTAGATCCTGTGACAAGACCTAATGAGTGTGAGTTCAATACCCAGTTAAGGCAGTGGTGAACTTGGAGAGGGGAATTAACAGGAGAAAACTGATAACTGACATCCATTAAACATGGAAGTTGCTTAAACCACACAGACGTCAGTAACGGAAGTGCGAACTATTTAGTCATATTTGAATAAAGTTTCTTCTAATTAAAATAGTGTAGTAGTAGTAGTAATAGTTCCGTTCTTGACTACAACTCAAATAATGTAAATAGTGAAATCAGACAAGTGCAGAAATATAAGAGATGAACGAAAAGATTAAATAGAAATGCGAATGTACATTTGACTAACGGAATGTATCTACCAGAATCTCAGCAAAGTATTAAGAGATAGGAAAATGTCTTTAAAAACAGCGAAATGAGTAATGAATTTCTATGTCATATCTAGTCTTTTGTATGGTAATGGATGTTGTACAATCTTCTCAAAACTGGAAAGGTAATGTAAATAGTATGAAAAGAAATTGTGTCCGTCAGGCTATCTTACCCTAGACACGCCACTGCTGCTAAATTTGCATCGAAGCTAACAGGCTATAGAACAACATTTTTATTACTGGTATACTGAAACGGATCGTCCGTAGTATGTACTATGTTAAACTGGCCATGTGTCAGACTGGGATAATTTATATCTAAATATTATTAATTCTTATCAACAGTTACAATAAAGTTAACAGATTTTACTACTACTGTCTGGGCGATAAAGAGTGTTTAACATATTTGTATTATCTACATTGATAATACGATATTTTCCTTAATATATTAAATTATAGAATTGTGTGTGTCTATAGATTCAGATGGAACATTATATCACACGAAACACATTTCCCATCCAACCCTGTAACGAGTCCCCGAGTAAGCACAACAAAAGCTAATCAACTTTACTAATATAATTTCAGTTAATGAGAAATATAATAAAAATGCATTTTATCCCAAACTGAAGACTTTCAATGATTTCAGTTTAAGGCCAATCTACAATGTAACAAACTATTATATAATTTAATATTTTCAGAGTTTGCTTCTGGCATAATCACTCACAATAAATGCAATGGAATCGATTTGTTTGTTTGTTTTCGTAAATACAAGAGAAAGCATTTGTATCATAACAAGGCGTAGCAAAATGTCCAATCAATGTCATCTTTGTGCTTGTAAATCTGTATCTGCATATTTAGAAAGATTCTATTTTGTGACTCGTTCATCGAGAGTAAAAACTATATATATATATATATATATATATATATATATATATATAGTTCGTATAATTTTCGTAGTTCTGGTTAATAATACTGAATGGAAACGTGTGAAGAAAAGGATCAATCACATGAGAGACATGGATTAATAATGCAGTAATGGAGAATATGGTCGTCCAGTGTGGCAATGCGTACAACTCAAACGCTACGTCTTGTGACCCACATTCCGACAACCGTAACTATGAACAGACATTCTACATAGAGCGGATGGAAGAGTCGATGTGTTCAACAAATTAGTGTAGAAAAGTCGTCTTACTACACAACAGTATATATATATATATATATATATATTACATATATATATATATACACATATGTGTGTGTGTGTGTGTGTAAGGTGTACGAGTGAATATCTATATATCTATATATATATATATGTAAGTTGTACGAGTGTATATACAGGGTGCAGTGAGTGAATTTAGTTTCGCGCATGCGCGTTGTTTGTTTTTGATTTTATTGACTGCACTGTGTAGTAGGGTCAGTTGGGCACTGTCTGTGAGAATTAGTCCAAAATGATGCAGTTCACTTCGGTATAAATTTTGAAACGGCATGTTGTACTGCTTGGCATTCGCGCCGGAAGCTCCCATATGAAAATTTCAGAGTGTTTAGGTGTCAGTCTGGAGGCCGATTGGCAATTTTATTGAATGAATTTATTCAAGATATTTTTCTATAATTTTGGTAAACATTATGTGATGTGTATATTATATATAAACACACACACACACACATATTATATACACACACATATATATATATATATATATATGTATGTATGTATGTGGGTGTGTGTGCATATATGTATATAATGTGTGCGTGTATACATATATATATATATGTATATAAACACATATATATACACACATACACACGCATCTATACACAAACACACATACATACATATATATATACACATACACCATATATATATATATATATATATATATATATATATATATATATATATATATATATATATATACATATGAAGAAATATAGTTTTAAGGTGTGCTATATTTATGGCAAAAGTGCTCAATATCAGAGATAGAGCTTATGTAAATATAAAAGTGAACATTGAAGTCAACACTCAGAGGCGACAGGCTGTTTCATGGTAGACGCAATCATATATATATATATATATATATATATATGTGTGTGTGTGTGTGTGCGCGTGGATATATTGTGTGGTGTAGATATTGTCACAGATTGATAGTGGACCATAGGAGGGAGACATACCCTGAGAATGAAAATTACTACACTCGCATTTAATGCATTGCTCTGTTAGGTGTTTATGTGTGTAAGAGAGATGTATGCAGCTGTATTGAGAGATACTTTATATACAAAATCACTTAAACAAATTTGAAACAAAGATGATGGTGCGGAGATTGTGTACCGCCTATTTGCCAACTATGCATCGACTATTTTCACATCTTGAAAATAAACATTTAAAATCTTGCTTTCAACCTAGTTTTGAACGCCAATCACTTGGCTCAATAGGAAAGACGTAGCTATCTTTGCGCTTGAATGTTTAATGGGAGAAGTACACAATCCTCTCTTTCCAGCCTTGCAGATTTTTAAAAGTATCTACGTTGCTTTGTGAATGATGGATTATTTACCACACTACAAACTATTTCCTACAGACGAAACGTCAAAATACGCTCATCACTCTATCATTATATCCGCGGAAATGTTCTGAGGAGCTACATTCCTTAGTTCCGCCAGTTCAGATCTTTACAGCTAAGAACCTCCAAGCGACGTACACGTTCTTATTCCATTCGTCTTCCATTGGTAGGAAGGAAGCTCTGCCCTTCTGGAACAGATGCCGAGCGGATGTTTCCCCGAGCACTTCAATCCAACCACTTAAATCCTAGGATCTACCGTTATCTGTGCTACACATCCTAATAATCTACACTTCTTACTCGCTCAACTTACGTTCAAAGAACAACCTCAGACAGTAATGTCCTACCTTGAACCTTGTGTTGGTTGAACGACTCTTAGGCACGAGGTAGATTTCGTTTACTCAAACATTCTCAATCAAGAAATACGGAGATCGTTTAGCACCGATATTTTATTCTAACGTTTCATCTTCCATTCAACTTGGACATCCCAGATGCAAGGGAAACACAAATAAATGCCCCCACTCGGCAATTATGAAAGATAAGTTGGATTTCTGAATGGGAACGTGTTTCCATTGGGTTAAACATTATCACAACTGATATCTAATTAGTGTCAAGTAATTTCGCTACAAAAGAAATAACATCAGAAGCAAGATAGAATGTTGTTCAGCAGAAGCCGTTTGGGTTTCATCACGAATGGAATTCCTAAAAAAAATATGCCTCAAAGTTGCTATGTACATTAAGTGCACTGGGGATCTTGTAATATGATCTGACCAATTATTATTTCTAGAATAAACTGGATAAGCGTGTTCCGTTTCAGAGTATCATTTTTCGTTGTAATTATCAGATGGATTATTTACCACACTAAAAGGTGAAGGAGTTAAGAAAACGGACATATAGATTAATATGTCTATAGTTTCAAAGATTTTATAAGATGATTCTTGAAATAAGACGTTATTCCATGTTTTCCATTTAAGGTATAGGATCTTCATTTTGTCTTTGTTTTGAGAGAAGCAGATTCTTTCATCATACACGGCTCCAAATGTAATACAATTATTAAGATTTCCTTTCTCTTTGTTAGATTAACCCACTTGTCTGCTAAGGGACATCAGATAACTACTGCTAGATAGCGTTGATAAATGATAAGTTTTGAAAGTAAAGAGAGCCAAGTCACCCACTCTACTTACTATCTTTTTACCCACAAAATGCCTTAGGGACAAGACGTGTCGCGTTTTCCCTTCTGGTATTTCATAGTGAGGTACGTGTCGTCCTCTGTACTACACAGCGTACAAATGCCTTATGTTGCTAACTCAACCAACAATAAACTTCTCCAATGTATGTTTCTAAGCATTTTCAATAGAAATTTACAAACATCCAATTACATCATTTCTGTTTAGTTCGCTACGGCAATAAAATGTTGCTGCTAAATATACAATAATCTTTGGAATTACATTCCTATCTGCTGTTCGAGAAAAATTCCTTAAAACATTTACTACAGTTGACCGATTTAAAAACGATAAAAAATTGCGTAAGATCCAATGGCGTTTGCAAGATTTCCCTAAAATCAGCCTCATATAATCCACTATGAAAGTAGCATTTCAAAAACATTTACATCGGTTTATATTAAATATTTTCCTATTATCCTACGGTAATAAGAAAATTAATGTTATTTTTTCAGGGCATTGCAGTTAGTCTCTGCTTGATTTATTCATATTATTCTGTCTATATTTTTTTATCACGAGTCTCGTAACTCATTAGGAACACCACATGTACTGATGCCGGAGTAGAAGTGATGTATCTTGGGAAAGATAGCCTGAGGGAGCCCGACCATCTTCAGGCTGGTTTGAATTAAGAGATTTCCTTCTTCCAGACCGGTTGTCACTCAAGTCTTTAGAACCCAGTCTGTCCTGCTACCTACTCATATCTGTGAGGAAAAGAAATGGATTCATATCTTTCCCAAGTGTATTAGCACGTAAGTGAATGTAATACACTCGACTGGAATTCGAACTCGGCTCTCTGACGCCTCAATCCGAGCCGCTACCTATGTATGTGAACGCACAACCCGACCTTCGCTAAAGCTTTCCACCGACCGGCCAATGACTATCTCACGTTGCATTCCGATTTTGATCTCGTTGGTGTACACCGAAAGGTTGGGGGTGGCTAACAAGATAACAATATGAAAGACAATAAGTTTCCAATATTATATCTAGGTGTTCTTTTCAGGGCTTCGCCTGATCGTCTGGGTAGGTAGGTAGGTAGGTAGGTAAGTGATATTTGAGACAACTTCTGCTAGGTCAGCTCTTCACTCGACCGACTCCTCGCTCATCTACTCACCCCGACGTGGTGGCTTGGCAATATGAATGGAGGTTTCGGAACCGCACGACGGACACGTCCATCTCCTGTCAAGGACGAACAGAAACACTCTCCGACCGCAAGCATGACTTTTAATATAGACCAGCACCCGGATATACCCTATTTGCGGTTTGTTATCACTTGAGCGACAGAAATCCCTCATCTATTCCTTTAATTCTGCATTGCCCTTCGGTCAAAGGGGATGCCGCTTAGAAGACAGAACTTCAAAAGAAACTGTCTGCTGGTCAATCAAACTCAAACACCTGAGATCGAGATAAAACTAGCTCTTCCCTCTCTACGTGGGTGTCCATGACATCAGTTATAGCTTTCATTAAAACGAGTCTTCGTTAAATGTTTAGAGGCAGACGAAAAGGCAATGAGCGTTTTCATGTCCTGATTCAAATAGGCCACTTCTCGAAATGTGGTTCTATTTTGTACAGCGAGCTTTATTGAAATTCGTATGTAGAGTCTCTAGCTCATGAGATAAACTTAGAATAACCACACCTAAGCAAAAACAGAGTTTTCCTACCGAAATTCCCCCGAAGAAAACATTTTCAGGAAGTACAAAATAATTATCATAGCCATGAAGTGTTACTACACGAAGTTACCTCTGAAACCTCGGAGACTGCATTTAGTGTTCTGAGCAATGAACAAAGAAAGAGTGTAACTGTTACAACTTTCAATAAAATTTTATTTTCAGTTCTTGCTAATTAGGTAAAGGAAAAAATAATTGTGAAACGACCCAAACATATCTTTCGTGGTGTTATCGTCAGCAGAGCTGTTTTGACTTGAAAGTACACTTCCAATCAGATGGAGTAATAACATTTGTTGCGGATTTGAATCAAAAGGGAGAAAGTGAGGAGGAAAGTGTAAGTATCACGTAGCTTGGTGAGGAATAGTGTAAATGTCAGGTAGCTTGATGAGGAAGTGTACATGTCACGGTTAAATGTGTAAGGGGATATCTTTGAAGCTGTGCGCATCGTATGACATTTCCCTACTGCCTTGTGTTATCTGGAAACTCTGCTTCAAAAGGATCATAAAGCATGTTTTTTTATTGTCTGAGAACACAGCTCGTTGGTTAAAAAATGTCAATTATTTATTTTCAAAGGATAAATTTATTAACCGAAAGTATGCGCGAAACATCCGACTCAGAAACCACTTTTGTCATTTGATGATTTACTGTCTTGGTGTTTATTTCCGTCATCGCTCCACATCTTCGTTAAGGCTTCTCGTTTCCGTGTGTGCCCGTATACTTATGCCGATTTGTGTTTCTTCAACAGCTGCAAACTCAACCTATGGATTATACTGCTACTATTCTGAGAGGACACAGTTACAGTCCAAGGGTTTGTCACGGCAGGGTCACATTCGGTTTTGATTTCTAAGTTTTCCTTCTCTTATACTGTCTAGAATCCTGTCTGTCCTCGTACTTAACCAACAATTTTTTGGGGGGAGAGGAGAGTCACGCCATTCTCCAAGGCTATTTTTGTGAAAGTCAATGTAACAATCTCGACCAGAATTCAAACGCATCTCGCACATTTCTTGTTCCTTGTCATTAACCATTATACAACCTGCATATCCTCGGCTCACAAAAGTAAACAAAATGTATTCTATAGTGCTACCAAAAAATTACATCTTGCACACAGCATATTTTCAGATGGGAGCAACTTTATTACGAAAATTTAAATTTTGGAAGTAGTCATGGCTGAATTACGTGATGTGCACTAAACTTATTTTGCTTCATTCAGAGAATAATTTTATACGTCTTCTGAAAAATTTTCTATTAGAAATGTAAATAGGTTCTTAAGAAAATGTAGTATTCAGTTAGCCAAAGTTAAGTTTCAAAAGTTGAAAACGAAAAGCTACAAGAGAAATTGAATAAAGTATTAAGTGTGGGTGTGTAAAGTTGAAAGGATAGGTCAAAGGGGAGAAAGAGAACAGACAGAAAAAAGATATGTATAAGAGTATCAGTCATTTCGACCAGGAAATTAAAATGGAGGAAATAAAGCTAAAATGGAAGGTGTGAGACAAAAAGAGTTTGATTGTGAAATCTCTGAAAGATAAAAAAACCCCAAAAATCTCATAGCAAGAAGTGTTTAGCCAAGTCACGTAAAACATGATGATATAGACCTTACGTCAAAGAGCAAAAATGGACAAAGAAAAATTATTTCTCACTTTGAAATAAGACTCCTAAAACAAACAACCAACACAGTAACCTTTTTATAAAGAACAGGTACATTAGTTTAAGTGTTTCTGCTGATGGTTTGACAAAAGAAAGTCTGTTGAATTGAGAACGTATACATACTAAGATTAACAATTTCGTTGTTCTTGATAAACAGATTGATTTGAATGGAAAGTCTCTTCGGATACCGCTGATAAACACGGTGTAGTTAAATAGGAGCTTTTGGCTCGGTATGTTTGAGAAAGCATGCACTTTACTTAGGAGATTAAATACACAGTGTCCCATAATTATGGGATGCATTTTAAATACAAGTACCAAGTTCAACCTATCTAAGATTGAGATTATTACAACTCTGAGATAGCCACCACCATGAAGAGAACATGCACGAACTCGCTTTCTTATTTCAAACACGGACATTAGCGTCCAGATACCTGTAGGAAATAGCAACGTCTTAGATATGTTGAACCCTTGTATATCAGTTATTTGATAAATTATATTTTTATAATCCAAGATACTTGCTGTGCTCCATCATCATTAGAAGACTCCCTGCATTTCCACTCAAAGATACTTTTTTAACTATTGCAATCTATCGCAATTTCTATGTCAGATGATCGGAAGATCTACATTTCTTAGTTCCACCAGTTCAGATCTTTGCAGCTAGGATACACCATACCATTTAAACCATGCTTTTCATATTCCATTGATAAGCAGAAAGTATCAGCTCCTTCAAAGGAATGGCTACTTTGTGGAACAAACTACCAAGATGATGCTACCCTGAACATTTAGTAAAACTATCTTCATTTATACTTTTACATTATATCTCAGCGTGTTACAAGGTTAGTGCCGAAATACTCTAATATTAAAATTTAAATGGAGCATGTCTTTCACAGCATCACAAGGCAGTAATTGCTTAATTGGTTGTCTAGAATAATAATTTATGTTATAAACATTTTCTATAGCTGCTATAGAGATACAAATATCTAATCCAATTAGTATAAACTTACACTTTCTAATGATGATAATTACCAATCATATTAAACAAAAAATAATTTTCTATGCTTCACTGAGGTATTCTGTCAAATTAAAAACAAAGGCAATTTATCATTTTAAAGTAGCTCCACATTTTTCTTTTATGAGACATGTCCCTTCAAGAAAGGATCGATCATGGGTCTTCACAACTTCCTACTTTTCGTAGCTCTTTGCAATTCTTGTCTTTTTCCTATCCCTCCCATTTCCTGTTATGACATCTATTTAGAAGATATTGTTATGCTGGTTACTCGTTATTTCCGTCTGTCCCTTAACTAGGTTTTTCCAGTACCCCATTCCTCAGTGTGTCCAAAAGGTTCAACTGTCGATTTCTGGTTCTAAGTGTAAGTGACCTTTTTTTCTTTGCATTTAGAACTTCCTCGTTGTCTTCATGCTCCGTCAATATTACTCTCAACATCGTTTTCACGAGCCACATCTACTGCCTCAAGTCTCCTCAAGTCTGCGAGGAAATTGTCCAATATTCATGCCATGTAGGACGATTGGTATTACGTAGCAGTTCAGCAATATCCATCGTTTCTAATAATATTTCTCAATTTTTTAATATTTCGTTCCGTTTAGAAAATGTATCTTTTGCTAATACAGAATAGAAAATAACATTTAGATAGACGACATACATAGTATCTCCATTTTGGAGCCGTCTCAGAAGTGCCAGTCAGCATAGTGTGATGCTCATTACTTTGGTGTAATCACTGGGGACTTTTTCACCAGCTGAAGTTGCTAGAATGAATCTTCAATTACGACGAACGAAAACGTTCAAGTTTGTAAAGCAACCGTTTAAATAACAGATACTGAACACCAGTATTTCGTAAATAGCAGAATCTTTTACGGTTTAAATAACTAAAGTATGCAGCATGTCTTTCAGTGCTGATTTATTCTTATCATATATTATCTACTGCTTAATATATATATATATATATATATATATATATATACACACACAAAATGTTAATGTTTGTTGCACAAATAACATAACTTTCTTAATTATAGTGAAATAAATTTTATTAAAATATCTGAATCTTAATGATAGTTTCTCTGAAGTGTTAAAAAACTGAAACTAACTTTCTCAACTGCTAAACAATTGCAGTACTTTTATACAAATTTGTAAAATTTTCAGTTTATAAGGTATCCAAATAAAAATATATCCATTGATGTTAAATGTGTTATAGACAGTAGATACTCAACAATGTCTTTTCAGCCAATCCATCAATCGAAAATATTTAATTAATATAAGGCTAGATCAAAGGTCCGTATTTTTTTAGAACATTAACACCTTCGGGGAAACGTTGATCACACACTGACCCCTAGTAATATACAAAAATATCAATTTTTGTACTAAAAAGGTAGAAATTTCTTTGTTCCTTTAAATTTGTTTTTCGATAAGATTCATTTTCGCTTCAAGTTTCGTTATTCAATTTTTAATTTCTATTTCTTTATCGAGACTCGGCGTTTTTGTTCGAATACTAATAACGAGAAAAACTTAATATATATAATAGTGAACATGTCTAAAATAAATTTAAATATTTTTTATTGATTAGTGTTTTAGTCTTAAGTTACAGTGATTTATCGACCTCCAGAAGTCAATGACCGGTCATCTTGGAGTGATCGAGAAACAACCGAAGAGTTCACAGTGGCCGAAGCGTTATAACAGTAATAAAGAATAGTACATCAATCTGATTGTAAATAATTTCTCCTCACAGAAATTCAGTCGGAAATACGACTAGACATCAAAGAAACTGAAAAATTGAACATTCCTATTGAAAAGAAACAAAACGATTATTATCTATCAAATAACCGAGAACCCATGACAAAACCGTATTTACGCATTCATACACACACGATAAAAATATAATTTTAAGTTTTTCTATATTTATGGTTAAAAGAGGGGTGACAGTCTGTTTCATACCGGAAAGTAATCTTCAGGTGGCCAGAATATTACGATGAAACAGACTATCGCCGCTTGGCGTCGATCTCAGTTTTCACCTTGTATACCATATTATACTTTTATTATAAGAGATTATAATAAAAACATTTTTAAATCGCTACTCCAAAGCTGTCATGTTTTAATATTATGATTGTACTTTTTCAGGCGATGGTTTTTTTTTTTCGCTCTCCCGTCGAACTCGACGTATGAGGGTCAGACAGATCAGTTCCCAGAAACTGAAAGCCCGACAGCCACACAGGATTTGATTATAGTGGTGAAGGCTTTGTGCAGGGCCATCCACACTTTTTGAAGGGACCTGGTGCAACGGATGCCACAAGATCCCCAAACGACCCTCCGCAGGTTTTGAATTCAGAGTTGTCCTTCTCCTAGACCAGTTGCCATCCAAGGCTATAGAACCCAGCGTTTTACAAATGGTTTTATTATAATCTCT
The DNA here is from genome assembly GCA_964036315.1 of Acanthosepion esculentum. Taxonomy (NCBI): domain Eukaryota; kingdom Metazoa; phylum Mollusca; class Cephalopoda; order Sepiida; family Sepiidae; genus Acanthosepion; species Acanthosepion esculentum. Next base: position 26,542,526 of record OZ038475.1, on the reverse strand, counting down.
TATATAAAAAATATATTGCTCTTTGTATTGAGTACTTTTAAAAAAAGTAAATGCTACGAATTGTGAATTTTTACTCCATTTGTTCTTTCTCTCATTTGTATATATATATATATATAATTTATTGATAAATAAAGTTCAAAAAACTTATCTTCTGGCTTCGAGTTTTGCAGTTAAAGCGCTCGTAAAGATAAGATTAGATAAACAGATTTTACATATCGTTGTTCTTCTTCGTCGTTGGCAGAACTCGTTGAAGAGTATCGGGGTGCTCATTGACATTTCTTTCTCTGTGAAATGAATCATTGTTGGACATGAAGAGACGTCCGCAGTCATCGTATGTCATGGTAGGAGGAGGGTTCAGCGGATGGAAAGCTTTGGCTTTGCTTTGGGCTCTTTTTCTCTATGTTATTTGCCTCCTGGTGTTTTCGAAAGATGTTTTTTTCGTGGACAGCTCTTCCCCGATTGGTTTTTCGTGCAACTTCCGTCTCCCAATTGACTGGATCGATTTCTGTCCTCGGCGAGGTGTTTTTGAACTGATCCTTTAATCGACGACGCATTATCCATGTTAGTTCAGCGAATACAATATCCAAGTACAAACCAAGGTATAGTGTTATTAAATGGCGATGTTGTAATGGTTATAGGGAGGGAGCTAAGGGTTGCATAGTATGAGGATGTATAAGATATTAACGGTTGCCACTCAATTTGAAGATGTTATATATATATATATATATATATATATATATATATATATATTTATGAAAAAATATAGTCTTAAAGTGTGCTATATTTATGGGATAAAGTGCTCAATATCAGAGAGCGTGTGTAAATATAAAAGTGAACATACAAGTCAGCACTTAGAGGCGACAGTCTGTTTCATGCTAGTGCAATCGTCAGGCAATTGTCGCCTCTAAGTGCTGAATTCTATGTTCACTTTTATATATATATATTTATATATATATGTATTTATGGGATAAAGTGCGCAATATCAGTTATAGAGTGTATGTAAATATAAAAATAAAAGTGAACATTGAAGTCAACACTCAGAGGCGACAGGCTGTTTCATGTTAGACGCAATCGTCAGGCCGTGTATATATATATATATATATATGTGTGTGTGTGTGAGCTCTATTAATAGGTTTAACAGTTTTTAGAATTACCCACACAAGCATATATATATATATATATATATATATATATATATAATAAAAATATAGTTTTAAGGTATGCTATATTTATGTGTTAAAGTGGTCGATAACAGGGATAGAGCGTGTGCAAGTATAAAAGTGAGCATCGATGTCCACACCTAACGTCGATATCTTGTTTCATGCTTAAACGCAATCGTCAGGCCATCTTAGAAATGTACCGACCGGAGGATCGCGTGTAAGCATGAAACAGACTTATGCCGCTGGATGTGGACCTCAATGCCCCTTATATATATATATATATATATATATATATATATATATTAGATGTGTTTGTGTTTAAGAAGTTATACCTTTGTGTGTGTATATTGTGTATAATTAAGCTGAGGAGTATCTGAAGACTTCACTCGACCTGCATATCGGCGTATACATGAAGATGCAAATAATGAACAAAGATTAAGGGGACTTGTAGTCCTACCTTTTACGCGAGCAACGTTTCCTGCATTGTCATTATCGAACTCCGGACAAAAATTGACTGCAAAATCTGTGTCGTTTATTTCCCAAGATTTATATATTATTCGAGATTGGTCTTTTCCAAAGGCATGAACTGCCCTCACTAGGAAATATACGACTTCAGCTATTAATATATGAAGTCGTCGTCAACGATATTTTGAAAGTCACCTCAAACTAGTCCAGCTCGTGTCTACTCTTAGTCGTATGTATCTTCTGTAGCAAAGAAACCGACTTCGAAGATGGCTCTCTTTTTGCCTGAGTTCTTTGTCTGTCTAGCCAAGACCAGCATTCAATGAATAAGAAGACATTTTGTTTTCATTTGTCACGTATAACATGGTAAGCAGTAGTGAGATGAACACGTTACTTTGCCAACTATAGGAAGTAGAACAGAACTAATTCGACGAAGTCAGGGAGATCGGGTGCTCAAGAGACTTTCTCAGAAATAACAAGACATGAATTTAACATGAGGAATACGCCCGCAGGAATTAACTTTTCTTGGTGGTGATAATTTAGAAATATTTTCATAAAATTTCACTCAGTGAAAAAAAAAATCGTTGTGAACGATCCGCAGATTACACTGATAGTCCGTGTAAAAAGTCAGATAGGAAGAAAATAATTCAAATCAATATTATTACAATCGAACACAAAGAAATTTACTTGCAATGATTTTCACCTATTCCTTTGGAACGGTGTCAAAGAAGAGATATCTTTAAACATTCTCAAGCTGAATTTCGCCGGCTCTATGAGCAAAACTGGAGTGAACGATTTGGCTGGCAACTGAAAAATTCAGCGCTATGTAATTGATTTCTATTTCTTTCACATGAAATATAATCACTTTCTTTCATTCTGTTCAGACAATTACACACACGCTTATACATAATAAAGTTCTTTTTGTTAGCGAGTCTACGTGTGTATGCTTATGTAGAATCTTTTGTTTGCTCGTAAATTTGATTACATTTTATTTTAGCAACTAGCCTTATTGATTAAATGTGTATGCCGTTATATGCTGCTAGATAGATACAAATAAAATTAAAATCAAAATGAATGCAATAATTGATCGCTGAAGAGCAAAACTGAACATTCATATACGTCTCGCGAAAGGGTAATAGCAAGTTGGTTGCACTGATTATAACTACTGAACGACTTCTGACCTTGTAAATAACATGTGGCAGTTAAAATAATTAAATAAACAATAGAATAATAAAAATAGACCACTTTATTTATCATGCGAGTCGCTTTCTCTCTTTTGACCCAATAATTTGCTGGGACCTGGCATAAGCGTACGGCTCCATGGACCTGGGCAGGAAGACAAGATGGAAATCAGTACAGACTCTTACCATACGAGGATCGTTCAAGAAGTTTTAAGCCTCACACAGAAGGAGTTGGAGAAACAAGACAGTTTTTAATTATTCGATATACTTCCCCTTGCGATCAAATGCACTTTGCCCAATAATGGTTAAGCATTGAAAATCCATCACAGAAGAACCTGGCGTTCTGGTCCTTCAAAAACTACTCTACAGCATACATGATCTCAACACTGTTTCCAAAATCGCGAAAGCGAAGGTGGGATTTGAATTTAGGAAATAGGAAGAAGTCAGAGCTAAGTTTGGTAAGTAAAGGGGATGGGGTAGAAATTGAAAGCCACAGTTGGCTATTTCAGCTACTGAAACCTGAGCAGTGAGCACGGGTCTGTTATTCTGAGTGAAGAGCGCAACTGCTTTCAGCTTCCTTCTGTGTTTCCACTTGATTTCTTCCTTCAGTTGTCTTAATTCTAATGCATTAATAGTTATTTTTTCCTTTTTCTATGTTTTTGGACAACCTGACGGAGGTCATCTTCTGTGCTGTCTCTGCCCCGTTTGAATTCCGCAGTTGTATAGGAAGGGGAGTCCTCAGCACGTGTCTGTACCATGTCCTCATGGATTTCCTTGGGTGTCATACCTTTCTTTTGCAAATACTTTGACTTTTCGGGCCTCTGTTTTGTCAATTTTTAGATTTGCCGCACACCTCTCACTTTTGTATGAACCTCACCAGCACAGAAACTGACAGAAATCCGATTTCGTTTTTCTAGTTTTATAAGAATGATAGAGTGTAACCGCAAGAAAAATGTTCAGTATGGCTCTTCTTTCCAGATGAGACTTAGGGCATTTTGAACGACCCTCGTATGACCACATAAAGCACTGTTACTATTCGCGTGTTATTGATAACAGGCCAAGGATAAACCCTGGTTTAGCCTTTTTTCTAAACACCTGCTTTTATGAAGAATAATGTATAGGCTATATCTTTATATAAACAACAGAACATTTATAACGGAAACAACTGCTACGAACACTGAAAATATCGTGTTTATCTTTCTACAAATAATCTGAGAATATTAACACCTCTATAATATTAACACATTGTTTACATTATTTACATTGTTCTAATTATTGTCCTTATCCTTATTGTCTCCTTTCGAGAGTCTGATACATCCCCTTCCATCGAAGAACCATCCTCTTGGGATTCTGAGTGGAACTTTATTCTTATCAATGGATGGGAAGCTAATGAAGATAATTCGACACTGTGTACGTGTCTGGGCAGATCCCAACTGTAAATATCTGAATTAATGGCATTAACGAATAAAACTCGTCAAGTTTTAACCATTGAAATAACGATTGATTTATAACGTTTCGTGTGGAGTAAATGTCTGTTGTACTGAAAATAACCCATCGCTTACAAAGCCGCATAAACTCTTTTGAACTCAATCAAGAATTATCAGTAAGAATTTGGCAACGCCAGCTCAGACATGGTAGCCATATTTCATCATGTCGAACGAGAAAATTGTAATGCATATATTTTTGCCTATCCAAATATCAACCCAGAAATCTTTAAAAAAGAAGACAGGACTAGTGACAACAAAAATTTTACTTTCCTAACCTAAAATCATTTGTAAAATCGACATCCTGATGGTACATTGAAAAAATAAATTCAAATATGGCGGTTGTCTATTTGGTACTGTTTAAAAATACCTATCTCGTCTTCGAGTTCTTATTTACTGATATTTTTGCTTTTCAATCGACATAACCTTTGATCTCGTCCTATCCTGTCAGAATATTTACATGTGTCAAATGGCGTGTTCAGTCGGGAGATGTTCCGCAGTTGTCATGGCCACAAACCAGTAAACATAAGCAAAGGCAATTATTCTTATATTTAGTTCTTGGCAGTCATGTTGAATTTAGAAATTCGATCTAAGCACGCCCTATCTATGTTGAATCTTTAGTGTCATGAATAAACAATCCAAATCTAGAAATTATTTTTCTTTTTTTCTCTTGTCTATAAAAGTCCCACCTTATCCAGTTTTCTTGAAAAGAAACAAAGAAAGATTAGTTTTTTTTCCTGTAAATACAGAAGGTAAAAAAATGTCTAAGCCATAAGGTCTCAACTGTTAGAAGTGAAGTTGCTTTTCATTATTACAAGTGGATAAAAAGGATAATAAGAAAAAAGTGTAATTTTTGTGTAGCGGATTCGAAATTAGTCAAACGAAAGTTATTTTGAACAAAATGTCTATCAGTGTAAAAAGTTATTCTGGTACGGACTTACCATGAGTACAAAAGAGTAAAATAACAAAAACCGATATTAAAAAAAACAGCAATACAGACACTTGAGTGCTTAAATATCTTGAGCAACACATTTTAAATAAAGAAAAAGTATTAGAAAATTTCTAAAATTATATTTTTGTATAATATCTGGATATATGTTTCTAGACAAATGAGCATTCATATTCTTTTTTTACCAAGACTTCATATTACTAAATCTCAGTTTTAATAGCTTTTCTCTTACTTCATACACGTTTGAATATTAGCACTGTGTTTTGAGAGGATGGATTTTTTTGCAACATTTACCATTTAAATTATAAAAGAAAATCGTACAAAATACTTAAGAAAAAACATGATTATTAATTTTGGTAATAACGGAAATTTCTTGTTTAGAAATAAAGATGTACTAAAACTGAAACCCGTTTTTTACAGAATTTAAAAAAGTCTTTAGTGAAATCATCTTCAATATTCACTTTTGTGTTTATCTTATTCTAGTTATCTTGTACCAGAGTAAACAACACAATATATGGAATTAACTGCATTAATCTCTGGTATCAGGTGCTGTCATTTCGACATGAAAATTCAGGCTCATAGTCATCAGTTAGTACTTAGCTGTACTGAGTAATAGAACCACTGCCGGATTTTCATTCTATTCAATAGTATTTGTTAATTCACAAAATGCAACAGAAAATATGGCCGAGATTAGGTTTTAGCCTAATTTTTCCATGAGAAAGGATATATTATTAATTTATATTAAGAAAGCGCCATTGACGACGAAAGGAATATACAAGCATTTATTCATGTATATATTTATAGAAAATACAGTACAAAGGCTAAGTATTAGAAAATAAATTTTGAGTTAGTGAAGTTCAATATTCGTGACTTAGTAAAAAATGAAAAAATTCTTTTGTGATGATAATCCCATCAGCATTCAAATTATGCATTAAACATGGTTTGTTAGGATTGTTTATGAATGATTAATGCCCAAAGCATGGATGTGTGTTACAAAATTTGTACGAAGCTTTCCGGATTAAAAAAAAAATCATACTGTTTAATATATATATATATATATATATATATATATTATATATATATAATGAAACCCGGGTATAAGAGAGATTTTCTCTGGTCCCAAATTAGAGCCTGTGTTAATATATATATGATAGACCAAACCTGGATATAAGAGAAACCTGGATATAAGAGAAACCCGGATATAAGAGACTTCTCCGATCTCGACAACTCTCATATCCGGGTTACATTATATATATATATATATATATATATATATATATAGTGTAACCCGGATATAAGAGACCCGTATATAAGAGAAACCCGGATATAAGACAGATTTTCTCTGGTCCCAAATTAGAGCCTGTGTTAATGTATATATAATAGACCAAACCAGGATATAAGAGAAACCCGGATATAAGAGACCTCTCCGGTCCCGACAACTCTCTTATATTCGGGTTACACTGTATATATATTTATATATATATATGATAATTATGTTTTTAAAAATTTGTTTCCATCGCGACAAAGAAATTACTTAAATCTTAAATTAAACCCAAAATTTGAAGTTTAATTCCATTTTCAAACGATACTGAGAATAAACTTAAAAAATGATTTACTCTATTTATAAGCCAAATAGTATCATATATTTTAAGTTGGTAGAGTAATGAGAATTCAGAATGTTTTTATTAAGGAGGTGTTGGCTTTTTGACGAATGAAAATTTTTATGCGGCAAATTGAAAGTCGGTTAATATTAGTATATATGTATCATTTTATACTCACATGAGCCATTTTGCTCGTATATTTAATTAATAAATTTGCCTTTTAGTTGTGGTTACTTTTTTTTCTCCTTATATTTTCCCGCAGTATGAATTTGTGTGTCTTCTTGGTCAATTAATATTTACCAATGACTTCTACTAATGTGTTGATCGGAATGGATCTCTTAAGAAAGAAGAATGCTTTCCTGTCAATTTTCTGATGATGATGATATATATATATATATATATATATATATATATTATAATTTTATCATACAGACAAAACCATAATTATCTCTCTACTACCTGTATCGAGCTCTTTTTTGAATTAACGCTGCGAACGTTGGAATTTATATATTACTTTCGTTCTCATCGCATCGGATATATATATATATATATATATATATATATATATATATATATGATTATAAAAAATATCAACATTTCTAGGAGATTATGTTTTCAAATGAGAGAAGTCTCATAGCTGTTTTTAATTAAGATTAATTATAAATTCAATTATAAAATCAGTGTGGTATATTCTTGCTATGTCAAATGAAAAAAAAGGGTTAGTAATGCAAAATTCAAGATAAAAATAAAAGGAAAAAAGAAAGTACTAATAGAATAGATTTTGTTATTTTTTTACTGTTATTTTTAGGAAATTTCTCAAGACATTGTTCATTGTACAATGGTTTGCCTCGATCATGGACATTTCGGCGCATCTTGCAATTCTGCAGTTAAACCCTCTGAAGATTTATATTGAATTTCATACTTTCTACAGCAGCTTTTTTTACGCCTTTCGACTGCTGACCTAACATCTCCATATGTGCTTCTCATTTGGGATCGGTTATGGCTGAAATGATGAAATTCACAATACATAAATAAATCTACCCAAGACTAAAGTAAAACTATTTAATAACAATAACATTTTCTGTGTAAATCAATCTGATTTGGATTCGTCTTAGTAATATGCAATTAAGTTAAAAAACACCCAATAAAAATGGGATAATCTATTATTGTTTGGTCTCCAATATCTTCATGATAATAACGTCAAATAACCTATCGAAATTGTTACCCACACTCAAAGGTCATAATTTCATCTTAGCTTAGCAAAAATCCAGTGTTAGCTTTGAATGACCTATTTAATTAAAGCATATCTCTCGTGTGGACCTCTACGAATCTATATCTGCTAGCTTCATTTTCGTCTCCAAGATGTCAACAACAGTCATTTTTAAGAAAGATTTTCGCAATGTCCAAACTGGTAGAGGCACGCTTTGGCTAAAATGCGGTCCTTTTGGTTAACAAAAAAAAGGAAGCGCATTTTTTCTTTCGTAAACCTTCAAAATCCCAGCCGGTTATTATTAATTTCACTGTTTTAATAATAAAAAAATTGGATAGCAACTCAAACATGTCTACCCTATGAAAAATAACGTTGATATGAATAATTATATATATATATATATATATATATATATATATATATATATATATATATAAACATTTTCTCTTGAAACTAAAGACGCTTGAAAAGGCTCATGATAAAACACATTCGCTGTTATATTTAACAATATATGTTTGAATATATATATATATATGTTTGCACACACACAAATATACACATGTGTGTATGTGTATATATATATGCAAGCATACATATAGGCATACACACACACTCATATATATATATATGCACACACACATTTACACGCATATATATGTAAGGCTACTTTGGTTAATGATTGTAGGCTAGGAATAATTTCACGATTTGTGAACGTTTAAATAAAAGAACTTTCTTAAATCTATTATATACATTGATGATATCTAAGCTAAAAGGCGCGATGAAATAGGACAAATAAACGCAGTCCTCAATTTTACTTCCAAACACAACATTAAAAGCAACGATTCATGGTATTCTCAGGATCCTTCTGTAGAACCAGATTTCTGTTGTTTCAAGTTTCTTCATCATCTGTGAGGAGGTTTTTCAACATTCACTGCTATATACGAAGATATATTACATAATAATTCAGTACTGTTTTCTTTGTTTCTTTGAATTTAACTGACATACTCTCCAATAAGTGTGTCAATGAACAAACATTTTGGGGGGAATTTGTAGGACTGAAACTCTTTCACCACACATTCATACATTTACATCAAATACGTTCAATAGTCTAAAACATTTGTTTTAATGTTAAACTATTTGAGAAATTAGTTAACCACTCTGTATTTTAAATGACGCCTGTGGCCATTATTCGAATCATGAACAGCAATTGGAATGCTGATTTTCAAGTCAGGTAAGACCTTTCCATTTGGACCATAACTATAACACCTTGTATCTCCCCATTACTACTGCCTAGTACCATGGTAAGCCAAGTTTAAATAATTCTTAGAAAAATACCTTCGATAAAATATCTAAACATCTTAGCTACCTCATAATCTTTTGTCCTTTATGTGAAAACTTTCCACCGAGTTCAAATGCTTTTCTAAGATGGCGTATGGGTAAGTTATGCAGACAATGGTTTCGTTGTTATTAGAGGCACTTAAACGGATTTGAATCATCTGTCAATACCAGTCTTCCCCCTCCTTGGTGTCTTAAGTGCAATCAGGTACAATAGAGAGCCTGGGGATTGTCTTCAGACAGCCTAAGCATGAATGCGTTTATTTTAATCATTACCATTACATTCTCAACTAACAATCCCTGGTGCAAAAAAAAAAAAAAATTAAAGACCGGGAAAATTTTGAAAAGATTGAAATTTGTTAGGACAAGTTCTTTGTATCAGTTTATTAATTAAGTCAGTATATACATTTTCTTAATGAAACTTTTGAAATGTTCCCCAGTGATCATATACCGTAATATGTATCGTCTGCTTCGCACTGTGTTGACTAACACGTTTGTCTAGAGCATAATTCTGAAATACATAGCTTCTGAATCAGAATTTTTAATTTGATTATACGTTAATGGAACAGGAAATAACGCAACAGATAAACCAGACGTCAAAGTTCCAGCGTTTTCTGCCAAACGCAACCCGTGGAATGAAAACAGTAGAATGTTCTAAGTAATAAATATAGAAACTTGAGCCCCAATACAGTTCATTTTATGTAGATGGTTCCTAAAAGGTCAATTAGATGCTAATTTAAATATTTGTTAATTACCGACCGACGTAATTAGTCACTCTTCGGTTATATAAAAGCTGATTTTTTCGGTTCTTCAAATGCTGATTTTGAAGGCAAAGTTTGATATTTACTAGGCTATGCTTAGAGACAAGGGATAGAAAAAAGACAAACCTGACTCAGAGCTACAAAAGACAGGATTATATGATCGCTCATATCCTGGAGGAACACTGGACATTCCATTGAGGCTAAACTCACTTTAGATAAAAACTTGTCCTTCTGATGGACATTCATGAACCTAATAAACCAGTGGTTTCGATAAGACGATGGTTGCATGGTTTACCCAAAACTCATGAAGACAATTTCCCTTGCGTTCAATTTTATCCGTCGGAGAGGGGGGCACGTTCGCCAACCACTTTGTATTAGGTTGGTGCAAAAATAATGTCGTTTTTTGACTGAAGTTGAACGTCAAAAAACGACATTATTTTTGCACCAACCTAATACAAACTGGCAAAGCGGTTGTCTATTTTCTTGCAGCTTATACTGTAAAGTTATACGGTTAATTGTGGCAAGGACAATTCCACTTTTATTAAACATATGCAGAAATGTCCTTTCAGTACTGAGGATGTTTATGTGCTCGTTCGACATCAACAGTCTATTTACCTGTGCAGTTAGAGTTGACCATTGATATTTACGCTGATTCCTCGTACCATAGTCATTTGTAACATTATAAACATGTCTGCGGAATTTAGCTTCGATAAGATTATGTATAGTCAAATAAATGGGATATCTATGAGTATTCCTTTGAGGCCAACGTTTGCAAATATCTGATTTTACAAGCAAGATTTATTTGCACGCCTAAAAGTACCCAATTATTATACACGATATATCAATGACACCTTATGTGTGTTGGATAATGATGCTGAACATGTGGTAATTGATGAAGCATTAGCACATTGCTCCTTGTTTTGAACTCTACATGTGACCAGAATTGCAATGGTGTGCTTTCTTTTCTGGATCACTTGTACGCAGATAAGTTTCTCACATCGGTGTACCGAAAACCAACTTTCACGGATTATATACCAGTTGGGATTACTTTTGTTCTGCTAATCAACGTATTATCTTTGTTGACCGACCAATGTTGAGACGGATTCGGAAGGGTGATCTACTCTCCCACCATCGTATCAGTTTGGTAATTTACAAATTCACCTCTCAGCGTGACACTGATTACGTAGATAGAATGGAAGCAAAGGTCAATCAACACGTACCCGCCAATATTCGCGAGTGTAATGTGCATAGAGGCGGGAATACGATTTGTTCGGGAATAGCTGAACATTTGTTTAAAAAAAGCAATGTGCCCGTTCTTATAATCAAGACATGTTCTTAGTACTGAGCAAGGCTAATTTTGAATTTAATTTAAAGGTGTTGAACTCTATCTATAATAAGTTATACCAGCTATCTCTCTGTAAGTAAAATGAGTGGTTGTTAGACTTAAATATAATTAACCTGTAAATTTTATATATTTATTATATAATATTTGGTTTTGGAGTTCATTTTAGTCATGTGTAATTTTCTCATACTCGATTGAACTTTGATTGTAAAAGATCGATGAACCGGTCTAATTATCTTTTTTGTTCATTCGTGTATTACCACTTTACGGTAATACTATGTTTGTTAATCGTTTTTAGTTTTAGCTTTTTCCTTGCTTAAGCAGGTCCGTTTTCACAACTTTCATTTGGAAAATTTGTTATGTAGAAAAAAGTTCTTTTTCATTATTAGACTGTGGGCTTGTGTCTACAAAAGGAACCAGTAACGCCTTCGAGCTCAGGTCCTTGATTTGTCTAAATTAGCCAAATTTAGAATAAAAAACTTTACTATATTTCAGTCTCTATCCTATTATCTCTATCTATAGTTTCTGTTAAAAAAAAACAAAAAGAAAATAAAACAACCAAACAAACATGTAAGCTATATATTAGGAATGTTGAAATCAGACAATCTGTCTATATTTCTCAGATGAGGTATTATGGACACTATTTATATTCCTCATGTTTGTTGCCATATTTATCTTAACGTTTCGGCCGCTGTGCGCTCAGGCCGTCTTCAGGTGGTTGGAATGTCGAACTGAACCCTTTATTTCGCTCACTGGGGTAGACTGTTCTAGTTCCACGTACCATGTTTAATACCAAGAAATTCATACACAGATGTCGTCAAGAACACATGGTACAGTGGATAAAGGCGTTGATTAGATCCAGTGACATGACCTAATGAGTGTGAGTTCAATACCCAGTTAAGGCAGTGGTGAACTTGGAGAGATAACTGACATCCATTAAACATGGAAGTTGCTTAAACCACACAGACGTCAGTAACGGAAGTGTGAACTATTTAGTCATATTTGAATAAAGTATCTTCTAATTAAAATAGTGTAGTAGTAGTAGTAATAGTTCCGTTCTTGACTACAACTCAAATAATGTAAATAGTGAAATCAGACAAGTGCAGAAATATAAGAGATGAACGAAAAGGTTACATAGAAATGCGAATGTACATTTGACTAACGGAATGTATCTACCAGAATCTCAGCAAAGTATAAAGAGATAGGAAAATATCTTTAAAAACAGCGAAATGAGTAATGAATTTCTGTCATATCTAGTCTCTTGTATGGTAATGGATGTTGTACAATCTTCTCAAAACTGGAAAGGAGACTTGCAACGACATGTGTGATTCGAATGATTAATGCCGAGTATAACATGAACCGTACGTGTGAGGAAATGAAACGTTTTTAAAACATTAATTCCTCCTGTCTCAGTTTTTGGGGACGGCAAGAATTAATCCATTAAATGTTAAAACCTACAACTGATACGGGTTGAAAAGCCAACTATTAAAATCGGATTTAAATTAAAACAGAAAACAAATAATCCTACGATTAAGATGGCATGTTTTTTTAACAATAAGCATTTACAATGTAAACGGCATTTCTAAAATAGGTCTACAATGAATAATGCATTTTCATAAACATAATACCGGAGTCATATAATGAATGGGTTTGAGAGAAAAGGAACTACAAAGAAACTAATAATGATAACCATAAAAAGTCAGCCAAAATTTATAGAACAGATAATGAAGAAAAGGGGGCTGGCGAATTTAACACCCACATTGTATATTAAAATCTTTAGAAGCTGGCAGAAAGAACGAGTAGCCTAGTTAACGAGTGTGTGTGTGCATGAAGACATGACAAAGAAGAACAAAGAATTATGGTAAAGGATCCAAAGTCAGGAAGTTGTGGAGAGACATGATTGACCACATCCTGAAATGACATGGTACATAAAATAATGTTGTATTTGTAATTTTAGTATAAATATTAATAACGAGAAGACTTAATTGTCACTGAAACATGCCTCATGTGACTCATTGTAAAGGCTTTTATTCATTTACCTTACTATCTAGTCATATTAGGTGGCGATGAGAGAATAGCATTCGCAAATGTAGCCTTTTACCAAATCTCTTCATCAGCCGTCCTGTCGTACCACTGACATGACATATTTCTCAAGATATCAAGTAATCAGACAGAAAACCGGAAATACGATCATGACTTAGGCGGAAACGGCATCACCTTGAAATCGTACGGCTCGCCGATCTTGTATTTCGTAAATGATACGCTACTTCGCCTCTCTTGTTGTTCTCACGCATTGAGAATAATAGAACGGAGCCGATTAATTTGACTAACAAATGCCATCAGCTAGAAACTGTGATAGCAATATTTGGAGAAGTCATTCGCTAACAGATGTCCTCGCATATTGATACGTAGTTTGGAGCCACTTGTCTCTAGGTTTGTTGAACACGAGTTAATGGTTGACAAGCCAATTATTTGCTGTACTGCCAAAAATGAGGAAAATACGCAAATATATCTGAACAGGAATTCATGATAGCTCACCATCCATGTACACACTACACGCGAATGCACAATGTGCTCGAAGGTGTGCCATGCATCTTTAAAAATCTCATTCGTTATCAAGATGGAGGATCTTTTGCCAAATATGTACGCACTGACTTATGAGGATATAGATTTGTTACAATATAAGAAAACGCGTTACTGGCAGTTTCTTTTTTTTAACAGAACATCAATTTAGGTCAAGAAAATGTCAAACTTACAGAATTCATCTGATTTGTTGTCAGCAAATACAGGAAAATGAACTCACCTGAAATAGCAGAAACATATATATATATAAAGATAAATCTTGCTATCACATTAACATTAATTTTGCTGAAAAATTCAAATTCTATCAGAAATGGTAACATTCTATACGTAGAAACGATGTGTTTTATATTTAAATGTTTATAAAGAGATACGCTTTATAAGAATACAAACTTTATGAGAGGAAGAACATTAGAAATAATTTTGTCAAACATTAACTCGGGTCATTAATGCGTCCTCTTAAAATACTTCCATGAAGAATATCATGTGTGAATTATCATTTTCAACTCTTTTCTCCTATAGATAAAAGCGATAAATATTTGAATACTTGCCGTTGAAAGAATTATTTGACACATCAACCAACTGAACGTGGATTTATTGGTTGAAATGCAAGCTACATTAAACAGAATATTAATCTGTGAAACTCGATCAACGGCATTTTATTTTGAGCGGTTCTGAAAATGTCTCTGCACGAAAAAAATATTATCTTCTATTCAATTTGGGTTTTGCATACACACGTATTATTCCCTATCTATGTACTTGCTTAAGGAGTTTTAGCATCCATATTATATGAAAACTAATAATATTTCTAGGAAGATAAATGCGTAATTCTTATGTCATTTTGCCACAAAGTCATTGTCTTTATTCCATTAATTGTGAAAAATTATTCTTGTTACCAGAACATTGGGCCTTTCGTATTTTTGCCTTTTGGCCATGAGTAAGTAATCACCATTCGCACATTATAATTCAGAAAATGCATAGTAATATTTTCAAGTGCAAAGTTGTACGTTGAGAGTGATTTTGAAAAACATTTATACATTATCATAATGTTCTTTCTAGACCTAAATGTTGAACCAGCTTAAAAAAAAACAAATAAACAAAAACAAAATGTCATTTCACTTCAGGCCCTTAACGATAATGACACTCAACAGCTTCGTTTTCAGCTGAATTACGCTATTTTTTGGGAAAGATGATGGAATGGTTTCCATTTGCCTCCTCTAAGGATAATATTTTTCTTCTCTTAGACTAATTGATACCAAATCTAGTTTCTTTGATTTTTTACACCTTATCCCCCACTTTGTAAGTTATTTAAAGCTGAAACATTTTGTATTGTAAGAATATTTCTTTTTTGCGAGCAATATTGTATTATTAATATTTTTTGCGAATAACAACGATTTTTCCAGATAAACATTATACTATATAACCTAGAACTAGAGGGAGAAGATGGATTCATGCTTTTCCCTGATATTTAACTTGAAGCTAGTGTGTGTCTGAAGTAAAGACTATAATGTTTTTTTGATTTAATTTCTACTTTGCTTATTATTATTATTATTATTATTATTATTATTTGCTTATTAGTCACATTTCTGAACAGACTGCACAGATGTGTGAGAAATTAATATTTAATACATTTATTACTATTAATGAGATTTGTGCCTCTAAGAAAAATATTTTGCATGTTTTTTTCAGTATCAGGATTTATTGATTGATTAACTGATTCGTTTTCCACAGCTTACCAATTCTTTGAAGGTTATTTAAAGCCAGAAAATATTTCTTAGATTGTAAACATTTTTGTTTGGAGATAATAATAATTTAGTGATACAAGGATTACAAATTAACCATATTTGGGGGAAAAGAGCTGTATTCCTACCTTTCCCAAGAGTATATAACGAACCCAAGTGAATTTGAACACGGCTTTCCGACTATTGTGTTGTGACTAATTAGCTTTTCTACAATTCCATGCTTCTTTTAGTACGTCAATATAATGGCCTTGTACCATATCAAACTGAGTACGTGGTGTAATGGTTACCGAGTACGTATCACAAGGCATTCGTATCGAATATAAACATCTTGGGATTTGGTGTACTTTAAAAAAAGACATATATCAAACAATAATGTAATTTAACTTTAATTAACGATATGAAAATTTTGTCATTAGGTGACCTCAAAGGAAGGCAAAGAACTTTTTAGTATAATGTTAGTGAAAAATTATTAACTTTTGATTCTCTCGTCATAAGTTAAGATTTTTCGGTAATAAATAATGAAAGGAAAACTATTCAATTAATCTTGTTTTTTCTTTAAAGAACTGTTTGCCCTATGATAGCATTCTGGAAATTTTAAACTTTTTTCTGAAAATTTTAACATTTTAAAAGAAGGATTGTATTTTTATTGATTTCATAAAACTTTCTTATTAAAGTATTATTAACGTATGGTGGAAATTCCGCGCGAACTACGTTACCTAATCATATAAAAAACAGCAACAACAAGACACTTTATTGGTTTGAATTTTCATCATTCCATCAATGCTTCTACTAAAAAATATATATTTTTTGCGACTAACTTCGACTTTATTATACGGGGTTCGTCAAGTATCTGATAACACTCATTTAGGGGGAAATAAACGGAAAACGACTTAACGTGATATTTACACGGCATACGCTTCATTCGAACATTTCAATTTCACTCTTAAATGTACCGAGGGCATGAACATGAAACTGGCTTCTCTGTCAATGAATTCCGAAATGTTCCTTTTTAAAGAAACGTCTATTATTGCCATTACTACATTTGTGGGAGGCGGCGTGTACAGCTAGTGCCAAACAAGAATAACTTGTTCACACATTATGTAATCTGCTCAACTAATTGCTTAACAATGAAAGAAAACTGTAATTAGGCCGACTGGCAACGGAATATCAGTTTTCAGAGCCATTCACGTTAATTAGAACAACGAATCAAATGAACCACTTATATCAAAATGATATAATGCCATAATTATGAGTGTACTGAAAATGATTGCTTGGTTATGTAGTAGTTGGTCTAGCCATTACTATCAGAATTAATTTGTTCCTCACTGAGTGTCCTATAGTTGGAAACGTGTACAAAAGATTAGCTTAAATAAATACTGATAACAGATGGTCGTATATGAAATTGTTGATGAATTTAGTCGAAATAATCTCAGAAAAAAATCCCTCTTGAATCAAAATATTCCCCTTCATCATCTGCCGATTTGTGTCAACCTGGCAATAAGTTCACAATTCTTCCATGAAATAATTCTTCAATGATCCTGATTGAAGATACTCTGGTCTTTAATGAAGTGGTCAAAAGAGTTTTAAAATGGCGGTCTGAAGAAGCGATAAAATAGCGGGACGTAATTGATACAAAGTTAATTACCTGATATTCTAGGTGAAAATAGAATTCCTTGCAGTACGTTAGCATCTTGTAAGAATTCCTCCAAGAATAAGTGTCTAAAGGTATTTACGATGAGTTCTGACTGGTTAGACAAGCTTGCTAATCAACGTTAAAATTACTGGATATTATAGTGTAGTAAATAATGCAATAAGCTTTCTTGTCACAAAATTATTTAGGTTTACAGTGAAATATTTTAAGCTAGTTTTATATCAAATGAATTGATTTGCAACTTCAAATAAAGAACTATGTACGAAGCCTCTCATGTTCCCCAATCTCTCAAGGTTGATAACACGATTTCGGGTCATGTTTATGAGGATGGGCCATTATGATTCTATAATGACGTATATTTATGTTACCGATGTAAACTGAATACAGTGTTTAGGTACCTGATTTTAAAATATCACGTTTTAGTCTGTATATTTGCATCCGTCCGTGGCAATAACGACTTAAAGAGCGAAAATAATAGTTTATTTGTTTCCCCCCCCCTGTCTGATCTTTGCCTCCCGGCATGAACAAATCTTCTGTTATTGATCTCTTGGGACAAAAATATCTAGGTAATCTAAATATCAAGCACATCCCGTTGTTATTCAGCCGTCCAAAAGCATTTCTATCTATATCTCGATTTCTACCTCCAGAATAAGCAATATATTAAAACCACCCTTATCTATTCAACGTTAATAACATTGACTTAACATTAAAGCTTAAAATTTATCTTTTTCGTCTCTCTATCCATGAAGATATTCGTCTTCATTTTGAAAGATCAAATTTTAATTAACAAAAAAAAAAAAAAAAAAAAAAAAACTTCAAAATTTCTAAATTTAAGTTTAAAAACTCTCAACTGGACAATTCTTGATATTTTACTGACATTTTTGTGAAATGCCCCTTTCGAAATCTAAAAAGGAAATATAACAAAAGATGCTTTCCTAAAATCTATGTAAAGTATTAAAAAAACTTGAAAAACAAAGAAAAGAACGCAGAAATGTTATGTAATACCAATCCTCCCAAATACGAGTGGATGCTGGACGATTTCAAGAGATTTCAAGGAAACACTAATATTGTTCTACATACATATGCTGAGAATATATTGGCAGGAACATGTGAACAACGAGAAAGCTTTAAGGAAAATGGAACCATAAAGCATACTTATACTTAAAATCAGAAAGACAGTTGATATTTTTATGACAGATAATGAGGAAAAGGGGCTTGGGAAATTTAACGCTCACAGAACATAGTGAATGCAAGAGGAAAAGTAGGAAGCAGTGAGTAATCTACATAACGAGCTTATGTAAATGTATGTTAAAACAAGGAATGGGAAGGATAGTAAAAAGAAAGGCACTGCTGAGTGTTACAAGGGATAGAAAGTTGTGGAGAGCCATAATCTCACACGTCCTGAAGGGGAACGGTACAAACAAGAAAGGGTGCAGGTGGCTTACAGGCGGTAAATAATTACATTTTACCTATGGGGCTAATGTTAATATTCTCAAAGTTTAAATAATCACAATATGTGCAACGAAGGCATGTCTCACTCCTCGTAGCACTTGGAGATTATTACATGGCACTGGTAGAGCCAAAGTCGTCTTCAAATAATAGTTATGGACGTGGGTCATGGAGAATCATGTTTGGCGCAAAAGTGAGTTTTGGTGTGCAGACGGTAAAGTACGTTAGGCGAAGCTTGGGGACATTCGGAAGAGCATTTTTAAAATACCATAAAAATGGATAAAGTATTATGTTTTTAATGATGTCACCGCAAACAAGGTGATAATAGCACCAGGACGCAAGGGGCTACAGGAAGTGAAAGAGAAGAGTTTAATGAGAAAAAGAGAGGATAGGACAATAAAGGAACAGTGTTCAGGAAGACAGAAGATGGCGATTGATGTTGCATTGAGATTTTTGAAGATTGTAGGCAACAGGGAAGTAAAAACTTCGAATGGAATTTCACAAATTAGAAATGAAAGAAAAGAAACAGAATAGAAGAGACGGTTGCATGTAGCTTGTTCAACATTAAAATGGTGAGACCTAGTTGCCAATTTAGTAGCACGTTTAAATTCTTGTAGTCAAAATTCATGGCAAATCATTCTGCATTACATTAGTGTTCCCTTGACAAAAAGCAAGTTCTACTAAAACAGCTTATATCCCCAAACATTTATTTTGTGAAAAATAAACTCCTGGGGGAATGCTTCCCTGATAACTACAATTTTGGTTACTAAGTCCAGGGTCAACCGATATCACTTCTAATTTCTCTCTCTTACAATCTAACTCAGTAACCCTTTACCTTGAGTTGTCCTTTGTCCTTGTTTTGGGTGAATTATCAATAAAAAAAAATAAAGATAAAAAAGTCAACATGCTGACAGATTAACCATGGTGAGATTCGCTCGTACCTGGATATCATAATCAGCAGGCATACACCCA
>OZ038475.1:26462647-26520147 GCA_964036315.1 Acanthosepion esculentum | reverse complement strand
AGAAGATATCAAAAG
The DNA here is from genome assembly GCA_964036315.1 of Acanthosepion esculentum. Taxonomy (NCBI): domain Eukaryota; kingdom Metazoa; phylum Mollusca; class Cephalopoda; order Sepiida; family Sepiidae; genus Acanthosepion; species Acanthosepion esculentum. The sequence continues at coordinate 26,520,132 of OZ038475.1, read as the reverse complement.
GGCAACCGGCTGTCTAGTCAATGTGTGATTTTCATAACGTTTGGCATTCTATTGATATATCACTTAGAGTGGCTATGCTCTCTATTGGACGCTGTGGGGTCTGCATAGTATTAAAAGCCGGCACAAAGTCTCAGCTTATTTCTTCAAGTTGTCGATATCTGGCAGAAACAATGGGGTCGAACGCACATTAAGCTCATTAATCTTTTGACTCGGGATTAATTAATTTGATGCACGTCCTTTAAATATGCAAGTCGGGTATTTGTACGTAAGCGTTTGACTGGTCGTTTTTCTTGTTTGATTAAAATGGTCAAAATGTTTTCGCATTAGCGGCAAACAGGTTGGTAAAAAGATAGAGGCAATATTTATGAACGGGACGGAAACGAAAATAAATGAAGGTTGGTCAAACAGAGAGAACAGTTGCAGTAGCGAAGGAGGAAATTGCATTTTTAAAAAATTGCCAGTAAAGAATGAAATTGCGTTAAAAGAGAATAATTAAAATCGCGAAACTGAAAACTAGGATATATATTTGGAATGATTAAAACTATAAGGGAGACAAGGTATATTGCCTCTATATATATCTACTTGTGTTTGATCAATGTCAGGTTTTGCAATGGGTGTGAGTAATGTAAATAGGATTGTTATTATGGTCAAGTGGTTTGGCAAAACACTAAACCATTTGTTTCTGTCAAAGGTTTTACTTGATATTCAGTGATGGAATAAAATCCAAGGAAAAGTAGATTAATGATATTCAGAAAGGCATTAATGTTATTACCCCCCCCACTCAGTCTATTTACACACGCACAAATACACACGATATGCATGTCGAGAGAGGGATAGAGAGTGAATGGAGGCAAACACGAACAAAATGTTAATAAGCGTAAAAATACCGCTAACAATTCAAGACAAAACGAACATTAATAAGCCAACATAAGAAAGAAGCAATGAAAAGAATGAGAGCGAGAAAAAAAAAAGAGGTATGAAAAATTGAGAGAGAGTTAAAAAGAAACATTAAAAGGCAGAGAGGTAATAAAAATGAGATACCCTCAAGGGGAGAGAAACAACGAAACAACTATGTGGCGTCTTTTTAAACGTGACCATTTGAAAATAAGTAGGAAACGGCGAGGGAGAGGAGAGCAACGAGAGACGGCGAGGGAGAAGAGAGCAACGAGAGACGGCGAGGGAGAAGAGAGCAACGAGAGACGGCGAGGGAGAAGAGAGCAACGAGAGACGGCGAGGGAGAAGAGAGCAACGAGAGACGGCGAGGGAGAAGAGAGCAACGAGAGACGGCGAGGGAGAGGAGAGCAACGAGAGACGGCGAGGGAGAGGAGAGCAACGAGAGACGGCGAGGGAGAGGAGAGCAACGAGAGACGGCGAGGGAGAGGAGAGCAACGAGAGACGGCGAGGGAGAGGAGAGCAACGAGAGACGGCGAGGGAGAGGAGAGCAACGAGAGACGGCGAGGGAGAGGAGAGCAACGAGAGACGGCGAGGGAGAGGAGAGCAACGAGAGACGGCGAGGGAGAGGAGAGCAACGAGAGACGGCGCGGGGGAGGAGAGCAACGAGAGACGGCGCGGGGGAGGAGAGCGGCGAGGGAGAGGAGAGCAACGAAAGACGGCGAGGGAGAAGAGAGCAACGAGAGACGGCGAGGGAGAGGAGAGCAACGAGAGACGGCGAGGGAGAGGAGAGCAACGAGAGACGGCGCGGAAGAGGAGAGCGGCGAGGGAGAGGAGAGCAACGAAAGACGGCGAGGGAGAAGAGAGCAACGAGAGACGGCGCGGGAGAGGAGAGCAACGAGAGACGGCGAGGAAGAAGTGAGCAACGAGAGACGGCGAGGGAGAGGAGAGCAACGGTAAAAGTGAAACATTCAAAAATTATAGAAGAGCGATGTTGAAATATTTAAAAATGTACGAGTAATAAAAAAATGGTTGACAGAAACAATTGCGTGAAGGAAACGAACGCGTGAAATATAAATATCTGATAAAGAAAGTTTTTAAATGAAAATTAGTAAAAATCTTTTCATTCTTGAAACAAAAGAATAGAAACCAGTTTTCTATGATTATTCGAATTCACCAAAATGAATCTTATAAAAATAAAGAAATATTCGAAAGAAGTGGCTAAAAACGAGACAATTTAGAAAATGAATTTAAAGAATCGAACATCGAAGTTTTTCGTCTCGGAGGCACTGGTATGTTTCGTCACATCTAATTTGAATATCATGAAGATGGCAGAGGCGGAGGAGAGAAAAGTGCGATCGGTTGGGAAATGAAAATAGAAAAACTCTGGAACGTCAATAACAATAGAGAAATAATGAGTCGAAATTGTGGGCTACGGGGCGGCCTCGGAGATGAATAGGCAGAAATTGGAATTAAAATTTTGACATTATTGATGGAGCGACGTTGACGAGGACATTGCGAAGGGCACATAGTGATTTAGATGACATAATCTTCAGTGTGTATGAAGAAGTAAAAGAGTGAAAAAAGAGCGAGTGATAGGGAAGGTAATTAATTGAATAGAAAGAGAAGTATGACAACAGCGTATACAGAAAATGTGAAATTAAGACCCGATGTAGTTCCGGAACAAATCTAAAGAATGAGTAAGGTGGATATATATATATATATATATATATATATATATATATATCTCATGCATTATTTACATTATCCGGACTGTTATTCACATTGCTATATTCCCAACGTTTCGGTCGTTGTACGCTCCGGTCTTCTTCAGGCGATTGGAATTTCGAATCGAACCTTTTATTTCGTTTACCTGGCTCGATTCTTCTAGTTTCACGTGCCATGCATCTTCTGGATGTCTCAGTTATTTCCCTTTAACTCGACTCTCCAAGTTTTGTTTCACCACTGCTGTGGCCTGGTATTGAACTCCCAACTCTATGGTTCTAGTCAACAAAACTTAGAGAGTTGAGTTAAAAGAAAATAACTGACATCCGGAAGAGTCATGGCAAGTAGAATCTACGCCGGTGGACGAAATAAAGGGTTCGGTTCGAAATTCCAATCACCTGAAGAAGGCCGGAGCGTACAACGGCCGAAACGTTGTGAATATGGCAATGAAGATGAGGAATAATGTAATCAGTCTGAATAATGTAAATAATGCAAGTAATCAATATACCTCATCTCAGAGATATGGACAGATTTTATATATATATATATATATATATATATATATATATATATATATATATATATATATATATATGTGTGTGCGTGTGCGCGCGCACAGTATAACAGTATATACACTCTCCTACATACAAATATCAACTGGATAAATATATATGAAAACCAAAATTCACATGCATGTACACAATATAAGCATCTAAATCCAGTGCCATCTCACTCCTGTTGGAGGAAACCCTCCTTGATTGATCATATCTTTAATGGTGTTACCGTACTCACCACGCTAGTCCAGTTGCGGGTTGCTGAAGCAATTTAGAGGTTTTGAATTTAGAGTTGGGCTTCTCCTAGACCAGTTGCCCCTACCAGGCTATAGGAGAGAGTCTGTTCTGCTATTTACACATAGCTAGAAGGAGAATAGATGGTATCATATCTTTTTACGTAAGTGAATGCAACTAACTCAACTGGAATTCGAACTCGGCTCTCCAATTCCTCAATCACAGCCGTTATTCATTACTCCACGATAAAATATAAGCTTAGGTTGTATGAAATGAAGTGCATATTGATATGGAAATTCGGAGAATACTGCCATCACCGAATTGAAAATAGTTACGTCACATTATGACCGGTATCAGAACACGAAATACCAATTTTAAAAACCAGCAATATTTGAAACCATTAAAAAATGATCCAATATATCACATTAACAACCTTTCAACTGCTTGAACAAAGAGCACCCCCCCCCAAAAAACGGACACAAACAAACCCCTTATGCCGAAACTGGAACTCGCAACCTTCCTGACTCGAATACGCATCTTTCACAGCTATCGCCATACAGATTTCGACCTCGGAAGTGTAGATGAAGAGAAATACAAACTGTACTTGTTCTGCCTCTTTTTCGATTTTCTACACCATATTTGTTTTAATATCAAAAATTAAAAAAAAAAATATCTATTTTAGATGAAACATTTTCACTTATTTTGTTAATTTATTTTATTACTGATCTGTCAGAAGTTAAAATAAAACCGCTTATAAAGTTTCCTTTAAAATATTTTAATATACTAATAATAATTGGATTGATGTTATTCAAGTTTCTATTAATTTTAATAGCAACTTTTTTTTGTAGATTTTTTGGGAGGTGGGGGTTAAATTTTATTCTCATGACAAAACGATTTGTAATTGTAAAAATGCTATCTGAATTTACAAAAAAGTCAATTGACACAATAGGAATAACTGGTAAAGTTTTTAATTTGACATTCATTGTTTTTCACTTGTAGTTTTTGGATAAGATAAGGGAGCAATTCATAAATGACTTGCGTTGTTTTATTCTTTTAGAATATCTTCATGTCCCGCCATTAAGCTAATGGGAACAGAATTATGAGGAGCACTTGTCATAGAACAAGGGTGAGCGTTCTCATTTTACAAAGTTGATGGGATTGGGATTTTCAAGTTATGTAGTCTGTGTCCTAAACCGATGTAGTTTCCCTAACCCTCACTAGATGTCTCCTGTTTTTTTACCCTATTTTTAGATGCGAAAGATTCGACCCTATTGGTAGTAAAAAAACAAAACTCAGTAGACATAAACATAGTTCCGCTAGAGAACACGATTCGAGTTTTATAATTTCCGCTATATAAATACTCAGGAGTAGTTTCAGGTTTTTATTGAGCACCGTTCAATTACAGTGTGTTTGGTAGACTTAGCTTATTTTAGTAATTTTGGCTTGTAACAAGGTCTTTATACGTTAGTTCATAGCGTTTTTTGTTTTTTCATTATAAAAACAGATTTGGACGAATAAAATCCTATAATGTAATCTTTTCTCAGATTTGTTTTTCTCTGGACAATTGCTATTCATAATATCTATGTGTGGATGTTTCGAATACAATTAATATGGAACATTCTACAAATATTAAATATAGAATAACTGATTAGGAATATCATGAAAACACTGGATTTTCTTTTCAACGCCATCTGAGGAAACAAGACAAACACTGTTGATATTTAGAGCGTTCAGCATAAAACTTTTGTAAAAACAATTAAAATCAGTTTAAAACATGACGCTCTTCTCGATCCTATAAAAGTTATTGTACAAATGACCAAAGACTTTTTAACACCAAGTTGAAGATGTTTACAAACCGTATGGGTCAATAAATTAAAAAAAATATTCCTATGTAGAAATGGGAATAAGAAAAAGATATATCTTAATAAAAGAAACCTACATTGGTGGAAGTAATGATGAAACCAGTAACTGAATACATTTTGCTGTGTAAGAAATTTTGGCGCAAAAATGAAAGCGGTGAGCAGACGTCAAATTTCAGATTAGTCTACTGCAGTTACATTTGTTCATATGCCCTCTGTCATCTGTCTCTTCACCCAAACTCCAGCTTTGGGAGAAATAGAAAAGTAGACTAGGCTCTTTAGCATTAAATGACAAACAGTCTAAAAGAAAGATGAAATCGAAGCCTACAGATCTTAACTGGAAACCATACCAATATATTTCTTAAAATGTTATGGCAATTCACAGATAATACAGAAAAGATATCTGTGGAGAGCCATAATCGTTGTCCTCCTAAAAGGATACGGCAGAAAAATGTCATCCATAATTATCAAGAACTTCAGATTTATTGGAATTGCCTATCTTTCTAATAAAAAATGAATATTTTATCTGCAAGAATTATAAACCAGGGACAATTTCTATTATTTTTTTAATCGTTATTTCCCTCAATTATTTTTTTACCCAACTGAGCGTTTTGTTCAATACCCTGAATTATCTCCTATATACATATGTACACAAAGACGTCGGTTTCGATATATTTCTTTACAATAATACAATCTAAACTTAGAATATTAATCCTTATTCATATTTAATAATATTATTTTAAACAACCCTATCAACTTTTCTTCCCCAAAACACAAAGCTATTGTAAACATAACATTTAAATAATTCAATTGAGACCAGGAAAATATTTGTTATTCAATGACAATATATAAAGAACCACGTCAGCTATCATTTTATCACAGACGCTATTTTACATGCATGCATCTTTCCATCCAGGATATTGTTAAATTTTAAAAAGGTATATCGATTCTGGCAAGGAATATCAGCAAAAGCGAATGAATATTTTCGAAAAAAAAAAAAAATTGAAGATACAATGCTTTCCATAAATATTAGAAATTTCTTGAAGTTGCAACTTAAATTTTAAATGATGCAGAAATAATCTTTTTCATCTAATATATATGCATTTTACCGCGAAACATCAAGTTTGCATTGTAGAATTTCCATGTTTTGCAAAGATTTATGCATAGGGGTTTTGTAGAAATGAACCTTCAATGATGGAGAAAAACCGTCAATTTCCTAACGTTTCACGTTATATATCGGGCATCAGTCAAATTATTGAAGAATATTAATCATCGTTGAATAGTAATAATGAGAGTAGAGATGGTGTTAGCCGTTTTTTATCTCCTGGTTATACGACTAAATATCCAAACTGATTAGATGGAATATAGGACGTATTTGTGACACAGAACTTTGAAACGTTTCTATTATATGGCAACTGAGAAAATGTGATTGCATTTGATTGGAGGCAAAGTATGGTCAGGAATAAATAATAAAATAGCAACAATAATCGATATTTATGCTTGATAAATATCATACATAGTTGCATGTGAAAAACTGTTTCAATCATCGCCATGGCTGGGATTTAAATTTATAGCTTCTACAGGAAATTTAGTTGAGGACTTTCACCAAACACAGTCCAGAAAACAAAACCAAATTCACCTAAGCCTTTTAGATTACGCACTAATACAAAACGCATTACACATGCATACACACATGTCATATATATATATATATATATATATATATATATATATGTGTGTGTGTGTGTGTGTGTTAGATTTATGTTGGTTTCCTTTGTTTTTTTTCACAGTAAGGTTCGCCCTGTACAAGGCCCGGGGGCAACACGAAGTAGAGGGTTAAGTTAAGGGATAGTTTATATGGATAGGAGGGGAGATAACGGTTAACAGGATAAGACTGTAGTGATCGGGAAACATCCTCTTGGGAGTCTGTTCCAAAGAGCAGTGGTTCGCAGAAAGAGGCTGTTCGAGGGGAATGTACTTCACGCCGATCGAATACGGAGGAAATGTGGCTGGTTTGCTACAATGTATGTGGCATGGCAGGTCCTAGCTGTGGAGGTTAGACCTGGCGGTGCGAAGGAATGTAGTTTTTTCGAGCACTTTCCATGGTAGTAGCTTTAAAACAGCGAGAGGCTCGCTATATCCAGCCTGTGAAACGAGGTGGAAAATAATTCTTCAACAAGAACTCGGGGACGCTTTTGAACTTTGACAAGTCTGGAAAGTGAGGACTGTCCAGCTCCCGCTCAAATATAGCAACATTACGCCATTTTTAGGCTTGATCTAACCCTTATAAAGGTAGAGGATAACATAAGGAGTTAGATACTTACTGGAGCGGTACAGGGAGCGGATCATTTTACCTGCATCTTCAGGGAGGTTTCGTAGTGGCTGAAATAGTTGTGTACTCCATACAGAGCGTTTCGGTTAGTAAAGTCGATTTTAGTGTTTTTAGACTACAACTGCTCCTCTGTGGCTAAATCGGTAAAGAAAGTCAGTCTATATGACGGTTCCGTATAGGATACAGGTTCGATTTCTGTCGGAGGACGCATATTTTCTATGGAAATTTCTCGGACATTCAGGCCGGTGAATGTCGTTAATACAGTTTATTATAAACAGAGCATTTAATTAAATATTTGTATCTATAAAAGAACGTATAAACATGTCTTAAAATAATTGTCGGACTTTGTCCATTTCATTATATATATTATATACACTCCCATTAAGCTTGAAAAATGTCTTTTCCAACATATTAATTAATTTAAAAATATTAAACATATTTTTACTAATTTTTCACCTAATAATAGGCTCAAGAGCATCTCAAGGTAGTGGGTTACTGAATCAGCTTGTATAAGCTTAAGAGGAGGATGTAAGTGTAGCTTGTGAAGATATATAGGAAAGATAATGGTTTAAAACTAGACATAAAGCTGTTAAGATATAAGTGATAAGCATTACCTCAGGTATGTATTCCATAAATATTGGTTTTTGGGAAAAACAGACAAATGGAACGTCTCTCTTACTAATGGAATACGAAAGGAATGATGATGATTCGTCTTCGTGTACATGGCATGATGGCTTTAGACGCGAATTCAGAATTGGTGGAACTAAGGAATGTAGATCGTCAGAACATTCACCATGGAAATAGCAAGCAGTGAAAGGCTTACAAAGTTTCATCTTTGGGAAAGGCGTTGAGTGTGAATATTATTGAAGATAGAAAAATATCTATTATTACTATTAAAACCTAAAAATGAAATATCTCAGCTTCGCAAATTCATATGGACCATTGAGAAAAATACGTAATTAAAATAGTTCATGTTAATTATCGAATACTTATATATGATAGATAGTTGTTGAACAGATTTTCATTTATAAATTACATGACGAACTCATCCATTCTCAAACTATGAGATCATTAACTCCTCATGTCTTTTTGCCATACCTGAAACACCAAATCTCGGGTGCTTCGTAAGTAATAAGATTTACTCTCACATACTATAGTCAATTCTAAACTCATTGGGTGCGCCACATTGTAATCTTGTACAACTAATCAAAGCAGAATACATTTTAAATCATCAAATCTTGCGTACACAATTAGCAGAATTATTTTTATTTATTGTTTAGCAACTAGCACAGCGAGTCTGCAATTAGCCACTGATAAAAATGATAAAATGTTAAACAATTTAACACTTTAATATATGATATGATTAGCGATGTCTGGTAACCTGAAGGCCAAAATTATATCAATCGGTACAAAGACCAGGTGCAATAATAAAGAACGAGAAAGGAGCGTTAAAATGTATTAAAAAAAAAAACTCCAAAAACTTATTTTCTTTCTTGATATAACAGAACAAAGTTGAGTATCTAAAAATTGCACATCCCAGTCTGAAGACTGCAATATGAGAGGGGGAGAGGGAGAGGGAGAGGGGAGAGGGAGAGGACGAGAGGGAGAGGGGAGAGGCCGAGAGGGAGGGGGAGAGGGGGAGAGGGAGGGAGGGAGGGAGGGAGAGGGGGAGAGGGAGGGAGGGAGGGAGGGAGAGGGGGAGAGGGAGGGAGGGAGAGGGGGAGAGGGAGGGAGGGAGGGAGGGAGAAATCCACACATAATAGATGGGTGCTGAAAAATATTCGTTCTGACCAATAAAAAATTCTAAAAATAAGTCGTGATGTTTGGCTAGATTTAGTTAGGAATGTGAGCACGAGACATTTTCAGCACTCCCTCAGATAATATATTACTCTCACTTTTCATCATACAAAAAATATTTTTGCAATGATTTAACTTTTTCGTATAAATCTCTAAATGACAGCATTCCTATAAGTTTTTCGTTTCCATTTCAATGAGTTTGATTTCCCCCTGAACGCGAGAATACTTTTCAAAGCGACTTCCATTGAAATTTCACTTTTTAACTTTTAACTATATTAACTTTTTATTATAAGATTTTATATTTATTTTTATTAAAATAAGCGTTTAAATGCAAGTGGACGCCTGGACTAGAACAATATTCTGCAAGAATTAATTGTTAGATTACTTACATTATTCGGACTATTGTCCTCATCTTTGTCGCCATATTTATTACAACGTTTCGGCCGTTGTACGCTCCGGCCTTCTTCAGGTGGTTGGAATGTCGAACTGAACCCTTTATTTCGCTCAATGGGGTATACTGTTCTAGCTCAACGTGCCATGTTTAATGGATGTCAGTTATCAGTTATCTCCTGTTAATTTCCCTCTGAAAGTTCTCCACTGCCTTAGCCGGGTATTGAATCCTGTAAATGGATCTAACTAACGCCTTTATCCAGAGTGCCATGTGTCCTTGAGGACATCTGTGTATGAATTTCTGGGTATTATAGACCTAATGTCTTCAGCAACCATTTTTTACCAGTACTCATAAGTATGGCGACAAAGATGAGGACAATAGTCCGAATAATGTAAATAGTGGACATAATACCTCATCTCAGAAATATAGACAGATACTTGTTAGAGTAGCGATTTCGATTCTTACTGTGTGCTTTCATTTTTATGATTTGTGCCGGATTAAGAGAAATAAATCTATACATAAAAATTAAATACTTTCATGATAACTATTCGGATGAGCTCTCCACTATGGTAACTAGACTTCATGAATTTAAGCGCGCCACTAGATTAAAATCAGGTTACAGTTAAATTGGCTAGATGTAAGCGTAAGTTCTAAGATATCATTTTCTTAAATTATTCATATTATTCGGAATGTTATCCTCATCTTTGCCATATTTACAACTTTTCGGCTGTTTTACGCTCCGGCCTTCTTCAGGTGACTGGATTTTCGAATCGTCCAACGGAGTAGATTGTTCTATATGGCAATGAAGATGAGGATAACAGTCCGAATAATGTAAAAAAATTAAGTAATCATAATACCTCATCTCAGAGATGTAGACAGATATCATTTTCTCCAATAGCCCTACTAACTTTTGGAATAATCTTCCGTTTCCATGCTTCCAGCCAACTTTAATCTTTAAAAAAATTAAATGCCATCCTTATCTACTGTCCTCCTGATTACTCTTCTATTATTCTCGCTTCTTCATAATATTTATGTTTAATTATTTCACACTCGGTAATTCCTTTTGCTTTAGTGGCTTTACTGCGTTGCATGGGGTGAATTTGATTTTAAAAATTCTCGCCAGAATCTATCATCCATACTTATAAGTCTACCATTTGTCCTTGATTTAAATAGTGCTGCCACAGCTGGTCGGGTGAACCTTCTATCTACAATACTGTTGGTCTTGATCTGGTATCTTGCCATCAGTCACGTTTTCACCACCGTAATACAGTTTCCCTGTGCCTTTTCTATAAATACATTCATATATATGGCAGGGGTGGCAAAACTGCGGCTCGCGAGCCACATAGGGTTCTTTGACCTTTAATATGCGGTTCGTGGAAATATCTTGGATGAGCTCCATTTTTTCATCCCAGTTAAATTAGAAAAATTACAAGGTTTATAATTATTTACTGTACATGAATTGAGAGCCCACTGGATTAAAACGTAAGTTTAAATGTTCATAGTTATTTGAAATCCTAATTTTAATGCCAGATATGTGTGAGGCATTGTTCTTTAGTACTGAGGGAAGACACGGGGATCAATGAAATTTCCGTTCAGCAAGGGTTACAGAGGAATGTCAGAAGAGTGAGAACCTGGGTAAGGGAATTAAAGATTTGGGCGCCGGTGTAGGGAGTGGTCAGATGTGTATATAACAAAAACGTATGTGTAAAATTTGTTCATGCCTTGCGGCTCTCAAACATCTGAACTTTATTGTATGTGGGTCTTGCATTAAGCAAGTTTCGCCTCCCCTGCTTCATGGTATCTAGACTTTATGAATTTAAGCCTGGTAGTATATTGGTGGCAAGTCTTATCATTTTATAATTGAAATGGCTAAATGTAACAGTAAGTTCTATGCTTACAGTTTCTTCTATCGCACTCCTCACTTGTGGAACCCGCTTCCGGCCCCCTGCTTCCTAGTCAACTTTACAAATTTAAATGCAATGTCAATCGTTATCTACTGTCTTCATAAGTCTTGTTCTTTTGTTGTTCGCTCTCCTTAGAGTGTTTTTTTCTCATATTCTGTAAAACTAAGTAACCCCCTTGCATCTTAGTGGTTTAATTATCTTGCTTAGGGTGAAATGATTAAAACAAATGAGATAAAAAAAAACGTTCGAAAAATTTTATTAAAAATTTATTAATGCTTCAATAATTATTTAAATCATATTTAATTCTAAGTAGAGTGACAATGAATAGAAATTACGATGTTAATTGCTGATAGCAACAATTTACTTGTCATAAAAACGTAACATCATTTTTTTAATCATTTAGCAAACTCCAAATAAATAAATCTGACTTTGGATGAAAAAAAAAACAAAAAAAAAAAAACACGGTTGATGAGTTTCAGTTCAGTCATGAAAGTAGCCTGTCACAAATCCACCTTTAAGAGATTAGGACAATTCTAACAATAATTCTACATGCAAATATTTCTGAAAAGTGACTCTTATTTCTAGATATTTTGTATTGTAGACGTACATGCAGAGAATTCATAAGTTCGAAGATATATATATATATATATATATATATATATATATATATATATATATATATATGTGTGTGTGTGTGTGTGTGTGTGTGTGTGTGTAAACATCATTTATATGCAATGCGGAAGGCAGGATTATACTAAATCATATTTGAGAATAGTTATTCTGACAGTAAGCGGAACAGTATTGGCTGACCTCTGTACATTGTGAGAAACCAGTTCAAAAGTAACGGTAAGCGTAACAATGATAATATCTCTGGCCTAGTTGAAATTGTTGTGACTAGCGTAGTGTGCTTGTAGTGCGGCTGCTGTAATAACAATGATAAAGACGCCGACGTCGAGGCCTGCACAACGCGAACGATCAATTTGGCCAGACACGGTAGGCTCGAATATTTTCATGTCGTTAATCAAATTATTATTTAATCAAATCATGCTGATGTGCTTGGTGGATACGAGAGAATAGATCGTTTCTTTCCCCATTCTAACAGAGTTTTAAATACCCACACAAGCACAACGAAATACATTTTCATACATAGATACACATTCTTCTTTTATGCGCTATGTTCTTTCAGGATATAGCCGGTTATTGTTCTTCACAACTTCCTGTCTTTTTTTGTTGTTCTACGCATCGTTTGAACCTTTACCATCCACTCATTCAAATGAAATAGTTTAATTGATGTTTCTCTCTGCTTCTCTTCCATTCGATACACCAAGAGAGCGTAGAGAATTATAGAAATAATACATGCATGGATTAGCGGATTAAGGAATGTCTAGATAGCATAAATGTGATCAGAGTTCAAAGTGAAATCAGCGAGATGTTTTGGAGTTATGTCCTAGACTGTTGTATCCACTTTTGCACATATACCCTTCGGAAATGTATGGCCTAATTTTTCCTACCTCCAGATAAATAAAAAGGTAGACTAAACTCTCTAGCCTTGACAGTGTAAGAGACAATAATTCAAAACTGTTGAAAAGGCAACGCAAGAAAAAGACATTCCACTGTCATAGCAATTAAGATATTAAATGAAGTCTATGGAAAGCCATCATCGTTCTCGAAGGGGCACGATATTTAAAATGGATTAAAGCCTTAATTTAAACATATCAAGTTCTCCGCCTATAGTTAATGCAATCTATTTAGTTCAGTTCAGAGGAAGAAACGGATAAACGAAAGAAACATCAATAAGACTAGCTTATTAACTGATATAAAGTATCTCTTAAGCATTTAAATTTAAAACAAAACGGATACCGAGTACGAAGACATTTTAAGAAAACCGGAGGATACAACAAATGAAACACTGTATGAAAACCAAAATCAGCATCCTGGTCCAAATAGCAAAGAATATGACAGAAATAATGTTTCAGATAAGCTGGCATTTACGCTATTTTGTAGGGCATTGTAGATTCAGTAAATGTTTTGAAGAATTGCAATATCGGCAAAATTTTGAAGATAAAACAAAACATCAATTATCAGTAAAAAAAAAAAAATGAAAAATAATGTTAGGTATTTTGAGTTTCTTAAATTTAAAAATTGTTTGCAAAAAGAAAGGATAATTTTCAAGACAATCATAGAAGTTTTCTTAAACGTCTTATGATACAAAAATCTTTACAGAAAAGGTAATATGACAACCACTATTCTTTTACTCGGATGAGAAACGAATTTCTTCAAGAAAAAAATAAAGTTCTTGACATTATCCATGCCAACCGCGAAACATGAATTCCTAATTCAATAAAACTATACACACAATATTAGTCTACAGTCTCGAACATTGAACTCGAAAGTAGGCGTTCTCTGGCTTGCATCCTTGTCACCTTTGACTGGTAAATTCTAGTATAAACCAAAATGATCTAAAATTGCTTTCCATAATTTACAAGTAGATGTCAGGCAAAGAAGGCTATGGGAATAAAGTGTTAAAAGACATTTGTACTATAATCACCCAGTGAAGTAATGTCCTCCAGACACTGACATTACCGTTTACGACAATACTATATATATATATATATATAGGAAAATTGGTTCTCTGTGTCGCACCAGAAAGTTTTTCTCGTCCAATTCCATCCTTCAAATCTATAAATCAACCATTCGCCCTAGCATGAAATACTGCGGTCATATATGGTCTGGAGCCCCCGCTGTTCGTCTTAAGGTCCTTGACAAAATCCAGAGATGGATATGCAATGTGACTGGCCCTGATCTGGCATCTCATTTACAGTCGCTCTCGCACAGACGTGCTGTTGCTGCCTTCTGTCTTTTCCACAAATAATTTCACGGTAACTCCTCCGACGAGCTACTTTCGCTGGTTCCCAAACTGCATGAATTTAAACGTGCTACTAGGTTGTCATCTCAGTCCCACCCTTTCACTGTTGAAACGGTTAAATGTAGTCGTCTCTTCTACTTCAATGGCTTCACGTCTGACACTTCCCGTGTGCGGAACTACCTTCCTCTTACTTGCTTCCCTGATAGCAATAATCTCCAACTATTCAAATGCAATGTCAATCGACATCTCTAGATACTTTGACCTATTCCCCATCCTTCACGTCATCCTTTCCTCTTTCACGCCTCTTTACTCATGCTCCATCTCTCTGTAACCCCTTGCGTGCTAGGGTTTGCGGTGAAATGCTTAACATATATATATATATTTCTAGAAAATGAGAAAGACGATATCTGTATCTATAAATGGCATTCTGTTAGTGTGTCTGTGTGTGTCACCTTGTTACCTCATCCTGAGCAAACCGTTCGTCCGATTGGCATGAAAATCCACACACAGATCGGAAATTTACGGCATTCGTACTTAATGTCTTCAGATTTTTCGATTGTTCCTCCGATTTTGAAAAAAAAATCGATAAAACCGATAGGGGGTCGAATATTGATTCGAAAAAAAATTCAGTTTTTCAGTAATAGTTTTCACAAATTACAAGTGATATCCACCAAACTCACGTTGAGCAATATCCTTACTTATAGTTTTGAGGTGCTGTTTTTTGTTTTTAAAAACGGAAAAAATCGGAAAAAAATCGATAAAATTGATCACTTTGGGACATCCGATTCAAATCCACTGTAGTTAATTTTTGGCTCTGTTTTTCGCAAACTGCAAGGAATTTTCATGAAAATATGTTGAGCATTAGTTTTATCAACAGTTATTAGTTGCTGACCTTTTTCTTCAATATCGGTATCAATTATCGGAAAAAATCGATAACATCATGCCACTTTTGACTTCCAATTCAAATCCAGTCAAGCTGATTTTTGGCTATATTTTTCGCATATGGCGATGAATTTCCACCAAAATTACGTTGAGCATTGTTTTTATCAACAATTATGAGCTGCTGACATTAATTTTCAATATCGATATCAATTACTGGAAAAAATCGATACAATCGCTCACTTTGGGACATCCGATTCAAGTTCAGTCTAGCTGATTTTTGGCTATATTTTTCGCAAATGGCGAAGAATTTTCAGCAAAATTCCCGTTGAGCATAGTATTTACCGACAGTATTGAGGTGATGACTTTCCTTTTCAATATCGGTTTCAATTATCGGATAAAAATCTTTTGACTTCCCATTCAAATCGAGTTTACCTGAATTTGGCGATGTTTTTCGCAACTTGCTTGGGATTTTGATTAACTTTATCGGCTTTAGTCGTGACAATTAAAAACTTTTGACCTGTGAGCTCCTTTGTGACCAACTAATACCTGAGGGAAGTCGATACAATCATGTCTTCATCGGAATTTGCGAAGAGACCAACCAAACGTATGTTCAAATGAGACTACACTACAGACTGTACAGCTGATTGTTTTCACATGCATGACCATGCTTCTCATAGCTGTATCTCATTGGCTGAGTGCATTACGCGGTCGCTGATTGGTGTTCGAGATCCTAGGACGCTCGCTGATTGGCACAACCGATTGGCCAGTAATATTTGAACTTGCTGTGCACAGCTGTTGGACGAAGGTCTCACTTCTGCTCCTGTTACACCGCCAACTGATCATTTCTCCTACTGCAAGTTGTTTCTTACATTTTTGTTTTCCGTTTGTCTGTTTAACTATATTTTTCGAACTACCATAAACAATTTATTCAGCTGTTTTACTTAAACAGCTGCCTTCACGATTTTGGCTCACGCGTTGCGATACTAAGTTAGACTTTGTACTCCTGGAATTGAGCAACCCTAATCAACCACTACTAGCATCACTTTTCCCCATGTCGCCAAAAAGGAGGGTACGTCTTAGCCTTCGGTCAAAAAGAAGGGTCGCGAGGAGCAGACTATAATGCGACTATCACAGGTCGCTCAACGCAGCGCCCTCACGCAGGCCTCGCAGTCACAAGAGGAACGTGCCACCTGCTTGGCTGGGAAAGCTGCCTACAGGGCTTCGTTGCGATCAAGGCTCAAGAATACACAATGGTCGAGAATGAACGCACAGGCTGTAGCAACCGCCTCTGCATCTCGGGCTTCCGAGACTCATCATCAAAGGCTTCTTCGTAACCTAAGAAACGCTGCCGCCACTGCGAAATCAAGGGCAATAGAGACACTTCACCGCAGGCGCGCTCGTCTGTGCGAAATGCTACGAATGCTGCCTTCACTGCCAGGTCGAGGGCAGCTGAAACATTTGACCGCAGACGCGCCCGTCAATCCAGGGATGCTGCTGCAATAGCTAGTTCGAGGGAGTATGAGACAGAGCAGAAGCGGGGAACCCCCAATGCCCGCAACACTGCAGCGACTTCTGCTGCCAGAAACTCCGAGGGCCCACAGACAAGGGCAAACAGACTTTCAAGGGCTGCTACAAACATGGCCGCTGTGCACTTATCTCAAATTCCCCAAGTTCGCCACATATGTCACGACGGCGACATTCAGTGCCTTGCGGCCCGCGTGCTGTTACCTGTCCCGGTAGCTCATTTTGGTCTTTTTTTGGCTTTCAATTACGACCCCGGTATTAACTTAAGTACGCGTGACGACATCATTGTAGGGTCCACGACCTGCGTTTGCCAATTCTGCAACGCCCGCAAATGGGCCAGGGAGCCTGCCGGTCTGTGCTGCTCCTCCGGCAAAGTTTGACTGCCACCTCTGCATGAACCACCTACCCCGTTAAGGAGACTAATAGCCGGCTCCCATCCCGACTCCAACCACTTCCTTAAAACAATTATGCAATACAACAACTCCATTCAAATGACCTCATTTGAGGTTCACGTGGTTCGAGAAGAGGGTTGGATGCCCACTTTCAAAGTACAGGGTCAGGTATACCACCGCATTGGGTCTCTGCTGCCTGAGGAGACCTCTACGCCTAACTTCCTTCAACTATACTTTATTGCAGACTACAACCTACAGGCCGAAACCCGGATTGGTATTTTGCCGCCGCCGGGAAGAGTTCCTCGCAGGGACGTCATACTACTACTTCAGCCCATGCTTCACGAGGTTAACAGCTACATTCGCAGTTTCAAATATGCTTTGGAAAATGCTCACTTTCCTTCCTTCAGCATTGTAATTGACGCCGATAAACGGCCTCACGATGAACACGAACGCCCCTACAATGCTTCTGCGCGCAACGACGTGACCGCTAATATACATGGGAAGCAAGACCGCACTGCCGATATTGTCATCAAATCAAGAGGCGGCGCTCTTCGCAGGATTTCAGAGACCCATCGATCAGATGACGCATTGCAGTACCCTTTACTTTTCCCTTATGGTGACGATGGCTACCACTTCGGCATTCCCCCTTATACTCCGGGTTGCCAACCTACAACGTCTTCCAAAGCCTTATCGTGCAATGCCTTCTATTCATACCGTTTCATGGTTAAGGATGGAGAATTCAACCTGCTTCATAGATGCAGGGAGCTTTTCCACCAGTTTGCGGTTGACATGGCCGCTAAGATGTAATCGGAAAGGCTTTGTTTTATACGGAATCATCAGAAACAATTGCGCTCAGACTCCTACGTACACTTACGCGACAGCCTTCGAAATGAAGTCAATACCCGCGACCTAGAGAAGCTGTGCATTCTGCCCTCTACCTACACTGGGGGGGGGGTTACATGCTTGAACGCACGCAGGACGCTATGACATATGTTAAGCAATATGGGCGGCCAGACTTATTTATAACGTTTACCTGCAACTTCAAATGGGTTGAGATAACGCGTGAACTCATACGCGGACATAATTACACTCACATAGATGACATTAGCACCCGCGTATTCCGCTTAAAACTGGCAAAACTTATGTACGTAATAATGAAGGGGCGAGTCCTACAGTGAAAACGCAACCACTATTTTACATTGTCAGAATTGAAAATCTTGACAGATTATGAACGGGTGGCAGTCTTCGGGTAAGCACGGAGCAGCAACCTATTACAACCGGTTGCCCTTGAGCTCATTGATTTTGCTGCCAGTGAGATTCCCGGCCTATCAGTGACCTCAACAACTGCGGATACGTGTGTAAGTTCAATAATTCAAACTCCAAAGCAATTTAACTACATAAAACCCCGAGCAACGCCGGGCTTTACTGCTAGTACATCATAAAAGAAACGGATATTTACTATTATTTAATTAATTGCAGTGGGTAGAACATGGACACAGGAGTACATTGTATAACCGGGGCTAAATATTGCTACAAGAGTACAATGTGGTACCAAGGGTCTAAACATGGCTACAGGAATGCCGTGTTGCGCCAAGTGGATAAATATGGAGACAGGGGTATAGCGCGCAACCAGGAGGCTACACATGGAGACGTGAGTACACTATGACACCAGGGGTCTAAAGATGGTTGCAGGAGTAAAGAGTGGCACCATTAGGCCAAACAGGAAGACAGGAATGCCGTGTGGCGTCATGGGGGTAAATCATGGAAACTGAAATATCGTGTGGTATCAGAGGGCAAAACATGAAGAAAGGATTATATTTAAAAGTTTTGTTTGTTATGAAAATCACTATTTGAAATTTTAAGTTTTACTTGGAGTCTCACTCGTGGTATTGATCAGAAATACACATCTCTCTCACTTTTCGTTTAATCATATTTATATAGTTTTATTTAACGAATGGGTTCAACTGAACATATATTAGAGAGGATTAACTTCAACTTTTCCTCGTATTTCAAAATGCCAAGTGAAACCCAGATCTTTTGAGACTTACCTTCTCCGTTAATAACGGAAAAATAATATTTTTTTGCGTGGCCCATAGGTTTTAATATCATTAACATATATCAAGATTCGAGAGCTTAATTCGAAAAAAAAAGTTACTTATTTTCTCGTGCGTGTTGTCTTGTGGTCTAGACTGTTTCTCTTAATGCATATATCCATTATAACAAGATTTGAATTTGCTCTTCATTGAGAGATCGACATAAGTATGATTTTATAAGCATTTTTACCTTTTTCTGTATAAACATTCTTTTGTTCTATATATGCATGATTCCGCACATACACACACAAATATATATATATATATACACCCACATATGTGTGTGTGTGTGTGTGTGTACACTGTTATTTTGTTGCTTGTGGATTCAATTAAGAACTCGATTTATTTGCTTGTGATTTAAATTGTAGATTTATCTGGAAGGACCGATATTTTAATATATAATTAATGGAAAGTCAGTTCAACAAAAAGAGACCTCGAAGCGGCATACTAAAGTAATAAGGAATTTAATTTGTTCAAGGTAACTGTAATTCGGAATCAGATGTCGCAAACTATGTGTTAGGTTGAAAATTATTCACTTCACAAAGAATTATAAAAAATAATTGTTCTTAAGCTTACTCCAAATCTTAAAGTGGTCACACACACACACAATATATATATATATATATATATATATATATATATATATATATAAATAAATAAATTATTTCAAAACATTTTGAAAATACCTGCGTCTCTCATGTCGTTTGCATATGTAGACATGGCAACGTCATCAAAGCACAGTCCGATGAAATCTTAACGGATAAAACGCATCACAAAAAAACTCCAGTTTGTCATATTTTGCTAAATACTCTTTGCTTTATATATATATATATGTGTGTGTGTGTGTGTTAGTCGGTGTTAAGCAATGAGTCAGACTAATTTTATCAGGTATATATATGGAGTCCTCGTTAAAACTGTACAATTATAAAATGTGTCAGAACATTCACCAATCGTGATGAAAGGATATTTCTTCATGGAGGCCCCCATATCTTGAGCGCTTATTGGGAATTTAAGAGTTCATCCCTCAAGTGGATTTCGTACATACTATGCATCGCTAAAGTTGCTGGAAAAATATTTGGTCTCCCAGAAAGTACCTCACTCGTCCTGCTATCATCAACCTTTACAAGAGCCAGATCAGGGCCAAAAAGGAGTACTACTGCCATATATAGGCAAGTGCTACCCAGTTTTCATTTTACACTCTCAACGGAGACTAAAAGTCTCCACATCTTTGTAGGTTAAGAATTATTTCCCACTCTACAATCCCTTTCGCGCTGACGCGACGTCGCAAGCTTATACACTCCTTAGTTTCACCAGTCCTAACGTTTACGGCTAAGACCCGGCATGCCACGCCCATTGTAGCAAACCACTTTCATTCCCTTCGTATTCCCTTGCTGAGATGTGAATTCCACTGAAGCGACTTGTTCCTACGAAACAACCTCATGGAATCGACTCCCAAGAAGTTGCTTCTCCGATCACTACAATCTTATTCCTGTTCAAGACTAGGGTTAACCATCATCTTCCACATAAGCTGCTCCTCTTACTCTGTAACTCTCTGGCTATACGAGCTTTGTACAGGGTGAACATCACTGTAAAACAAAAATAAGTCACACCATCTATGTGTTCTTGCGAATTTACCGAGGAATCTGAGATAACTGTAATCTTTGATCCCGCCATGAGAGTTAACATGCTAGAGTTCGTGGATCATCATTTAAAAATTATATTATTTTAATCTCAAAATGATTAAAAAAATGCTTTTAAAAACCATTGACCTCTGTTTAACTCCGATTGCCAGACCGCAAATTGTTTTACGCAAGCTTTTGAGAAGTAAATAAAACTAAGTGAAAGGGAATGATTCTAGTGCGTTCGTTATTACTGATATAGTTTTGTCTATAAGCATTACTCAGCAGAGGTCCATTTTGAGGGGGTGTGAAGACATTGCAAAGATGCATTTGGCGTATTCGGACACAATAAACACGTTATCTGTGATCTTGTGTTGTCATCAATACCTGTAAGCGGGATTCATTTCTATTATTTGGAGAAGGAATTATGGATATAGAATATAAGGATTAGATCAAGAGGGAAAATTGGAAAAAATGTGAAACAGATGACAAACGATTCCATTTACAATTTCCATTTAAACCTTTCGTCTCCTCTATTCTTCTCATTGCGAGCAACTCATGAATCAAACATGTCCGCATTCGGCTGCTCTATCAGTGCCACTATTTCTGCTTCCACACGCGCTGCTTGATAAGTAGATCGAATCATCACTGAAATACAAACAAGTTTTCGTATCTCCGCATCAAATTTGACTCTCGACTTTTGCTCTCATTGTCCGCGTATATTTTTTCATTGAGATAAAGCAACAGAATATTCAAGCCGTACACTCAGACATTTTTAACAGCTGAGTGCGTTGACCGAATGCTTAATCCTGCTTTTTCGCGGGCTCATTACATTCGAGGGGTCCCTAGAATGTTTTCCGGGCGGCCTACTTCTGAAAAACCGATTTTAAACATCCTCTTTCTGAGGAAAACAACTTCTTGGTAATTCCGAAAACTTTTCACTCCGATCTCGTGTATTAATAAAACTAATGTGCATATCCTAAGAAATTATATATATATATATAAAATATTCCCACACATGACGCAAGCAAGCAATATATATATATATGTATTGTTTTTTATGAACATAATAAAATAAGCAACATATATTTTACATTAATTTGCACGCTCCACCACCATATAACCGTTAACAAATAGCTCATTCTTAAAAACATCTTTCGGTTGGATAAACACATTTAATTCGTCTCCCAATTTTGATTCTAATGGAAAAATAAAGCCTGATGATAAATTGTGCGAAGCATTCGAAAATACTAGCAGAAATAAAAAAAATACACCATATCTATTTTATATATGAGGATCTCATCATTCAGAGGATTATCAGTAGTATAATGCTTATAATTATGTCTACTAGCGAAGTGATTTCGCCAATAATCGCATTCATATTGCTGATTGATTCAAGGTATGATTAACTCTTTGTAATATATATATATATATATATATATATATATATATATATATATATATATAATTTTGTTGTAGTAGTTTCTTGTCTTAACATGGTTTCTGACGTTTCTGCTCAGTATGCCTTCTACTAAAAATAAGAAACCAGGAAATATCTACAAATAAAGAAAAGAATGCGGAAATTCTATGTAATAGCCATACTCCTATATAACAACGAATGCTGAACAATATTCCCATAGCTGAAGAGAGGATTTAAGGCAGCCTGTTATTTTTGAAAAGCGACGATTAGAATTTTAATAAAATAAAGATATGGATGTGAATTTATACATTTTCTTTGTTCTTGAGAACTGACAGTCAGTTATGTGCCATGCATAATACACGCTTAGGCGATCATGTATCTTTCGATACATGACTGGCGAGGCTAATTTTTCCCGCAATATGTTGCCATTTCTTTCTGCGGTAGACCAGTTGCCATCCAAGGCTATAGAACCCGGTCTGGTGGGGGAGAGAAGAATATTCAAACCTTTTCCAACGGTATTAGCACGTAAGTGAATGTAGTGGATTTGACTGGAATTCGAACTCAGGTTTCCGATTCCTGAATCCGAGCCGCTATCCATTACTCCACCGTAACATAATAATAAACATTACTTATTTACTAGAATGTTTATTTTAATTATTTATTAATTATATTGCTTATTGGAATTGTTGGCAAAATATCGTCTACTTACCGATCAATTTGAACTTTCTAAAATGGTAAATAAGAAATTTTCATAGTTGGCTCACATATTTTAATAATTGAGTAAATGTATATAAATTTATGAATAAATTTCTTTTCATATTCTTTATAAATTTGTAAATGGTAAATATTGCATTGTATTAGTTTCAGTACAATTGTATTAGTTTTTAGCATGTTGTAAATATAAAATTATTCTTGTAAATAAACAGTCTAATAGTTTTTAACATTTTTATTGCACCCCCACGCCCGCCAAAGAAAATGTATAAATTCACTTACATATGTTTAGGTGTTATTATTAAGTTGGTGCAAAAATAATGACGTTTTTTGACGTTCAACTTCATGTGAGAAAACGACATTATTTTTGCACCAACCTAATATAATTCTAATGAACGCTTTTTAAAACAAATATTGCCAAGGAGTGAATGTAGTTAAAATAATAACCGCTATTATTTTAACTACCTTTACTCCTTTAAAAAGCGTTGATTACAATTATAATAAAATCTAAATATATGAAAGTTAATTTATCAAGGGAAAACCAGTTCTTTTGAAATTCGTTTTTTCCGGCATGAAAGTTCAAGATTGCTAATATTTTTTATTTAATGATTGAATAAACACCTTGCTATTTCTATGACTAAAATATCTGTGAAAAGTTCCCTATTACCTCAAATATTTGAGTTGTCATTATTTACAGATATAAGATGGTACAATTGAGAAGGCGCAAGACTGACAATGTTTTGTTTTTTTATTTCACTGAAGTAAAACCCTAAACGTATTAGAGTGATATCGTCTCCTCTATTTTCCTTTTTATTATATGTTTTTTTTCTCAATAAAAGCAGCATCTATATTTTTTCTTCGGTCTTTCCTCGCAATCAGAACTGAATGGTCCACTATTTATCGGAAGCATAAGTAGGGCGTAACACAGTTGCTAACTAACTTATTACCAAAGAAACAAGACGGAAATTTGATTTTCATTATGACTTTCTATCAAGCTTACGAATCTCTAACATTTTAATTATTATAGAAGCCATCATTACCCTGTCTTTAATAAATAATACATAATAATACGGCCATATATTTTTTCTATATAGTTTACTTTAAAACACCACCGTCGCTTCTAATCTATGCGCCGTTTTATTAAAGAGTTTATTTGAATATAACTAACTCGCACCCAATGGAAATGGTTATGCTACTTTGTTAGGAAAAGACATTTCTTTCGACGTGGATGCTATTACTTCAATTGTTGCAATCTATTATCTTACCGTTATTTCAGGTATCTTTTCTTTAAGCAACTCAATCAACGTGCGCCTTAAGAATTACAACAGCGTCCAAATTATCCACAGTGAACAGTGGAGCAGATGCTACCCATTGATTGTCAAAGGATTTTCTTTGTCTAACGAGACTTCTTACGAGATCTGCCATCGACTAATACCGTTACTTTATCATAATTACTATTTTCCATCCGTTGTCTTGTTTTGATTTCACTCTGAGTATATGTTCTTTTAAATTTGCAATGCTTGCCTCTTCAATATCCTGTTTTTCTTGCTCTCGGTCTCCACTCCACTTGTCTATACTTCTTTCCCAGTTTGGATACATAAGACAACTTGAAGAACAGTCTCTCCGGTCTTTAATCATTTGTATAAGACAAGCTAGATCAGAACACTTTTATAGATTTCACCCAGTATTTTTTCCGAGACAAGCTTCGATCATGCACTCTCGATTAAGATCTGAAGTCCTATACACAAAAGACCAACGAAGATTTAGGGAAATTGACCCGGGGTCACTCCCAGCTTCTGAATGCAGAAGCACGTGACCTCACATCTGCATCCGGTTTTGCAAGCTTTGGAACGTGAATGTTGGACAGATTATATATATATATATATATATATAAATAAACTACACGAGAAATTATTTGGTCAGTCTCTCAAGCACCGCAGTTAGAAGGTAAGGCCCATGTGTTGGTCACGAACCAAGGGTGATTGGGCAGCTTCACACTACCCGAGAATAACTAATGAAGCCATGAGTTGAATAAAATCAATATTAAGTCATTAAAGTTCGTGTTTCGTTATTTAATCCGCACAATGATTTCATTCTACACGTGTCTCAAACATATTAGCATAATATATATATCCCATTTTCACAAAACAAAAACTTTATATTGCGGTAAGCGTGCTAACTAGCAATTATACAATTATTACATTAAAATAAACGAATAACCAATGATATTATGTAATATCAAACCTCAAAACTGTCATCACGAAAAATGGTTTTGTGTAGAAGAAAAGGTACACGAAAAAAGATTGAGAAGCTAAAGAAAAAAAAGTTTCAGCAAATGTTTGCTAACTTTAAGCACTAACTGGTGAGATTTCACAAGCCCTAAGGACTATTTCGTTACATGTCACGTGTTTTTCACGCAGAGTCTCTAGTTGTGGCCTCCTGCTATAAAAGAGAGTGATTAGCATTTTCTACGATCTGCAAGGAAGCCATCTTGTTAAGCAGCACTTGACAGCCATACTTCAACCAACAAAAATTATCAGACTATTTTGCTGCTGATTTTTTGACTGACTTCCCCCTCTCTCTCATATATATATATATATATATATATATATATATATATATATATATATATATATATATATATATATTCAATGAATCTTTGCTTCTTGATTTAAGCATCCATTCGTCTCTCCATCGATCTTTTTTCTTATCTCTTCAGTTCGATCAATCAATCTATATATCTGTCTGTGCGTCTTTATAGTTATATATTATTTGATAGATAATCAATCAGTGCACCGCCAAGTCTTTGTATAATATAGAAACAATCATAAAAGATATATGAATACACACTCAGATGGAAGAAAACATGCACACAAAACCCATATATATATATATATATATATATATATATATATATATATAACAAAAATGCTCTTAAAATACCTATACACACTATAGACATTATGAAACAAACATACATACATACATACATACATACATATATAAAATACACAAATCAATACTAAGCTATCTCCAGGTATTCTTACCAACTGTTTATGTAGGTATTAACTGAGTTGAAATTAAGATCGAACTAATAGCACGAATAAATAGGTATTTAGAAAGTAATGAGGAAATATACCTGTACGTAAGGCAAGGATAGACTACAGGAGAGGTTGCAAAATTAATCTTTATTTACTGAACTCTTAATGCAACATTTTAAAAAATCGAAATTGGGCAATTCAGATGGGAAGGCAGTATTAGGAGCCAAATATCGGCAACATCGATAGCGCTAGGGATCATGATCAGACTGATGTTTGTTTTTTTAGTTTTGTTTAAAGTAAAGATCGAAAATACGTCTATTGTAATCGCAAAGTGTTGGCTTAATTTCCTCCGACTACAGCTGGCGTGTTTACTTGAGCAATTGAATTTCAGGAAAAACTTTATTTTACTTTGATGTGCAGGTGCAACACTAAACATTGTTAGTCGTATATGCATATGTCGGAGATAATGTTTGTCTTGCGATTTCTCCGTCTACTGGTGTAGATTTGCATTACATGTAGAAATATAAAGATGGAAACTCGTACATGAGTGATTTTTTTTACTTATTTGCATGAATCAATCTATATTTAATGGAGAAAAGCCTATTTGAACAACATGATTTTTAGTTAATCAGAATTAGATTAACTTTCAAGAGATACAAAAAAATATAAAAGGTTTTGATGAAAAATAATCTTAGCAGCAGACAAGCCTTACTAATAGTCTAAATAAAAATGATAATTCCAACAAAGGGATATCCCTATGAAGACAACGTGTATTATGGAAGGATACACTCGATATTACAAATCAATGTGAAGTGGAAAAAACAATTAAATTTGTCTATTTATTTTTATTAAAACTCTTTTGGGCAATACATTTCCTTCGCTGATAAATATTTCTTAATTTCTTTCAGATATGACTAAGTTGGTCCCGTCAGAGTTGACTGTTGCGGTAAAGGATTTTACTGCTATGAACTTAATTTGGGGAGTATGATTTTTTTTCATGTGCTCTCACATTCTCTTCTCCTTTAACCGTCGTGGCATGCTAGTAACGAGATATTTGTCCGTGTATCTATGAGGTAGAGCACAATCATTTGCATTCATACCTTTTCCAAAGGTATGAAGATGAAGTAAATATTGCTGTCAAATCTGTTCCGGTGCTTCTGTTGTGTATCGAGAGACTTTTAACAAAAACCAAAGTAGCATCTGTAATGTTATCGGTCCTGACCTGGCGTATTGACTTCATTCATTTTCTCACCGCCATAACGTAGCTTCCCTCGGCCTTTTCTATCAGTGTTTCCCTGGTAGCTGTTCTGATGAGCTTTCCTCTTTCGACGACGAATTTAAGAGCAATACTAGATTGGCAAATAGGTCTCATCCTTCCACAGTTGAAATGGCTGAATGTAACCGTAGGTTTTATGTTCACAGTTTCTTCTATAGCACTTCTCGCTTGTGAAACGCTTCCGACATGTTTCTTTGCCATCAACATTGATCTTCAAAAATTTAAATGCAACGTTAATTGTTATCACATCTCTGCCTGAATCCTGTTCTTTTAACGTCCTTTCTTCATGAGGATTTCCTCAGATTTTTCACCCATTGAGTGTCACTTTATTGCCTTGATTATGGTAAAATGATTAAAATTAAATTACCGAAATTTAATCTTTGGCATTTCATTTTTTTGGCATTGGTAGCATGAATGATATCACTTGCTTTGTCTTCTCTCTCTCTCTCGCACACACAGACACGTCTAGTACAAGGTCACAACATTTTGGGAACTCGGTGAAGGTTGAACTAATTGCCTTATTGTCTTACTTTGTAAGCTTTACTCCATGGCAAAACACTTCTTTTTCATATATTAGATTCACGACCAGGGATATTTTTCTCTTTTATTTCTGCTATTTTTTTTATCACAACTTTCAGTCGTTATTATCCGATTGTTAAGCAGCTTAGATCAGAAAGAAAGAATAATCCTCCGGCAAGACTTGAATAAGTATCCCATCCCTTATTCATTGCAATTTGTCTTACCGTGACAGCGCCTATCTGATCAGGCAAGTAAAGCTAGGAGTTAATCAGAAAAATGAATAAACAGGAAGACTGCAGTTAATTATCTGTATCGAAGCAAAAAGCTAATGTAGAATGTACTGAGCTAACCCCAGATGATGCTTGAATAGACCTTGCACTCAGTATCCTTCAAAGACAGATGCAGAGTTAAATTGAAGGATGCCCTCCTGGCTGTGTTAGGACCGCGACAGATCCACGTGATTAGTCTAGCCACATCTTGGATGCAGTAGTAGGAAGGAATCGTACAACAGGTATTTCATGGCGACTGTTCCGAAGATCTACTTTCACTTGCTCCCGAACTGCATCAATTTCAGCGTTCTACTAGGTTGGTATCTCAGTCCCACCCTTTCAATATCGAAATGGCTAAATGTAGCCAACTCTTCTACTCCTAATATCAATCGACATCTTCTGATGCTTTGACCTTGATCCCTGTCCTTCTCTTTATCCTTTTCTCAAACACTCCTCTTTACTCTCAATCCCTGTAACTGTCTCTAGTGGCACTCCCGCCTTGCTTGGGGTGATTTGCTTAATATATATAACACCAACTCCAGCGGTAAGAGAGGATCTTACATCGCCAAGAGGTGAAGAATCCACGTTCGCATGAGGACTTCGCAGACACAGGTACACATTGGCCGACATAATTCTTTTTCAGTGGAATGAAAAGGTTAAAGAAAGGCGAAATGTAAAAGATGAAAGGGAGAATTGGCACGGAAACTGGGCCCAGCATGTCAAATTCGATATTGTTTGTAAGTTTGTGTAAATAAATGGCGGAACAGGCACTAGAAGGGGACAAAATTTGCTTACATCTACATAAAAGGAAGATGTGGAGAGTCATGATCACCCACCTCCTGAAGAGACACGGCATATAAAAAAATATTTGGCGGTGAAAAGGTTTTTGTCCGAAAATGAAATCAGTGAATTTCTAGTTTTCTTTTTTTTATGTTCGCTGCATTTCACTTCAACACCAGATGTCTTTAAAAATAATCTTGTCAGTAAGTGACTGCTAAGACAATGTCTAAATTAAACACTTAAGTAAATCTTTCATCTCATGACTGTCTTCTTTACTCAAGTGATAGTAGCTTAAAAATGTTATGAATTCTAGTCTACAATAATGAAATTATGTGTGTGTGCGTGTGTATGTATATATAAATTATTTTCAAATAGAGTGTATATGTAAAGGAACACTATGCCTAAAAAGACAAGAGGAAAAACTATTCTTAGCCAACACTTTCGTCCTTTGAGGGACTTTATCAAGGTAGTGTAGGATTTATTTTGTTGCATTTTTTTATATACTAAAGCGAGGATTGGTTTATCAAGGATTTTAAATTTGAGAACGTTCATCGGGTTGTTGAAAGGTCAGTCAGTAAAATCGTCATTGGCTTCAACCGCGGCCTCCAGACGACTCCGGAATCTCCTGCATCTCTTCTGGACGGTTTCATGTTCAAGTTGGCGAATGCTACCATATTCCTTGCCGCCAGTTCATCTTTGGTGTTACAAGGAGTTTTATTGGTATCTCGCTCAACTGCGTCCCACACACAATAATCAAAGGGATTGCAGTCTGGGGAGTTAGGTGGCCAGATGTAAGGGGTGATGTAATTGTAAAAATTGTCTAACAGCCATGACTGGATATCTTGCTTGTGTGGTATGGTGCAGAGTCCTGTTGCCAGACTTGATGTAGCCCTCTATGCTGAGTCTGGAGCCGTCACCAACATATTCGGGAGTTCCTTTTTTTATCAGAATGATCAGTGAGATTTTCGAGCTGCCTTACCTTCGTAATCACCATTAGACTCATCGAAGTCTTTCTGAATTCTCTACACTGTCCTCAGATTGACACCCAAACACACTGAAATGTTCGCATTGGAGCTACCCGCGCGAATACCAAATAGTACATAATGCTTTTTTTTCAAATTTCTGGCGGAATGAATTGTGTCAGGGTGCTCTTTTCCCCACAGATGATGTCAAACTGACCCTAATATACTGCGCAGTCGACAAAATCAAAAACTAACAACGCGGGCGCGTGAAATAAAAAATATAAAATAGCGACTATTTACCCATCGCACCCTATACATACAAATATTTTGTTAAAAACAGAACATGTCAGCTGAATTTAACGTTTGTTGTATTTTTAAACAAGGCTAGAGAGTCAATTCTCCCCTACGATTAGTCCCAAGATGGTGGGGGATAGGTGGATTTAAAATGATTTTAGTTCAATTACTTTCGCCATTTTCAGTCATTGATTCTTTCCCGCTGCAGACTAATTTCGTTTAAACTTTTCTGCAGATTACTTATACGATATGCCTGCTCTTGAATTTTTACGTTTCCTAAAATGCCAAGATTTAGTTGATAAAATATTTTCTGTCATACTGATAACATCAAGTTCTTGATCACGACAACCTGTCGAAAGTATGAGAGCAACACGTGAGCTTTGGATAGCTTATTCAACATTTTCATTCTGATGTAGAACTTATTTCAAAACTGGAAGAGTACAATAACATTTTTTAACAGAGACATTACTGATTGGAATAAAAATGTTTAGATAAGTTCTTCAGTCCCAGGGATAATTTGAACATAATTTGCCCAATGATTTCTGTGCGTTTCGGTTTTCATCAGGCAGAAATCAAACCTTGAGAATAATATACATAAAACAAACTGGCCAATGAAGACACAACACTTGAAAGGCAACAAAAAATACAATGTATATTTGTTGACTTAAAATTACACAATTTATGCTAAAATTCTTCCCGGAAAGCGGGAAAATGGACCTAACAAAAGATAATTAAAATCTTTAAAAAAAAAAAGACGCCCCTGCGCCGAAAATCTACGTTTGTCTTAGACCAACCTTCGTGTGTGAATGTAACCATATATGAGAAAGAGATAGATACTGTCATATCTTCAGAAAACATCCGATAAACACTTTCCAGTTTCCTGTTTTAAAATGCTTTCGAAACAGATGCACATAACCATGTGTTTGCTACTATGTATCTAACGATACAATTTCTCAAATAATGCTGGATTTGGTGCTTTGTGTATCCTTAAATTTTACAGAAGCGAAATTATTTATTTACGCTTGCGTGCACACGCAAATCAGTGGCTAAAGCGCGCGTATGGAAGCGTCTTGGAGTCTGCAGAATGCGAAATATCTAAATAGATGGAATGTCAGAAAACGGAACCAAAACCTAATATTGGCGTCCTTTCATGCTAAAGCTAATAGTAAAGGCACAGACATAATTACAAAACCGTTTCATACGGTTTTATTACTTGCAGAACAGAATGAGTATTTCTGTGTAAACATTCATTTTCATATACGAATTTAACTTTTAGAAAGACTTTCTAAAATTACCGGCCATTCGGTCGTCGAAAACAAAGTGACGCGGATTAAACTAAAACAAAGACAATCGTATAAGAAAGTGAACGAAATAATTATACTTCATATTGTAATTTTCAAGTTATAGTTGCCGGTGCATGCTTACATGAGGTTATAGTCAGTGCGAAATAATAACTCGAATTTGAAGGGTGGAAGAAAGAAGGAAAGGAATATGCGAGGCGATGTGAAATTTTCTTTGGACCATTGAAAACCTTGCCTTCACAAAAATTGACTGGTGAGCAGAGAAGAAGTATGAAAGGAATCCGCGAACCTGTTTGAAATTGTTTTTGGACCAGTAAAAACGTTGCCTTCATAGAAATTAGCCGGTCATGCGAGAAAAAGAGAAAAAATAGCGAGCCTACATGAAATTCGTTTTTTAAAATGTGGAGGAAAATTATATTAAAGATAAGAAGAGTGTATGATGTCATGGGAAAGGTTTCGTTTTAGTTCCTCGCGATCTGCGTTGAAGTCCTTGCCAGTGTAAAATTATTCGCCAATTATCGGACTCTAACCAATCACGCGGCACTTTTCTCTCAATAATCCAAGAAACATAAGTATATCAAACTGTCTAATGTCTGAACGTATGCAAACCATATATCCCTTCAGTGAGCAACAAACTCTTAAATTTATGTTAACATTTTTTAATAATGTTTTATGCCAGAGAATTTAATCTTGTTTGAACACAATACGTTAAAACTACGGACTTTAAGAATTCTGATTTATTTTCCTGAAACAAGATACTTACACCACTTCAGGCGTGTAAATTCGTGAATAAATTGCTTGTTTTGCTAAAATTACCCGTGTTTGCACGTTGTTATCGTCCTTTATTAATATTCACGGCGTGTGTGAATCAACTGTTCATTTTAACCCCTAAGCCCAACACCAATATAAGGTAACTGGTTTCAGCCGAAATTGTTCACAAAAGAACATATGAATTTAATATATCTATACTTTGAATTTCTATTGTAAATGTAACAATAGCCAGGAACATAGGTTTATCTTTCAATGACATATTTCTCTTCAACGTATCCGAATTAACAAATATTTTTAATGATAAAAATGTATGAACATAACTGGAAATTATATATTAATTGTCGTCGGACTGATTTATCAATGATAGATTACTACTGATAAGAGCAAACCACATACTATATATGTGAAATTTATTACTGTCAATGAGGAATCTGTATACGCTCAAAATATGTCACAAGAAATTAGACACCCTATACTCATTGAGCGCTTGATGGGTACAAGCCTCCACCAAATAATATATTTGACTTACTCCACAACGTCAACGAACAAAACATTTCCCTATCGACTGTAACTGATTTGGGGCATATTTAAATTAATTATTTATATTTTTTAAATATTAGTATTCATAAAATATATATGTCAGTGTCTTTGTTTATTTTTAACTCTACTGAAATACATTTTGAAAAGTAGTTTTAATTTAATAAGTGTTTAACAAGGATTATATATATATATATTTGTCATCCACAGCCAGACTGTTTCGCTGCCTCACAGCCCACCAGTGTGGCCAGACGTCCGGTTGCCTCTAGACAGGATCGAAACCCGAGTGAATTGGCGTCAGTCGGAAATTCTACCACTAAGCCGTCGGCTCACGTAAGGGATGAAGGTGAATTTTTAGCGTGTTTATTTTTAGATTTAGATAAACACACAGTGACTGACAGTGACTCAATTCTGCCGAAGAGTCATGCAATATTAGCTTAAATAGTCACTGTTTACAAACTCACACCTCAAACCAAAGAGCTCAACCGAAATTAATTTTTTCAGGAGCCAATATTTTTGTCATCCACAGACAGACTGTTTCGCTGCCTCACAGCCCACCAGTGTGGCCAGACGTCCGGTTGCCCGAATTGGCGTCAGTCGGAACTTCTACCACTAAGCCGCCGGCTCACGGCAGGGATAAAGGTGAATTTTTATACGCAAGGACGTATAAATACATACCTGGTTGGTTGAAAAGTATTCGGTTCAAACCCCTACCACAAATGTGTATTCTGATGTTTGGTCATTAAAACACAGATTCTAGGAAATGTGTCAAGTCGAGAAAGACAGTCCTATATATATATATATATATATATATATATATATATATATATATATAACGCTTTTGTCCCAAACTTATATATTATAGGATTAATAGAAATTTTCTCACTTAGCCGACCGATATTAATAAATTCAACACCCCGACTCCAAAATGTTTTACAATAACTATTTTGTAATCGTTCGGTTCATTCGTCAGGAGGTTCATCAATATATCGATTTTTTTTCTCTCTCATATATATATGTGTGTGTTATCCTTATCGTGGAGAAGTGCTCAATATCGGAGATCGCATAAGCCGCATAAATGATAGCCACCATGCACAGTTGTTAATGTGTGTGTGTGTGTGTATATATATATATATATATATAAATGAGGCTATATTTACCTATTTGCGCATGCGTAAATAACAAAGTGTGCAAACAACAGTGTAATTCGGAGTAATATCACCATGGCATCCTGTTTTCTCTTTTTTCTTTGTTTTTTTTCATATTTCAATCTTAAATATTGAAACGAATCAAGTTTACTATGATACCGTTTCTGTTCTCCATCTTCAACACACATTGAGCAGTTTTCGAACTGGTTATTATCTCTGAAAACTTACATCATCTGAATTTTATCACCGCTTGTTCCCCGAATCACCATCTCCGCCTTTCTTCGCTTGATTTTCTCGCTTCTGATTCTTGCGTTATTGTGTTTCACTGTATTTATCCTAATATCTATGTCAGGTTCGTAGACCAGGGGAACCACGTCTCACCTAGTTATTACTGGGAAAATTTTTCCAAAGAATTCTAAAAGCCTCTGTTATTTGCCTCCCCATTAGTTAGTCGATAAAATAAATATGGAAAGAAAAATTTTGCATTCGAAACTATTGTTATGAATGAAGATTCTAAGTTGTCTGAATGGCACCAGAGAAAAATCCATTCCTCACATTTTTTCTTGAATTTGACTCTTTATTACTTCGTTTTGCTTCTGATCGGAAGATAAACAATTAAATGTTACTGTGTGATTTCTCACAAAGATATTCGCTGAAATCAGTCATCACGACTTACATTGAAGCATCTTATTAGATATTTCATACGGTTGGTTTTATAAGCATTTAATTGCACTATTATAGGTTTATAGTATCTACTAGGTTCACCTCACATCATCCAAGTATAGACTTTGCAGTCAGTTTCATTAAGTAGACAGATGAAGTGTTGAACTGAGTGATTCGCACAATGCCCTTAGTTGCCCAGGCGTGAGCGATCAACTCAGCTCTGCGCACATGGGAAGAACCGTGTGACAGGTGGATATTTCTATATCCACGTACAAGAGAATAGAGCCTCTTACAATTAACCTAGAATGCCGTCCACGTTTGGAGAAGCACTCAGTATAGTGGCCAACAGTAATTGATCAAGTCCACAGTTGAATATAATCTAATGTTACGTGTTTTGATTATTCGGTCCGGCAACATAAGCTTATAAGTGACGAAATTCGCATCGTTTGCATTTTGCATTGTAACTTGTACGAGAATGATTACGTAATTTTCCTGATCGTCCGATTTTATTTATTCTGAAGAAAATTCGCATTTAAGTATTAAGTTCTTTTTAACAATTTGAAAGGTTTAAGCTTTTTTTTTTATCAAGAGTGAGAACATCAAAGATGTAAGAAATTTAAATTAAATGGTGAAAACATCGTAATCAAAAATGCAAGAATAGTAAGTAAAAACGGATATAGTCTCGGCCGCAAGAAAAAGTCGATTCTAAAGTAAAAATTATATGACAATGGTTTTACTTCATGTAGAAGTAATAATGAATCGAATCCAGACTGCGTTGTATGTGATGACAAATTAAGAAGTGGAAGCATCAAAGACACCCTTCTAGAAGACAAAATAATCTTAAGAAATCTGCTGAGTCTTTCAGACATTTGATCATATCTATCCACAACTTCCTATACTTTTAGATTTTAATAGGTTTTTGCCTTTTCACGATCATTCCCATTCACTGTTCTCGTGTTTATTTAGTCAGTTCATTTATAATTTTGATTATACTGATTAATTAGATGTGTGCCTTAATGGATACCGGCTCAGACAGCCAAGTTCGAATTCCAGTGGGGTTACATTAGTTTACTCGCAAATACCCTTACGAAAGTTAAGAATTCATCTCTTCTCCCTCCAGCAATGGGTTGAATAGCAAGTCCTATAGCCTTGGTTGGCAATCAGTCTATCGCAGAAAGAAACAGAACCCTACTGCGGGGAATTCTGCTTAATCAAGCATCAATCGAAAGAGATGATCGCCTTTATTGTATCACACGTATGGCACTTAACTGACTGATCGGATAGCATGCTTGAACAAAATATATGTTTCTCCAGTATCAAAACCATAAGCATTACTTATTTAACCACAGAACACTAACCATCAAAAAGTTACGCCACTACTAACCATGGGTATATCATACCCGATTGTGAAAATATCCACCCCCCCAAATATATATATATATATATATCTTTATTTGAAATATTTTACATGCAGGCACTTCAAACTTTGTACTTTGAGTTAACATTAACAGGAACCGAAAAACAGTATTTAGGTAAGAAAATCAGGTACTGAAAATTGTAATTAAAAATAGGAAAATTTGCGCTGGGTACTATATACCCATGGTTAGTGTTCTACGGTTAAGCGAATGTATTAAGAGTTACTGTTAACATTCACCTATGATTTGTAAGTAAAAATAATAACCAGATTACAAGGAGGAACACACTTTACTTTACAATACGAAACCTAATTGAGATCACAGGTTTGATACTCTTATTTGAATCTCTTGCCGCCAAATATTTAACATTCAAATATCGTTAAAAGCAGATGCTTAAGTGGATTTTATGGTGTTGTTTTTCCTGGGAATAACACTTCGGTGTTTTTCATCGGAACAATTTTATTACATCGGATTATTGTTTACCGGGAAAACGTACATGCAGCCAATAACCGAATGCAAGGCACTAATATCAATTACCTGACAATAATGGAAGTCTTCAAAGGCTGTACCGTTGATAGCACACTTGAATGCATATCAACAAAATTCCTTGAGAAAATGGTATAATCGAATCGGCTAAATCCTTTGATATCAACGCCAATATAATTTTACGAATTTACTTAATCACTCTTAGATCATAACTTTTTGGAAGACAAAATAATTTGCCCAAATCTTACTTTGAAGAAAAAACATTTTAATCTTAAGAACCATTCCAATTATTCTTGTACTTTAAAATTGGAATTTATACGCCCCGAAAAAAAAAAAAAAAAAAAAAAATGACAGTGTGAGAAAAACTCATGACATACTTTCGCGAGTGATTCGTTTGCTTCAGGACAACCCCTACCCACCAATTCTCTAAATGCTTGAAATCAAAGAAACGGTTCTTATAAGATATGAGACAAAGTAAACAACAACATGCATGACATTCTTTGCTATTTTATTTATAATGTAAATAGATAACAGATAATGAATCATTTCGTAATATGAATAAAGCACGGAGGTTTTCAAAACAAACGTCTTTGATGTCGGCTAATATAATTATTGCCTTTGAATTTTCCATCTCGTTTGCCGCAGTTGGAAACATCTTAAAACACAGCCACCTGTTGTAAGCTACATAGAACACCTACGAATAAAAGCGGGAATCATCATATATTTATTCAAGTAGAGAAAATATGAAATCCCAAAGCATTGGGGTAAATTTCTTGATCATTTAAAAAAAAAATGTCAAATAATTTCCTCACAAAATTTGATAAAATGTCAATGAAAGACCAAAAATAAAAAGACATTTTTCCAAGTGCTTTTATCAAAATTATGTAAAATTCTTTTTTTTTTGATCAAATAATTCGGTATTGATGTTTTTTCCCTAAACCCCATGAGACAATGAATGTGGCTTTACAAATAGGATGCAGATAATACAATGAACTGAACAGGTAAGCAAAGAGAAAATTTTAAGAAAAAATGGAACAACAAGATGACATGTACTTAGAATCAGAAAAAATGCAGTAGAAATATCTGAATACATGAGGAAAGAAGCCTTGGAGAAATCTACACTCACAAGACATATTGAAGGCAAGCGAGACACGCAGAGTAAACTAAAACGCTTGCGTAAGTGAATTATAAATCTGGGAGTAGGAAGTATAGTAAAAAAATCATAAAACATTGCTAAGAGTTATAAAGGAAAGGAAGTTATAAAGAGCCATGATCACCCACATCCTGAAAGTATTCTGCGCATAGAATTATATTAGGCTGAAATTTCCAAATGTTTTTTTCCTTATGAAATAAAAAAGTGTTACAGGAATGTTAGGATTATTTTGTTATTTTTATGTCAGGCCATGTGTGCGGCTGACATCTGGAAAAGCGATCGGATATTTATAACTGACAGATAACGTGACTGAATATATTGGGAAAACAGTAAGTCGAAACGAAGAGAGACAGGGAAACTCACTTGGTGTGAGCTTTTTCCACGTAGGAAAGCAAAATAGCAGTGGTCAGAGTAGTAGCATCTGATAGGGCAAAAACATATTTCCGTAAAATTATGTCTGAAAAAGTTGTGTATTTTCCACCAGAGCCATAAACAACTTTATTATGTGCCATGTTCCCTGAGGACGTGAGCGATCATATCTCTCCACAACTTCATATCCTTTTTAGTTCGCAGTAAGTGTCGTTTTTTTTAATCATTCCGTTTTTGCCATCCATTTATACAAACTTTTTAAGTAAGTTACTCGCTGTCCACACCCTGTCCCTGTTGTCCTCAATATGCCATGTGAATACCAAATGCGCCAGACCCTTGTTTCTTAGGTGTCCCTGTAAATTTCCAAATACAACTGTCCTTTTGGTTTCTATTTTCCTTGAAAAATGTCGTTATTAATATGTTCAAGTCCATCACATTCTCAGCGTCCTTTTGTAGAAACACATCTGTTGTCCAGTCTCTTCATCTGTTAATACTGTCCAACATTAACAGCCATATATAATAACTGATATTACATAACAACTCAGTACTCTTTTCTTTGTTTCTGGTTTATTACTTTGCTTAGCTTTTGAAATGCATCTTTATTCCAAATCGTCTTCAGACTCCCATTTTTCGTCCTCTGAAAATTCTATGTTATTTAAATATTAAGGAAAGTTGAAATGTTCTTGAACGGATCCAATCTTCATTACCAAATATCAGAATGCTGATTTTGGGAAG
This sequence comes from Acanthosepion esculentum, assembly GCA_964036315.1. NCBI lineage: Eukaryota > Metazoa > Mollusca > Cephalopoda > Sepiida > Sepiidae > Acanthosepion > Acanthosepion esculentum. Next base: position 26,481,219 of record OZ038475.1, on the reverse strand, counting down.
TGGGCTGAGTTATCTTGCAGATTGTTTTTCCTTAATTCTTTCATCAATGGCGTGATGAAAACATGTTCCTGGAAAGTGGATCGATTGAATAGCCGGTACACTCACATTTCCATATTTCTTTCTTTGTGGTTTCATGAAAGACCTTATACATATTTAAGTCTCGTTTAGTTCAGAATTTGATGGTTCAAGTCATTTCAAATTTTGAGGAAATTGATATCAAAATTTTGCGCTCGTTCGAGCCACTCCGCTTGCTCGGCTGCAATTCTGAATTTATTTTGAAGGCGAACACTTTGGACATAGTAAGTAATAATAGTTGCTATAGTTCCTTCGTACAGATTGTAGCAGAAATTCCTACTACATAATGGTAAGTCATTAGGTCGATGAAGACACTATTGTCATTAATGTTTTACCATTATGTAGGAGGTATTTCTGCCGCAGCATATAGTTTCACCAAAATAAGTGGCTAGATAATCGTGTCTTCCATCGATTTCTACATTCTACTCCTTTATACAAATAACAAACGAACAATTAAGTTCACAATAACAGACGTCTGAACGTTGCTTTTGAGTAACTTTGTATAATAAGAAACTGTTCATGAAAAGTGGAATTTCAAAAATTTACAGGAAAATGCATTTATCTTGCCACAACTGATGGAAAGGAGAAGAAAAAAAAAACAAAATAATAGAGGAGATTTAAAAGCTGCTAAAAAAATTTAAAAAGTTAAGACGACTGAATATTTCATAAGCAGAATTGAGCTGGCGTTTCATCGTCGACACTCTGCATAAAATATTGCGGATAAAGGGTTTGGGAAAGAGAGAAAGAGGGAGAAAAAAGGCAAAGAAAAGAAAGAAGCACGCGCGATAAAAAAGGGGGCAAAAGAGAAAGGGGGGAGAGGCAAAGAAACGAAAAAAGTCACTCAACAAAGAAAAAAAGGAAAGTGAAAAGAGAAAGAAGAGGTGGGGGCAAACGGTTTAGATAGAAGAATGGACAGTGGCAAGAGAAAGTCATATATATGTTGAGGAAAAAAACCCAGAATGAAAGGAAACATTATTCTGAGAAGTAATCTACAAAGAAGGGCGGCGCTTAAGGACACAGAGCATGAGTAGGGACTGCAAATGGAAATAGGATGAGCTACTGGATTACTGTCAGAGAATCTTCCCGAAGTAAACATGAGAGCTAATCGGAAGAGAAGTGACATGTGCACTCTGTGGACACTACGTTATAAATCCAAAGTAAAAACTCAAAGGGGAAGACATTGTTTGACTTGAGGATTTGCCGTTCAGCTATTCATGTCTACAATAGAGAGTGTACCTTTATTTGCGATTCGTATTTCTAGGTGTTCCCAGATGGAAAAGCCCGAGTTGTCAGTGTTTCATGAATAGATAAAGAGACTTTTTACTGGTTTTATGTGCAATCGCATGCACCAATGCCTACAAGAGCTCATTTGAAGGCAGTCCATTATATCTTTGTATATGTTTAACGGTGGAGACTTGTGTACCTGTGAGATCGTTCTAGAGAGATTTTATGCACGTATTTGTCACTTTGAAAAGAAAATCAAACATGGATATATTCTTATTTGTGTCGTGTTAATATTTTAAAAAAGGGAAACAAATTGTTTTCTTTATTTGATTTTCCTTTCATTAATTCGTTTAAAACAAGATTTTTTTTCTTAAATTCTCACATTTTCATTGCTAAGCATTAATTCTTAAATTTTTAGCAATGGCTGTCGTGAATTTTAATTCGTAACAGATTAGAAAATTACTCATGTAATATCAGAGAAAGTACCAATGAAAATAATACCTTAAGTAATTTTCATTCATTTCCCGTTGTTTTGAGTAGAATAAAGGATAGCGGTTTGGAATGAAAAAAAATTAGAGAGCTTAGTCAGAAATCTAGTCGAGTTAGTTAATTTCACTTGTTTGTTTTTTGATTTTTTTTACATTAAGGTTCCCGATTTACAAGGTCCGGGGTCCACTCGAGGTAGAGGGTTACGATAAGGGGTAGTTCATATGGATAGGAAAGAAAGATAACGGTTAACTCTTAGACATGAACAGGTTACGGCTGGAGTGATCGGGGAAATTTCTTTTTGGGATTTTGTTCCACAGATCACTGGTTCACAGGAAGAAGCTGTTTAAGTGAAAGTTACTTCTCGCCGATGGAATACGGAAGGAATGTGGTTGGTCTGCTACTTCAGATATGCTGAAACCAGGAGAATGCTGTTCGTCCGAGCACTTTCCATTGTAGTAGCGATAGAGCAGTAAGAGATTCGTCACATCCCACATGTGAGATAGAAATTTCAGTGCGGAAAATTATTTTTCTTCAACAAGGACTCGGGGACGCTTTTGAACTCTATCAAGACTGGAAAGTGAGGTCTGGGCAGCTCCTGTCCAAATATAACAGCAGTACTCCATTTTGGGCCTGACCTGGCTCCTATAAAGGGAGAGTATAGCATGTGGAGTCTGACGCAAATGCCATCGAGAAATCCATCGCTTCTTCCTCAGCTATAGAAAAATTCTCGACGGTTTCAACCCCTCCCCACCTTAAAGAAAAATAAATAAGCATTCTGAGATTTGTTCATTGACATACTGATTTTTGTAAATAGGTTGGGTTCATAAACTTTCAGAAAACTCAGTGTATGTGTATGCATGTATATGTGTATGTATAAAGAATCCATTTTTTTTTTATTTAGGTTGATGCGTACTAAACCCGCAATTCTTCAAATCTCTTTGATGGTCTCTCTGATTTCAGAGATTCCTGTCAAAACTAGATTCGTAAAAGTTTGACTGAAATCATAAGATATCTTCATCTATCTGCCGTGTCACTTTAGAATGTTACTAATCATGGCTCTCCACGATTTCTCTCCTTTGTCGCTTTTACAAATATTTGTGTTTTTCCTATTACTTCCATTCAGTGAGCTGTCTTCCATTTGCATAAGCATGTCCAATTTGGTTGCACGCAGTTTCCCTCCATTTTGTCTGCACTATGTACAATGGGTGTAAAAATCTCCAAGACCTATCTGTGTTAGAAATTTCAACTCCTTTCTCTTTCTAAGTGTCCTTTTTATTTCAAGTTTTAATAAATCTTACTCGTTGCTTACATGTCCGACCCATGGTATTCTCAGCATCCTTTAGTAGAACCAGATCTGTAATCTTAAGTTTTTCCGCTCTCTTTTGACATTGTCAGGTATTCACCACCATGTAGGAGGAAAGATATTACATAGTCGTTTAGCTCTATCATTTGTTTCTAAATAAATTTCGATTTCTTAATAGCTTTTAGTTTTTGGAAGGTATCTTTTGTTATTCCAATGCGCCTGCTGATTTCGATGTCGTATTTTCCGTCTTCAGTTAAAACACTTCTCAGAAATCTGAACTTCTGTATTTTATATTGACATATCCAATTAATAATTCGTGTCTTGGGGCCGTCGCTCTCGCTAATAACAATACATTTTGTCTTTTTAAAAATTTATACTTCTCGGTCTCCTTTACTACATTGTTTCGGAGTTCCTTGGTTTCATTTCCCTTTCAGCCATGAACATTGTAATAACTTCTTATCTTATATTGTTGTATACATTAAAACCAGAGAGAACCCTGATTGTAGATGATGGTTTTCCCGCTCAGTAATACGGCTATCTAGTTAGTTTTATTTCGGCGTGTGTCGTATTAAACTTAGTAAATATCTATATTTTTGAAAAAAAATTTCAGTAGGTATATCAAAATATATTTTATAAATTCACAAGTGAAGGTCAAGTGAAGGTTGAAACATTCAGCCTAAAAATAGTTTCATGAAGGCAGAGTCTAGCAGTAGACGTTGCATTTATTGAAAATCGGATCCTCCGAAAATCTATCAAGTATCTGAATTGCTATGTAACATCAATCCTCTTATATGAGAGGGAATGCTCGAAAATCTCATCACATACGAAGAAAAGACTTCAGGCCACAGAAATGTAGTTCTACAGAATAATTCTGACTGTACCATTAACGGAGTGTGTAAGCAACGAGGATGCTTCAAGAAAAATAAAAACAGAAGGACACTTAAAATCAGAAAATGATTATTAAAATCTTTAGGGCACAATGAGGAAAGTAGGTTTGAAAAATTTGCACTCCCGGTAAACATTACTAAGAGCTACAAATGATAGGAAGTTGTGAAGAGCCATGATCGCTTACTTCTGAAAGGACACGACTCAGAAAAGATTTAAACTTTGAAGTGAGCTTAACTGGTTCAGTATTCGGTATTGTCTGTTTTTCAAAACAAGAAAAAAAACGCGGAAGAACTTTTTTTTTTTTAAGACGAGATGAAAGAGCAAAGATGAAATAAGTAACCGAGAAAGAAAAATTGAATCAAGAAGTGAATTACCAAGAAACAGTTTCAGAAAAGACAAAAAGAAGAATGATAGGAGAGAAAACAAAAGAGGTCATTCAACAATTCATATATTCATACGTTTGGTCAGATAACTTGGCTCGTCCGCGTCGCGTGTGTTTCTCATAGATGGAAAATATTTCGTACGTCATTTCTCTTCCTGGTCATGTAATAATTGTATATGTCTCTTTGTAGGTATGCGTAATGGGCAGTGTGTATATGTGGGGGCTGTCTGTTCAACCCTGAGGCTCAGGCCCGCGCGTGTCTACGTGGAGTTATCTTTCTGCGTGAGTGACTTACTGTGTTTGGTCGGGAGACAGTGTTACGCCAGTGCCGCTTGCTAATAACTATTGTTCAAGTCGTCCACATTCCAGAACATTAGTTTTTGCCTCACTCATCTTAGAAACTGGAGAATAGGCAGGAGACAGGCAGGAGTACATGGCAAAAAAATGAGAAGAAAAATGGCGGAGAGAGAAAACTACAGGATAGGAAGAAAAGGATGAAACGAAATGTTGATTATAGCGATGAAGATGGACAGAAAACAGATTAAATTATTTGTATGGAGAAATATGTTGGATGAAATTTTCATTTTATTGGAGGGCCAGGGAAATATCTAAAAAACCACGTGGATGGAGAAGAATATATAAAAAGAGAGGGGATGTCGAAGAAGAATATTTGAAAGGCGAAGAGTGTGGAGAAGAATATCTAATTAAAAGTAGAGGAGGGTAGAAAAGAATATATGAAAGGAGAGGAGGAGAATATATGAAAAGAGAAATGTGTGAAGGAGAATATGTGAAAGGAGAGGAAGGCGGAGGAGAATATGTGAAAGGAGAGGAAGGCGGAGGAGAATATGTGAAAGGAGAGGAAGGCGGAGGAGAATATGTGAAAGGAGAGGAAGGCGGAGGAGAATATGTGATAGGAGAGGAAGGCGGAGGAGAATATGTGATAGGAGAGGAAGGCGGAGGAGAATATGTGATAGGAGAGGAAGGCGGAGGAGAATATGTGATAGGAGAGGAAGGCGGAGGAGAATATGTGATAGGAGAGGAAGGCGGAGGAGAATATGTGATAGGAGAGGAAGGCGGAGGAGAATATGTGATAGGAGAGGAAGGCGGAGGAGAATATGTGATAGGATAGGAAGGCGGAGGAGAATATGTGAAAGGAGAGGAAGGCGGAGGAGAATATGTGAAAGGAGAGGAAGGCGGAGGAGAATATGTGAAAGGAGAGGAAGGCGGAGGAAAATATGTGAAAAGTGGAGGAGAATATCTGAAATGAGAGGAAGGTAGCGGAGAATATGTGAAATGAGAGGAAGGTGGGGGAGAATATCCGAATGATAGAAAAATAATCTGAAGGAGATGCGAGTAATTAAAACAACGAGAAATAATTGATGAAGTGGTGTGTGGAGTAGAAAACCGAAAATGATTTAGCGATTAGAGTTGAGAATAAGAACTAAAGACTTTGTGGAAGGTATGATGCAAGGGGAGATGAAGGAGAAGAGAACAACAACAAATGCGTTGTCGATGAGAGAGAGAGGGGGGTATTGTCTAGTTGTTGCTATCAAAATGTCCCTGTACTGTCCATGCTGTGACTGTACTATTCAACGCATGCAGATCGCGGTCATTGGTATCCAGTTTGCTGACACGGTCTGCCATTAGGCTTCGTTTTATCTTATCTTTCTCGAGGTTTTTTTAACATTATATTAAATCGATTTGCGTTCTTTGCGATGATTGACAAATTAGATACTTCTCGACAAGTTAGCAAAAGAAAGCGAGAAGGAAAGACTAACCATCATTTTGAAGTCAAGAATGAATAATAATAGCAAGAGAGAGTCTAAGATGCGAACTACAAATTAGAAACGGCCAATAAATGAAGTAGAGAAATTTAAGTATCTGGAAATAAAAGATGATGGGAAATATGGAAGAACAAAAGAGCCTACTAGAAACAAAACAAAACAAAAAAGCAGGAAAATTTCGAAAAATATTAATACTATGGACAAAGTTTGGGGGAAAATGGGAACGAAAAGGACAATTTTTCTCATGCTCAGAAGGAGACCGTTGAAATTTCTGGGTCATTTGAGGAAAGAAGGCTTGGATAATTTCACACTTAGAAGATGAGAGAAGAAGAAGGAAACAGCGAGTAACATACCTAATTTTTAAGTATTAAATATTGCTTTGTATTACAAGAGATAAGAAGTTGCGGAGAACCATGATCGTTCACGCTATGAAAAGACAAAACATAAAAAGAATAAGACACAAAAGCATCTAATTTTGCGTGAGCCTAGACAGATTTGACACTGTGACCCTGGAAATACTTTCGCCAAACATTTTTTTTTTTTAGGTCGAGTATATATTTATATGTCACGCATGTTTCAGAGCAGGTTGAGTGTTGGTTTAAGCGCTCAGGGCAACCAATTTCTAAATGCGGGTAGGTGAGAAAAGTGGGTGGGTGCAATTCGTTAGGACCTCTATAAGGATACTCGCCAAACAATCCACCAGCTTTCTTATACGAGTGGAATACGTTATCGCGTCTCCCAGTATGATCCTAGCCCGGTAACATCCCCATAACGTTTTATATACATGTGGATGGAAAAACATTAATGCATACACATATTCAATAATATTAACATGCAAGAGTGTGTTATAAGTGAATTGCTATGGATGACATTTTATCTATTTTATCTATACTGTTTTAACTTGTTAAAGAAATAGGAAAGAAAATTTGGAGTAATTTGAAAACCCATTTTGCATATAATTCCGGAAAAACAGATTTGCTAATATTTTGATGTTTGATCACATTAAACGAAAGTCAATATTGTTAGTTTGTTTTCTTTTGTAACCTTGTTCATCCTATAATAGGCTTAAGATTTACAGGATTACTGAATGAGGTAGTTTAATATAAATAACAATTGGTCAGTCTTGAAGATGTTGTGATTGGGGAAGCATCCTCTCGGGAGTCTGTTCTACAAATTAGCAATTCATGGGAAAAAGACGTAGGAATTGAACTTCCTTGGGAATGGAGATGATTTCCATTCCATGAGAATGAAGTTGACGATGATTTGACCCTGAAAACGTGGCCTGGTCGGTTTTAACTCAAAAGGTTATAACTTGTAGAACTAAAGAATGAAGGTTGTCGAAACATTTGCCATGGAAATAACTACAGTATAGCGAGAGGCGTGCGTCGTTTCGTATATGAGGAAAAGGGTTTCAGGGCGGAAAATAATTAATCGTCAACAATGCTACATCGACGCTTTTGTCCACTTTCACGTTTAGAAAGTGAGGATTGAGAAGTTCCAACCGAGATATGACAGCAATGCTTCATTTTTTATCTGATTCTTATAGGACAGAAAGGCATGAGAAATGTCTGCAGTCAATTGTTAATGTAACGAAAATATTAACTTTCAGTGAATTTTTTTAAAAACGAATATGTCATCGGACAAAATTCACAACAAATTAACAGAAAAGTAAATGTAGCTATCCAACAATAAGGTCGGTTTGTATGTATATGTATGGGGGAGGATCTTATCACTCTTCAGAGAATGCGGTTAAAGTATATTAAAACCCACCGACAAACAAACCTAAGTCATTAGACTTACGTCGTTCTTATTTACAAGAGACTTGTTTATATTACTTTGTGATACAAATATCCGAATATTTTGCCGGTCTTATGGCTCAATTTAGAACGTTTTTTTTTTCCAATGGCGCTGATCAGTGTTTCGAATATTAATCTTCTATACAAGAATTTCCCACTAACAAAAATGCGCTACATAATCTTATATCATATGGCTTGTTGTGCACTACGTTAACTTTAATATTAGAATATAAGGAAATAATGCAAAACACAGAAAAAAAGATTTTGCACGGGGTATTTTAAAAGAATTTGAATGATATTAAATGGAAAAAATATTGCTAAACAATTCACCAACTGTATTTTTGTCTGCAAAGTCTAAGGTTGAAATGAAAGGGATATAATTTATCTCCCTTGAAGTGGCGATAACAAATGGCAGTTACTTATGACAATAGAGAAGTGATCGAAGAGATTTACAAAACCCGCGATGTAGAAAAAATTCCGTAAAAGATGAAAGCACAACGTTATTTGTAAAAATCTGTTTGAAGGTTGAAAACGCATGAGAAATTTTAATGAAGATTTTAACTAGATATCTTTCATTGATAGTGAAAATATGTATGAAAGACAAGACTAAAAGCAAAAAATGAAATTAAAAAAAAAAAAAACAGTATAATACTTCAGAAATAACGTTTATTTTTTTTTTTAATAATTTCCCATCAGAATTCCCATTGGTTAATTTCTGTCATGTCTTGTTAATCTGAATTTGATTCTTCTGATATTTCTTTCTAATTTTTCGATATTTGATTTTTCGAAATCCCTCCTTAATGATTACTCACTTTATGTCACATTATCTATTTTATTCTGCAACAGAAAACAAACACCACTCCCTCAACCAAAATGTGCACACTAACCCGGCAAAAGAAATAATATCTCCGAAATACAAAACACATATGTACTTTTTACTCATTTTTATTACATAAACTATTTTATTCGTAATATCAACTATAGATGAAAACATACTTTTCCATTTCCCCTTATTCTCTGTGCCATGTTCCATCAAGATGTTGGTGATCATGGCTCTCCACAATTTCTTATTCTATGCCTACCTTTAATATTTCCTGTGGGTGTCAAAATTCTATGCCTACCTTCAATATGTCCTGCGAGTGTCAAATTTCCTTGCCTTCTTTCCTCATTACATGCCCTAGAATTTTCAAATATGTCTTTCCGTTGTTAATTACACGTGTACTTTTTGTTTAGCATTTTCTCTAAAACATCGTCTTTGCTAATATATTCAGTCCATGGTAATTCTCAGCAGCCTTCTGTAGAATCACTGCTGATTCAAGTATCTGAAATGTGGTTCTACAGAAAAAGTTGGCAATTTAACTCTTCTCAAGCTAGATCTAACAAATTTTACAAATCAGCATTTAGTTTTTTCTTATGAATATTTCTTTTATTTCATAAATAAGAAAAAAATATCCAGATGTTGATTTACAGGAGCTATTTGTTTATTAATGAATAAACAATTTTTTACGGCTTATCAACTCATTTTGGGCTATTTAAAGCCGAAAACATATATTGGGTTATAAGATAGACTTCTTTTTTGTAGTTGAATGTTGCATTTCGGATATTTTTGAGAACAATGAATATTTCCATGTAGAAGTATTATTATTAAACCTATAACTGTGGAAGGAGATAGATTCCTACCTTTCCCAAAAGATAAGTGATTGTAACGAACCCGACTGGAATTGGAACACAGCCCTCTTACAGGAGCTAAAGTCATTGAAAGGGAACTATATCTATCTTCGAAGGAACTAATTCGTCAATTAATTCCTTAGTACTTAAATAGGCCGGCACTCGGATATGAATGGGCACTGAAAAAGTTTTTGTTCAACCCAATTTCTAAAATCTGATTAAATGACCAAATCATCAGAATCTGTTTTGGAATGTTTCCTTAATTGAGCTGTGATCCCGTATGTAATTTTATATGCACGTATATCCAAGAAAAAAAAAACAAAAAAAAACAAAAAAAAACAAAACAAAAACAAACAAAACAAAAAAAACGAAAAAAAAAAAACGATATGCACTTGTAAATCTAATAATATCTGTACAAACAGAGACATGTATGTTGTCAGAATCTGGCTTATCTATCAATCAATCGGTTCTCTTTGTCTAATTATTGTCAACGGAAATACTGAATTCCCTCCCTTGACAAATCACTTCCCAACCTTAATCATACTGACTATGATACTCATATTGCATACATTTCTAAATATTTGTGGTAAAAAATGCCTTAACATATAAGACATTGTGATGATGCTGTCAAAGTGTATTTAAGCAAGTGTTCAAAAGGAAATATTTGCCAGGAAGCTATTAATTTTCTCATAAATTCAAAGCAAGTCATTATGATAAACATCTTTATTTTTTTTAAAATTATTTCACCTCAATACAGACAATAATGCCACTAAGACGCCGGGGGTTACTGAAGGGTAAAGTGAATGAGAAGAAAAAAGTAAAGGACAATAAAAGAACAAGATTCAGGAAGAAAGAAGTTGGCGATTGACGTTGCGTTTATATTTTTGAAGATAGTAAGTTGCAGTGTAACCAGAAAAAAAAAAGAACAGAGATCCAAAGCCGAGAAAAAAAATTAGAATAGAACTTACGGTTGCATCTATCTATATCAACAGTATAGCGATGAGACCTAACTCCCAAACAAGCATTATGCTAGAATTCATGTGGTCGAGGTATCAAGTAGATCAATAGAACAATTGACATGAAAATATAGAAAAGTCAGAGGGAAGTCGCACCACGGCGTTGAGAAAGTGACTGATTTTTTTTTTCAAAATTTAAGCGTAGTACTAGACCTCTTCAATTTACAGTTGAGATGGCTAAATGTAACTGTAATTTCCATGCAAAAATTTTAACACTTCTCGCTTGTGGAACTCCCTTCCAGCTCCAAGCTTTCCAACCAACTTTAATCTGCAAAAATTTAAATGCAGTGTAAATTCCTATCCACTGTCCTTCTGATTACTCTTCTCGCTCATTATTAATGTTTCTGTTCCTAATTCTTCCACACCCTGTAGCCCCTTGTGATTTAGGGGCTTTATTGCCTTGCATGGGATGATACCGATTAAAACAAAAGGCGAAATGCCAGGTCATGACCGAGAACGTCACAGACCCTTCTTTGGATTTTGCTGTGAATCTCTAGATATATTTCAAGGGCTCTAGAAAAAAGGATAGTCTAGTCAATAAGCAAAGCATCCAACCTTTACATTCAATCCTGTACTTGAAAAGTCTTCAGTAATTTTTATAAAATTTCTTATAGACGAATAACGACGTCGGCAAACAAAAAGGAAATAATTTTTATTTATCAGTATACACGATCTTATAAGAAACTTAAGTTTTTGTCTACTGTTCTGGTTGGTTAATTTTTACCCAAGAATTAGTACTCAAGTTGCTTAAATTTGTATGCTTGGGTCTAATAAATAAAAAACGATAGTAGAATTGGTAGGATTCTTGAATAAACGATAACGTATTTATTAACTCGTTTTGTTTCATTTTATATTTTTCCTTTTACGTACTTTAGCTACATTGACATCAGTAGTTGATTTTCTTATGATTCAGAGCACTTATAATCAAGTTACTTATAAAAAGGCGTATGTTTATATAGGCAAATAAACAAATAAAAACGTTCGAGTCTGAATTAATCGAAAATCAGGTAAGTCAGTAACCCTAGCCATGTGAGGGAAAAGCATGTAATGCTTTTAAATGCATTTTCGTGGGTACATCAGCATCAAGGCAGTTTTATCGCCTGTATCGAGAGTCCCCTCTTTTATGTCTTCTTCGAGAAACTGGCTTGATACAATCATCATAAAACTAAAACTAGAGACAAATATCCATACACATGGTCGAAGCGAGAGCAACATTGGTGCAGAGAACTGATGTTTAGCTTGATGAATGAAATGAAAGGTGATATTTTGGAAGCATTGACAAACGTGGCTTGATAAGTGCAGGCGAGATATGAAAACTTACATATTTGGGAGTGAGAGAGAGAAAGACACTGGCAGCTTTGCGCATAACGATGTGCGTGAGTGAGTGGACACGCGTATCTCTTAAAGCGAAGTGGCATTGAAATGTTTGGAACTCGACCACGAAGACATTCTTGGATAAAAAAAGGTGACCTCCTGTTTGAGAATGTGTTCGGATTCTGAGAAGTGAGACTAAGCGAGAACACGTTAACAAACCCTCATAATATATTCACCTACTAGCTGTGGATGGATACTGGCAGGAAAACGACTCCTTAATATTGAAGGTCAGCTGGCAAGCATTGTTTATATTTGGAGTATATATATAATTATTTATTCGAAAATTATAACAAATATCGGGTCGATCCAAGCGTGCGTCAGCTTTAGAAAGTACCTAAAACCATAGCACAGGTTGACCCATGCCTTGTGTGTCAAATTTAGTATACAGATCTCTTTGGGGCTGTCAATAGCTGTGCTAATTTATCACATTATATAACTTTCTTTGCCAGAAGCTGCAACTAAAGTCTGATTGGCTAGGCACGCTAGTAGATGAGTATCCTCGAATACGAGTGGCCAGCTATATATATATATATATATATATAGTGTGTGTAAAATTTCAGATAAAGTGTGTATATATATATATATATATATGTGTGTAAAATTTCAGATAATATATATATATATATATGTATGTAAAATTTAAGATAAAGTGTATCTGTGTGTGTGTATATATATATATGTGTGTGTGTGTGTGTGTGTGTGTGTGTGTGTGTGTGTGTGTGTGTGTCTGTCGATACTGTAAAAGCTCGATAATTTGTAAAAATTGTACATTTATAATCTTCATGCAATATATTCTCGATATTTTTCACTATTGTTTAAGACCAAGAAGCATTGTATATTAAATACTACAGAAACCGGAATATTCAATGTTTTTATGATTATAATCACTCATGTCAACAATAAAATATTCTATATTGCCTTTAAATCATTGTAGGCATGATTCCATAATATCTCCAATATATGTATTTCTGGTAAATATATATAACAATTAGTTGCATCAAAGGTAAAAACAAAATGGGTTTCATTTGACCCTGGTAAGTTTCCAACGAAATCTATTATGAAACGTCGAAATTATACCTGGTGGAAAAAATTGTTGTGTAAGATTGTTTTTGCAAACTACATAACTATGAACTATTAGAGAAATTAAAATGGGGTGGGGGTTCTATCTGAAATACGAGTATCCAATAAAAATAACGTTTGAAGTAATAAAAATATCTGATTAAAAATAAATCAATTAATTCTTTAGAAAATTCTTTGTTTATCTTTCGGATGCGATATGGTCTTTGGAGAAAAGTCATCTGAACGATAAAGTGTGCTTTCCTTAAAAGGGAAAATAGAAACTTCTGGACTGTTCGTGCTCTATTTTGTTTTGGTCCGCGTATCAATTCTGCTCTTTTTCATATTAGTTATTTAGGTGTTTTTATTCGATCCAAAAGAAAGAAATTAAGAAAGACTTGAATATTTTTTCATATCACACTATTTTAAAATTATGCAAAAAGGTAAATATTTTAATTTCTCTATCAGCAGAGAAAAATTATGTTCGTAGACACACATATGAGAAATATCTCCAATATTGGGAATTTTCCCCTGAAAACACAACAAATTGTAAATATTAGATGTTAATGCTAATATTAGCAATTTCCTTATTAGGAAACATTCATTGATCGAAGACATAGTAAGACCATGAATGGCTTTCAAACTGTTTCCTCTATCTAGTTTTACTCATAGGAGATTCGAACTCATATCAAATGCGTCTTCAGCAGTCAGTTAAAATTTATTTAAAAAATCTGTCTCTTAAAACAATTTTTCAGGAAAATAGGTTTCTCAAGTCCAGTAGCCGTTATCACTTATTTCATTATTGATGTGGGTGGGAAGGTTCATCCTAAACTTATTTAAAGCCATGTGGAATATCAGCACCTTGATTATACCATTATTTTTTCTTCGAGTTATATGTGATATCCATTTTCGTTTTTACTGCTATTGAAAGTCCTCAGATGATGTGTCGGTAATCTGGTACAGTTATTTGTTTTTTAATTTTGTAACGCCAGTCCACCAGGTTTGAAGAAGGATGATCTTTGCCAAGATCGCTAAGTTTCACTCGGTCAAAGCTATTTTAAGTCATTGGTCTTTGAAAGCAGTTGTATATAACTGACAAGTTAGATATTTCTGAACGGTTTTGACGCCATGCGTGGAATTCATATAACGGTTCTATCTGACGAGGCTATTTAAGAACATAGGATTTTTGCTTAATGTTATCGCTTTGTAGCAATTTGTGGGTATGTTTACTTCTTATTTTCGAGAGATTGAGAAATGCCTGGTTTTAACAAATAATTTTTAAAAATCTGTTTTTTCTTATTGAGATAGCTATAAACATCGGACTTTTGGAGTATTGACAAAATAGAAAATAAGCAGCACTTTTGATATCTTGCGATTTTTCTTTTAAGAATTCCAAACGCAATTCAAATGCATAAAACAAATAACCTCTACCGTTTATGGAGAAGTTAATATATATGACCAGAGGTTTCAAAAGTGGTTTGTGAAGGTTTTTTTTTTCCTGAAGACTCCTCGTTGAACGAAGTTCGGATAGATGTCGAGAGGCAACATACCGAAAATATCCAAATCAAAGATTTAAAGTAATTTTATCTGGACTATGTTAGTCGATTTGAAATGTGACTTCAACATCAGCGAAAGGTTAACCAAACATTACTGGACTAAAGTGGGTTTCGCCATTTAAACGTAACGAAAATGTTCTATTTTTGGAGTAAATTTTGTGAGACGATTAAAAGTGAATAACTTACAGTAATGTAGAACAGAATATAGTGGGGGAAAAGAAAAATCCACCATTACTAAAAATAGAAAAAAAACCTGTCTAGATTCGCAAACAGTGAAGATGTGTCTATAATGGGATTCAAAAGAGTTCTTTACTAAAAACTCTTTCTGCAGAGGCAAAGGGAGGATTCAAACATGTACAGATAATTCTATCAAAATCGGTATTAATCGATGAAGAATATCAGTTCAGAAAATAATTCAAAATATTTCATCAGGTCAACGCTAAACCGCATGTTTTCTTTGGTGATAAGATAAAAATTGTTATAGTTTGAGTAGGAAATTTTCATTAAAATATTCACTTGATATCGTAATGGTGGATCACCATTTATCTTTTACAGAGTTATCTTTTCTTCTTTTATGTGCCGTGTCCCTTGAGTTATTTCTTCCAAAGCATGTTTACCATCCATTTACTCAAGTTCATCAAGTATGTTACACGCTGCTTTCCTCTGTCCCCCTTTCCTTCAATCTGTCTTAATGGAACAAAAAGATCAATTTCCGTTTCAGACGACACAAAAGGTGTATACTGGGAGGATGGAATTATGAAGGTGGCAGAAAATAGTGAAACACAACGGTAAATAAAATTAATATCGAAAATATATAAGAAACCGAATAATTTTTTTGGATATTCCGTATATAACGGAGTATGTCGTCATGTTTGCAAATATATTTCCTTTAATTCTATTCTCTCACATTTCTTTTTCAAAACTGTTTTGATCTACCTAACTTAGATGCGGGGGGTGAAGTAAGAGCCACAGGTCGTCGAGTTTCAGTCTGCTGGGTTAACTTCGTGCTAATATCTCCCCGGAACAGAGTAAATTCATTTTTTCTCCCGCCACCAGCTATGGGTTAAAAAGCAGTGAAGACTGAACTTTCTCACCTTCGGTGTCAGCCGGTGTCGGTAAATAGCAACGGGAAATTACCCCCAATATCTTTTCCTAGAAGTTATGAGAATTATATATTAATGAAAAGAAAGTTGAAGAGAGCCATAGCTACGTCCGGAAGAGATATGACATTAAAGGAAAAATAAAGTCGAACTCAGCTAAAATGCCAGATTTCAAAGGGTCATTTTCTGGGTTATTTTTGCTGAAAACTATCACATGGACAACCTTTATCTATCCTCCGATTCCTGCATGTGGATATATACGAAGTTTGGCTTAGTAGGGAACAAAGCCTTACGAGGAGGGGAAGTTTGTGTTTCGTCTATTAAACACGAGTAGTCTTGCCTGCTTTTAAAAAATAGCATTATAATAGTTAGCCTTCAATAGCGCATTAATTTGTCATATCTATCCTCTCTCTGAACTCTTAGAGAAGCAACTACAATCCCATATATAATTACATTTGCCATCTACAAGAACAGCCCCTTTTAATTTCAATTAATCATTTATAAATTGCTTATATTTTTCAATTGTTTATGCATAAAATCTACCCATGCTTGTTTCAGTATAAGTAGTGAATCTGTCGCAGATATTCTGTTCGGAAACAAAGAAGTGAATGAGTTTAAAAACAAGAAAACACAGTTCTTTGAACGATAAGCAATTGGTTTGCTTGTCGCGACCAGAATACAGTATAAAAGAAACCACTTAAATGAAAATTCACTCGTTAACGCTTGCGAAAATGCAACGGAGATAATTTCTGCTTTTTCTCTCCTTTCATTTTCCGAAGAGGTAACGGCGTTTTGAGAAGAAAGGGTTAATATTGTGAATGCAATTCATGCGTTTGTAAAGTGAAATATCGGCTTGGTCAAGTCAGCCAGAAGAACGCCGAACAAGAACGGATAGACAGAGTGTGTGTGCACAGAGCAGGCGCTTACAAAGGCTTTACATCATAGTAGTGGGTGTAGATTATATGCACCTCAGATCACGCGTGTTGTGTGTGTGTGTGTGTCTGTGTGTTTTGAGATTCTCGAAAACTTCTCCACGTATCTACCTATATCCGCGTTTATCTTCCTTCTCTTTGTGATCTCTCTAATGATATAGATCCCCATAGGGCAAGTTTAGTCGAACATAAGGCTCAATTAGACTAATGTTCGGTAGAAGATTACTATCTTCAGCCTAACATTTTTCAATCTATCCAAATTGTGCCTCGTGGATGAGAGAGTTGCCTATTTCTCCACAGGTGCATGCGGTCTGTTTGAAACCAAGAGAAAGCCAGAAATGCGACTACTGACATTCAGCGATGAAAGATTATATTGATCCTTGGTATGAGTGGGCGTACTTACATTACTAAAAATATAGGATATAATTTCACTCCCTCCTACTTAACCTTGTGTCACACTATGCTAAATAAACATCTACATCGCACTACATTCATACGCAAATGTTTTATTTATTTTACATGTACGTATACAAAATATCTAAGTATTGCGAATATAAAAAAAAATTACGTTTAGGTTTTTTAATTTTATTTTATTTAAGACCATAGGTAGGAATTTGAATCTAAGTTCACACAAGTTACTTCTTATAGTGATAGGCTCTTGTATACCGAATACGAGGGCCGACACGATTAAGTTATTCATTCCTTTGCTCAACCAAAACATGTTTATTTATATTTACTCAAACCCACCCCCACCCCACGAAGTCAGGTTGTGACACAAGGTCGTTTAATGTGGGGAGCCCGAGCGCGTACACTCGGGCTAGGAACAAAAATTGCCCGAGCCCTCGCAATCGTCGATTGCGCTGGCCTCGGTGCGAGCAACGATCCCTCTCTCCGGTGTAATTAGAGTCGCAGCCTCGAGCAGATGTTCCCCAGGGATGGGCACTTCTCAGTATAATTTTCCTCAACTGCGACTGTCCTTTGACGGAGCCGCCCCTCAGCGCACTCTGCCCAAAGACAGAGACGCTACTGAGACATGTTAATAAACGTGTTAAAAACTACTTTAGAGTAATTTACACATTAAAACTATGTTTATTTAGCACGGCGTGTTTATTTCTGAAAACATTTTCCGGCACTATTATTCAAACCGGCACGTTTATTAAACTTATATAAAAAAAATTCCCAGCGGAAGGATTATTTGAGCCGGCTGCAGAGAGCATTTGTATTTGACACAAAAGGATATCATATCGGAGTATTGTAAACAACGATCGAAACGTTGTGAAAATAACAAATATGACGACAATAGTAATGTAAATAATGATAACGCCTCATCCCAGAAATTCAGACAGATATGGTCATATTACAGTTAAAATATATTGGAGTCGGTGCTTTCAAAAGATGGGAAATAAAAAGATTTTAACCTTTATATTAAACCAAAAGATGAGACCTCACAAGCTTCTCTCTGCTCTATCGCCGTTTCTATGGTGAGTGTTCAGATGAATCACACTCATTAGTTCCTAAAATTCACGACTAAGACCCGCTATACCACGCACCTTTGTTGCGGAGCCCACTACTTCCCTTAGTATTCCTTTGGTGAGATGTAAGTTCCACTTGAGCAGCTTCTTCATGCGAATCAATGCCTCGTGGAACCGACTCTTAAGAGGTTGCTTCCCGATCACTACAATATTAACCTGTTCATGCCTAGGGTTGACCGTTATATCATACATTCGCATACTGTTAAGCCTATGAAACGACATACACTATTAAACATATATTAACTGAATGTTCAGACCTTGCTCCCTTAAGAGCAAGGTCTGAACATTAGTTCTTATTAGTTATGTATTCTTTAAAATAAAAAAAAGGTCTGAACAGACAAAAATGCTATAATATAAACATGTGTGAGCTCTTCGAGAAAGATAAAAATGGTTAACA
>OZ038475.1:26425147-26457647 GCA_964036315.1 Acanthosepion esculentum | reverse complement strand
ACTTTCTAGTTCATTTTTGCTACAATGATGCAATATTAATTTAGTATAAACATTACTTACAATAAATATATTTTACTTTTTTCGGAATTAAGTTACATGATTATTAATAATTAGGAATTATCCTAATTAAAGAGATTTTGATATTAACAGAAATCAGGTTTGTGGATATTTCTTATGTTATGTTATGAATTCAATATTACATTTTAATTATAAATTTTGGAAATTGATGTTAGTATAAGAAATCTTAAAACGGTGAACTGTTAAGGTCAAGTGGTAGATAGTGTCCTTTAAAGTTGAAAAAAAATACTCGGTTTAATATGTTTGTGCAAAGTGAAAACAAGTAGAAAAAGTATTTGACAGGAATTATTTTAAAGAGCAAAATAGAATTTAAATGTACTTGTTGCAAATCCTAAGATAGATACATTGATCTACAATGTATAAGGTAAAAGATATTGCATATGTACTAGAAAGATAAGCATTTGAAACATGATCAGTTGAGAGGAGAGAAATGGCAAGACTGAAAGAGAAAGAGAGGAAGGAAAAGAGAGGAAAAAAGGAAAGAGGGATGGAAATGAGAAACAGAATGACAGGAGAAAATGGAGATTTTTTTTTTAATTATTTGCTCACTATTAAACTGAAGAAGCATGTGTATTTTGATTCAAGATTTTTAGTACGATATTTATTAAATGTTGACACTCATTTATTTATCCCGGTTAATCTATTCTATTTCCCTTCAAATTGTGTTTTTAGATTAGCGGCTACTGGTTACAGTCATTGACATTTTCGACTAATATCCTAATTCGACACAAGAAAACGTTCATAAATTATTGACGGTTGCATATAAAGTAGCACAACTTAATATTTGTTACGAAGGATATTTTCGATTCACTAAATCCACTCTTGGAACCATACAACGTGTCAGGATGTCGTGTTTTGATATGTATCTTGCGACTAATGCATTGTTTTTCAAGCTATTCGAGATTGGGTTTTATTATTCAACTTTAGGTACACGAGGAGGAATTGTGAAGGAATATAAAGTTTTGTATAATACAAGAAATCTTATCCTAGTTCAGCACAAGATCAAATATGGGAAGAAAAATATTGTTTTGACAATATGCTAAGTGGACACAGTTTACTGACCTTGAAAATCGGTGTTCGACATACTTACTTTTTACCTACATTCGAACACCGAGACCGGGGTGCGAAATATGCATCTACCTAATCCCTTCAGCAGGCGCAGCGGGTGTGCGTAATTATTTACAGAAGCTGGCACCTCTTGATTTAAGGAGTTAAATGTCTGCGAAGGTTTGCTAACCATCCTCATACGATACCTGTAAGGATTACAGGGGATTCACATGTTTGAGTAGCTACGAAAAGTAACGTTTAGAGTTAGAAAAAAAAAGTCGGATTAAAAATAAAAATTATTAATTCGTTAGAAATATATAATCATTAATTTCTTTGTTTACGTCTCGAAAAATAAAGTTAACACATATGAACTTTCTTTAAATGGGTAACTTGAACCTTGCTGAACTGTGAAACTGTGCCGAGTGGTCTAAACCATGCCAGATCAGACGACACAAAGTGGGGGCGCAGGTTCGAACACTACCGAAGGGCATATTTAATTTATTACGATTCTCGAATGCATAACGTCGGTAGATGTAATTCACTTATATATCGGGGCATTTAATCGAACACGAGTATCCAGTAAAATATAGTGCTTAAGTAATTAGAAATTATATGAGTTTAAAATTTGCTATATTTATAGGAAAGAGTGCTCAATATATGAGGTTAAGCGCTGATAGATATAGACGGTGTGAACCTAGGAATCAACTACTTGGACACTATTGGTTTCACACTTCAGTGTGATATTCAAACTTATTGAAGAGTGAAAATGAGTCACTATGCAGTGTCAATTCCTATATCCATGTATACTGGGTGCGTGCGCGCTAGTGAATGACAGAAAGTGAGAAATTTATTTTTGCTTACTTTCAATAATTGAAGGATTACTTTTTCAAGTGCATAGCCATATATCTAGAGTGGGATTAGACTAAATTGACCCATTACCTGCCATGAGCCCCATTTAGGGATCTGTTAAAATTAAACTCGCTACATGTCATTCCTTGTATTTACATTGAATTGCTTACATACATTGCATTTGCAGCGGTATATTTTACAACACTTGGCCTTTAAAGTTTTTATTATTAGCCGTAAGAAGACTCTTTCTGGCGTGATGTTACATTTCACGAGTGGAAAAATAATGACTATTTTAAAAAGTACTTTTTTATTATTTCTAATCAATATTATTTTTTTATGTTTTATACACTTCTGTATAGTGCAACCGGTCACCGAAAATGCATGAATTTTAATCTCTTCAAAAAAAACAAAAAAACAAAAAAACAAAAAAAAAACCACTATTTTTTGCCTAACAAACTGAGCATAAAATCTTGTACTATACTGAAGTATACATAGTAATTTCAGAAATTGTCATGCAGGCCGAAAACTCCAACGGCTAAAACAAGATTTTTCTCATCATTTGATGTTCTTGTTTCTATAAAAATGACTATGGTAACTACTGAAATTAAACATAAGGAATAAATAAACTCCTAAAACACCTGTCTAGTCCAAAAATGCGCATTCAAAAATTGGCAGGTAATGGGTTAATAGGTATCTACCATAAAACAATTGAAAGACGCATCGGCGTGGTGTAATGTTGACTATAACGGCTTGGATTGAGGAATCGGAGAGACGAGTTCGAATTCCAGTCGAATCCATTACATTCGTGCTAATACCCTTGGGAATGGTATGAATCCTCTCCCCCACCAGCTATGGTCAAATAGCAGGACAAACCTGGTTCTATAGCCTTGGATGGAAACTGGTCTACAGCAGAAAGAAATGGCAGCCTACCGCGGGAAAAAATCTGCCTCGTCAATCATGTATCGAAAGATACACGATCGCTTAAGCGTGTATCACGCATGGCACATAACTGACTGATGTGTAATGAGTAGCTCAAACATCCATGGATCCTACCCATTCCCGCCCTGCGAGACAGAAAAACTAATCGATCTTAAAATAAACCAACAAAAGTTCTCACGTAGTAAAATCAACCAACCTCAACGTAGTGCCGTGGTTAGCAAACCTTTCTGACAATTTAAACAGAGCAAATCATCAATTTCCTCTATTGTCCATTGAAAGGATTTCTTTATTACATTAATCTCTCTTTTTTTTTTGTTGACATACAAAAACTCTAAAGAATTAAAGTTACTCTGCTCTCACTTAGCTTTTGAGACTTCAAAGAAAATTTGCTCTCTTCATGATCCTGTCTCTGTATGTAGATTCAGAACATGAGCAACCGCCATTCTAAAAAAAAAAATGCTTCTTGGTGATTAATACACTTTTCCAATATGAGTGTAACGATAAAAATTGTATCCTATCAATGATGACTATAAAAAATAGAAACTGCTTCTTTCTGGTTGGATAATTATAAAAGATGGAGCTGGCTAAGTGTTCATTCACATGCTTTTTATTCTGGACTATCGTGGCGAGATTTCAATATAATTTGCCAAGATTGAAGGTAGCTGAAGAGCTTGTAACACTTTCGGCCGATATCTTTTCCGGTCGTCTTCAGCAACAACATCTAACAGAGTCTTTAATACATAATTCCAGGATACTACTGGGCTGGTATAATTCGTAATTTATTAAGCAAATCATTCTAAAAACTGCATATAATGTTCAGTTGTGACATTTATAGGACAAAATGCGTTAACAACAATTATTTTGTGTGAAAAATATATTTCTGAAAAATAATGTATATGCCGGTGTATAAAACGACTTTATAGTACGACCCCATAATTTTTTTTACAAGAATTTTACCTCTTTCAGAAAAAGAAAAATGTTACTTCTGTATAGTGCAATCGGTCACCGAAAATGCATGAATTTTAATCTAGTCAAAAAAAAAAAAAAAAAAAAAAAATATATTTTTTGCCTAACAAACTGATCATAAAATCTTGTACTATACTGAAGTATATATAGTAACTTCAGAAATTTTCATGCAGGCCGAAAACTCGAACGGCTAAAACAAGATTTTTCTCATAATCAACTTAGGATTTTACTAGTAATCTGTGAGTTAGTACTAAATTTGCTTAAAATATTGCTAAAAATCTTCATGCTTGGATCAAATAAACAGAAAAAGACATTTGAAAGTAATAAAATTGGTATATTTTTAAAACAAAATCTTAAATGTTTTTTGTAACATTGTTTAATTTTTTTTTCCATTGAGTTGTTTCATCCACAATGACGTCAATAGCCGAGTTGCTTTATAATTAGTTAAATTTAGTACAGTTGCATATAAAGGAGTTGCTTACAAAAATAATATATATAGCGGCAAAAGAAAGTTTCTAGTCCGAATCTGTTCTACTTCTTAGATTATATAAAAGTAATCTGTTAAGTGTGTGTGTTTGTGAGTCTAAGCGTACTATAACGTGACTGCATTACTGTAAATATATTCGATTGGATCTGGGTTTATACACGCCTCCACTGCCGCTGTTTTTGTGTGTGTTTATTTGTATGGGTTCTGGTTGTAGCTAGTTTCAGAGCGCATGGTGCGTGTGCGCACACGCGCAGGAGTTTGATTTATTGAACATTGAACAAAAAGAAAGGAAAAAAATCGTTGAATATTTTGTGCTGTTCCGTGCCACGAGAGGACACTCCTCTCCCGCCCTCCTTCCTTTTACCCCGCACTTCCTTTACTCTGTTTCCTGATAGCTTTCGTTACGCACCGATCTGCACCCAAGATGCGTGTTCTGCTGTTTGCCCCAAAGACTGCACATTCTTAGCGAATGCACATGCAAGAGTCAAGGCTCAAATTGGCTTTGCAGGGCTTTTGCAAAAGCATGTCCTTGCGGCATCGGTTTTGAGAGCTTTGTTCAGCTTAAAAAGAGGAGGAACAGATTTTTGCCTGTATCAAGACACCCACCTATCGGTTTATGAGGAAAGAGATTACGCGTACTTGAGGCAGATGAACATGAGGTGATTGACAGCACTTAGCAAGAAATCCCTTGTTTCGTTCAGACATTTTAGATGAAGCATTGCCATTAATACCTTTAGACGAGATTTGAACTCATGTCTCGTATCGTTGGGGGAATGGTGGACATTGACATCAGCCTTAATGACAAGTTTAGTATGTGAGATGAGGAAATTGAACGTAGGATAGGTTGCGCTAAGGTTACTTTCATCCAATACTCTATAATGCTGAAAAAAACAAAAGATTAACATGAAAACTAAATCTCGTCAGATATAGATTTGCATATGGATGCCATGTATGGTCTTCAACTCGGTCAGAAACTTTTTAACTACCATTTGTATTCAAGATTTTCCTTAGGTCTGTAATTAAAAAGGGTCAAGCGAATGAATCCGTTTAGTCTTGAAGAAGACTATCCTTTATCACACTGGTGCTAAAAATCACAGATCTTTGTTAAATAACAAAACCGTCCTGGGTATGATGTAAACTACATCCGCGTCCTGGGTAAGACGATAAACTACATCCACGTCCAACAGCAATGTCTCTGATCAGGAAGCTTTGAGGAACTTAATTGCTGGTGTTCCCAGGTTCACCCTGATCCGGGGTGGTAGCACTTGTTAGGGTTCAAACTGAAAGCTTTGAAGTGATAAATATGATACATGTTATTCTGCTTTCACAATTGAGTTCATGGTAGATGATACTCAGCTTTTGTGTATACACACGTTTTGTGTGGTCATGATTACTAGTGACGGTGATATGTGTCTTCATGTTGGCGTTTTCTTGAAATTATATTTTTGAATACAATTTGATTTCTTTAAGAAATTGAAAGATATTATATGGATTTATGCCATGAAAGAGTTCTTTCATGTTGGTTGTTAGGTTGATTGATTTGTTTAGCGACATATCAACCTCTATGGGTTATTTAAAACCGAAATTAAAATAATTTTCATCATAATTTTATGGCTTCAACCAAATATATACCTTAAATAGATATTGTTGGTAGTTTTCCTACAAATAGGTATTTTTGGTATATATAAAATTTATTTTTATACTTTCATAGTGTTTTGTTTTCCTGTAGGCATTTAATAGTGAGGAGTCATTAAAATTACATTTAGCACTTCTTATATTCCACTGTCTTACTGGGTTTGTTATTGTTTTTGATTGTTTTATGGATTTAGGTTGATGGCTGAAAGTTGCTTGTTAATTCGTCGTATAGGATTTTATGTTTTGCCTTTTTTGTCTTGTTTTTGGCGGTGAAAGGACTTTCCTCTATTTCCAGTTTGTCTCAGGAATCAAATCGATTTCTTGTTTCAGTTTGATCTGTGTCTTTGGAGTGTTTCTGTTTTTATTGTTGCCTGTTTTGATACAAGGGATTTCTCTCTTGAGCTCCCGAATGATGGCTATTCTGTTGAGTAGGATGCAGGGCAGATTGGAGATTATTGTGATCTGTTTGGTAGCATTGATCTTTATGGGGTATTTTTGGCATTTTTAGAAGGGATTGTGACAAGTAATTGTTCTTTGATATTATTTCACTTTTCTTGTTCAAATTAGGTCTAATTCTTCACGAGGGAGTTTTGACTAGTAGTTATTTAATTTACTTTAATCTCGCTTTTATTGGTGAAATTAGTTTTAATTTATTGTTTATTATTAGTCTTAATTTATTGATATTAAGTTACCATGATTCCTTCTTCGGTGTGACAGCCACCGCCTTCCGGTTCGAGAGAAACCAAATGAGGGCTTGACATGATCAACCGATTGATCGGATTGGGCCACTCCGGCCGCCTATCAAAAATGTTGTGTTGAGAATAAGAAGTATCTAAACCCGACTTCTGAAGCCCTCATCCACCAGGATCCCGTCCCCCGACATACAGGCGGCTTCACTCGTGGTGGTGGGTAGTGTATCAATCTGCAGCAGGGCAGTCGGAGTATTCTGAAGCTCCAGCTGACAGGGCGATTAAAGACATTAATTACTTTAATGAATTTAGGTCTTCTTTTTTTTACATCCCATTTTTAAAAACAGTCCAATTTTATTCATGTTGATTCCACCTGCAGCTCACCCGCGAATTTTGCGAACACCAGATTTAGTCAATGTTTTTTGACGTTGATAATCGATATTATTAATTCACTTTGACAACAGAACCCACTCCCTTAAAAGTTAAAAACTGTTTAGAGCCTCTATATCTTGTATTTACACGGGTGAATAGGAAATCAAAATGCGTGCTTTTATATACGTGTGCATGCATGTAAATGTGCGCGTACTTGTGGATTCACGTTTTCTCGTGTGAATATATAGAACAGTGTGTGTGTGTGTGTGTGTGTGTGTGTGTGTGAGTGATGAATAATGCATCTGTGGCTTACGGCCATTTCACGTTGAAACATTGATTTCCTGTAAGATCAACGAAGTTAAGCAACATCGAGGCTGGTCAGTACCTAAATGGGAGAACGCTTGAGAATAGCAGGTGCTGTAAGCTTGGATGTGCGCGGGATATAATGAATCATTATTCATTATATCCCGCGCACATCCAAGTTCGGAAGAGTTGAGCAGAGTTACAATTTACATTTGAGCTAGTTATATTCATTTATGGGCAAATACCTTGAGAAATATGAACTCATTTCTTCTCACCCCCAGCTATGGGTTAATTAATAAGACATGTATCACTAAATCAAGATTAACTAGAAAAAAATTCTTACAATCTAAAATATATATCCTGGCTTTAAATAACCTGCAAAATGTTGATAAGCCGTATAAAACGAATCAATCAAATCGAACATCTGTGGGTGTAGGTGTGCCTCAGATATGGTACAAAACTTATTGTACCCGCAGGTGGGCCAGGAGAGAAATAACGTTTGCTGTAGCGAAACCGATATTAAAAGATTAATCCTTATCCAAACTCGAACTATTTATCTCAAGTCTCAATGCCTGGACTGTGCCTTAACAGAGAAGGCGTCTTTGCGCAAAGAGAGTCGTCAAATTAACTGCATTAAGAGGAAATCATATTTATTCAGCATTAATTCTAACCATTAAAGCAAATTTTCATAGTCTAATTTATAAAACACTTAAACTGGCTCCTGTTGAGGGCTGTTCATTGGGCCTTCATCAGAAAAGGTAGGGGGGAGTAGATGCGATAGGCAACAAACTGCAGAACTCAAAATTGATCGCTGCATTTATGTTTTACAGTAATATTTAAGATTACCTTTTAAATGTTCAACGCTAATTCTTCTGCCGCCTCTTAATTTAAAGACAATTTTGATGCACGTAGGTCCTTACCTTCCGTGCAAACAATTATTTTTATTTCATGGGTGACTTTCGCTGAATTTCACAATTAATTTCGTTTATTCCCAAATTTATTTCCAAGTTATAAAAATTGTTATCGCACAAAAAAAAAAAAAAAAAAAAAAAATAGTCACGTAAGAAAAAAAAAAAAAAATAAATAAATAAAATCACCGAAAACAATCTCAATTTCAAGACTGCGGGAATGTTTTTAATTTGTTTTCGGAGACGGCTTGATTCCTAAATAGTATATGTTATGTTTCGGTCTCTAGGAAAAAAATTGAAAATTTTATTTTGAAACACTATAATTTGAGAACGGTATTTTTTTCATCTGAACATGAGCTATTGAAAGTTAGAGGGTTATGTCCCTTTAATTGTTTTTATCATTAGAAGCCAAGATGATGGAATCCGAAAAAAAAAAAATCGCGGGAATGAAAACTTTGGAATCCTAAATTTCAGGATTGTGGGTCCGGATCAGGCAAGGATTATTTTTTAATTTGCTCACGGGGTCAGCCTGATTCCAATATGTTGGTCTACGGACTCTAGGAAAAGTTAAAAAAGTGTGACGCAGCGACATGCTGACATTCGCAATTATTATATAGATTAGATACTTAGTATGCTCTTGTAGAACTACTACTTTGAACAGTGTCCCTCCCTATCTTTTTAGCACTTAGTAATATTTGTCTTTTTCCATTAGTTCCAATAACTACAAACACCAGTTCGTCAGTTCCTGGCTTGCTACCTCCTCTCTCTCCAGTTTTGTCTTTGATATGCGCTGTGAGTGTTAAATTTTCCAAATGCTCCTTCCTCATTATGTGTTCAAGAAATTTTGACTAATTCAGTGTATAACGTTATCATGAGTGACTAGGCAGAAAATTTCCCGCGCCAGACTGGTTACCAACCAAAGCTATAGGGCCCAGTCTATATTCCTATTGAACCCACAGCTGGGGGAGAAGAGATAGATTCATACATTTCCCAAAGGTACTTGCGTGTAAAGAATGTAACCAACCCGACTGAAATTCGAACTCTGCTCTCCAATTTATCATTCCGAGCCGTTATCCATTACACCACCACATTAAATTTACTAATACCAGGTAAAAGAGTCACTCAAAGTAGAGGGTTACTGTACGGTGTTGTATTAGAGTAAGAAAGTTTGAAAAGTGAAGTCTCTGGAGCTATGCAGGAAAGATAACTGCTAACTCTAGACTCGAAAAGGTCAAGATTTAATTTCCGTGGTCAGTCGGAGACGTTAGAAGTAAGTGTGGGACGAGGCTTTAGAAGGATCAGGAAACCCAATCCTCAACAGCAAACAAGGAATGAACATCTAATCTTGTTCAAAAGACCAGAGAGAAGTGTGGACCGGATGACAGGTAAACCTATCTACTCCTATTGGGAGAGAAGACAAAAATTCTACGTATAAGGGTTCATTTGTTTTCCTCAGTACTTACGCACTCCGTCCATGGAATTCTCAGCATCTGCCATATAACCCCATTTCCGTTTTCAGTTTTTTACTTCATCTGCTAAGAAATTGCCAAACATTCACTATCATATAGATTTGATATTACTTGGCATCTCAGCACTTATTTCTTCGTACGTTGGTTAAGTTATGAAATGCTTCTCTTGCTTTTCAATGTGCGTTCGGATTTCGGTGACCTATTTTCCATCGTCTGTTAAAACATTTCACAAAGTCATGCAATAAATGTCTATTTGCAGATGAAAGGACTGAATTAATGTGCACGACAGTGAATGTTTGTTGAAGCTAGATCCTTTTCTAATAAGTGACATTTGAAAATTATACATCATTCCGTCAGATACAGCTTTTCACCACCTTTTCTATAATTCTATGCATTTTATTGCAAATGCAATTTCAATTGCTTAAGCTGAATCAATATTTTATGCATAAAACACCTTGCAGTGTTAATTCCAGGGAAAAAATAATCTAAAGTCTCAAGCTTGGCATTCCCTTTCCTCCTATTTTCAAGATAAATGAAGAAAAACAACCTCCGCATTTTAAATCCATAATAATCACTTTCAACATTGTTATGCTTTAAGTCTATTTTATAACATTTATTCGAATTTAAAAGGTTTATTGAATAAGTATTCATGGTTGTATATTGAATAAATTACTTTTGTGTTTGTGCATGTAGATCAACAAAATTTAACATACTTTTGTGCATAAAACATTTGCATACTGTTTTTTTGTATGTCTTCATATGAAGTAGGTTTTCTGATCAGCCTTTTTTTTATTTTTAAGTCCATGTCCCTTTAGAACTTCCACAGACTCCATTTTTATTGTCAGTGCACTGACATGTTTCTTAAGATAATACAATAGTTTTCCAATACCTTTTTCAATGTTTTACATTCCGAGTAAAAGTCGTCGTCCACCAAGACTGGTTGTCACCCAAGTCTAGAAAGAGTTTAACATACTATTTAAGTCTCGGTTGATACACCTTAAGGCGAATATATATGTCTTAAGGTGTGATATATTTATGGGATAAAGTGCTCAATATCAGAGATAGATCGTGTGTAAATATAAAAGGGAACATTGAAGTCAACACTTAGAGGCGACAAGTTTCATGCTAGACGCAATCGTCAGGCTTGACGATTGCGTTTAGCATGAAACAGCCTGTCGCTTCTAAATGTTGACTTAAATATTCACTTATATATATATATATATATATATATATATATATATATATTATACACACATTCGCCCAGACAGAATATTGTCTCCTAAGTAATTGTGTCGGCTCCACAACTTCAGAGGCACGTGTTGGTAGTCAACAGAATAGAAATTGCAATTTTTGTTGACTTGTTACTGATAGCAGTTTGAAAAAAAAAAATGGCGTCTGCTATGAAAGTATGCACGAAGCAGAGAATTCGTCAACGCGGAAAATATTGCACCTATTGACACGCATCAACGTTTGCTGAAGGTCTACGGTGATGGCGGTTGGTAATACGTTTCAGCATTGCTAACAGCGAGGCGTGTGACACGCCACTTTCGGGCGCCTCTGCAACACACGAAATGAACAACACCTATTAAATACATAGCCAATGGTGGTGATTAGGTAGAAATAAAAAATATAGTTTTTTTTTTTAGCTGAAAATTTTCTGTCCAGCGGAGAAATTGTGATCCATGTTCTTTCTTTGGAAATATGTAGGAGGCGTTATTTTCCGGCATGTCACAATTTATCGTGCACACAGATATACACTAATACCTTTATTCTAATAAAATGCCGAAACGCGCATAAATAAACGTTTTTTTAACGCGTGTTTGTTAATTTTCCCCCAACATAAAAAGCATATGGAGTTAAGATGTTTATATAACTTCATACCTGCGTGCAGTCTTAGTAAAATACAAAAAAAAAAAAAAAAAAAAAAAGGTAAATGAGAGATCGCAGAAGGTTTATGTAAGAACGTGGGCGGTATAGAAATTCTAAAAATCAGAAAAAGAAAAAATACACGCAGATACGTAAACAGAGAAAGGAGAAATATAAGGAGTGGAATTTCGGCTGACAATGACAGCAATGTCTTTCAACATATAAAAGCGCATGCGACGAGGAGTTATTTCTGGACAGGATCGTCAGTATCTTTGGTTCGAAATATTTCTATATCGAAGTTCATTTTGTCTAATATGAAAACAAATATTGAAATCGTGTTTGCTTCACGTTTTATCAGCTCCCCGAGATAACAAAAGTTAAGTTTCATGATTTAGTTATAATTACTCAAAAATCAAATTTAGTTTTTTCACAATTTTATGATATATATATATAAATATATAAAAGGAAAAGCCAGGTCTACCTTGAATAGAGGGAAAAAATATATAAGCAAAACGTTGATCGTTTGAAACAAAATTGAAAATGTTCATTGTACAACAAAGGAAAAGAGACGGAGAAAACAAAAGATGTGAGAAAGAAAGAGAGAGAGGCGGAGTAAACGAAAGATCAGAGAGAGAGAGAGAGAGAGAGGCGGAGTAAACAAAAGATCAGAGAGAGAGAGGCGGAGTAAACAAAAGATCAGAGAGAGAGAGGCGGAGTAAACAAAAGATCAGAGAGAGAGAGGCGGAGTAAACAAAAGATCAGAGAGAGAGAGGCGGAGTAAACAAAAGATCAGAGAGAGAGAGGCGGAGTAAACAAAAGATCAGAGAGAGAGAGGCGGAGTAAACAAAAGATCAGAGAGAGAGAGGCGGAGTAAACAAAAGATCTGAGAGAGAGAGGCGGAAGACACAAAAGATCTGAGAGAGAGAGGCGGAAGACACAAAAGATCTGAGAGAGAGAGGCGGAAGACACAAAAGATCTGAGAGAGAGAGGCGGAAGACACAAAAGATCTGAGAGAGAGAGGCGGAAGACACAAAAGATCTGAGAGAGAGAGAGGCGGAAGACACAAAAGATCTGAGAGAGAGAGAGGCGGAAGACACAAAAGATCTGAGAGAGAGAGAGGCGGAAGACACAAAAGATCTGAGAGAGAGAGGCGGAAGACACAAAAGATCTGAGAGAGAGAGGCGGAAGACACAAAAGATCTGAGAGAGAGAGGCGGAAGACACAAAAGATCTGAGAGAGAGCGAGAGGCGGAAGACACAAAAGATCTGAGAGAGAGAGAGAGGCGGAAGACACAAAAGATCTGAGAGAGTGAGAGAGAGAGAGAGGCGGAGTAAACAAAAGATCTCAGAGAGTGAGAGAGGCGGAGTAAACAAAAGATCTCAGAGAGAGAGAGAGGCGGAGTAAACAAAAGATCTCAGAGAGAGAGAGAGGCGGAGTAAACAAAAGATCTCAGAGAGAGAGAGAGGCGGAGTAAACAAAAGATCTCAGAGAGAGAGAGAGGCGGAGTAAACAAAAGATCTCAGAGAGAGAGAGAGGCGGAGTAAACAAAAGATCTCAGAGAGAGAGAGAGGCGGAGTAAACAAAAGATCTCAGAGAGAGAGAGAGGCGGAGTAAACAAAAGATCTCAGAGAGAGAGAGAGGCGGAGTAAACAAAAGATCTCAGAGAGAGAGGCGGAGTAAACAAAAGATCTCAGAGAGAGAGGCGGAGTAAACAAAAGATCTCAGAGAGAGAGGCGGAGTAAACAAAAGATCTCAGAGAGAGAGGCGGAGTAAACAAAAGATCTCAGAGAGAGAGGCGGAGTAAACAAAAGATCTCAGAGAGAGAGGCGGAGTAAACAAAAGATCTCAGAGAGAGAGGCGGAGTAAACAAAAGATCTCAGAGAGAGAGGCGGAGTAAACAAAAGATCTCAGAGAGAGAGGCGGAGTAAACAAAAGATCTCAGAGAGAGAGGCGGAGTAAACAAAAGATCTCAGAGAGAGAGGCGGAGTAAACAAAAGATCTCAGAGAGAGAGGCGGAGTAAACAAAAGATCTCAGAGAGAGGGCGGGGTAACCAAAAGATCTCAGAGAGAGAGGCGGAGTAAACAAAAGATCTCAGAGAGAGAGGCGGAGTAAACAAAAGATCTCAGAGAGAGAGGCGGAGTAAACAAAAGATCTCAGAGGGAGAGGCGGAGTAAACAAAAGATCTCAGAGAGAGAGGCGGAGTAAACAAAAGATCTCAGAGAGAGAGGCGGAGTAAACAAAAGATCTCAGAGAGAGAGGCGGAGTAAACAAAAGATCTCAGAGAGAGAGGCGGAGTAAACAAAAGATCTCAGAGAGAGAGAGGCGGAGTAAACAAAAGATCTCAGAGAGAGAGAGGCGGAGTAAACAAAAGATCAGAGAGAGAGAGGCGGAGTAAACAAAAGATCAGAGAGAGAGAGGCGGAGTAAACAAAAGATCTGAGAGAGAGAGGCGGAGTAAACAAAAGATCAGAGAGAGAGAGGCGGAGTAAACAAAAGATCAGAGAGAGAGAGGCGGAGTAAACAAAAGATCAGAGAGAGAGAGGCGGAGTAAACAAAAGATCAGAGAGAGAGAGGCGGAGTAAACAAAAGATCAGAGAGAGAGAGGCGGAGTAAACAAAAGATCTGAGAGAGAGAGAGGCGGAAGACACAAAAGATCTGAGAGAGAGAGAGGCGGAAGACACAAAAGATCTGAGAGAGAGAGAGGCGGAAGACACAAAAGATCTGAGAGAGAGAGGCGGAAGACACAAAAGATCTGAGAGAGAGAGGCGGAAGACACAAAAGATTTGAGAGAGAGAGAGGCGGAAGACACAAAAGATTTGAGAGAGAGAGAGGCGGAAGACACAAAAGATTTGAGAGAGAGAGAGGCGGAAGACACAAAAGATTTGAGAGAGAGAGAGGCGGAAGACACAAAAGATTTGAGAGAGAGAGAGGCGGAAGACACAAAAGATCTGAGAGAGAGCGAGAGGCGGAAGACACAAAAGATCTGAGAGAGAGAGAGAGAGAGAGAAAGAGGCGGAAGACACAAAAGATCTGAGAGAGTGAGAGAGAGAGAGAGGCGGAGTAAACAAAAGATCTCAGAGAGAGAGAGAGGCGGAGTAAACAAAAGATCTCAGAGAGAGAGAGAGAGGCGGAGTAAACAAAAGATCTCAGAGAGAGAGAGAGAGGCGGAGTAAACAAAAGATCTCAGAGAGAGAGAGAGGCGGAGTAAACAAAAGATCTCAGAGAGAGAGAGAGGCGGAGTAAACAAAAGATCTCAGAGAGAGAGAGAGGCGGAGTAAACAAAAGATCTCAGAGAGAGAGGCGGAGTAAACAAAAGATCTCAGAGGGAGAGGCGGAGTAAACAAAAGATCTCAGAGAGAGAGGCGGAGTAAACAAAAGATCTCAGAGGGAGAGGCGGAGTAAACAAAAGATCTCAGAGGGAGAGGCGGAGTAAACAAAAGATCTCAGAGGGAGAGGCGGAGTAAACAAAAGATCTCAGAGGGAGAGGCGGAGTAAACAAAAGATCTCAGAGGGAGAGAGAGAGACGGAGAAAGCAAAAGATCTGAGAGAGACGGAGAAAGCAAAAGATCTGAGAGAGACGGAGAAAGCAAAAGATCTGAGAGAGACGGAGAAAGCAAAAGATCTGAGAGAGACGGAGAAAGCAAAAGATCTGAGAGAGACGGAGAAAGCAAAAGATCTGAGAGAGACGGAGAAAGCAAAAGATCTGAGAGAGACGGAGAAAGCAAAAGATCTGAGAGAGACGGAGAAAGCAAAAGATCTGAGAGAGACGGAGAAAGCAAAAGATCTGAGAGAGACGGAGAAAGCAAAAGATCTGAGAGAGACGGAGAAAGCAAAAGATCTGAGAGAGACGGAGAAAGCAAAAGATCTGAGAGAGACGGAGAAAGCAAAAGATCTGAGAGAGACGGAGAAAGCAAAAGATCTGAGAGAGACGGAGAAAGCAAAAGATCTGAGAGAGACGGAGAAAGCAAAAGGTCTGATAGAGATAAAAACGGAGAAGACCAAACGTCTCCGAGAGAGATGTTAAACAAAACATCTCGGGGGGGGGGGAGAGAGAGAGAGCACATGTTAGATAAAGAGAATGGAGGAGAAAAACATCTATGCTGGAGAGAGACAGTGACAAAAACTCGGAGTGAATAGCTGACAAAGACATAAATGCCTAGAGAGCCATTGCAAATTACATGTAAGAAACCGTAAGACGAAAATCAAAGCATCGAAAAAAAGCAAAGAACAGAGGAAATACAGGTACATTGAACATACACAAATTACATTAAAAAAATAAGTATCAAGAAAACCGCTGGAGAAAAAAAACAAAAAAATAAGACATGGACAGACGTATTCTTTATCTATTTGAGAATTTTAAATGAAATATTTTTTCATTTTAAGTTTTGAAACGTCTGTTTCATCGTACCTTTGAAGACATCCTTACAAAATATTCCATCTTGGTCGAAAAACATATCAGTCTGTTATGTGCCATGGGTGATACACGCTTAGGCGATCATGTATCTTTCGATACATGACTGACGAGTCAGATTTTGTTTCCCGCAGTAGGTTGCCACTTCTTTCTGCGGTAGACCATTTGCCACCCAAAGCTATAGAACCCGGTCTATCCTGCTATTTACCCATAGCTAGGGGGAGAAGAAGAGGATTCATACCTTTCCCAAGGGTGTTATCACGTAAGTGAATGTAATGGATTCGACTGGAATTCGAACTCGTCTCCCCGATTCCTCAATCCGAGCCGCTATCCATTACTCCACCGTGTCTCCCCCTTGAATATGCTAACATTAAGGAACACGGATTTGTGCTTTTGTACCCACCGAATTTCGTTCTCTAATCTGTACGTGTGGTCTTGCGTATTCTTGTGTGTTCTTACTGACAGGTGATTGGCCACCCTTATCTTTGTACGGGTAGCGATAAGTGTCAGGTGTGTAAGCTATACCCCTCTTACGATAACACACTTTGATAAGTTTGTGTGCCACTACCTTAAAAACAGTTGCGGTTATCCGTGCGAAGAAAGTAAATGAGTGGGGAATATGGTTTGTGTGTGGCCATCAGCACCTGGTGATGGTCGTCTAACAGGGTGCATCTTAAAAAGTAACTAGTATTGTACATTTTGTTGCCAATACGAAGGTTCGCTTTGCTAGTTGTCTTCATGAAGGGGCGAAGAAGTTCTGGCAAGAAACAACCAAGATTATTTGGGGCAGATGTCTTGTATAATAACATTTAACGGATTTAAATATATCAGAAGAGATTTCTAATAGGAAAAATTAAAAAGTGAGGGAGTAAATCCTGTTTGATCGTGATTCATAAATTCGCTTTATCTTGAAGCAACGAATATATGAATTTACCAACATTTCTCTCTCTCTCTCACACACACATACAGGGTGTTCCAAAATGTTTGACCCCATTTCGAAGGCCAATAATTTTGACAATTTTCGTTGGAATGACCTCAAATTTTCACAGCTTGTGTAGAAACGTTTCAAGTTTTTGTGTGTAACGTCTGGCATTTCTATCTTTTCAGGTTAAGAAATGCCGTTCACTTCAAAAGAAAAGGCATTTTGCGTGTTAGAATATGCTCGGTCTCAGTCACCGAAGACAGTGCAGCAAATTTTGCAAAGAAGGCACCAACTACAAAACAAATTAGGACTTGGCACCACAAGTTTCAACAAAAGGGCTGCTTATGCATACCTAAATCGCCAGGACGGCCATCAACATCAGAATAGACAGTGGAGCAGGTTCGTAAAGCCTTCTTGCGTAGTCCTCGGAAGAGTGTTAGAAGAGCAAGTGTGGAAACCCACATTCCACAAACAACAGTTTGGCGGATTCTGAGGAAACGATTGCGATTTAAACCTTACAAGCTGCGGCTCGTTCAGGCCTTGGGGGAAGGTGATAAGCGAAAACGTAAAGAATTTTGTGTTGAAATGCTAGATAAACTCGAAGAAGACGATTTCGATGATCGGCTAGTTTTTAGTGATGAAGCCACGTTTCACACAAAGTGGCAAAGTTAATAAACAATGTTTGACGTGTGCAGAGTCACAGGCGGCGCTCATATTGAACATTTAGGAAAATCTGTCATAGAACCAACAAAAATTTGTACTTTTCTTTGTAAATTTAACCAATAAAACTTATGACCTTCAACATAAAGTGTATTTAGTTTCATTAAGATCCATCAAGTAGTTTCCTAGATATGGGCATTTAGAATGGGGTCAACCATTTTGGAACACCCTGTATATAACAGTGTAATAAAATAGGTTCTGAAAGTAATTTAAATAGTTATCCTATTCTGTATATCTGAGTTTTTAAATGAAGCAATGTTAGAAAAAGAAATAAATAGTTTTTTGGTTTTTTTTAAATCACTTAACCCCAAGCAAGTCCGTAATACCAATAGGACGCAGGGGTTACATGGAGTGAAAGAGAAGACTGAGAATAGGAAGGACTGAAGGAACGACAAAGAGGCACATGGTGCAAGAAGACAGAAGATGGCAATTGAAGTTGCATTTTAATTTTTGAAAATTGTAATTATCAGAGAAGCAAGAAAACGGAAGGGCGTTCCGCAGGTGGGAAGTGCGAGAAAAGAAACTTGGGTAAGAAGTGGTAGTTGCATTTAGTTATTTGAACAGTAAAACGGTGGTACCTAGTTTCCAATATAGTGGGATGCATGTAGTCGGGGCACCAGGGGAAAAAGCTTTTGAGAGCAGTTGCCATGAAATTATTTGTAGAAAAGCCAGGGGAAAGCCACGTTACGTCGGTGCGAAAGTGACTGAAGTCGAGATGCCAAGTCAGGAACGATTACATGACAAATCCTTCTTTGAACTGTGTCAAACATCTTGAGATGTACACTAGGAACACCAGACCAGATATGACAACAGTATTCAATGCACGGCCGAATGGTTGATTTATAAATGTGTAAGATGGATTCTGACGAGAAAAAAATTCTAGCACGACACACTGAACCAACTTCCCTTGCAGTAGACGAAACAATTGATATCATCCGATAACATCTTGTTTAATTAATTCAAAAATAACTTTGTGGACAGACTAAAGTAATGAAGGGACATTGTTTGCAATTATCATCGTGAGTTTCATGTGCGCTAAAAAAATGAAACAGGTTAATCGATTTTCCACAGTGATAAAAAAAAATGAAAATATTTATTATTCTGATTTGATAAACTGATCGGCTACTTAAGGTTTACACATTTAAAACTAACTTTAAAATTAGAATTGAAATTAAGCTATTATATTTTCCTTCATTTCCACAGGCGAAGTTTGAAAAGAAATTACCTAATCTGTGCAACAAATTTAACTTACTTTGATGTAATTGTTTTCCGAGATATACCCATTACATATGCACATATAGAAATTTACAAAATTTACGCAAAGATGTTATTTGTTTATAAGATTTTAAAAAATAGTTTATAAGCTATGTTAATCTGGAGGTTTCCCTCTTCTGGGGAATAATGAAAAATTGTCCGTTTAGCTTCAGAGCTTAAATGAAACTCAAATAACGATCCATTGTTCAAAATGCTGAAAAATGACCTGTACCTTGTACCGCTTCAAAAAGTAACACACACCGCCTGACTTTTGGTTTGATCTAGCAATGAACTACTGCTGCCATCTATAGGGCGGGGCTTCCCAGTTATCAGTTGCTTGATAATTAAAGCGTATACGTGGCTCTGTGAAATAATTTCCACCCTACAACCCCTTTCCCCGCAGACGAACCTTTTCTAGCCTCTCGCCACTCCGT
Source organism: Acanthosepion esculentum (assembly GCA_964036315.1). Lineage (NCBI taxonomy): Eukaryota > Metazoa > Mollusca > Cephalopoda > Sepiida > Sepiidae > Acanthosepion > Acanthosepion esculentum. Next base: position 26,438,298 of record OZ038475.1, on the reverse strand, counting down.
TTTCCTGGCAAATATTCTGACGAGCTAATTTTTTAGTTCTACCAATCAGATCTTAGTTTGGAACCACCCTGCCACATACACAGTTGACTGATCAGAATTCCTTTTTCATTCCATTAGTAAAAAGAAGATCCATTCAGACTGCTTCTTTGCCAGAACTTAAATTCTCGACTCGAGATGCTTCCCTGATCCAAGTCCATTCACCTAGCCTACTTATCCGCATAATATGAACTTACCCTCACATACCCTGATAATAACCTCATTCAGTAACTATCTACTTTGAGTGACTCGTAGGCTTATATTGGGTGTTAAAGAAAAATAAATAAAATCTAATGTTTGATCATTTAGTTAGCTTTGAGGCAAGAAGTGGGCCAGACTTGATCTTTCATCACCCCATCCTACATGTACAAAACTGTAGGTATTATAACTTTCTCCAGTTAGTATTTTTTTTACGATTATGCAAGAAGGCAAATAAAATTCGAGCCGAGCTCTTTAGCTAACAATAGCCATGCTTCTTCTACGTAACTGAATCCCTATTTTCTCCCGTATTGCAAAAGGAGAAAGTTCTACTCAATTTTTTTTCCAAGGAGCTGCAATTTTTGTGAAATAGACATCTGCATGAATTCTTTGCCGTGGGACTACAATCTTAACCTAATCAAGTCAAGGACCAAGCGATACCTATTCGTATCCTCAATATCCCCTTACTACTACATCCGCGTCCTGATTAAGACGATAAACTACCCCCGACAGCAAGTCTTTTGATCAGAAGGTTTTGAGGATCGAGGAACCGCCTCTTAATTGCTGATGTTCCCAAGTCCACATGTCAGAGTCCTAGCTATGGGCAAATTGTTAACCCTCCAAAAGGGGTCAAAACACTATGAAAGCATTAAAATAGCTTTTAATACCAGCAATACTTTTTTGGAATTTTTTTTTTACCAGCAATTCATTTTGAAAAACATTATTACCATCAATAAAAATCTTATCGGCATTAAATAACCCATTGATGTTGATATGCCGTAAAACAAAGCAAACCAAAATATCACCTCCCTTCATTTATCATCAACATGTTAACAGTAGCCATCTAACAGTAGTGTCTCTCTAAATTTGTATTTGGTGAATTTTAGTATTAAAAATACATCTTAATGAAAATCTCTAAAGTCGTCAGTCTATCTTTAATTTTTCCATGAATTTTTGTTTAGCGGTGATGAAGGAGTTAAAAAATAAAAAAATATATGGAATCATAATAATTTTTCTATGGATTAATTAAAAATGCATACAATTTGGGTTGTTATATGTAAATGATTTAGTAAAATATTTTGCGTCATATGATCAGTGCCGGATTTAACTATAATCTTATCAGGTTGAAGCCTAGGGCCTCGAAATCTACAGTGCTTCCAGGAAAGGTGTATAATATTTTTGACGCTTACATAGGCCTTTCATACACAAGGTGTCATAACGCATTGTAGACTCTAAATAAACCTTTAATAATTTTAACAAATTCGTCTTCATCCTCAGTTTTACTCGAACTGTTTGACACTCTTCTATTTTCCGCTACACGTGAGAATAGCGGGGCGGGGATTTGGATGTACCTCAAAAGTGGAATAGCCTACGGCCTGTCTTCGCATAAATCCGGCGCTGTATATGATTAAAAACTTTTTCTGAGGATGATGAAATCCACTAAGTCGCGTCCCCTTTTACTAAACATATTCAATTTTCAATCTTCGTGTTACTGGATATATAAATATTAAAAATTCATTAAAATATAATATTCCTGACACTTTCAATTCAAGAAAAAGAGAAAAAAAAGAAAGGAAGATAGACAACATTACTCCCCTATTAATTTGAACCCGACTGCATGTTCTGCATAATACTCACAAGCCAAATTACAGACAACATTCTACCTAGATTTTCCAGCACAAATTTTATTATAGACTTTATTATGTAAAGACTTTGATGTTATTGCTTTTGAGTTAATTTGTTCAGTACAGCTGCTGCCATGATTAAACCACGTTTTGATGTTTTTTAGCAATTACATTGATAAAAATAACATCAGAGACTTGCCTCATAGCAGAGTTAATTACGGATGTTCTACTGGTGGCAGTCATCTGTTTTGGAGGTTACGTTCGAATACCGCTTTTCAAGGTTGGCAGCCTCTCCTACTTGGAAGAATGCCATAAGACAATCCTATAACCCCTATAAATGCCCTCTTGTCTGACTTGCCTAACTGAATGAATGCCTGGTCTCTCCTCGTGAAATAATGGTCAGTATGAAAATACTATTCTTGGGATTCACATCTCGATCACATCTGGTGCACTATGCCAGACTAAACCAAACTCAGTAATAAGGGATGGGGTGTTGAGAAGTTACTGTACCGACCAAGAAGCCATAAAAATTATATTTGGCCGGCTGTTTAAAAACTGTAATTATCTCAGCTACGAGGCTATGCTGTTATTTTTATCAATATAATTGCCAACTTACAGAACATGCCACGGGAGTGCTTCCCTAAAAGCAACAATCTTAGTGCAGGGTCAATAATTATTTAACCTGGTAATGTTCACTTCCTATCACCACTTTCATTCATATCACACATCTATTTCATCATTACCATTTTAACAAAACACTACTTTGAGTGGCTCTCAAGTCTTATATTGAGTGAATATTAATATAAATAATTTTTCTTCTACGTGGTTGTGATAGCTGTGTTTATTCATTGGCTTTATTGATCGATTTGTTTTTACGGCATTTGTGGCTTATTTAAGCCAAAAGATTTTTGAATTGTAAGAATATTTTTTTATTTTTGCAAGTGAATATTGCATTAGTAATATTTTGAGAATACCAATGATTTTTCCAGATACAAGTATTGCTATTTAACCCATAGCAGGAGGAGGTGATGCATTAATACCATTGGAAATGGTATTTGGGCTTAAATGAATATAGCTGAAAATCGAACTCGGCTCTGCGATTTCTCACGTCGACCAGCTATACATTATTCCACCCGCATATTCTTTCCCCATTGGAACCAGCGAACAAAATGATTTTTCTGGATTATAGCCTCCGGTCGAATCTCGCTGCGATCATCGAAGTTAAGCAGCGATTATCCTGATCATGAGTTAGAAGAGTGACTGCTTAGAAACAGCGGGCACTGTAAACAACCTGAGGTTTGTCTGCCAATGTATAAACAAGAAGAAAAAAATGATTAATAAATAACTGCAATGACTGATTATTTGTTTTGTGGCCTTACGCCAAAACCCAGCTTAGTAAATATCTTCGAAGGCAGTCTTGTGGCAGAGTGTTACGTATTTCCTATCGACAAAAATAATCGATGTTTGAGCCCATATAAAGTCAAGATTTCGAATGTTAATTTTCAGCGAAGATTTTATCAAGATGAATTATTGGCGCAACACCTTTTTATTTCGTTTCAACAGTGCAAGATTTTTTCTAGTACGTTGGCAGTCATGGCTCTTCACAATTTCCTGTCCTTTGTAGCTCTTAAGAAATGTCTTTTTCGTATCTCTCCTAAACACTGTTTCGTCATCCATTTACTCATGCTCGCTCGGTGGGTTATGCGTTGTTTTCTTTTGTCCCTCTTGTCTTCAATCTGTCATGTGAGTATCAAATTTTTCAAACATTCTTTCCTCATATGCTCTAGAAATTTCAACGGTCTCGTTCTAATGTTAAGGATAAGTGATCTTTTGTTTCAGTTTTCTTTAAAGCTTCGTTGTTGCTTACACGTTCTCTTTATAGTATTTTCAGCATCATTCTGTAGAACCATATTTCTGTTGCTTCAAGTCTTTTCTTCATCTATTAGAAGATTGTCCCGCATTCACCTCGAAATGCATCTTCGGATTTCAATATCACACTTTCCGTCCTTTTTTAAAAGAGTTCCAGATATTTAAATTGGACTTGTTTGAAATTTGTATCACACATTTGCATGTTGGTCTGTTTCTTTTGAAAATATCTGTGACACGTTTGTGATTATACAAATTAATATTAATTTCTGTGCCCCTAATTAGCCGGATTTCGGTAGAATTACGTTAAATTATGATATCTCTCTTCCTCTATGCCAATGAAGGCTGGGAAATTTCGTCCCAGATTAAGAGGAGACAGGAAGTGACATATATGGTTCTACAGAAGGATGCTATTAATACCAGACATAACATATCAGCAACGAGAGAATTTTAAGGAACATAAAAACGAAAAAAAAAACCAAAATGCTTGTACCTAAAATCACAAAGATACAGTTTCAATTTCTGTGGCAAAGACGAAGAAAGAGGACTTGGAGATCTGAACACACTCTAGACACTGATAAGAGATAGCAGAGGCAAACAGAAAATAAAGAGTTGATCAACATGGATGTCAGAGAACAGATTAGGAAGGTGAATAAGTGTTTCTTGGAGCTACAAAGCCCAGGCAACTGTGGAGAGCCATGATTACCCACGTACTGAAGGGAGACACTACATAAAAGAAAATAACTTCTTAAACCTTAGTACTGTGGGTGATTGTCACAGCATTAGTACCGTGGGGATTTTAAAACATCACATTTTAAGTATCAGTGGTATATCATTTAGTTCTTAATTTTATTGTTCTATATTGTATTGGGTGTTCTTTCTAGATTTTATAGGATAAATATAAAAGTAAAAACAGGTTTTAATTCAAATATCGAATTAAAAGGGGTAATATTACGAAGTATTTTTCTGCCGTACGAGGCCATGGGGACAAAAGAAGCTAAGCTATGTTGATGGTATCTTCAGGCGATTTGGGCCAAATGATTTCCTAACGCTTTGTTATTTTTATATAAGCGTATAACATTAATTGTAATAGAAGGGGTGGGAAGCAAAAGTATTGAAATTGTATTAATGGGGGAGTAAATAAAATATACATAATTTCATCTTGGTTCGTACGAACTGAAAGGGAACTTTTTACTGTGTATGTATCGTGACATTATCTCTGATCTTTCTTTCAGTAGATTTTGTTGGTCTGTAAATGTTATTGTTAACTTTTCCACCTGGCGGAGTTTGCAGGTATCACTACGATTGCTGTAAGGTTTTACTTTTCAAAAATATTTTCCAGTTTAAAAATCAGATCTTTGTGATATATATATATATATTCAGCATCATCACTTGATAAGACACCAGAGGTGTTGAAATAAAATGACTATTTTTGTAGTGATTTTATAACATATGTATATTGTAATTTTTAAATAAATAATTATATCTGCTCTACTCTGTATTGAACACTCTTTTAAGAATACTAATTGTTGGTTATTGGAATTTATTCCGTATACACCAATCCTATACTTGTGTGTATGTATGCATATATATATATAATACTCAGCGCGTTCAAACTCCGGTTACGACTAGAGCCATACTTTCTTAGGATATATAAAGCTTCTTGTAATTCTCACAAATATTATGATTAAAAATAAACTCGTTCTCGTTGTTTGACAGAGGTATTCAGAAGGCGTGAACCGAATATGTGAACAACGACACAATCTTAGAAACATCGGAAAAAAGGACACTTATTCTCACCAGGAAGACAAATTTTAGAGCACGTTAAAGAGGGTTTGGAAAATTTGATACGTACAGGACAGATAGAAATCAAGAGGGAGAGGAAAACAAGCTTGATTGAATGAATAGGGAAGCAGTGTTTGGGAGACATGGCGAAAAAACAATTTATTGAGAACTGCAAAGGACAGGAAGTTGTTGAGAGCCATGACCACCAACGACCTGAAGAAACACGGCACATAGAAACGATTCAGAAGGCTACTTGACGAATCCTGAAAATTTCACTTGCCACTTACTAAATATTAACACGCAAGTCGAAATATGCCTGTAATTTTTAAATCGAGATTACACTATGCAAGCCAGTGGAACCAGGGGTCACAGGGTGTGAAGGAATTAAAAAGGAAGCGTTATTGAGGAGTGAGGACGATAGAAAAATAATCAGGTAGATAACGATTGGCATTGCATTTAATCTTTTGAAGATCGAACTTGACTGGAAAGTAAGAAGCCGAAAGGTCTAAAAGTGTGAGAAAAGAAACTTTTTGCACAGAACTTACGGTTACATCTAATCAATTCAAATGCAAATTGGTAAGACTTTGTTACTAATCTAGTACTGCGATTAAATTTCTAAAGTCTAGACATCAGAGCAGAGAGTTCACCAGAAAAATTACTATGAAAGTAGTTATAGAAAAGGCACATGGAAGCAACTTTACGTCGGTAGGAAAGTGATTGAAGCAAGGATGCAATGTCAGGACCAATAATATTGCTGATTAGTCTTTGGATTATAGATATCTAAATATATAACTGGAGCAACGGACCATAAGTGGCAGCAATATTCGAGGTATGGGCGAATGGTAGATTTATAGATAGATTCCGGAGAAAAAAAACAACACAATGAACCAACCTAGCAATATATTCAATATAATCATTCCACTTCATGTCAGCGAAGAATATTAGCCCGAGAAAGCGCAATCACTCTCATGGGGGTTAGCATTAGCCATAATGATGAAAATCAGAAGCGGGTATCTCAGATGATTAACAGAGAGCTGTTTTGCTTTGGAGGCGCTAAAATTAACAAGCCACCCTTTGATCCAGTTAACAACAAACTGTAGGCCATTTTGATTTCAGTCGCCAAAAAATCTATTGACACAACAGAAAATGGGATAGCAGTCATTAATTTCTTTTTACGACTACGCCATAGTTAATATTTCAGTACACCCACAAGACGAAATAAAATGGCGCAAAGTAAAACATGTCTTGTTTTGTAAATTTTATGCATTATGTTGGTGGGTCATTAGCAGTGACTCTCGTAGTCTATCAAGTAGAACAGATACCGTTTCCTCGGGAAGTGGTCAGATTCATTCTCATTTTCTGTGTTGTTGTTTAAATTGCTGACGTTTCATATCGACTAAGTGTTTCCAGCTTTTAGCGAATTGAATTTCCTTCTTGAAATTCGTGCTTGCGCGTGAAAAGCAAATCTAAAACTTCAATTAATCTAGATCTCTAGCTTCTTCTGTGCTCCTCCACTATCATTTCCTCGCACTCAGATCTAAATTTCGTCAGAGTAAACATTTATTTCATTCAAGAATTTCACGGAAATCACTTACACCTCCCAGAAATATCTACCATATATTACTTAGAGATCAGCTAAAATAAAATAAAAAAAAAAATAAAAAAAAATAATTTCCACTAATGTCTTGCCATTTTTTCGCGGGTATTTCTCGGAGGTATATGTGGGAAGTATTTCTGCCACATCTTATACACGCATCATTCATACAAGTTTATCTCTGCTTGTGAACAGTCTGACAATTCTGTTTCCTAGCCAACATTAATCTCCAAAAAATTTAAATGCAATGTCAATCGCTATCTACTATCTTTCTGATTACTCTTCTCTCTGCCGCTCATTATTAATTTTTCTGTTTCTAATTCTTCTACACCCTGTAAGCTATTGTGTCTCAGTGACTTTACTGCCTTGTTTGGGATGAAATCGATTTAAAAAAAAAACGAAGATATTGCAGAACAAGTAACAGCAAACACGTCTTCTTAAAAAGGTTATCTTTTGACGGTAAGTTTAACACAAATTCATAAGTGAATGGAAAACTTACACCCGTTGAGGAGGTGATGGTGGCAGAAATTCACTAATTCTCTTGCTGCTTTCACTTTTGGAATGTTTCAGGCATTAGCGATTGACCATGTCTCTTCAGTACAATGGGGAATGTGCCTTCAGAAGAAAGAATACTCACCGCAACTGGAAATTGGCTCGTGTTCACTTTAGGTCGCAAATTAACCGCTAAGCGATTTCTGCCTGCTAGAAACATTGGACATCTGATTGCATAAGGTTAATTCAGACTCATGGTTGGTCGAGAAAATGGCAAGCTGCGACATGGATAAAGTCTTCACGAAAGACGCTGTTTTATGCTTGGTATAAATTATACAAATGTATATGTATGTATATACATATCTATGTAGATACGAGCATTTCTAGGACCGACCATAAGTTTAAAAAGAATTCAGATGTTTGTTCATTTGTCCAGATTTTGGGAAGCGTGTTCGCTAGAGAACGTTTTGGCAACTAACAGCTTGTGTCTATCAGATATACATCTCTACAAGGACATGATACATATGATTTATGATTTCCGACAAAGAATGATGCAACACCGAAATCCAAACGTGCAATGGATTAGCGAAAGATTAATTCCAAAAGCTAAATACAATAAAAAGCAACAGGAAAATTTATTTAGAAATAAATAGCGCGGAACTACTATATTGACTATCTTTTATAGAACTGAATGCTGGATAATCTCGACACAAATGAAGAGAAAATTGGAGGTTGCAGGAATATGGTACTACGGTAGGATACTGAGAATTCTATGAAAGTCCAAAAATGAAAAGAAAAATAATACCCAGAACCATACAGGGGGAGCTGAACTATCATGGGCATATAATGAGGAAAGAAGGATTGGAAAAATTAACCCTCACAGGGCATATCGAGGACAATAAAGATAGAGAAGGTAGCAAGCTACCTACTTCAAAGATTGTGTGAATGGATTGTAGAACGGGTTAGAGGAGGTTTATGCCAGGGTGAGATGCTGCTAAGGACCACAATGGAATAGGAATCTATGGAAGGCCATGATAGCACATTTCCTGAAAGGACATGGTACATGGAATAATCTCTTTATCACGCGAGACCCCGCCCCTGCCAAAAAAAAATTACTGTCATCCGCGCGTATTATATACGAATTTTTATACCTTCTTCAGAATTGTTTTTTATGAAGCAAAAATAAAAAATGTGTAATTAGGACACACGAGATACTCTACACTACTACCTGTTAACCTGTCACCTCACAGATCACAGTGCTATTAAAATGCATCACTCGGGCTTAAGATTTCTGCCAACGACAAAAAATAAAAAAATAAAAAAAATAAGCACCCCCCCAAAAAAAGAAACAAAAACACCCAAAACAAAACAACAACAAATACTATAAAATATTAATTGCTAAAAATATATATTATGAACCTTTGGTAAGAAATTATTTTCAATGTTGGAATTGCAGTTTTAAATATATTCAGCAACTGGCGATTGATTTAGCCAGTGATGAATCAAGGACACCGGTCACATGCTTGTGTCGTCACCATAAATAGTAACGGTCACGCCGATGTCTTTCGAAGAATATGGGAAAGAAAGCACGCCTCCATATCATTGCATCTTGAAACTGACTGAAACAGTTCAATCAATAACATTTGGACAATGTCTACACTCGTTAGACCCAAAAGTACGCTTTTTTGAGTTCAAGATCAAGATAACTTGTCTGCCGTTTTAATGCTATAATTATATATACAGGATTTTACGTTTCTGTTCAATGAACATTGCACTGAAATTAACCGATTTAAAAACAAAAAGAATTAATAAGAAATTAGAGAAAAATTATAATTAACGAAGATTTTTGTATATTTTTACATTATTTTACGAAAGGAATGCATGAGCACGCGAACTGTAATATAAAATACAACACCAGGCCAAGAATATACGCCAGCGATTCATATGTAACAAGCACACACGCAGAGATATCGACTCCCACCAATATGGGGGGGGGTGCGGAGAGAGAGTTTGCTTATGATTGCCTATGTCAAAGTGATTTGTCCTTTGATTGTAGCAACGAAGTACAAAAGAAATACAATAAGTTCTGTGGTGTATTCATTCTAATGGCCATTGTCCAAGAAAACCGCCCGAAAATTATTCTTAAAGCAGAGAGCACAAGACATTGCCAAACAAAAGGCCAAAGAATATGACGTAATTCCCGTTTGGTGTAAACGAATGGAGACAATTCTGATAATATTGTTAATTCGCCAACAGGTCGAATTCCATCCTCAAGAGGAACTGATATATACGATCAATCGCTAAAGATGTTGGAAAAAATGGTCGTCTTCTTGTAATTCTCCAGGAAGTACCTGACTCCTTCCTCCGTGCTTTATATTTACAAAAGATGGATCAGACGAAAAATGGAATACCGCTGCCATATGCAGACAGGGGCTGCCTAATACTCGCTTTCCAGATTTGACAGAGTTTAAAATCGTTAATGCAGCCTTGTGTCGGAATAACTCAGTTTACAATTCACAACATCTTTCCTCACAGTCGCAAGTATACTTCCATAGCAAATGTTCATGTTATCTCTACTAGTTAGTTCCACTATTTCAAACCGTTGCCGACAGGAGCTACCATTCTACGCCCACAGAGTTAAATCGCCTTCATTACCTACGTATTCCTTTGATAAAATGGAATTCCATTCAGACAACGTCTTCCTGGGAACCGCTACTTTGAGAAACAGACTCCTTCGTTGATACTTTCCCGAACACAGCAATTTTCAAGTCTATAGTCAATCGTTAGCTATCCAACAATGTTTTCATTACTTCCTATTTCTTTCTCTTACTTTTATATAACTTACTTCATTCAGGAAGTCTCTACCTTGAGGGTCCCTTGGGCGTTGTATTTATTAAAATGTAGTTACAAAAGAGACTTTTTAAAATATATCAGTGATGTTTTTTATCAACCGTACATTTTGCTATCCTGATCTTAGTGCTGCGTTTCGTATCGTTTCTGGCTTCAATTCTTCAAAATCCATTGCTATATTACGGACGTCTGAAGCAACGACAATTTTAGTTTTACTCTTTATATTATGAGGGTCAGTAGTAGCAGCATCGTTTCTAGGATGAAGCTATAAGGGGGTTAGATGAATAGTACACATACCAAACAATTGATCAACTATCCATGTGCTGGTTTGACCCCCTAACGTATCTGCGTGCGGTGAAACGTCTTGACCCTTCTATTTTTGCCTGTCATCTCATTTTTGGTCCTAAAGACAAACCACCCCTATCTTTCACACTAACGGGGTTCAAACCACCTCAACCCAGTTCGGGCGTCAGAGTTCTAGCCAGTAGATTGTCAACACTCGATTGTTTGTTATATAATTTTAATATAATAAATAGGTTAATATTTAACAAGTAAGTCTATATGATACAGGAATAAGTATGAGTTATCAAAGAAAAATTATTTGAAGTCATTGCATTATGAACACTACTACTTGTGCAAAATATATAAATATCATTCAAATATCAGTAGGCTTATGACTTTCAAAAAAGTTGGTGTGGTATATTCAGTTCTTTATGTCAATTACAAGAGGACGGCGACCGTCTCCTCTCGAATGTAATGAGAGTGGGTTACAGGTTATTAGATTTACCTGATTATAGTTGCCTTCCTCAAAAATTGTGATGAAATCTTCGTCCGTACATCTGGCGAAGAAACAACTCAAAGAAGGGTCGGATTCTTTCTCAAGCGCCAAAAGGTAAAGTGAAGACACCGGGCTTAGCCGTAATTCACACTGGTCGCCGATTCTGTTTTGTGCTCGGATAACCGTTATGCCACTGAGTATTTCCTTTGAAATGTTAATTTCCTACGTATAGCCAGCTGTTTTGTTTGTTTCCTATACAAACATTGGAAAAGATATTTACTCACAGTGACAGATGTTTAAATTACAAAAAGCTTGTCGGCAAGAGAAAGATATGTTCTCCAAAAGAACCTTGGTACAAGACTTATCACTGTGTTCTGCTTGAAATGCGTGAGTTTCAATGGAAGCCTTTCTCGTAGAAAAACAAACTATTATGCCTATTTTTGTCTGAAAGTTTGAAGTGATGCCCAAGTCATTTGCCCAAACTAACAAGTATATTTTGCTGTCATTCTTTTATCAAAGTTTTATCCACTTTACTCTCGAGATTCCTACAGAAACATGAAAAAAACAAAAAAACAAAAAAAACACACAAATGAAATAAAAAAAAATTGGAATTTTATGAAGGTTACAAAATGCAAACGACACCTGAGGAAGGCACTGTAGAAAGAACAAAATTATATATATATATATATATATATATATATATATATATTTGAAGATGACTAATGGAGAAAAAGTTTCAAGGAAAACTAGAGCACAATAATATTCAGACCCAGCAAACAATCTCTCTGTTTACAGAGGGAAGGCTTGCGGGATCTGATATATAGGGACTCCAGAACCTTGAGGTGATATGAAGAGTGGAACTTTGATAAGATACAAAAACGGTCCACACTAAATTCAGAAAAAACATTTCCTGTTATTTATAATATGCTGCGCAATATATGAGTAATAATCCGTTGAGATATAATTCAAGTGAATCCTAATAATGTAAAATTATAAAACTGATCCACAAAAGAGCTCAATGTATTTATAAATACAGAGCATATGAATTACATAGAAAAGAAATCCAAAATGACCCCATTCAAATATCTATTTCGGCCCACAAAAGAACTTATTTATAGGCCTTCTCAACTCAGAGTTGTGAAGAGATGTGACAAGGATTATAAGTAGGTCTTTGTGGGCCGAAAGAGCTATTCGGATGGGGTAATATTGGATTTCTATTCTAGAACATACATTCATACATATATATATATATATATATATATATATATATATATATATATATAAAAAATTACCGGTGAAAAGTGGCCAACCACAACTAGAATTTTTATGCATTTCACGCAATCAGGTAGTCGCTAATCGTTATTTGTAAAAAAATAGACATTTACTACTTCCTCAAACAAGGTGGGGGTACCCAGCTAGCCAAGAAAGTAATTCCGACAAATAATTTTGACTTCTGAGTCGTTATCAGTTACATCAAATTATTACAAAAGCAGCTTGCCTTAAAGTCCTCCAGAAATACCACGGGAGACCGATTTTTGGGCTTTGCAAAACAATAACAGCGATCATATATCAGTATGAAAGTCAAAATATAAATACGTAAGATATATAATCATAATTTTCTTCAAAATTAAAATGTTCATACTTTGGTTGTGAATCGAGGATTTCGTTACCACGGCGATTCCAACCCATTCATCCAATGCTAACATTTCACTGACATTTCATTCGTCTGAGGATCTCATCACGAGAAAATTATAAATAAATAAAATTAACAGTTACATCGTTCACGTCTTACAATTAAAAAAAATAACTACACTTTAAATATTGTTCAGCAAATATCATATATGAACTGATATCATATTTATTCCTTCGTATACAAATGTTGTTGGTAATAATAGCAGTTTCCTTGATGAAACATCCACTATTCATT
>OZ038475.1:26390147-26420147 GCA_964036315.1 Acanthosepion esculentum | reverse complement strand
ACATTTACCAATAAAATAGTTCTGTGCTAGAATAGGAAAATTTTGGCATAAAATTCACATTTTGAATGCATCAAAAATTTTGCATATTCCAACGACAGAGATCTATTATATAAATAAGCTACTATCATTAATAGATCAGAGTGGTCAAAAACTATATCCATTTTAAACTATATATACATATATATATATATATATATATATATATATATGTGTGTGTGTGTGATATTTTAAAATTACTTCACCCCCCCCCCCCCGGAAGGCAATAATGCCACTAAAACCCAATCCTAAACAAGGATCAAGACTATATATATATATATATATATATATATATATATATATATACACACACACACACACATTAAGCTGACCATCTCGATATATGTGCTAAAAAGTAACAGTAAAAAAAAAAAATTTTCTGAACCTCAACTAAACGAAGAATAGCCAATAAATTTCTACCTCCCTCCCATCCGAATTATAAGCACATGGGATAATGAAACCATCATCCTCAACATTGTTTCGATTCTAAAGATTATTTTACCGTAGTACAGCTATTTGATTTACAGTCTTCAAGCGAGAGGCTCACAAGTTACATTTTCAGACCATTTGTTACTCAAGAGATCTAAATTTTCACAGACTCATAAATGCCGTCCAAATGTTGAGCCATGCTTCGTAGTTAAACTTGCAGAGAAGAATATGAGTTCTCTAAAGTTAATTCCTTAAGTGTTAAGATCATAAGTTATTATCATCAGTATATATATATATATATATATATATATATATATATATATATATAAAAAGTTTGTGTGTAATAATTGAGGGGCATTGTACAAAATTTTGACAGGTGACGCATAGAAGTCAAGACCCCATTCACGTTCACGCGCAGAAAGCTACCGCGCTGACAAACTACAAAGAAACCGCCCAAAAACGGCGATACAGTTCACAATAAGAAATAAATTCTAAGTATTTTTGGGTGGGTTGGGATGTAACAATCTCTTTTTTCCCCCAGACTTTGAAATTACAGATTTTATCTACGGACTGTCAAGGATTACACAGGTTTACACAAAAATATTGTGCTTTGGTAACTTTTGCAGTAAAATAAAATTGGTTATAAATATGTAACATTTATGAGGATAAAAAACGGATGTTTTTCTTGAGGTGTTTATAAATTATACACTGTTCATTTATTAATGTTAACAACGAACTATTTTAAATTAGAAAATTATGCATGGATTAAACGAAAATTACAATATAATCCCTATTATTTATAATATATTCCTTCTTGTCGTCAGTTTTGACGGCATGGGTACACTAGCTTTAATAATAATAATTTTTAGTTATGGCCAGCAATTCTCACTTTCATTTGGTTGTCGAATGGAATCCCGAACAGCAAATACTTCGTTCGATAAATATTTGAACATACTTGATGAAGAATGAAGATCGGCCACCATGTACAGCATGCCAAGCTACACTCACGGTGAAACATAGCTAAATGTACTCAGTCCCTGTAAGACATAAATACTATGAGAAAACTATTTGAAAATACTGGAACCGTCAAAATAATGTCCTACATTAAAGAAATAGATTTTTAATCACATATAACTTCTACAAAATACAATCTACAAACTATATAATACATAATTTTACACTTTCAGGGTGAACGTATGTATAAAATATTTGTAGTTGAAAGCATACAATTGCGTACAACATATCTAGATTTCTGCATTAAATAACTTATAGATGTCGATATGCCGCGAAACAAAAATAATCAAATCTTCATTTATATGCCGTGTCCCTTCAGGACATTTGCTAACATGGCTCTCCTATCTTTTATGTTTTGTAACTCTTAGCAATGTTTGTCTTTTTACTGTATCTCCGACTCACTGTTCTGTCACCCATTTACACAAACACCTTTTGTATGTTACCGTTTCATTTTGCCTCGCTTGCTTTCAATAAGTCTTGTAAGTGCCAACTGATTTTTTTGTTCTGATTTTGAGCGTAATAGTTCTTTTTGATTCCATTTCTCTTAAAACTTCCTCGTTGTTCACATGCGATTTCTATGTTATTCTATAGAGCGATATTAGTTGTTTCAAGTCTTTTTTCATCTGTCAGATTGTTCAGCATCCACAGGAAGATTTATATTACCTAGCAATTCAGCACTGTCTTCTTCGTTTCTAATGAAATTTTCCTGTTTTTAATACTTTGTTTGGCTTTTGGAAGGCATTTTTTTCTATAGCAATGTGCTTTCGCATTTTCACGTGATATTTTCTGACATCTGTTTAGATGCTTTCCACATATTTAAATTTCTATACCTGCTTGATTGCGTTTATCTCCAATTCATAGTTCGTATCATGAGGCAGTTCTCTTGCTGACCATCGAACATTCTGTCTTCTTAGGGTTGATAATTTGTTTTCCATTTTGGCATTCCTTTGAGAGAGAAGCTCACTCCAGACCTCAATTAGAACTCGTATATACGAACCATCGCTAGAAATGCTGAAAAATGATCGGTTCCTTGTACAGCTACAGAAAGGACTTGAATATTCCTGACATGCCCTATCCTTACAAGAGTCAGATCAGACCGAAAGGGGAACACTGCTGCTACAAGAACCAAATCCTTATAAAGTGGCATGATTATTTTCCACCTTACAGCCCTTTTCTCACAGATGAAACGTTGCTAGGCTTTTGCTGCTATCGCTAGTTCCATAACAGATTTTCAAATCAGCTACAGTCATTACTGCCACGAGTTCATACATTCATAGCTATGACCTACCATAAAATGTACACAGGGCCAACATATTCTCATTCATTTCCTATTTTATTGGTAAGTAGGAAGTCCCACTCAGATATCTTCTTGAGAATCGTTAGCTTATGGAACAGACTCCCGTGAGGATGCTTCTCCATGGCCACGATCTTAACCTCTCCAAGTCTAGAGTCAAACGTTATTTGTCCTAAGTATCTTGTTAATTCCTCTCTTTACGCCATTATAACATCATTCAATAAACATTTAACTTGATTGGCTCTTGGGCCTTGTATTGGTTGAACAATAGTATAATAAATATAGATTGTTTGAGAGTTCCTGAAATTATAAATGTCCTGGAACCTTTGAAAGCTATTCTGGTAATTTGAGAGTGTATCCAATAAGTAATTCACATAAATATAAGAGAAGAAAGACTTCGTCGAGTTGAAAACTGATTCAAATGAAAGAATTCTCCTGGGAAACAATTTTCTTTGGAGGTAAGAAGAATTAAGTTATATATTTAACATGCCAGATTAAAGTTCTGTCGTTAAAGCACTAAATTAATTGATGCTAAGTTTAAATTCTAGGTCTTTCCATAATGGTAAAATGAATGCACTTCAAACATTAAAAATAGATTCTCTATCATGTTGTCTAGGACAATATGAAACCGACTTTTTTGTGCGAGCAAATAAGTTGGAATAATTTTGTCCTCGAGGAACAGAATGTATTTTTGAAACGCACACAGTTTAAAAACAATAGCTATCAGATCTATGGTTACTTTCTGTTGCTCGATAACTAAAACCTGCTTAATTGATCTCTTAGGAGGTGTAGTGAGTTCGATCCTGGCACGGTTACCTCTTTTTTGCTGAATCCGTTGTCCTGGAAAACGTAGACGACTATAGCTCTCCACCGATTCCATTTCTTTATTATCTGTGCATTATCTTGAATTCTTGGGAAATATATTGGAATGGATTTAGTTGGATTCTCCATGGTTTGGAATTCAGAATTTTTCTTTTCTTAGACTGATAGCTTACCGAAGTTTATTTGAGTCTACTCTAATATTAGTTTGAAGGGGTGGATTAAAAAATATTCATGCCTTTCCCAAGGGTATTTGTGGGAAATTGAATGATCTAGAAGTAGTTATGCTTTCTTCGCCGGTGGCAAAGAACACTGTCCGATCCCAGATAAAAAACGAAATAGATTTTGAGCGGTAATTGTTTCTAAGACAGAAAAACAGGCGATTCGTATTTTCCTTTTTGTTTCGCTCAGTGTCTTATGGAAATAATGTGACCATATCGCGTTAACTCATTGCTTCGGTACATGGCTGTCGTTCGTTAATTCTGTCACCATCTTTTTACAACTGGTGATCATCGTAGTGGTTCGAAACGCTGTATGGCTACCGTTGTCGTTGCTCTGAAATGAGCCGAGCCGGTTGCCTTGTCACATTTCGTTTCCATGGCTTTCTTGAAACCAATAGACTGAAATTGATTTTTCTGTCTGCTTCTTGTTAAAACACACACACATACACACACACAAAAACAAAACAAAAAAAAAAACGAATTAATTTTGCTCCAAAGAGAGGTTCCTTTTCGTAGTATTAAACTGCAGCACGCATATAATCTGAAGTGACTGCTTTTATTGCCCTGTGTAGAGAAGTGTTACCGACAACTTGTCAGTGAGCGGACGCGAAGTGAGCAAGAGATTTACTTCCATTTGTTTTGTTCACTTATTCCTAACAGTTTCAGGCCTGTGTGTGTACCAATTATCACCGGAGATTTGAGGGAGAAACTCCTTTTATTAGAAAATTCCTGACTTTTTCATTCATTGATAATTTATGTTCAACAATTTCCGGTTGAATGAAAAGACACTCAAACCTGCTACTTCTATTTTGATAAACGAGGCAGTTTTCTCCATTTTCTCATATTTCTAAATTTGTGATGACCCATGTGAGTTTCTGAATCGGTACTCACAACCTTATCGCACTATGATACTTAAGTGCGATTGTCCGCTGACCCTATCACTAATGCTAGTTTCATTCTGATACCCGAGATAACTGTTTTCAAATAACATTTATTTGTTTATTTTACTTCTAGCGAGGATATTCCAATTTTGGTATTTCTTTTGAACTCCGGGGTATCATATTTATATATTGTATTTCAGAAATATGATTTCTGAACAACATTGTAAGCCGTTTGTTAGATTTTTTTTCTTTCCAACTAGTTGTCATTTCTAACCGCCATTAAAATATACGCGTATACACAATGTCGTAGTAAATGTAGTAGTAGTAATAGTTGGTTAGTGCTACCAGTAATCAGCATATCTCTAAGAGCACAACGTTATGTATAGGCTCGCAAAGGTACGCGTACTGTTGCCAGTGGTACGAGCAATGTTTCGCATGACTGAGCGGCAGAGGGGAGAATTCATCTGCCAGTATTATTAGCTCAAGCCCCAGAGGGCCATCTCACCAAGCTCTACCTCTCCTTCGGGAGGGGGCTGGGTTTATTGCCCGGCGCCTGAGGCGTGCACAGAATGGGTAAGTGCCGAAGGGCGTTTGGTAAGTTGTCCACGGTACTGCCTATAAACCTACATTAAACTAGACATTATGCCACATTTCGTTGCGTCGGGAGCGCAAGGCTAAATACTATTACTTGTTATTTGGAATTTAAAACTAATACTGACTGTATACAATTGCAATCCATACTTGGAATATTATAACAGTAAGTTTATATATTTTAAAAGTAATGTCTAAAAATAAATTACGTGTTTGATTTATCTATTGCGCAACTGTTCCAAATAACCAAATAAAATTATATTTTGAAGTTTGTTATTAGCAGGAAAAAAACCTTCCCCGACTTTCGAAATGGAAGAGAATTACTTTAAGCTGACTTAAAGAGTTACTTAAAAAGCACGTCGGGTCTAATGTATATAACTTATGTATTGGTTTTGTTTAGAAAAACGGGAAGGTCTGGAGAACCATGATCATACACATCCTGAATGGACAAAATGCATATAGAGATTTTCCAGGCAACGCAAGCAATACTAATTGAATATGACAAACATTGCAGAAGACTGTTCTATATCGGTCTATATTTCTGAGGTGAGGTATTATGTACACTATTTACATTATTCTAACTATTGTCCTCATCTTTGTTGCCATATTCATCACAACGTTCCGGCCGTTGTACGCTCAGGCCTTCTTCAAGCGGTTGGAATGTCGAACTGAACCCTTTATTTCGCTCGCTGGAGTAGACTGTTCTAGTTCCACGTGCCAGGTCTAATGGATGTCAGTTATCAGTTATCTCCTGTTAATTCACCTCTCCGGGTTCTCCACTGGCTTAACCAGGTATTGAACTCACAACTCTGGGTCCTGTCACTAAATCTAACCAACGCCGTAAGGACACATGGCAGAGTGGATAGGATGAGGAGAATAGTCTGAATAATGTAAACAGAAGACTGTTCTATTAGTAAAGTGTCACAGTGAGGCAATCAAATTGACCCGGTCTACATCAAAACATACATATTTGTAAATATAGCGGTTGGACAAAATAGGTGCAAATTCCACTCCTATATTTCAAAGACCTATTATATTAAGAACTTTAACTAAAACTTCCTAATTGCTGGTTATATCTATTGTAAATACGTTTATTTATCTAATTTACTGTCTTTATCTTATTTAGTTTTAGAATTTAGTAAACTTTAAGCTAAATGCGTAACCTCTCCGAGTTCGAAAAAGGGAAAATTGTTGGAGCTCGCATGGCAGGAGCCTCGATCACTAAGGTTGCTGAACTGTTTGGTTTTTCAAGAGTGATCCATTACAAGAACTATGACGCAATTTGTGAAACAGGGCAAAACCTCTAACAACCGTAGCAATTCGGACCGGACTTGCAAACGTACCGACAGGGACCGACGTGCATTGAAACGCAATGTGGCAAAAAATCATCGGACTACTGCGGCCAAAGTGACTGCTGAGTTGAATAATCATCTGAATAGTTCAGTTTCTATTAAAACTGTTCATCGTGAGCTCCATAAGGCTGCATATCATGGAAGCCGCGTAAGGAAACCTCTTCTCTCCACTCGCAACATTCAGAAGAGGTTGAAGTGGTGCAGAGATCACAATACCTGGTCTGCAGACCAATGGAAGCAAGTCATTCTCATACAAGTCCAGTTTTTCTCTTTTTCCCAACTTCAGGGCGTGTTTATGTGTGGAGGCAGCCCAAAGAAGTTTACAACCATGACTTGCCTATTTCCAACAGTGAAGCATGGAGGTGGATCAGTGATAGTTTGGGCCGCCATATCATGGAAATGCCTCGGTCCAATAGTTGCCCTGTATGGTAGAAGCAACAGCAAAGATTACCTGAACATCTTGGGAAATCATGTTCATCCAATGGCCCAGACTTTATTCCCTGATTGTGACTGCATCTTCCAAGACGATAATGCGCCAATACATACCGCTCGAGTGGTTAAGAATTGGTATGAAGAGCATGAAAGTGAGCTAGAACACATGGTGTGGCATCCCCAATCTCCGGATATCAATATTATTGAACATTTGTGGTGCATTTTGGAGCGACAATTTAGGAGCCGCTATCCTCCACCGTCGTGTCTTAAAGAGCTGGAGCAGGTGTTAATGGAAGATCGGCTGAAACTTCCTCTGGATGAAGTCAGGAAGCGGTATGATTCCATTTCTAGACGTATTAAAGCTGTATGCGAGGCTAAAGGAGGACCAAATCCATATTAAATAAATTTTTATTTGAATTTAACATACGTTTCAATTATTTTGTCCAACCCCTGTAGGTATCGAAACTTTTACAAGTAGAGGTTTATCAGTTGATTCTTGTTCCTTCTAAAGTCTACTTCAATTCTATACTACTAACGTCTCTGCCGAAACTCTGAAATTTTCTTTACCATATTTTTTTTTCTCAATAGGAGCAGATATGGTCGCCTATTGACCACTATTGAATTGGAGTAGAGGTTTATCCCTTTTTTCCTGTTTAGGATTGGTCTCATAAAGTTTTTTCCTTCTCTTTCACTCCCAGTAGCCCGTTGTGTCTTAGTGGCATTATCACCTTGTTTGGAGTGAACTGATTATATATATATATATGCAGCATCATATAGATAAATATGGCCATACGGTTAAGTATGTACATAAGACAGTTTTATGTATTTATAAATTGTTTATAGGATATATTTAACTGAAGGAGATCTTTTGATACAAGTCGTGTCTCGCCCGGTATATCATTTGCATATACAATTTAACAGCATACATAGTAGGACATACAGAACACTCATGTACGCGTATATTACTTCGTGCCGTAACGTCCGCTCAACCTGTGTATGCATCTGCACGAACTCAGTCAAATGGATGCCTCATTAAAAACGCAGACACTCGACTGCATAGATTATCTTTAAATTATATGCCTGTATAAAAGTCACATTTGTACATACATCACCAACAAACGAAACAAAACAACAAAAAAATCCGTACATTCATTTCTACCTAAATGCATAGGTAATTGCGGCTATAAACCTCTAATGTATTGGAGCGGATATGTATTTGCACTCGTAAACAGTTGAGTGTGTTTAGTTTTACGATCGTGCCTTTGGGCGGGTAAAAATTCTTTTGCGCCGCTTAGTTTAAATGACAATTCGGAATAAAAAAATCTTTTGCCAAAGTTCAGGGTTTAGCAGATGGCTTTATACACTGAACTATATGCATCTTACGATATTGGTTAAAAATTGAAATCAGTCATATTGAGGCAGAATATGTTTTTCTATTTCGTTCAAGATATGTGTAGGAAGCGAACAAAAGCAGCCCTTATTCTAATTATAACTTAGTTTGCCAATTCTGTTTTACTTCTCTTCATATGTAATTGGCCCCGTGCCAGACGAAAGTTTCAATAAGCGAATCATGTTAAATATCTATGTATATTTGTTAATATAGATTCTGATTTATGTAAACTTATGTAGTTGAAGTTTAATAAATTTTACTTAGTTATGTTACCGTGCCCCTTTAAGAGAAATGGCGAAAAACATTTATATGTATAGATGTAACCTGCCGTAGAGCAAGTTGTTAAATAATTGTTACATAGAGTTTTCTATCAGTGATGCTTTTTACATCAGTGATCTTTGGGTCAGAAAAAAGTTTGGAGAGAAACAATCAGCAAAGAGAACGTGACCCCCTCCCCCCCAAAAAAAGCACCGAACATGAATAAAAACAAAACACCGAACATGAATAAAAACAAAACACAGAACATGAAAATAAACAAAAATAAACATAGAACGTGACAAAAAACAAACAAAACAAAACGGAAGATAAAAAAATATATAAAAACACAGAACGCGAAAAACAAACACGTAACATGAAAAAAAGAAAACAGAAAAACACAAAACATGAAAACAACAAATAAAACATTAAAAAAGAAAAAAAATATATAAATAGAACGTCAAAAAACAAATACAGAACGTGAAAAAAAAATGAAAAAATATTACAGATGGAGAAAAAAATAGGCTGTGGTAAATGCATACTAAACCCAAAAAGCACAGTTTAAAAAAAATCACACTTAGACACAAAAGGTTAAAAAACAGAATGTAAACTAAAATGGTAAAAACGTCAAAAGTTTGTAAAAGGTGAGAAAAAATAAACGAGATGACAGCTTGAATATTAGCATTGATGTCAAAATAAATCAGGAGAGCTTGAAAACAGCTATGGCTAAATGATGCTAACAAAAAAATGTAATAATTTTACATAATTCCAAAATGTGTTAGTTTCCCTACAATCAGAAAACAACGAAAAATTGTAATTTGTGATCACCCTGTTAAAAACGAGAGAGGAACATGGATTACTTTGGAAACCCATCAATAGGGAGAATACTAGAAAACTATTATTAATGTTACATCAATATGTACAAGGAGGGTTGGTTGGTAAGTACAGTCAACTACCACTAGGCTAACTAACGTAGAGAAAAACATGTATGAATAACTTTTTTGATAGCATATAAAGCCCCGTCAGTTGATGGAGTGATGGCATTGAATAATAGCATTCTTTAGTCATGAGTAGTACGTCTGACTTATTAACTGGCTATCAGTAATGAATTTTAGGCACGACTAGATTGCTCGCCAATTGAAATTCACAGACGTGAGAAAACAATGAATCATTGCGAGCACGCAAACAATGCATCGACCGAGTAAGAACTGAAATGGTAACTTATTGGCATCACGATAATGAAAGGCTGCAATGCAGTCAACAAACGGTGCAACTGGTGAGAAGCCTTACATTTACTATTATTGTACATCTTTTTTCGTTTACTGATTTGGCCCCGTCAATTTTCTAGTTGTTTCTTAAATTTAAATAGCGTTAAAAAGTTAACATTTTTCAACAAATAACGACGAAATGAGATTTTCACGTGCCGTTATGACTTGAGTAAACCATAAAGTTTATACAATGAGCGAATGAAGTGGATATAAAATTTTGAAAAATGTGCAACACTAAATCGTGATTATGTTGTAAAACAAACTTGTAATTTTGAAGTGATAAATATTTCTGACTTAATGAATTAAGTTAAACCACAGATAAGTTCTAAGCCTAGCCCTTAATGATCCGTCTCCAAGACAGTAACTCCCCATTGTATGAAAAGAGGTAAAATCAGGAACACAAACATGTATGGCAATATGCCGGAAGAATTAGGCGAGTTCAGTACCAAACCACGCAAAAACATGTGCCTGGTGTCCCACTTCAAATATGACCTTTTACAGTATCACATTCCCATGAGAAAATATGTAAACACCTACTTATAGTTGAGCTATTTCCCTACCGGTGACAGAGGTTGCGTTTCTGGTTTTCGAATCCAGGTAAAAGGCAGTATTTAGAATGCCAGTTTCCTTGGCTGACAGGTTATCTTCATTTTGAAGCATAACAGTGTCTCTACAGTTGTTTGCATCTGATATGGCACTGTGCCATGATAAAATTTAGCAAATATTAGTATCACAAGGCATTCGTCCACAAACTAGTACACTGAAGCGCATAGTCATCTATAATGATATTAGGCTATCAAACATCTTCAGCATTTGAAATTTCGTGTTTGGCCATGGCTCGAACGAAAAGCGTTGAAGAAAAACTGTACATTAATATATTCACTGGAAGTCATTAATATTTTAATTCGTTTGCATATAAGATGATGCAGTTGTTATCAACACAAAAGATGGAATCAACATTCAAAGTTCGATCTCTAACAGAGGTTGTGTTCACCTCGCACTCGTGTCTTTCCAGAAAAACGAAACTTATTTTTTGTTGTTCTTTTTTCCATCTTGATAAAGGGTTCGTCACTGACATGACATCCTGATCGATGAAGAAGAGACTGGGCAAGTGAGCATTTTTAAACAAAAACTACTCCCATAACTACTACCAGTGTGGTATTACCCCCACCTGCTGTTGTGGCTTGTGTACCAAGTATTTTAAAAAGGGTATTTGCCCGTTTCACGCTCAACCGATTTTGAATACGGAGTTCTCTTTTTAGATCATTTATTAAGCAAGACTAGAGAGCCCATTATGCCCTGCTTTTTAGCGTAGTTTAGACTTTAACATGGCCACAACAGAGCACATCCGATCGTAAGGTAACAGGCTACCTAACAGCAAAGGATTTGTGCGACGTTCCAATCTAATGTTTCCGTTTTAAATATGTTTCTCTGTTAGGAATTTTGCTGCAAGCACTTGATACGTAAATAAAAAGCAACAATATAAGGATGAAGCCTCGTAATACGATAAAGTTGGGCTTGATTTATTCAAGAATTATACAATTATTTATTATTAGGTAATAAAAAGAATGATAATACAATAATTCAAATGATAATTTTAGTAATAATTTTAAATAATTTAACATTTATGTTATAATTTAAAATAATTTTAGAAATAATTTTAAAATAATTCAAAATAATAAAAAAGAATGACATTAGGTAATAAAAAGAATGATGGAGTCGGAGAGGAAAGTGAGGTAGAAGGACGACTAATTTGTGCTCCGAATAATCAGTGAACTTACTGGAGTCGAAGTGGTGAAGGTGACGTTCATGATAGTTTCATAGTATGTTGGATGCAAGTTCGAGTCACAGCGAAAACTACCATCAATTTAAAAATATCTCCAATTGTTTTTTGCGCTGTTCGACAAGTTTATCGATTCAGTCTTGATAGAACATATTGAATTGATTACATCACCAGAGGAGTGTACTACATATTAAGGTTGGCGACTGTTCTGATGACATAATAGAAATATCTGACCACATTGATACTAGAAATATTGTGTAATAAAAACTTGTAAATTACGACTAGGTCTGTAGTGGAGGAAGATATGCTTAAATATGTGTAAATTGATAATATATTTTCATTTATATCAAAAGTAAAAGGTCAAGCTGAAAGTATATATATATATATTTCAAGATATGCTATATTTATGGATGAAATTGCTCAATATGAGAAAGCGTATATAAATGAAAAAAGTGGACACTCGAAGCGGCGACAGTGTTTTATGACTGAACACAATTTTCAGGCCATTTTGCATTCATGCTTGAAACGAACTGTAGCCGCTTGCTCCTGACTTCATTGTCCACTTAAACTGGGGGAGTGTATTTCTTTATGATATTACTAAGTGAAGATTCGTCTTGTTTATAGTTGATGTGCATTTGTCTGTTGTAGAAGATATTTATATTACTCTTGTCTGTGCGTTAGATATCTTCTACAAAAGCAAAATGAAAGTCAACTATAAACAAGATGAAACTTCACTTCACACACATTATATAAGTAATTCTAGTGTTCCTTAGCACGTACGTTACGCATGCCAAATACCTCATAAACAATAATTTTGATCTCGAGGAAAGACGGAAAAGACATAGCAGAGACGCTTCAGTGAAATGGAAAACTTGTCAATTTCCCATCTTTTCATCTATACTCTCTTTAGACATTGGCCTGCATCTATACTTACGATTGTTTTTCCAATATGTTGTTATAGTTATTAAGCTGAAATATTTTGTTAGGATTTTACATTCGGAGAACTAGCAAGGAGTTTATTAACTTAAGAATTATGATTCATTAGAAAATTTACATAGCTAAACCGTGAAATGTTCACGAGTCTTTGTGGTGTATATTATTAACGAAATGTTTTGCCTGAGAATGCTGGCAACTTAATAGGTGGGGCGACATTTTCTGAATATTTATTTAAAAATTTGATTGGCATAAGGGTATCCCCACGAAAAAAGAAAAATCGTTTAAGTCATTCTATTTGAAACTCAAAAACAATTCAATTGCAAATTTCGTAAATATTTATAATTTTAAAAATACGATAAACTAAAACAATAATAATAACTTACCGTGGAATTTTGCTAAAAAACATGCGTCCATTTCTTTTCTTAGTTAAATTTAATCTGTGCCAATTCATTAAGCTGTCCTGATGCGTTTATACATCACACATATACCGTCTACCATGAGTATTTATGCCAATAGACACAATGTTATCTATAAAATGCACGTCTATTTTAACTTTACTTTCCTTTCAATTGTACATTAGACAGTTTTTCTCTACGCATGTCAATGTGTGCATCAATATCTTTGTGAAGATATTTCTGTTTATCGAGCAGTTTAATAAAATACGTTTTCACATTTCAGTTCTTGAATCTCCCATGGGATTTTTTTCTTTCCTATTGTGTTTCGATTCTTTAGTCTTCTATATTCTTCAGGGAAGCAAACGGTTTATAAATTTATCATGCGCAGACAAAAATAAAATTTACAAAATCTACCTCTTTCTTTTATATAAACATATTCAATTGTTTAGCGCAGATTTGTGAATTGATATCTAAACTTCCGATTATATTAAAAAAAAAAATGTTGGAGCCAGATATTCAATTATACATTTTAAATGAATTTATTTCATATTTCAGCAGATGCCGTACTCAGCAGATTTTTCAAGACCCTTGATAGTGTGTTCGATTCTCACTAGGAGCACCACTATTTTTTTCCTGAATTTTCACCTATCGCGATGAACGGATGCTTTCTTAAGGAGACCCCGTGCCTGGGGCGTCTACTGGAACTTGAAGTCAAGCCAGACCTCAAGTACAAATCGTAAATACAATCCATCGCAAAAGATGCTGAAAAATTGGTCCGTTCCTTGTGCTATCCTACACATTTACAAGAGCCAGACCAGAACGAAAATAGAGTACTGTTGATTATATATATATATATATATATATATATATACTGACAGGAGCTGTCCAGTATTGACTTTGAAGTTTTGATAGTGCCCAAAAGAGTTTTCACGTCCTTGTGGGTGACAAATTATTTTTCCACGTGTTTCCGACAGAATAAACATCGCAAGTCTCTTGGTTCTCTGTCGCTATTTCCACGGAAAATGTTCAGACGGACTACATTTTTTAACTCCACCAGCTGAAAACTTCACGCCATGAGACGCACATTGAAGCGAACTAATCTCATTCTCTCTGTACTCCATTGGTGAGATGTAAATTACGTTTCTTCCTACAAACCGCCGCTTTTAGAAGAATTGACTCCCACAAGATTGCTTCCCCGATCACAATCTTGGCCTTTTCAGGTCTAGTGTCAACCATTATCTTCCCTACATATCCCCATAAACTGTGCTTCTTACTCTGTGACCCTCGTATTCAAGCGGTTCTTGAGCCTTGTAAAGGGCGTACATAATTGTAAAATAAAAAAGATAAGCTTAGAAAATTTTGTTTTGGCTCTGAATATGGAATCTAGTTATCCCCGTACTGACTTAAAAGGAAGACAAAATAGAAATTCTGATGTGATAAAACATCCGGTTGATTGATTGCTAAACACGAATGATGTATTTATTTACGTTCAGCAAGTAGTGAGAAGTTGATTAGAAGTAAAAAGATTTAACATTAGATTTTGATTTAAAACTAGAAATTACAGTTTACTTTGTTACATGTATTGCCAATTGCATGGCCTTCTTTCGACTTGTGATGAAATCTGACACGGTTCTTGTACCAGCTTTTTATTTTTTACACTTAACTGATCAGAAAATCACAGGAAAAAAATTACACAGAAAAGATGTTCAAAATATAAACAATATACAGATCGGGGGAAGAGATGGAGAGGGAAGGAGAGTGTGCAAAGATGGAGAGGAAACGAGAGTGTGCAAAGATGGAGAGGAAACGAGAGTGTGCAAAGATGGAGAGGAAACGAGAGTGTGCAAAGATGGAGAGGAAACGAGAGTGTGCAAAGATGGAGAGGAAACGAGAGTGTGCAAAGATGGAGAGGAAACGAGAGTGTGCAAAGATGGAGAGGAAACGAGAGTGTGCAAAGATGGAGAGGAAACGAGAGTGTGCAAAGATGGAGAGGAAACGAGAGTGTGCAAAGATGGAGAGGAAACGAGAGTGTGAAAAGATGGAGAGGAAACGAGAGTGTGCAAAGATGGAGAGGAAACGAGAGTGTGCAAAGATGGAGAGGAAACGAGAGTGTGCAAAGATGGAGAGGAAACGAGAGTGTGCAAAGATGGAGAGGAAACGAGAGTGTGCAAAGATGGAGAGGAAACGAGAGTGTGCAAAGATGGAGAGGAAACGAGAGTGTGCAAAGATGGAGAGGAAACGAGAGTGTGCAAAGATGGAGAGGAAACGAGAGTGTGCAAAGATGGAGAGGAAACGAGAGTGTGCAAAGATGGAGAGGAAACGAGAGTGTGCAAAGATGGAGAGGAAACGAGAGTGTGCAAAGATGGAGAGGAAACGAGAGTGTGCAAAGATGGAGAGGAAACGAGAGTGTGCAAAGATGGAGAGGAAACGAGAGTGTGCAAAGATGGAGAGGAAACGAGAGTGTGCAAAGATGGAGAGGAAACGAGAGTGTGCAAAGATGGAGAGGAAACGAGAGTGTGCAAAGATGGAGAGGAAACGAGAGTGTGCAAAGATGGAGAGGAAACGAGAGTGTGCAAAGATGGAGAGGAAACGAGAGTGTGCAAAGATGGAGAGGAAACGAGAGTGTGCAAAGATGGAGAGGAAACGAGAGTGTGCAAAGATGGAGAGGAAACGAGAGTGTGCAAAGATGGAGAGGAAACGAGAGTGTGCAAAGATGGAGAGGAAACGAGAGTGTGCAAAGATGGAGAGGGAAGGAGAGTGTGCAAAGATGGAGAGGGAAGGAGAGTGTGCAAAGATGGAGAGGGAAGGAGAGTGTGCAAAGATGGAGAGGGAAGGAGAGTGTGCAAAGATGGAGAGGGAAGGAGAGTGTGCAAAGATGGAGAGGGAAGGAGAGTGTGCAAAGATGGAGAGGGAAGGAGAGTGTGCGAGATGGAGAGGGAAGGAGAGTGTGCGAGACGGAGAGGGATAGAGTGTGGAGGCGACTGAAATGAATAGAGCGTGGAGGCGACGTAGAAAAATAACGACCAAAGAAAATATAGGAGTGAAAGATTAAAAATAGAGAAAAGAAAAAAATGCTTTTTCTATCTTTTCCAACCTACGTTTTTCTTGTTTGTCATTGCGATGTGTATTCTCCACGTCCCTTGTTAAAATTTTGTTCAACTCTGATAAAAGATGTTTCAACTAACTTACGCTTATACACTCCTGATCAAAAATTTAAGACCGATTGAAAAATCTTTTTTTTCATGGCAAAATTTTAAACATTTCTTACTTAAGGTTACTAATTTTATAATCTAAATGGTTATGTAGACAAAAAATCATAATCTGAAAATTTTATTGAGAAATTGACATTTTTATAAAATGAGGCGTTTTACACTTGATCAAAATTATAAGACCAGAGACAAAAATTCTACGAAAAGTGTACGAAAACATTCAACAGCCAAATTTAATAATGAGTTTTACCTCCACTGGTTTTGATGACTTCAAAAATTCTTTGGGACATGCTAGAAATTAGTGTTTCCATTAAGCTGCGATGAATATTGCTCCAGCTTCTGAAGATAACTTCACAAACTTCATTTTTTGTTAAATATTTTTTGCGATTTCGATAAACATCTCTTGCCATCCATCCCCAAACATTTTAAATTGCGTTCAAGTCCGGTGAGCATGCAGGATGTCTCAAGAGATGCACCACATTTTCTTGTAGAAAGGTCAAGGTCCGTCATGCAGCGTGGATTGCAATATTATCCTGTTGGAATAACCATCCATCCCCACACAAATGTTGGCCCTCCGTCAACAACGATGCTTTTTGTAGCATGCTAACATAACCAGCCGCTGTCTGACGACCCTGCACCACCTGGAGCTCCATCGTCCCTCTGTAAGAAAAGGCACCCCATACCATTAGGGACCCTCCACAACTATGATGTGTGGAGAAAATTTCAGGAGGCATGTTTTTGTTATGCCAATATCGTTGGAAGCCATCAGGACCATCTAGATTGCATTTTTTTTCATCAGGAAACAGGACTTTCTACCACTTCTCAATGTCCCATGTTTGGTATTCACGACCAAACCTTAAACGGTTCACTTTGTGACGTGGAAGCAGCCGAGGAATTTGTTTGCGCTTTTTATTTACCATGCCTTTTTGTCCTAAGTGTTGTCTGATGGTTACTGGACTGCAATCAGCATCTGTGGCTGCCTTAATTTGACTAGAAGAAAGTCCACTGGCTTTCACAACAACCTGTCTTATTCTCCTACTCAATGCCGGAGAAATTTGGGGGGGGGGGCTTACCAGTAGACTTTGCGTTTCCATAATTCGCACGATCCTTTAGAAAGTTGCAAATCACAGTTTTACTGCGTTTTACCTTAGCTGCGATCGCCCGCTGTGACAAACCTTGATTATGGAAATCTAGAATTCGACCACGCTCAACTTCGGTAAGTTTGCTTGCTTTAGGCATGGTGACACCTTTACGCAGTAATTGTTAATCTCTAACTGAACTAAAAATATTGGAATTACCCTAGATCTGGTCTTATCATTTTGATCATGTGTAAAACGCCTTATTTTATAAAAAATGTCCATTTCTGAATAAATTGTTTGGATTATAACTTTTTGTTTACATAACCTTTTATATTATAGAATTAGTAAACTTAAGTAAGAAAAAGTGTATAATGTATCCATGACAAACAGTCTATTATAAAAAAATTTCAAGTGGTCTTAAATTTTTGATCAGGAGTGTATCATTAGATTGTCGTTTCATTTAACTCATTCTGTGGCACTGTTAAAGTGGACTATCGGAGCGTGATGAACACCTTCTGCTGCTTCTGCGTAGAGAGAATTAATTGTCGGAGAGAGGTTTGCCCAAATACCCGCACACCTATTTGTCTCCGTCAGTCACAGGTCATTTTTGTCAGGTTATTCAGCAATGAAATAGAGCGCAGGGAGAATTGGATTTATGCCTTTCTAAAAGGCATTAGTGAGAAATGAACACAAATAACCCCAGCCGAAATTTGAACTCTTTGCAGATTCCATTTCTCCTACATACGCAACTTGAGATTAAGTACTTATTTCAGAAGACACACAGTTCACGAACTCAGTACAACTTCGCACTTCTAAAAAAGAAAAAGTGTTTTTCGTTACAATCACCAGACGAAGCATTGGTGTATAGAGTTACCGTTAGCTCTCCACCCCCAACTGTGCTAATATGTAACCCAAGACTGACTGTCGCGTTGCTAGATGCGACTGTGTGCCGAACGTTTAAGAAGATGCCTAAGTTTGTCTTGGTCGGCAAGCGTTGAGTTAAGAGAGCGTAAAGACGACGAGACGGGGTGCGTGGAAAATGTGTAACAGCATTTGCTAACGAGGGATTTCATCTAAGTGAATGATAAATTGAAGTCAAGTGGCAGGTCGGAAAGCATCGATAGATGTGCCGAATCGTTTAAGTTACTCAAAAGAGAAACCATAATTTCAGTAAAGACTTTAAAAAACAAAATAACTTCAAAAATATTACCGATATCTAGCAAAGAGAAGTCATACCAGGATTTATTATTGATAGGCATAATTTTAACTACATAAGATACGCAGAAGTCATAGTGTTTATAGCAGACACATAAAAGAAAACTACGGGGCCACCTATGGAAGTATTTTTGTTGGTTTCACTCCAGGCAAGGCGATAATGCCACTAAGTCGCAAAGAGTAACTGAGAGTGAAAGAAAAGAAAACGTCAGTGAAGAGAAATTTTAATAAAAGAGCAGATTTTAGGAAGAGAGAAGTTAACCATTGGTGTTGCATATAAATTTTTGAAGGTCGTAGGTCACAGGAAAGCAAGAAACAGGAAGAGCGTTCAATAAGAACAGAAACTGTTAGAATCAGACCGTTCGAAAAGCAGCTATGTGCCCACGAGGCCCAGGGGATAAAGGCATTGCCTAGATCCAGTGACTAGACGCAAATAGTTGGGAGTTCAGTACCAGGCTACAGCAGGGGTAAACCAAAAACTTGGAGAGTTCAGTTGAGGCATGGCACATGGAACTAGAACAATCTACCACGGTGAATGAAATAAAGGGTTCGGTTTGAAGTTCCAATCAACTAAAGAAGGCCGGAGTGTACAACGACCGAAAAGTTGTAAATATGGCAATGAAGATAATAATGTAAATAATGTAAGTAATCATAATACTTCATCTCAGAGATATAACAGATAATATACCATTTATAGTGAATTTAAGAAATTACTTGAAGGCAATTGGATTCCTCGGGAGCTTTCGCTACAGAACCGAACACGATGCTCAACCATTTACAGTCTTTCATTATTGCATCACATTATTACAGCTGATGAAGAATGTGTTTTATATTTTAACAGAAAATCTAAAAACAATAAAAATATTTATGACAAAATGGGAAACCAATGACAACACCAAACACAGGAATCAATCCACACAAGTCCTTGCTTATTTGTGTGATTGGAATATATAAAGTGTCGTCCATCACGAACTATTGGAACATGGAAGGATCATCACTGCATTCTTATTGCTAGCAACTTGATCGGGAAAATGAAACATTACGTCGCAATTGATATGTCTGAGTAAAAGGTAAGTGCGCCATTCTTCAGCATAACATTGCAAAAAAAAACTCTGCAAAACAACCGCAATAAAAATAATCTCAGGATGGGTGGTTCAATACTTAGACTGAGCAGCTACATTTTTAAATGTTTTTCTTTCGCGAAAACATTTCATAAGTGGAGTAACATTCAGAAACAAGGAAGGGAAAATAGACTTTAAATTTTATTTTGAAAAAAACCCAGTTTTTCTAAATATTTGCTTTTCTGATGCAGTCGTTGAAAATGAAACTGATTACATGTATGATGAATACTATTTAAAGACATTTTAACCATCACATCCCAAGCAAGTTGATAATTTGATAATGCCTCTAGGACACGAGAGGTTACGAGGGGTGAAAGAGAATAGGAGCGAATCGAAGATAAAGGACAATAAAAAATCAGGTTTGAGGAACACACAATATAGCGATTGGCGTTGCATTTACATTTTTGAAGTTTGTAGGTAGCAAGAAAGCAGAAGGGAATTCTACAGGCAAGAAGCACGAGAAATGAAACTATTAGAATATAACATACGTTTGCAACTAGCTATTTCAACAGTAAAACTATGAGATCTACTTACCAAAGATTCGTACGGTTGAGGTACCAGGGAGGAAAGATCAGAAAAATTGCCATTAAGATATTTATAGAAAAGACAAAGGGAAATGACGTCATGGTGGTGAGAAAGTAAGTGAAGTCAAGATGGCAGGTCAGGGCCGATAATATATAGACCCTTAATTGGATTTCATCAATAATCTCGAAGATATATAGCACATTCTTTTCATATAGGAAGAAAATGAGTAACTACCGACACCGAGGTTTGAGCCTGACACTCTGGTGTTATGAATATATGTTTTCTGCCAGGTGAATAAATAGCGGTGTCAGGTTACTGACTTCGGTGATTGAGTGGAACTATCCAGTCGAATTAGTGTGAATTATTGTGCGCCGATGATTTTGATTTTGATTTAGGATTTACCGGACATTAAGCCGAGCCGCGCTACTAACAAGTTATTCACTAAAATGGTTAATTATCTTTGGTTGATTTTACGTCTTTGTTCTTGTTAAGTATTTATTTGCGGTTGTAATTAAATACTATTTTATCTTAACATTGAAGTTTTAAATTATACTTAGTTATTAACTGCCACTTTGCGTCAAAGAAGTCTATAGGCATTGCTAAGAGCTACAATGAATATGACGTTATAGAAACCATGATTGTCTACGTCCTGAAAGAAAACAGTATGTAAAAGAAGATTAAACTGGGTTTAATTTAAGCTCTAAAGAGGGAAATGAAAAATAAAATATGTCTGCATGTTGTTAATATTTATTAAAAAATAGCTTTTACCAGAATTTGAACACCGACTTCTGGGCCGCAGTAAGAAAGACGCAGCTTTATCGGCCACATAAGACAACCTATAGCCACTGAAAAACTAGCATACGTTTATTCACTATCAATAAAGGACGCACAGGTTTTTCAGCATATCATGGCGTAAGTGTTGGCAAATTACTTTTGGAAAGACTTAACCGATTCTCACTCGAGCCATTTTTGACCTTGCGACATACTAAGTTTAGTTTAATGCCCGCCATAGATTGATGGTTAAGGGAGTTTATTTTCAGTGAGTATCCCAGTACTGTAGCCTTGTGTCAGACTAAAAAATTAAATACTGCTATACTTTCTGTATGCGCCCATATGACAAAGATGTTATCACATGCTTTGCTGTCTGGACGTCTATGCTAATCTTGTCTTTTGGTTCTTATACTCCCGACTATGCATAGTTAATTAGCGAAACCATATCTGGTTGTTTGTTGATAGTTCAATCCCTGGGCCCGGTAGTGCTAAAAATTTCCATACTCTTGTTCGTGAAAGAAACGAGAGCTGGGCACAAATATGTAATAAGTCTGGGGAGTGCGATATGGAATATATCTCTAAACATGGAAAACGGGATAAGAACAATCGATTATCGTAAATTTAATAAAGGAATCGGTTCGAAATTCCAAAAAGGATACAGAGTTAAAAGACATCTGAAAAAGAGCAAATGTTATTCATAGGTGCTTAATACTAAAGGGGTGTAAAAGGGGTCGGGATAAAAATATTTTTTATTGTAAAATATGTGAAATTGATAAGCTCGGGTGCCGGAAAACTTCCTAAAAATCCTCCCCTTCTATTAGGTCTCTCAGTAAAACGGCTGAAGGTTTATGGATATAAAAACGAAATACACTTGCTGGTATTGAGTAGATATTTTTTTTTATAGACGCACTATAAGTAGCCTGAGAAAACGTCACTATTTAGCACAAGAAAGTATTCACTGTGTTCCCACTGAGAATCGAACTTAGTACGAGTGGCTATAAGGCCAGCCACCGTACAGTCAGCTTGTAATAATGTGTACAAAACACCTGTACCGACAGGGTGTTTAGACAAAAATCTATAAAATGCTTAGTGATAAATACGAATTCTATTTGGTAAAGCTTTCTTGAAGAAAATAATTTTAAAGTTGTTTTACAGCAGTTTTGGGCGTGTTTCTTAAAATATAGCTACTTTAAAACAAAGTATTTTCTCCTTTTTAGGAAAACAAAATCAAGACATGCATTTATGTATAACGTTCGGTAGATAAAATGCAACAAAAAATGTCTCTTATTCACCGACAAATTAAGCTTGTGTTTGAACGTGTGCATACTACATGTGAAGGGGTTGAAAGAAAACAGAAAAGAGAAAGTGTTTTAAAACCTTAAAAGTAGCAGGGAAAACTTAGAAGATAATAAATTACATAAATACATCGTTTATTTTATTTTATTTTTTTTAAAAAAAGAAAGAATTAATAATGTGATGGCAAATTAAAACGTCATTTGCATTTCCTAATACAAGTTTGTGCGATAAACATCGTATACGTCAGTCAACCTCCAGCCTCTTTCACAAGCGGAATGCGGCGGGTTTCTCACTGCTCTGATCCTACTACCATGGAAAGTGCTCGGACGAACTATATTCCTTGGTTCTGCCAGGTCTAACCTTCACGGCTAAGACCAGCCGTGCCACTTACGTAGAACATTCCCTACGTATTCCATCGGCGAGAAGTAAGTTCCACTCAATTAGCTTCTTCCTGTGAACCAAGAGAATGATTCCCGATCACAACATGTTCAAGTCTAGAGTTTACCGTTATTTGCCCCTGTTATCCATATAAACTACCCCTTAATGTAACCCTCTGCCTTGAGTGTCCCCGGGCCTTGTGCAAATGAGCATTAGAGTAAAAACATCATATATATATATATATATATGTGTGTGTGTGTGTGTGAACATTGAAGTCAATACTCAGAGGCGACAGGCTGTTTCATGCTGGACGCAATCGTCTTTATATATATATATATATATATATATATGCGTGCGAGCCAATAGGTTCTTTTCCAGATCAGAGAAACAAAAGATTTTTAAAATGGACTCATTGCATTACATGATTAGCGCAACACGATCTTTCTATTCAAAATCTGATTTCCATTTACCATACAAAGCGTACATTTCATGCCCTCTTGTTCGCAAATACATTTCCCTTTAACAAAGGGACATATTTGAGCGTATGCAGATATCAATATCTACTAGAACTTCGCTTAGTTCAGGATCGAATGGGGTTAATAGCAGGTAGATAAATTGTATTATACTTCCAAGTGAAGCGTAAATGACTGCCTAGAAAATCGGTATTTGGAATCTTTACCTCGGCACGAACAATGACATCGATGCGAAATACTGGACAAAAGCGTCACAGCAGGCCCGCGACGTATCACTTATTTTTCTGTCTTCGGAGATTTCCTAGTAATGAAACTGTCATACACACTCATATTACATATTGTGAAGATATTTGAATAGATAGTAATATGTTCCAGCAGGAAAACAATTTTTTTATTCAAACTTATTTCATATTAGACGTAATATGAAAGTCAGACAATTCTAGAGCATAAAACAATCTTAAAGACTAGAAAAATAAACTTCAGTTTATTTAATGTTTTGATATGAAAAAGAGTTAAATAAAAGATTTGAGATACGCTAATATTTACCTAACAAAATATAGATTTAGAAGAACATATATACGCACACACACACGTGTGTGTGTGTGTGTGTGTGTGTGTGTGTGTGTGCGTTTTCCATGTCAGAAATGTGTAAATTATATATGAGAGAGAAAAAAGCGATGGATGCGTAAAATCACACACAGTCCTTTAGGCTTTTGTTATATTATTTAACCCTATAGTTGTACATACCCCTGATAAAATCTTCAATATGTCTTCGAAAAAAAAAAAAAAAAAAAGAAAAAAATGAAGATTGTTATCAATTCTATACCATTTCTTAGTGTTTACAGAAATGCGTGTAATATTCTGTTATACTAAAACCAGAAATCTTCCAATAATTGCCTTATCCTTAATACAGACTTATTTGAAAATAACATTGGTACTTGTCTATTTACTAAGGCAGACAATTCCATGCGCACACACACGCACACACTAGAAAGATAAAACCTTGTAATGCCGAATAATAACTCGTGTAGGACTACTGAAAATTAAAACTAGGAAGACAAAACAGAGTGAAATTTTTTTTGGGGGGGAGTCAAAAAGTAAAATAACAAATTTGAAAAATTGAATAATAATTTAAAATTTTAGAATCGAGATAGCATGCATTTTGTGGCTTGTTTTCGAACGCAAATGTGTTTCCGCTTTCGATTTATATCTGATGCTTTGATATCGCAAAGATCGATACGGAACAAAAAAATACTCAGGTAAATAAATAAATAAATAAAATGATTTCTGGTAAAATATTTATATATCTCAAAAATGCAATCTTTTTTTTTGCGTAGAGATAAGCTGATATTGGCAAGCACTTGGTATGACCCCAGATAACCAAGAATTAAATACCGTAATTCACCTCATGTATAATACGCATTTTTTTTCTAAAAATATAAGCAAAATCAGGGGTGCGTAATATGCACAGCTACAAAATATCTTTAAAAAATCTGCCGTAAAATAAAATAAGAATTATTATGAAACTAAATTAGAATAGTATTAATCTATGTTTAAAACAATTTTTTAAATAAGAGTAAGAAACGCTGGACATAATGAATTTGGAAAGGTATAATTTATAGGGTTTGATTACCAAACAAGGGGTGCGTATTATGCATAAGTAGAAGCATTTTCCCATACTTTCAGCACAATTTTAGGTGTGCGTATTATGGATGGAGGGGTATTATACATGGGGAATTACGGTAAATGGAATAACCGAAAATACTCAGACAATACCACTACTGAATTTGACAAAAAATGCTAGAGAATGCAGTAATGTTTAGTATATTTGTTGTCACTTGACTCCCAACCAAGCGAAATACCACGGGTGTGAAAATTAAGACTGCAGCAGTGCTGAAGCCTGCGATAATACTAAAAAAGAAATGCTGGTATTATAAAAAGACTTGCTGTCACTTGTTCTTTAGCGATATTTCAGAGACCCCTTGATGGGAAGAAAATGATATGAAAAAAAAAAAAAAGGCTTGTGAATCCATGAAACAGTTAATATCACGACAAAATCGGGTTCGAGCTGAAGTGGGGGTGTCTCAGGAATTGTGTAACTGCTCAGTTAAATTTACTAAATCTTAAGACAATGAAAGAGAAAAATGAAAAACAGTGCAGCAAAAAGGGAGAGTACGAACAAAAATGAAGACAGGGCGTTGAGAGCGAAGTATTACAGGGTGTGAGCGTCAAAGAGAAAGGGGGGCGAAGAATTATAGAGCGTGAGCGTCGAAGAAAGGGGCGGGCGAAGAATTATTGAGCGTGAGCATCGAAGATAGGGGGGCGATGAATTATAGAGCGTGAGCATCGAAGAAAAGGGGGGCGAAGAATTATAGAGCCAGAGCATCGAAAAAAGGGGGGCGAAGAATTCTAGCGCGTGAGCATCGAAGAAAGGGGGGCGGAGAATTATAGAGCGTGAGCATCGAAGAAAGGGGGGCGAAGAATTATAGAACGTGAGCATCGAAGAAAAGGGGGGCGAAGAATTATAGAACGTGAGCATCGAAGAAAAGGGGGGCGAAGAATTATAGAGCCAGAGCATCGAAGAAAGGGGGCGAAGAATTATAGAGCGTGAGCATCGAAGAAAAGGGGCGAAGAATTATAGAGCGTGAGCATCGAAGAAAAAGGGGGCGACGTGTTATAGAGAGTGAGCATAGAAGAAAGGGGGCCGAAGAGCTATGGAGCGTGAGCATCGAAGAAAGTGGGGTAAGACACAGGGCATGAACGTCGAAGAGAGGGGGCGAAGAATAATAAGGCGTGAACGTCAAAGAGATGGGGGCGCAAAAAATTACAGAGGGGGGGCGAAGAATTACAGGGTGTGAATTTCGATGAGAGTGGGGGCGTAGAATTACAGGGCGTCAGCGACGAGGAGAGGAGACTTATATGGCGTTGAAGAGAGGGAGGAGCAATTGATACAAAATGTGGGAGAGTGAAAGTGATGAAAAATAAATAGGGGGAGTTAAGTTGGTGAAAAGAATGAGGAAACCATTAAAAAACATTAGCAAAATCTAATTGCTAATAACAAAAGGTTGCGATGTTTTCAAGGTAAAGATTGATAGACGTCAGCTCGTAAGCCCGCCTCGCCGAAACGGTTTTTTTTTTTTTGCTTTTAATATTTTCTCCACCCCACCAAGGCACGGCTATAAAACCCACTACGGTTGCTCAGAGGGAAAGAAACAAAGATCAATAAAAGAACAGAATTCAGGGAGACAGAAGATGACGATTGACATAGTATTTAAATTTTTGAAGATCGCAGTTAAC
Source organism: Acanthosepion esculentum (assembly GCA_964036315.1). Taxonomy (NCBI): domain Eukaryota; kingdom Metazoa; phylum Mollusca; class Cephalopoda; order Sepiida; family Sepiidae; genus Acanthosepion; species Acanthosepion esculentum. The sequence continues at coordinate 26,393,687 of OZ038475.1, read as the reverse complement.
AAGAAAACAAAGTATTCCACAAGCGAGAAGTTTGAAAGAAACCTTCAGCATCGAACCTATGGTTAACATTTTTTTAATGTGCCATGTCCCTTCAGGGCGTAGGCGATCATGGCTCTCCATTTCCTCCTATCCCTTGTAGCTCTCAATAAGTTTTCGTCTCTCTGCCCCCCCCCCCGATCACGTTCTGTCATCCACTTGCTTAAGCCCGCCAGGTATGTCATGCGTTGCTTTCCCTTGTCTCTCTTTCCCTCTATTCGACCTGTGAGTATCACATTCTCCAAGCACTCTTTTCTCATTATGTGTCCCAGAAATTTCAGCTGCCCCTTTCTGATGTTAAGTATAAGCCTCCTCCTTGTTTGCATCATCTGCAACACCTTACCGTTGCTCACAAGCTTGGTCCATGGCATCCTTATGTAGAACCATACCTTTCTCTCGAGTCTCTTCTTCATCTTTGAGGAGACCGTCCAGCATTCACTGCCGTAAAGGAGGACAGATGTCACGTAGCACCTCTCTTGTCACGCAATACTCTGTACAGCTTTTGGAATGCGTCCTTCGCCATCCCAATATCAATTTCACTAGTGAAATTATGAGACCTAGCTGTCAATCATGTACTGCACTTAAATTTGTGAAGTCGAGATTTTAACGAGGACAATTCATCGGGACAACTAACGTGAAAATATTTACAGAAAAGGCAAAATGAAACTACGGTACGACATCGTTAAAACGAAACAAGCCGAGAAAACAGATCTGGGCTGATAATGTTGTCGCGTTATACCGAGAAGCCGCAGTATGTTGCTCTCCTGATGAAAAGCAAAAAAAAAAAAAATTCCTTTAAGATGATTAATGAAGATTTTGTTTTAGAGGCGTTAAAATTATAACCTCTTCTTAACCTAATTAAAAAAAAATTATAGGTCATTTTCGAAATCAGCTATCAGTTTGATTTTATCGAACCTATCAGATTTGCTCTTAAGACAATAGTAAATAGTTATGTCATCAGCATAGACACTGAATCGGAAACTGGACCAGTTCAAGCTTCACTGAGCATAATAAATAACTTTCGGATTTCGGATCGTGATCGTTCAAGTGGTTGTTATTCGAGTTCAAGTAAAAGGCCAAGATTTCGAATTGTGATTTTTCAAGGCATGCAAACCCCCATTTGAAGGATTGTGTTAAACGAGCCTTCCTCATACATTTTTGCCCGTTTGGTATTATATCCTACGAAGTCAATAGTCAATATCAAATGTTAGTATCTAGGTTCATCTCAAAGACCAACTATCTCGTGTAGAATGTACGACTCTCACCACTATGGCCATGAACTAGGTTAAGTTAACCAAACAATGCAATCTCCTGATCCATGTAGTTTGATACTCATTGAGTGCCCGTCAATTGTAGCCTTGTGCCGAGACCAAGAATTAACTTTATTGAATTGGCTCGCGAACTCGAGCAAATAATCGAAGTACAAAACTAAAGTAAAAATTAGAAATTCAAATGCCGATTTTAAAAAGGCAAAAAAATCCTTGGAAGATTTTCTTGAGAATCTTTTTTCTACCTCACATTTGTACTTGTGCTGTTCTAAGCTCAGTAAATTTTCAAAAGGCGCCTATCAAAATGAACTCATTCCAGAGGCAATGTCAACAGTGTAGCAAATCTTATCTTCAACGTGGGCTTCATTACTGTAGTCAGGTCCTTAATAAATAATCGAGGTGATAATGTCAATAATAACAAAAAACCTATTTTTATGAGAAAAAGGGACAAGTAATGGTGGAAACTCATGGGTCTTATATTGACTCGTGTCTTCATGAATAAATAACTAATTTCTCCTCTTTCTTCAACATACTGGGTGTGTTTCCATAATTACAAGAGGTTAATTATATAAATATCATTGGAAAAGAGAATGTATTATCGCTAATTCGCTATGTGGTTTGTGTGCGTGGTTTACGTTTCCTGACATCTATGCTTTTATGCAATTATGGAAAAGGCCGCGCATTTTATTGCAACCATCTCCACCCATATCGGAGTGGGGTGTTGTGGAGAAGCGTTATTTATTCCAATGTTAATGAACAATCCCCACTTTTTGTTTTATCAAGTATTTAATTACTGTCAGCAAAGGGATACGGAACATCTCTCGGCCCGACCCTCAAGAGAATATTTTTTCAAAGAATTAAAACAAAGTAAAAATTAAAAACAATAAGTATATTGAATTGGTGAGTAAATATGTGTAATCGAGAGTATGTTTATGGCTAGAAATGATGATTCTTGGTTGGACTGAGAAAGCTTACCCCCTTATATGTGCAACGCAAATACATCTGTACAGGAGGTTACATCCGAATACAGGGAAGTTCCTTCTAGGCCGCTTTCCTTCAGGAAATGGGCAATCATGGCTTTCCAAAACTTCCTATCTTTTTATAATCTTTAGCAATTTTTCTACTTTTGTTAAGGCCTCAGCAGACCGTTCCGTCATCCGTTTACATAAGCTCGTCAGACAGGTGACTTCTATATCTCTTGTCATTCAGATGCCTTGTGACTTAACTTTTCGAAGCTCTCTATTCTCATGTGTCCAAGGAATCTTGATTGTCTCTTCCTGATTTTGAGCATAAGGTTTTTCATTTTGTTGCCAAATTCTTTAAGACTTCCTCGTTACTTACTCGTCCCGTTCATGGAATTCTCAGTATCCGTCTGTAGATCTCACACTTCTGTTGCCTCCTGTTTTCCCTTCGTTAATGAGAACATTGTCCAGCATTCACTGCCATATAAGAGAATGAATATAATCCTGAAAAAACAAACGTCTCCTTCGAATTGACTATTTGACACTGGCTGACTAAGGTTACTGCTCAGAGCTGATACTTCCTAAGGAATCTTGGATTGCAACATTACAAATTGTATCTGCAGAGAAGTGTTTGTAATGGTTAAAAGGCTAGTCTCACGGTCGAAATTGATTATAAAATAGTGATATTGGCTCGGAATGAGAACTCGGAGAACCCTGTTCAAATTCCAGCAGAGTTCGTTACATTCACTTAAACGCAAATAACCTTAGAAAAGGTATGAATCATTTCTTCACCCTCCAGCTATGGGTTAAATAGCAAGCCTGTCTGGATTCTATAACCTTGGTTGGCAGCCAGTCTACTGCAGAAATAAATGACAACCTACTGCGTGAAAATCCTCTGCCTAGTCAGCCATGGATCGAAATAGACACGATCGCCTTAGTGTTTATCAATAAACAGATTGACTGATATAGTACCCTGGCCTTGTACCACATCCAGCTTTTGTAAATATCTATATTGATATCTCGATATATTTACATTATGCACTTAGAAAGGTACATTAATGACGGCTACACGGAAAGACAAATACATTCGTTTGTGAAGTGATAGAACAATGCTAACTTAACAGGTACATTTGCTTAGTATGAATCGATCTCGTTAAATATATTTTGTATTATTAGCAAATTAGTCATCGCAGTCCAGTATATATATATATATATATATATATATGCGTAAATTTTAAATATTCAAAACAAATGTAAACATTTTTTTTGGCATA
>OZ038475.1:26350121-26382621 GCA_964036315.1 Acanthosepion esculentum | reverse complement strand
GTTTACAGATAGTACTTCTTAGCTAAAGCTGCAAGCCCCCAAACTTAATTGGACCACGAATAAAACAAGAAAAAAAGAAAAGAAATTAAATCTAAGTTCATTAATTCATTTATTGTAAAGGAAAAGTTTAGTTCAGAGCAGATGGAACTTTTTTGAACGTATATACTCTTATGTGACCTTTCTCATGGCATATGAATATATATTATAAATAAATAAATACAATTTCTAAGTTAAAGATAGTGTTTTAATCATTTCATCCCAATCAAGGCCATAATGCTACTAAGATGCAAAGAGTTATTGAGAATGAAAGAAACTTACAGGGAAAGAACCATAAAAGAATAGAATTTAAAAAGACAGAAGATGGCGACTAACGTAGCATTTAAAATCACAAGGTGTAATATTTTCATGTTTCTTTCTTAATAGATCAGTGTATGAATGAATGCTTAAGTTGTTGGTTTAACAGTGCGTGTCTGTTAGCTGATTAATCTTTTGAAGGCCTTCCTTTTAGTATTGATATAGAATGTGAAGCAATTATAAATTATGTCTGTTAAACCAGAGATGTTTTGTTTTTGCATAGTCATATTGCTTCGTATTTATAGTTTCATGTTAAAAATTTGACAGAGACAAGTATTTTCTCATGCTAAAAAAGAGAAATAGAGCGATATATATATCGAGAGAGACAGATAGATTACATATATGAGAGAGATAGAAATAAATAAAAAGAGATATATAGGAAAACAGCTATAGAAAGAGAGAGATAGAAAAAGCGTAAGTAAACATTTATATCTATCTATGTATGTATATTTTTCAAATAGCGAGAAAGTGCAGTTCATCTCTCTAACCGTTGTCGTTGGTCGGCTGCAAATCTCTCATAGGCTTATAAACGGATGCATTTTGTCCCTGCTTTTTGAGATGTTATTGTCGAGTTCTTTTCTTTCTAAATCTACTTCTTACACGCATGCAAGCGATCGTCTCCCATTGCTGTGGAAGCCGGATCGCGCGTGAGTGCGTTAATTCTTCAACAGACATGGAAATAAATGTGGTCGAAGGCGGTAGTCATTACTTGTGTGTGTGTGTGTGTGTGTGTGTGTAGTACCAGGCGGCCAAACATGCTCGCTTGCTGGTAGTGCTTTGTGACTGTGTGTTCGTCAATTGTAACCTACGCATCAGAACTGCCGAAGTTATGAATGTTGTATTGGAGATACGCTTCTGAAAATGTATTAAAACGAAATCCGTCTTTTTTAAAAACCTGTCTTAATAAAACTAATCGTGAAATAAGAGTTCGTTTTCTTTAAAAATACGAAACACGATTTTCCGTTTTAATTTGTCTGATTTATTTACAAAGCAAACAATTTCCTTTAATCTGTGCGTATGAAACTCAAAATTAAATATAAGAAAATACAACTATTGTTTTTTTTCCCATTAATTTAACCCAGTATACTAACCCTTGATTTAAAGAGGTTAAAATTAATGCGTTCAGGAGAGCACCCACGTGGGAGTGTGTTCGCCAAAGTGGCAGTTCTTGGAGAAAAATATGTCTGAATGGATAGATCTTTCTTATATTAGGAACAAAAAGGAAATAAGGATGATTCAACTCTATGGAAGTAACATCATGTATCATAGCAGCAAAGATCTGAACTGGTGGAACTAAAAGAATAAAGCTTATCCGAATCGAGGTCTTAATAACTCATCAGAGCTAGTTTTCTAATTCCTAAGCTTAGCTAGTTGCTATAATATAGGATTTTACAAGTATAAAAATGTTTAGTCCATCTCAAGTATATTCAGTCTTCAGGCATTTGCTAACACAGAGTTTAGGCTGAATCACTTAATTTGATTTAGTGATTGCAATGGAAGCAGGATTCGTTATTCCATATAAACTTTCATGCGAGACAAAATATTCAGTGATATTAACTTGTTTTTTTTCCCAAGTCCTTCACTGTATCATATAAAGTAAAGTCAACAGTTATGCATGTGATATAAATCATACAACATTTCTCTATATATCAATGGATAACGAGCAAATCTTGGAGATCGTTGTAATAACTCTGAACCTCAATGAATATGCTATACTTACGGCTTTGTGTCGCATCAAATTAAGCTTATAAAAGCCTGCAAAATAAACCCTTAAACTCAGTTTATTCACGCTGTCACATTTACAGTTAGTTCTGGAGTATCCAAAACGATAATTCAAAAATTGACTGTCGTAATGTTTTTTTTTTTTAAAAAAAAAAAAAAAAAAGAAAAAGGATTCTGTAATTTTTAAGTCGTGTCGTTCTTAAGTTATAAGGTATTCTACCAATCTTTAAATCAACCATAATAAAGCGGTTCTTCAGTACCTAACCCAATGGTATTTTATTTTACTTTTGGTAATTTGGTTGTTTATTACATCGCAATACCACTATCAAAATGTAACCAGGCAGTAGTGTTACAAATAGTAACCTATAATATTTTTTTTTTTACTAATTTCAATACTGTCAGAAAACAACACTACAATAAATTTAATAATGCACTTCCGTTGCAATGACATTTTAAAATGTTATGAAAAGTTTCCTGTTGAGGTCTCGGCCTAACCAGTGTTCCAAAATATGGCTAAATGATCTTGCATAAGAGGAAAAGCTACTTGGTCGGGCCATGATCTTTCCAGTACAACATCGTCGTATTAAAATTGGTTGGTGAATTTACAGATTGTTTAAAATAGAGAATCCTCTATAAAAATCATATAAGAAAAGAATTATAGTTTTAAAAATACAATTGAACGCTCATAAGATTGAAAAAAAAATGAAAATCAATCAATCAAACTGTCCAGTATATTTAGTTATTGACAAGATTAAAAAGCATTGAATGTTAGGATTCAACTACGAGGTTTTGAAAGAGTTATATTCATTAATTTCTCATCAGGAAGTTTGGGTCGAATGAGAATAGATCGACAGAATGATATGAAGATTCAAGTTAAACGTTAAGTATATATATATATATATATATATATAATGTCCAGGTAAGATGAGAACAAATAGAGTACAATTCCAACGTTCGTAGATTGAATTAAAAAGAGGGCTCAATACAGAGTAGAGCAATATTATTTATTTTAGGATATTAAAACAACATGAAAACATCGATACACGATTGCAGTCTTGTTTCGACACATATCAATGCGTCCCCTCTGTCTATTTTTATGTTTTAATGCGTCTATATATATATATATATATATATATATATATATATATATATACCACATGAGGCGCTCTGAAAGTAATAAAGAAGCGGATGGTGGTGGTATTACAATAGAGGTTGAACTTTTTCGCCAGTAGAATACAACCATTTTTTATCGTCTGACAAAATTTCGTTATGAATATACGTACAAAATAGAGATATCACAGTGAATTCTTTCATCCAGAAAAGAACTTACATCTACTGATATTTATGAAAATTTACGGAAACCAAACAAGGGATACGAGCACAGTTAAGCAGTGGGTAATGCGGCGACAATGATATGTGAGACAAGCCACCATTATTTGCGGAACTGCTCAGCTGTTAATCCAAGAAATGATATTTATTTGGAAATGTATAGCCTATAGTGGTAAATATGCGGAAAAATAGGGCTTCATAACCGAAATCCTAATCTATACAACAGTCGTTTTGTTTTTCGTTTCAAGTTAAATAAATAGGAAATATTACTTTGAGAGCACTACTGTTTATGCGTGTCTGCGCAGACACTCACATACACACACACACACACACACACACACACACACACACACACACACACACACACACATATATATATATGGCTAAAAAATTTACATCTACTAAAAGGTCCACATAGTATCTTCATCTAATTGTACTGCTATTTGTCGATGTTAAAAGTTCATGGAAATTCACATTCAGCCCCATATCCTGTGTGTTAACGTCTGTGTATTGGATGCCGCAAGTGAAAACAAACGTTGCGTAAGGCTTCATCGGAAGCCATCAAAGACAGACCAGACAAAGAAGAAAGCCCCTGACTGTAGCCTGTGAAGAACTTCGCAGATTTGGAAAGTGGATTATTCCACTGAGTGATTCACTCGCTTCCTTTTTCTCGGATAGTCAGATGAATGGACCATATTATGGCGGATGCTTGAGAATTTGACGCTTGGTGAACTGACCAGCGATTCAACAAGACTGACCTGTACACTACCCCGTCTAGTATTTTATGAAATTTAAGTAATTTTACATTATATTTATTGTGATACAAAGTCAACCAGAGTATTTGGCTTTTATAGTCTTACAACCTACATAACACTGTCTTTCTGTTCTCTCTCTTAAGTTCGTGTGTGTGCGGGGGGTGTATTATTCAGTTGTATGCATATGAGTTTGTGATCCTACGTTTCGCCCTTTTGCGATCAGCAGTCAATTGTCTGATGATCGCAAAGGTGTGAAACCCGGAGTCACAAACTCATATCCATACAACTGAATATGTTAGCTTTATTGCTGATATTGAGTACTTTCCAATACGTACTGCGCATATAATATATATATATATATATATATATATATATATATATATATATATATATATAAGAGAGAGAGAGACAGACAGACAGACACACTTCAAAGGTTATTTTTAGTAGATGCCTGTGTTTGAAATAGAAGCTCCGTGTATTATGTCTATCATCCCGTGCACTGGAGAAAACTTACTCGCCGGCAGGATATAAACCAGTGTCCCTCTTTTTAAGAGAAACCACACTGTGGGTCGAAAGCTGCAAGAAAGCTTATTTTTGTTTCAGTTTTCTCATGTGCGCAGACCAACAGACGTAAAAGCAACTATAAAAACGGTCTATTTCAAACATGGGTCTCCACTAAAAATAACATTTGAAGTATTAAAAATGTCGGATAAAAAGTAAAGCCTTTAATTCTTTAGAAGACACACACACACACACACACACACACACACACACACGTGTGTGTGTGGAGGGGTGTACAAAAAGAGAGATAATACATGTTTAGTAGTTTAATACTAATAATGAAGTCAGATTTCAGAATGTATAGGTTTCCCTACTGCAGAAAGAAAACTTAGCTTCTTGGAAAGGATTTCACTTTACACCTTAAAAATCATTTGACGAATTCTCTAATTCATCCTTCTTCACCTTCTCACGTGATGACCCTCACGTTGGGCATTATTCCTTACCCCACTAAACTCTTTAATCAGTAACTTGTAGATTTCAATTGCTGTGCTAAATAAAGTTTAAACACTTCTCGTCTCTCTGTGTGAGAAATGAAATGAGTAAAACGTGTTATATGCAGAGAGCAAGTAAATTTAAACCGAATGTGATGAATGAATGCAAATGAACGAGTCGTTTGTTTTTACACATTAATTCGTCGCACATACTACAAATAAACGAACAGGTCTTGTTAAAGTAGAATATATAGAGAGAGATTATGAACTAAGGAAAACTAATTTTGTATGACTAGGATTAGAATAATACTAAATTAAAACATTTATGAATGAATTAGGATTGAATTGCGATACGTGCACAGGATAAGAGAAAGGTATAAAAACAATCAGCGAGAAAAGGACCAAAAGGGTAATATTTTGGAAAAAAACAGAGCGAACCAAATATGTGTGATGAAGAGAGAGAAATGAAAAACCTAAATAAAATAAAAAGGAACATAGAGAAAACATCCAAAGTACGAAAGAAACAGAGAAATGCACTTCAAGTAAGACAGGATGAGAGAGAGGAACGAAGTAGCAGAGAGAGATAGAGAGAGAGGGTAGATGCAAGACACTACCCCAGAGAGAAAGAGAGAGCACAAGACAACGCAAGTATTACAGATAAAAGGGCTGTGGATAAAGCCACTGCAAATAGCAGAGAGAGATGAAGAGGGGATAAGGCTGCAAGTAGCACATCATGATGCTAGATACTGCATGTAACACCCCGTGATAGCGAGGAAGATATATTGTACCATTAAGAAATAGGAAGGCACTGCAGGTCATAAATGTGCGAGAGAAAAGGTGGGAAATTACAAAGGTAACTCAAAGGGAATACCAAAGTATGTGGACTAAGAGAGTGTGATGCCAAAAGAATGCATATATCATAATAAACATGTAACACACAGAGAGAGGAAGGAAGACACTGTACGTAAACAAAACTGGAAGAGAGCAAGATATTGACGACAATGAAAGAGATAGGATCAAAAGAGAAAGTGAGAGGCAATGAAAGAGATAGGATCCAAAGACAAAGTGAGAGGCAATGGAAGAGATAGGATCCAAAGACAAAGTGAGAGGCAATGGAAGAGATGAGAGCCAAAGACAAAGTGAGGGGCAATGGAAGAGATGAGAGCCAAAGACAAAGTGAGGGGCAATGGAAGAGATGAGAGCCAAAGACAAAGTGAGGGGCAATGGAAGAGATGGGAGACAAAGTGAGGGGCAATGGAAGAGATGGGAGACAAAGTGAGGGGCAATGGAAGAGATGGGAGACAAAGTGAGAGGCAATGGAAGAGATGGGAGACAAAGTGAGAGGCAATGGAAGAGATGGGAGACAAAGTGAGAGGCAATGGAAGAAATGGGAGACAAAGTGAGAGGCAATGGAAGAGATGGGAGACAAAGTGAGAGGCAATGGAAGAGATGGGAGACAAAGTGAGAGGCAATGGAAGAGATGGGAGACAAAGTGAGAGGCAATGGAAGAGATGGGAGACAAAGTGAGAGGCAATGGAAGAGATGGGAGACAAAGTGAGGGGCAATGGAAGAGATGGGAGACAAAGTGAGAGGCAATGGAAGAGATGGGAGACAAAGTGAGAGGCAATGGAAGAGATGGGAAAGACAAAGTGAAGGGCAATGTAAGAGATGAGAGACAAAGACAAGGTGAGATGCAATGGAAGAGATGGGAGCTAAAGACAAATTAAGAGGCAATGGAAGAGATGAGAGCCAAAGCCAAAGTGAGTGGCAATGGAAGAGATGGGAGCCAAAGACAAAGTGAGTGGCAATGGAAGAGATGGGAGCCAAAGACAAATTGAGTGGCAATGGAAGAGATGGGACAAAGTGAGTGGCAATGGAAGAGATGGGAGCCAAAGACAAATTGAGTGGCAATGGAAGAGATGGGAGTCAAAGACAAATTAAGAAGCAATGGAAGAGATGGGAGCCAAAGACAAAGTGAGTGGCAATGGAAGAGATGGGAGCCAAAGACAAAGTGAGTGGCAATGGAAGAGATGGGAGCCAAAGACAAATTGAGTGGCAATGGAAGAGATGGGCGCCAAAGACAAATTAAGAAGCAATGGAAGAGATGGGAGCCAAAGACAAAGTGAGTGGCAATGGAAGAGATGGGAGCCAAAGACAAATTAAGAAGCAATGGAAGAGATGGGAGCCAAAGACAAATTAAGAAGCAATGGAAGAGATGGGAGCCAAAGACAAAGTGAGTGGCAATGGAAGAGATGGGAGCCAAAGACAAATTAAGAAGCAATGGAAGAGATGGTAGCCAAAGACAAAGTGAGAGGCAATGGAAGAGATGGGAGCCAAAGACAAAGTAACAACAAACGTCTTGGGCTCCAGAATCTAAGTAACAATGTCGGAAGCAAGACATACTGAGGCACGGATGAAGACAATCTAAGATATTAAAAATGGCTAAAAACCATTGATGGCAAAATGGCACGGTTAATGGTTCCGACAAAGTAGTTGGAACAATCGATATTTGTGCAGAGTTATTTTCTGGATCTTTTTGAATGGTTTCGAAAATACTTGCTAAGAAAACGGGTTGGCTTTGGATTTGCCATTCACCCGTACTTCTATCTTCGACACGTTCGAAATCCTCGAATCATCTCGAAACAAAGACCTTTATCGTGCAGGTTGGCGTATGCTTTTGGCCAAAGCTTAATCTGTATAAAATTAAATTTTCTCTATTGGTTATTGGATACATTTAGCTATTTATAGCACTTCACTTTTTCTTTCAATTATGGATAGGTTGTAAAATATCCAATTTAGGAGACTGATAATAGGGATGAAATTCTACATGTAGCAATCGTGCTTGGCCGACTACGTAAGACATTTTACATAACGTTATCTTAAAAACAATTTAACCCAATAAAAAGATGTGCGAATTCCGTCGTTAGCATCAGGTCATGATGAAATAACTACATCATAGATCATATCCTAGCTGAAACGTTTGTTTTAAGTTTTCGAATTAACATTGTAAATCCAGGTTCCCCGTGTTTTACAAACGCGAAGTGCACCGAGTAACTAAATGGGGAAGGGATAGAATTCGAAATTTAATTAATATAGCAGTCAAAGACAATTTAACTAGACTCTCTAAAAGAGAATTGACTGCTTGCAAAATTTAATGAAGCAAACAATTTCCTCTATGAATTGTCGAAAATCGTTCTTCGCAGTGTCCAAGACTTGTTCACTTTACGTAAATTTGGTTAGAGCCTATCAACAATTTAAAAATATTTGTGCCTATGACGAAGGTTGACCAAAATGTAACTACTTATAAAGAGTATGAGGAGTAAATGTACATTCACTCCAATAAGGACAACGGAAGATGATATATTTTCATTCTATTTCAATATCTGTCTATGCTGCGCCTATAAAAGCAAGACAATCTGAATGTATTTACACTCTGGACAAAAGACTTTAGAGCAGAGCAAATACACTTCGATAATGTTTTATTTAATGGTTTGATTCAATTCATCGTACATTGGATCTTTGCTAGCGCTCGTTATATCTGAATGCCACAAGTTGTTTAGAAAGTTTCGTCATTTTCCTTTCATTGTTACAATACAGTCATCTTTGCTATTTGCAGTCCCCCGTTATCAGTTATCTTTTACAAATAGAGTTCTTTATGCAAGACGAAGATAAAGAGATGCTTTGGCGCAGGCAAATCACTTTCAATTCACGTGTACGCCTATCAGGATTTTACTTTTCTTCATATTTAAATTTAATATATTCAAATATAAAATTGTTTTTATAGCGACATTTTTGGAATATTATACAAGAGATTCTCATAATTTTACTATATCTTCATCTATTTCTCTGAGAACATCAAACGATTTTGCAATATAACAGGAAAAACGAATCAAATATTTAGTCAGAAAATGAGTGGAAGAAAAAAGTGATTCTGATAAAGAAATTCTGGTATGAATTTATGCAAGAGGAATGTATCACCGGACAGAATTTGGGCATCGAGACGTAAAAGAGCATCCAGATTTCGATAGCTACAAGTGCCAAACTCACTTTCAATGCACACGCACATATATATATATATATATATATATATATATATATATGTGTGTGTATGACAGAAGCAAACGCATCTTTTGTTCTGCACAAAGTGTATATGCTTTATTTTATAGAAAATTGTTAAAAAACCCTGTTTACAATTTCAAGGACAATGTCGTTTTATTTGACAAGGCCTTTTGTCAATACTGGGAAACGAGCACTTTGAAGAGAAAGAACTATGTTTTCTAATATGTCGTAAATGGTTACTTAGTCTTGAATTTATATGTATACCATTTTCGATATTTAAACATATTTGAGAGGAAAATTTACTCCTCCAGATCGGTTCATTACGGCTTCAATTTAATTTAACAAATCTTAAGATTTTTAAATCAAAAAAGATTAAAAAAAAAAAAATCGACAGTTCGTGCATACTTACAAAATATACCATATATGCATTGTAAATAAAATTTGTATATAAATAATACAGCTATTGATCTTTGAGCGGAGAAAAGGTTGAAGATTTTAAATTTCTTTTTTTTTTTTTTAATTACTTTTAGCGTTAAATTCTTGAGATCTTTTTTTTACTATTTTATTATGGTTAATCGATATTCAGTAGTCGGATTAAAAGGATTGGAAATTTGAAAGGATAAAGGAAAATACAGATAATCTGATTTCAAAGACGCAAAGTCATACACAATTTTCTCACCTCTAATAATAATAATAATAATAATAATGATAAACAGCTGTTGAATATGTAAGCCCATACAATCAAATCCCGTCGCTTCGGAGTTAGGTAAGCGCAAACGTGTTTGGGTATGTCGAGTAAACAATTAAATTTCTTATTCTTCATATTGAGGATTAAAAGAATTATCTCAAATGATCGAAACGTTGTGTAGGACAAAAACAATCAAGATACGGACGAGAAGTCAAATTATTCATTCACACCCGATAAGAATTCTTGCTAAAATTAAGCGACAAATAATACTTCGAAATGAATATTTCATTTATCTAAGCTGGTCCCGATTGACCATATCAAACCGCAATGAGGGACGAAAAATAAATTCCTTCAAGCAGTATTTAAACTACTAAATGCTGCTCAAAAAATAGAAATATCATAAAATAAGTTACTTATAAATTTAAGCCAAGAATCAAAATTAAATTTACTGTGTTTAGAGAAAGCAACAGTGAAGATTAAAAGAGTAATTCAATATAGAAAGGGTTTGTTTTTTGATGTTTCTATTTGATGTTAAACTCTTCTGATACTACTAATCTATATACTATAGACTGATCAGCTTCGACACAAGTCCATTATTCAACATATACAGTTTTTTGTTTTTCTTTTTCAAAGGTAAATGTATACTACTAGAATACGGCACAAGACTGTATAAATATAAACACATTAAATAATGCTCTTTTTAAATAAAAAAAAAGAGTATAAAATTGAAACTTTGATCTAGACAAAGATATATCAAACATGCTAGCAACAAAATTAACGTGGTCATGTAAGTACAATTTTTACTGCCTCTACTTCGATAGAAAAAGTTAAATTTTAACGGGTTTAATTTAATACATTTATATATAAAAAAGCAATTTTTGGGATGACCAAGTTAAATGTAGTTATCGACATTAAAGAATTTTAAACACATATACAGGAAACTATAGATTCTTCAAAATATATCTATGAATGATGCTTATGCAAAGAAAAAAAAGCGCAGTTCAAGCCCAAGGAAAAAGCCATACTTTCATATGCTGATTTTCAAAGTAGGGATATCTAAGAGAAATTGGAAGAATAATTTGGCTTCTACTTTGTACTAGGCTAAGTTAGCAAATACCTACGTTCATGAACAAAAGATTAACACTGAAAATATATAACTAGTTGATGTAATTGCTATGTAGGCTCCTGGGAGATATATTAATAATAATAATAGGTATCTAAAAACATGGAATAAATATTTTCTGAAGTAACAGTATACGTATATATTTCCTTTTAATATCTACCTTGCAAATAGAAAAATACACTGTCTACATAGGTTTGCTGGAAAAAGCGAGTTTACCACGAGCACAGGTTGAAAATAAGTTTTAGCGGTTGCTTTTCTAACATAGGTCAGTCTATGCGAAGCTTTATCATGACATTACATAATATTGTGTTACTAATTCTAATATACGAATTTGGTAATACTCAAGCTACAAAACATGCACTTCATATATGTCAATATGATCGTCTGGAAATTCATAATTTTGAGATCAAATCAGAGTAAAGGACAGGATTTTTATTGGCGATTTTTAGGTGTAACCGAGCATTCATCTCTATGCTTTAGTACATATATTTATATGAATATATTTTGTACATTTAGTAAATTTGCAGTGTTGTGTGTGTATATATATATATATATATATATAAATGTGTTTATTGTAATAATAATAGTATTCTTATAATTCCAGTATAAGGAAAGTAAACAACAGCGTAATATGCAAAAAACTGACTTTATAAAATTTTACATGGGGTAGGAACTGCAAGACCCATAATGTGTGTGTGTGTGTGTTTGTGTGGAAGCGAACTCCAACTAAGGTCTCACACCTGTGAGGAACAACATTATCACCGAGTTCTAACGAGAACACTGTCAGAACGATCTTTACTGAAAGAATTTCCTTTGACAATGTTTGATTTTTTATAGGAAGTCAGCAGATAAATTAAGTGTAGTTACTAGAAAAAAGGAAATTATGTATTTACAATAATTGAAAAACTCTTTAAAAAAATGTATAAGCCCGCATGATTATATATATATATATATATATATATATATACACACACACAAACGGGTACCAAGAAGTACTATAACCGACCCACTCCACGAAATCTGACCAAATATCAGAGAGTGTTTTACTTTTTGGTTGGCGGGGGCTCGAATAATCATATATATGAAAGAAACTACGCTATTTTCCCTATACAATTTATCGTTTTATGTGCTTGTATTCTCCTAATGAGAAAAATGTATAACTGTATATCTAATAACTATTATGTATTTCAGATTTAAAAAATAAATTGACATTTCTTATTAGAATTAAAATCAAATATTTTATTCATATTTTTTTTTGTGTGAACACAATTGTATGTGAAAGGAGCAGCATTCTATAAAGAACTCATATTCGTAATGCAAAACGATGCACGCAATTATAAATCGCAGAGGGGTTGCTGACAGTCATCCGGCTGACCAAAAGGGGATTCCAAATTTATGATGTTTGGTCAAATTTTTCAAAATGTTATGAGCCGAGAAATTTTCAGCACGCTTTCGTATGCATTCATTCGCCCATGCATGTGGGAGTTGATTGACAATGTTGTCTTATGGTAGTTTTTACGTATCGGTCATAAGAGAAAAACGTTAGATCTGGTGAATTTCTGTATGTACGTTTAACTGCGAAAACTCATCAGACTGCCTAAACATGTTTACGATGGAACACATCTGCACATGTACATTTAAACTATAAAAAAAGGATAGTAGCACATTTAAAGCTTATTTTATTAATAATAAACGACATTATTTATTAATGTGCACACTAAAGTTTACAGAGACTTCAATGTAAAAGAATTAAAATTTGTGTAAAAGCAGTGAAATCATTTTTTTTTTGTTAAAACAAAGAAAAAAAATCTCGCGTTGTATGCGTGTAACAGAGAGAGGTCTGCCACATATATTGCTATACCGGTGCAACAGAGTATTCTCTTTTTACATCCTCTTGCATTTTGCCTTTTTAGGACTATAATCGATATATATATATATATATATATATATATATATATATATATATATATATATATATTACACACACACGTGTTTATGTATATATGAATATTAGGACAATATACCGAGCTTTCTGTTTGCGCGATATCGATTGATATTTTATTCACTTAAAATGTGACAATATCGTGCGCCTATGTGTGTGTGACAAATTGACAATCGTTTTACCGCAAGGCAGCGGTTAACAAACTAGTTTCGCAGATTATTACGAATATAGTGGGGGTCATTCTAGTGTTTATTAACGCTTGTAAATATAAGATGATTTAAAAATTTCAACTTTTCCTTTTTAATCAAATGAGTCCTTACACTACGATCGCTGAAATGTATTACTATTTCATTGTAACTACAATCGGTGCATATTGCAACCTCTATGTCCCAGTATTCGATGTTTATGCAGTGGCATATAGAAAAACGAACCTCAAATACCTATCGAAAAAAAAAAAAGTTCTGAATACAAATCTATAGAGATATTTATCACAATATATATATATATATATGTATGTATAAAATGACAATTGGAAAAATCTTGGATTTTGCCGACGCGTTTCGTCTTCCGACTTTTTCAAGGCAAAAATGAAATCGAAATATCTCCACAGAGTTGATCTGGGAATTTAACTATATATATATATATATATATATATATATAGCAAGACATCTGGCTCGTTCATGACTTTCACAGGTACTTATAAAATCCTGTGGAAATATTCACATGCTCTGACAGTTAAAAAAAGAATGATTAAACGATTTTAAAGGCCTTAATTTATTTTATTTGGTACCATAGCATTTATGTTTTTGATCGATGAATGTGTCTCTACAAGTGTAAATGAAATGTTATCTAACACATGGGAATAAACGGGTTCAGTTCTCGTCGTATTTTCCGCGATTTCTTGCTCACTTACACCACGCGTACAGCGCTTGCATAGCTCAGTGTAATATGGCCTTTAGCGAAATTGTCAGTGTGTACGGGCAGGCGAACATCAAAGTGTACGCTATTACAAATATATCTACTATATATCTATCTACATTCAAAATTTTTTTCACTTTCTATTCATCGATATCTATAACAATCAACCATATATCCCTGGATCTAACCCCGTGTTCATGCCTTCATGTACATATTTGTACTGGAGAGATTTGATCCGCGTATATATTCTGTCTCTAGTAATATTAAGAATTTATTCTAAATGTTGTCACTTTCGAAGATAGAAAAAATGCTTCTCATATGAGAGTATTAGCTTTGAATGTAATTTTTCTCTCGAGGTATGTATATGCCGATAAAAAGCGACAGTATAAAGTATGACAATAATTGTAGTATCAGTGATACTTGTAAAGATAAATGCATTTATCATCGTAAATACAAGAGGTTAGTCTTTGGATGCTTTTAAATTACTGTTGTAGGATTTCTAAATAGTGATGAAGTCAAAGGTTTACTTAATAATTATTACTAATAAAAGAAACATTTTCAACCGCCCTCAACGTTATCCGTTGATACATTGGCTTGATACAATGAAAAACAAATAAAATTAAAATACTATTTTAATTCCAATCGCGAAATGCTTTTATCTTCAATTCGTTTCAATAGTTAGTAAAGACTAAATCCCTGTATTATGTACACAAATATCAAATCTTTTAAAGAAACTAACTAGTTAGTAAAATCTTTAAAAAATTGTAAATAATATGAAAACACGTAACAATTTTTGTATATCGTATACATTCATTAGAGACATTTATGTATGAGCTATAAGCCTCATTTTACAGCATGTAATTGAGTGAATTGAATATATATATATATATATATATATATATATATATATATATATATCCTTGGTCCACTGGTAGAGGTACAGACTAATTTGGGAAGTGTTAATGCCCAAGGCGTCCCAGTAGGGACGAGTCCAGTAAAATTTAACTTGTTACTTATCACTTGTAAGTCTAAAATTCCCACTTTAAACATGGCCTTGTGTCATGTTCCTGTGAGAGTGGGAGTATGGATATTTAACTCAATACATTTTCATACGCCTTGACGAAGCTTGACAGTCGTCGGTTCAATGATTTACCAAATTTTGGTCCCTACGAACGTTTTTATAAGGTTTTCAATTTCAATAAAAGCCTTCTGAAAAAAAACTAAAAATAAAAACAACTAACAACATCACAAAAAATTCCAACGAAATAAAAATTTAAAGAAATGAAAAATACGAATAATTAAGATGTATTTTAATGCTCATATCTTATAATTGTTTGAAGATAAAAAAAAAAAAAATCTAACCGACGCTGGTGGTTGCTTAAAAAATTACAGTAAGCCGGTTAGGCCAGATTGAGCGCATGGATAAGGTTTGCTAATACAGGGTACTGACGCATATGATTATTTAGGTGATACTAGTTAACTGTCTATACTATATATTTTCTTTTTAGTACACAAGTGGTTTTATAAAAACAAAGTTAAAATAAAAATAAAATAAATTTCAATAAGTGCAAGTATTTTGTTTGTGGGTTGATCGTTGTACGATTTTTTGAACCGGAGCACCTACCTGTTACTAGTTGAAGTAGGGGCATATATGCGAAGAAAAGAGAGATTCGACCCCAAACGTTGGTAAGTACTCCTTTCATAATCCAAGGTGTATACATTTTACCGACCTTGTCGTCCACGCCGTTGAATTAACCGACTTGATGAGAGAGATCATAACAGACTCGGCTTTTCGAGCGGTTTTCCGTTCGTCTTGCTACACTCTCGGTAGCGACGGTTGCCAGCAATAAGCAACATACGAACAACGGTACAGTGATGCTACGAAGAATAACGCTGGTAATATCAACAATAAACAATTATCAACACAGGCAATAATAAGCAGATTAGAAATATTAACAAAAAGGCGATAATCAATAGTATTCCAAACCCTTCAGGGGTGTGCAGAAATTGGGATAATCACAGAAAATAAATTTCAATTTTTTTTTCTTTTTTTTTTCAAAAATATTTTTTTTAAATAAAATTTTTTGGTAAATCAATTTTTCCGTTTTTTTTTTCTTTTTTTTTTCTTTTTTTAATTGGCACGTTTAATGGACTCCAGATGTGTGTTTTTAAATCTTTTTTCCGTACGAACGATTGAAAAAAAATAAATAAAAAAACAAAACAAAAAAAAATTAAAAAAAATGAAGAAAAAAATTCACGCGTAATCAGTTGATATCAAATAATTATTATATCATATATACATATATATCTATGAATCCCCTTCATATTGACACACGCATATATATTTATGTAATATTTGTGTGTGCACAAACTCGTGCGTATGCATAGAACATGTATATGGACACATACATATATGTGTAAGTATAAAATATGTATATGTGTGTCGGTGTACGTATAGATCAAGGGGAGATAGCTATATATAGATAGATATATAGTACGTATTTACATATATCCACGCCCAGTCGTCCAAGGGTAGACCATCGTGGTAGATGTCCCAACGAGCTTCATTTTGAACGGCACACCGTAGTGTCTCTTCGAGCGGGGTGCGCTCCACAATCGCTATTAAAGAAAAACGCTGGTAAAGGCTTTGATCATCTGTTTTTGCAGACTTTGGTCTCTCTGGCCGTGTTTTTGTAGTACATACACTTCCAGATAAATAAGACTTGGACGTAACGTCGGTCGACGGCGTACACTTGTATCAGTGGTGTGACGTGGGGTACTTCTGCTACAACTGTGGAAGCTGGTGGCTGTTGTTATAGGAAGGCAGTAGTATCAATAGTTGTAGCTGTAGTCCCTTCTAGTCGTAGTAGTCGTAATAGTAGTAGCGCCGAACTGACGGCAGTAGTATAGTACTGCTGGTTTTGTAGTACTATTCGTTACGGTTGTGGCACTTATACGAGACATAGCCTGCCGATAGATGTAGATGCAACATCACAGTAAAGTTAAGTGTACGTCTGTGTTTGCAAGACTGTCTTTCTTACTGTCGTCTTTTAATACACGTTTCTCTGAATATATTCTCCGTCTGTTCGACGGGCGACGCTTGATGGAAATGCGTTATGGTCGTTTTGCTCAGATACAAAGATCTTTGTAGAATGCTTCATTTTTACACGTAGGCAGTTACACTCTAAAATCTCTCATCGGATTAGATATCAATGAACTACATTTTTTTTTAATACACGAATTTAGTGGTTCAAAAACCAATACGAATTTTACGGCGCGAGTTCACAACTGAAATAACGTGTTTTAAAATGAGACTGGCTTTTTTTCAGAGAGGAGTTGTTCGACTGATATATGTGCGTGTGTGCGCGCGCGTAAGTATTGCATTTACATCTGTGTGTAAAATGTAAGTGATGACGTGCGTATCGGCTTAATTGCGTGTGTGCAACAGTGCGCGTCATGTTTGCTATAATCAGAAAAATCGTATTAAAGAGATTATCCACATAAAAAAACCAAAAAAAAAACCCCAAAAAACAGTGAAAGCAATCCAGGTGATACTAATCCATTGTAAAGTTTAGTAACTGAAGAAAAAAAAACAACAAAAAAAAAACAAAAACAGGAGTCATCGTCCAGGTTAGGGAGATGAGGTAAACCAATAATTCATCAATATATGAACAGCTTTTGTCAAGGCTGACAACGAGCGTGACAGTTTCTTTTTTTTCTATCGCCACTGTAGGCTGATTAATTATATAGTGATTGTTGGCTTGTCCATTCTCTACTCCGTGTGACATGCCATAGACGAGAGGGAGTACGATTTCTAGCTTTATTCAAGACATTTGTGAACATGAAAAGTCTCAGCTGAAATTCGAACTGTTTGTCGAGTCTTCCGTTTTTTTTTGTGTTAATAACCGTTATACTAACCCAAGCACTTATACAGAAACGGATTTTCAGATCAACCAAGTGTAAAGTGAATTCTTTCCTCACTGTGTGACTTAAATTGTGAATGTGCGCAATATATTTATTTTTATATATATATATATATATATATAATTATTAATAATAAATATATTTTTAATCACCGTTTGGTACAACTGAGTTTTATGAGTATGTAACTCAAAGTTGTACGAAACGGTGACAAATGTATATTTATTATTAATAGTATGAATTTAACTTATTTTACACAGAGAACTTATTTCCACTAGCACTCAGTGTGTAATATTTTATATAAGTAGAACAATATTCATAGGTAATTGCTTTTGGCGACTTAAAGTTTCATGTGGGCAATTACATGCTGATGTCCTACAATCGTCAGGCCGGAACAGCGACGAAACTCAGTTCCACACACACACATTATATATATATATATATATAATGTGCTATAATAGTAAAATATAAAAACTATGTATTCAGAGGCAAAATGATAAATATATAAAAAGATACTCAGATATTGCTACTTTTCCCAAACTTGAAGTTTCATGTGAACGACCTGTTTCTTATATGGCGGTCTCACAATCTTCAGACGGTTCAAAGAACAACAATATATATATATATATATATATATATATATATATATTAGTTATTATTATTCCCCAGTTGTTCCGATGATGTCCCTATTCAACAAAACGTTGGCAACAACAGATATGTAAAACCTCTGATCTTCTTATATTCAGCCTTAGATATTTTTTGAGGGAGAGAGAGAGATAGGGGGAGAGAGAGAGAGAGAGAGAGAGAGAGAGAGAGAGTACCAGAAGACTTAACTTTTTATTATTCATCTCTGTAGGGGTGTCTTCAGATGATAGAATAGAAATTTTCCACATGGTTATACGAAAACTAATTCTTTAAAGAGACTCTTAAATAGTGATTACTTTTGTAGATAAACATAAGATTTTTCTTTCTTTTTCTTTAAATATAGTGATTTTCCAAGCGGAGCTTAGATGTGGCACAAGACCGAAAATATGGGGCACCCAGTGAGGATCGAAATCACTACTCAGTCATAATTGTTCCAGCAAGACAAGCTTGCTAACCATTATACCGACTCAAGGTGCCCCTTTTTCTTTAAATATATGTATATATTAATAGCCACTTTAAAATAGCAGAATCAATTATGCATTTTACTTCTAGATTATGTTCAAAATTTATTGAAACGTTAACGTAAAATGCAAAGTTTTTGATATATAATTGTACCATAAAATTGTAAAATTATTTAAATGTCAATCATTTTTAACGGCATATATAAACTAATATTACGGATAATATAGAGTTACTTATATCCAGAATAGTTCTATGCTTCAGATCCTTTACCAGTAGACAAATAAAATACCTGTAAGTCTTCTCCGAAATTAGAGTGCATGTGTAGCATTATTTCATATGTGTTAATGTGTACACGAAGAGGGCACACGAATCGTTTACAGCTCAGACGATAGGTGTATGTAAGAAATGAATTAGAACAGATATCAATAACAAATATATAGGAAAAGGAAAGAGATCCAAAGTAAAACAGCTGGATTAATAAATGGGCTTAGCTTTGTCCGACACAAGACAAGCGAAAGGGAAGAAAGTGAGAAGATATAGAGCAAAATTTCCGGTGGCGATAGTTTTACCTGCCTACCCCTTATATTTATGTCGGTTCAGACACTGAAGATCAGCGCCAGTAGTATTTACATTGTCTTATTTAAAATTAAAAAAAAAAAAAATTCTCCGCTTATATTAGGAGTACAATGTAATTACTATAGAAGTACAATACTCTGTTAGGACTGAAACCAATACAAGATTTACGATAGTAGCCTTTTACACGTCACAGTACATCATTTGTTCTTTTAGGTGGGTGGATTTAGAAAATTAAAAACAAAACAAACTATAATAATGGTCGACTACTGGTTTTCCGAGCTCAACCTTCTGCAAGGACGGTTAGCTAATTCTTGTTGCAGGCGCTTGCTCAGAGAGTTCTTTGTTAGCTCAACACCCACAGAGTCCATCTGTGGTTTATAATGCATCTATGCTGAGAGAGAGATTGATTATATATATATATATATATATAATACACTTAAATAAGGAGGATTTTACCTTTAGGGGACCCTTTCGGCCAACACTTTATCAAACGTAAACTGTTGGCGCGTAGAATATATATATATATATATATATATATATATATATATATATATATATATATATCTGGTGTGTTTAAATAAAGCCAAATAAAACCATCGACAACTTCCGAACAGTTTTGTCTATCCAATTTCAATCACAAGTCACCCCGCCCGTGGTAGCGGGTTCAGTTAATTCCTAACGGATCTGTACGCTTAGATTGCCTCTCCGGGACGATAGCAATTTACTTCTTTGACAAATAGACTATGCTGTGATCCGAACCCGGGTCTAAGGGTCACTCATGCAAATCTATATTACCTATCAAAATACTAAAAATTACTAGAATTCAACGTATTTGAGGGTCAGCAGAATTTATGTGCACTAGATTACTACAGCAACAAACTGTTTTTCAGACATTTAAACTCATGAGAAATGTTGGTAATTTGGTTTGGCGCATCTTGTTTTATTATGCAAATCAGTTATACACAATTTTTTATTTATAATTAATTCCAAAAGATATAGATTACAGAAATACTTGATTTAAACAATATCCCACATTATAAATTTTTATTATTTTACATGCTAATGAGCCGGTTGATATTCTATAGCCTTCATTTGTGTTTGATTCATTAACTTTAATTTTTCAGCCGATTCGAATTGAACATTTCACCAGTTTTTTTTTAATTTCCAATAAGTTTTCTATTGCATTAATATCTGAAGAATCTCGAAGCCATTTCATTAATTTCATATTCTTGAAACATTTTTGCCATGGTAGCCAACAAACAATTTTGGAGAATATGAACACGCTTTGTTTTGCCTCTATATGCTTTTTAGCGTAAAGATGCTCCTTTGTAAGCTGCACAAATAGAAACCTTTTGTTCAAGAATGTACAACAATTGTCTGCATTTCTAGTTTCAAATTAACTTTTAAAGGAACTACAATTTCAATATATACATTCCCACCTGTTGTCTTCATTTATTTTTTTAATTATATTCATGAAGGACCCCATCTGTAGCCTATTTATCTTATGTGCCTCTAAATTCATCACAAAAAATAACGGTTGAAAAATCAGTTTCCGTGTACTTCTGAGTTAAGTTTCTCTTTCTAAAACTTAAAAAGGTATTAGTTTAGTTGTTTATATATATATATATATATATATATATATATATATATACACTACAGTTCAGAAGTTTGATGTGACCCCCAGAATTATCATGGGATGAACTTGAAAGAAGAGTGAAAAAAGGGCTTTTAGACTGATTGAAAAAAAGAACGGAATCAATTATCAAACTTATACTTTCACAAACATTTGCAACGAATGCCAAAGATTTGTGCAGCAGTAATCATGTCTAAAGGGGGATATTTTGACGAGAGCAAAATTTAATCATATAATGCTTTTTTTTCCTTTTCGTCCTTATAACATTTCTAATAAAAATCATGTCACACTATTTCTTTTTAACAATGTATAATAATTTTCTCTTTTTTAAAGTACAAAGAAACTACTTTTGGGGGCCAGTTAAAAAAAATTACCAGGGATTCCTCAAACTTTTGAATTGTGGTGTATATATTTTCATTTGCAGAAGTAACCTCTTCAAATAAATCTACTTTTTGTTGCTTATTAGTAGTTTCATCACATCTTTTAGTGTTATTTTTAAAACCAGTATATTTGTTATTACCAATGTTACAATTTCGCTTTTGATTATTCCAGGATTCCTGTTAAACATGTTCGCAGTTTCCATCAATCAGCTTTTCCATATCTGTTTGGAACATTTTGAATGACCAATGGCAATCTTTATATATCTAAGAATAAAAATTAATATCAATAACTATATATTTTACATTATGATTAGCAACATTTAATTGCATATTGAAATTTTACAAATATTAATTGTAAATATTTCTAATAAAAACGTCAGAAGCAGGCATTCTGTTGCTCTACCAATCATGTACATGTAATGGATTTGTTTGTTTTTTACGGTTTATCAATCTTTTACGGGCTTAAAGCCAGAAAATACTTTTAGAGTGTAAGAATTGTTTGGAGATAATTATTTACTGATATTGAAATACCGGTTCCCGTAAGTTTAGTTTGTTGTGTTTTATGGCATATCAACCTCAATGGGTTATTTAATGCCGACAACTTTTTTTCCTGGAAATATTTTGTTTTGTCAAAAATCTATTTCTGGTAATAGTTTTTTCCTCAAAAATGTATAGCTGGTAATATTTTAAAACATGTATTGCTGGTAATATTTTTTTTTCAAAAACTTATTACTGGTAATATTTTAAAAAAATATATATTGCTGGTAATATTTTTTTTTCAAAAACTTATTACTGGTAATATTAAAAAAAATATATATATTGCTGGTAATATTTTTTTTCAAAAACGTATTACTGGTAATATTTAAAAAAAATATATTGCTGGTAATATTTTTTTCTTCACAAATTTATTTCTGGTAATAACTTTTATAAAGAATTTCTGGTATTAAAACCTATTTCTATACTTTTATAACTCGTTTTTCCATAGTTTTGTGGTTAACTATTTGCCCATAGCTGGGACCCTAACAGGTGCTACCACCCCGGGTCAGGGTAAACCTGGGAACACCAGCAATTAAGACGTAGTTCCATGCTCCTCAAAACCTCCTGATCAGAGGCTTTGCTGTTGGACGTAGTTTATCGTCTTACCCAGGACGGCGGTTCCTGTAAGATCACCGGAATTAAGCAACGTTGTGCCAGGTCAGTACTTAGATGGGTGACCGCTTGGGAATACCAGGTCAGTTTGTATGTGTGGGTGGTATAATTGATAATGGCTCGGAATTGGAAATAGGAGGGCATAGTTCCGGTTGGGACCGTTATGTTCACTTACATGGAAATGCCTCCAGGAAAGGGTATGAATCCCCCTCTTCTCCTCCCAGCCTTGGGTTAATAAGTAAGACGTTAATCCGGAAATCATTATCTCTAAAAACATTCTTACAATCTAAAAATATTTTCTGTCTTTAAAAGCCGTTAAAAAAACAAAATCAAACTTTAAAGAATACCGAAGCGTTATAAGTAAATAGTTTCTATCGCATATTCCAATTTGTAATCTTTAAACAACACAAGTTTAAGAGAGATTCAGTAATAATGTTGCACTTTGCACTCATTTTCCGTTCATTTTATTGCAGTTGATGCTCCGTGAGAATAAATCTGTGCATGTGCGCATGCGTGAAAGCAGCCGTGCATTCTTCACGTTAAAACTTCCATGTTAATGCGTGCAGCCGCTAATATTTGCGTTTCTGTGTGAATATGAAGTACAAATATCAACTCTTCATACAGTAAAACGTCATTGTACAGAGAAAAAAAATGTGTTCAAGGGCTTCAGTAAAAGATAAAAAAAGACGGAAAACCGTATTTAATGCTTAAATCGGGGGCCAGCATCTGCACCCAGAAACTTTTTAATATCATTGCATACCGACACACACTCAAAACAGTGTTATAAACATATTCATGTTTGAAATAGGGAATATTTTGCGAACTCTAAAAAAATAAAATAAAAATGATAAATTACTTTTACTTATGAAATTTGTTTCTTCATATATCGATTTATTATAAAGAATATTCAGTGTTCCTATAAACCCCTTTTCTTCTAAAGACAAGTAGACATTTTGGTGCGTGGGGTGGGAAAGGATCCTCATATTAAAGTGCATGCAAACTCGGTCTCTAATATCTAATGAACAAAGCCAATTTTAGCACGAGATCACACATGAACTAAAGTGAGAATCTAAATCAAAGGTTCCTGGAACAATCTCGTCATGCTACATGGTATTTCTATACTAAGGAAAAGGTTGGATGTATGTGCATTGACTCACTCCTCCCCACACGTTACATTATACATATATATATATATATATATATATATATATATATATATATATATATATGTTTGTGTGTGTGATTATTCAAATTAAAACATAATGAACAGCAACCACCCTCCTTATTAACAATGAACTAATCCAACAACATCGCCTAAATACCCCAAATATTATCTATAAACTAAAATGATAAACAACTTATTTTCTATATATATATATTTATATATATAAGTTGCGAGAAAGCAAGAAAAAAAGTGAAAAAAAACAAAGAAACAAACTGAAAAGTTTCGTAGTTTTTAATAACACATGCCTGAATATATATATATATATATATATATATATATATATATATGTGTGTGTGTGTGTGTGTGTGTGTGTAATTATAAAGAAGTAATGAATTTTTAAAAATTTCACTTTGAACGTTCTTTTTAGTGGATACTCGTATTTAGCAGCGTTTCTATTTATTTATTAAACTGTATATTTATTTATCTTCTTCAACCGGCCTGAATATTCGAGAAATCTTATTCAAGAAAAAATATGTGCTCTCCGGCAAGATTCGAACACGCGACGCCCTGTGCAGAGGGAACCCTTATTAGATCCGACGTGCCTTACCCGACCCGGCTTCGAAGAAGCCTTGCCCATCAAGCAAGGTCTGAACAGTGACTTTAAGTGAAATCCTTCTCGTCATAGATTACTTGAAATAATCACTAATAATAATGTGCCCAGTTTCATACCCAAACGTAAATAAAGCACATTTTTCTTTAATAAAATCTATCGAATATACATCACGGTAGATATATGTCTATATATATATATATATATATATATAAAAACTTTAAAAGCTCTACATGTTATTTTTACTTTTGTTTTGTCACACTTGTATTGAGCATTTTTTTAATACTCCTGTTTCCTGGTCAGACTCAACTCTGGCCATTAAACTTATATATATATATATATTAGTGTATGTGTAGGTTTCCATACATGTATGCCATTATGTACACTGTATCACAATTGTTCCAGTAAAAAAAAATCGGTGTGCATGTAAACAAATGTTTTTAAATTCCCCCACCAAAGATTTTTTTAAATGTTTGCATTTTAGCTATATATATATATATATATATATATATATATATTAGGTGTTCATCAGGTTCAAACTATGGAGAAACTACCCCAGGTTCATATTTTATTCTGTTTTTGTTCATCTACTTTCGTCTCTGTTATTATCAAGAACTTAGTGTGGTAGGTAAGTTTTGTTTGAGAATTCATTGTCTTTTCTTGTGAGCAGTGGTCTTCGTTTTACCCCAATGTAATGTCCGATGTAACGGTTAAATGTATATATCATTTTTATTATTTCCTATTGATACAGTTGCATAATCGCTTTATTGCGGGCCCCAACCAGAGACCTAAAGTCATAAATGGCATCATGATATTTTCCCTGCACATTTGTGTAAAACAACGTTGATTCACATTTTTCCGATATTTTGAACAGGATTAGAGGTTTAACGCATATTTCCCATTTAGGATTAGGTTTCTGATTCTTTCAAAAGTTTTTTCATTCTTTTCCACTCCCGGTAGCCCGTTATGTCTTAGTGGCATCATCGCCTTGCTTAGAGTAAAAAATAAACAAAGCCCATTGTGGGGTGTGAGCTGTGCTTGTGAGAATTTTTTGATTTCTTTAAGGCATTGTCTGATAGGAATCCCTTCGTTGATGGGCCCCAACCTCAACAGGAATTATTGATGTCTTCATGTACCACATTTCAGAGGTTCACTGAGAATCGTTTTTTAAGATATTCAAAGCTACATTATTATTATATATACATTAAATCTTTATACAAACTTCAAAATACTATCTCCAACAGTGAATGCAAAACTTTAAAGTGGACACAGAGGTCAACACCAATCGGTGACAGAGAGCACTTTATCCATAAATATAGCATACTTTAAAACTATATATTACAAAAAAACAAACATTAAAATGTGTTTGCATACTTTTTACTTATAGTTGACTATGAAACAAAACCAAATGGAGAAATATTATTGAACTATATTGTGATGCATTAACCTTTCAGGCAAGACGTAATTGCATTCGTTGAAAATCAAGATGTGAAATTCTGTAAGACTGAATGCTAACCAAAGTGAGAAATATCAGTGACATATTTGAATCTTACACGCACGCACATTATATATATATATATATATATATATATATATATATATATATATATATCCTCTTTCTCTTTCGCTCTTTGAATACAAAAGGTTTCAGTATATTTAAACAAAAGTTTATTAATATACTTTAATAGATTATTATTCACTGAGAAGGAATTTTTCTGGTTTTCTCTGGACATATGCACTGTTTCAGCGGGAGCTACAGATTTTATGAATTCTTGGAGGAATCTTTTTCAATATCTATATCATGCTGGAAACATTGACCGGACATTGCGTAATATTTTGATATTACAGAATCCGATCCTCGTGAGAAACTCCTATCCGAGTTCCACGACCGTTTGTTTTCTCATAATGTAATTGTTATAGTAAATATCAGAAGAGAAAAATGTTTTCGTTTACGATGACTCATTTAAACAATCAAATTACACATTAGAAGTTCGTTCAAATTCATGAAAAAAATATATTAATGAATTCCTGTTGGAATGCAACAAATGCAGAACAAGCTTTGTTTTTTTTTTTACTTCATTTATTTTGAGATATTAAAGACTGTCCTGTATTGAGCCACAATCCATTTTTCATCGTCACAACTCTCCCCCATAAACCCATTTTCCTGAATTTTTCCCTACACTTCTACAAAGATCGTTCTAAAAGCAATAGCACATCAACGCTGATCAACCAAGTTAGAAGCGGATGTTCGTGATATGGTAATAAGGATTGAAATTTCTAGAAATAATTAGAATTTTTTTTTGGTTTTGTTACAAATAGCAACTGAACGATCGTCAGAAGAAATGACGAGTGATACGAAATTCTGTCTGAAGCAGTGGTATTTTATTGAACTCAACTATGGTGAAAAATGTTATCCATTCTATTAACTGATGTTGTTGAATGTTTGTGGAGATAACAGAATTAGTTGAGCACAGTCAGTAGTATGACAGCTATGTCTATGGCAGGCTGTCGCAGTTAGCTTCCCTTCATTTCCTTAACCCTTCACCAGGGGTCACTCTCTCCCGGGTGTATAAATACTGGCTGACCTTTCGCCTCTTTCTCTTTCCACGGCTTCGCACACGTGCGGCCAAACTGCCTCTCCTGGGGCCGGCAACCTCGCACGTGGGGCGAGGTACAAAAACTCTCTCTTAAAATTTCCAATATGTGAACTCTTATACACAACCAGCGTTTCCCATATTCTGGGAACACGCAAAAACAAAATTCACCCGTACGGACATTCAACTAAAAACAAAACACACACAACTTTCCTTACAGACACTGTAACATTTATTCATGTCTTCAATGTATTGTAACTCGTGTTTTAATCTATTTGTAATTCACGTATTAACATATATTTGTTTTGTACATATATATCGGTCTTGTTTGTTTCTTTGGACTCCCTTAAAGTCCAACATTCTTATGTAGCTGGACTGGCCAGCGGAAGCCTTAACCTAGAGATAACTCATCTTCTCTTCTCACATTCACACACCGCATGGTCCACTACAAGGCCGTAGTTCAAGCGGCCCTACCCAGCTGTAAACACTTGAAACGAAAAGGGACTCGAATATACATAGCCTATCGCCGTTATTACATGGAGAAGGAGTTTTCTAATAATAAGCTTTTTTTATCCAAATGTGTTTTGTTCTACTTGTATTGTTTGCGGGGAAATAAATAATAATACTTTCGGCTCGTCTATGCTATGGCTAATTGATTGCAGGAGCAAAAAACAAAAAACAAAAACAAAAAAAACTGCCAAAACTTCACAGACACTAAGATTTCCATAACTATTTTGCAAAAGATTACTGAAATCTTTTGAATCAACCAAGGAGAATATACTGAAAGATTTTCGTTTCACTTCTCAAATCCCAACATAATTTAAAAATTGGAGCATAAACCCTAATTAATGTATGTGTATATATAAAAATGGCTATTTGATTCCACGTTCCCCCCCCCCCCGATCAGGTAATGGCTCGCAGAAAACTGTTCAAGCCCATTTGTGCTGAAGAAACGCACAGAAATCCATTACGTGACTTATACTGCAG
This sequence comes from Acanthosepion esculentum, assembly GCA_964036315.1. Classification (NCBI taxonomy): domain Eukaryota; kingdom Metazoa; phylum Mollusca; class Cephalopoda; order Sepiida; family Sepiidae; genus Acanthosepion; species Acanthosepion esculentum. Next base: position 26,354,617 of record OZ038475.1, on the reverse strand, counting down.
TTTAGAGACAATGGCAATAAAAAACGATACGTATAATTAAAATCAGGAAGGGACAGCTGATGTTTCTGAGAAACAATAAGAGGAAAGAGGCTTTGGAAAATTTGATACTCACAGGGCAGGTTAAAGCTAACAAACGCAGAGGAAAGCAAAACACTATCTGGCCGTCTTGAATGTATGCATGGCGTAGCAGAGTATGAAAGAGATGGCAAAATGACAAGAGTTATTAAGAGCTACAAGGGGCAGCAATTTATAGCGCGCTATGATTACCAACGCCCTAAAGGGACACGGCCCTTAGAACAGGATGCTAAACTGTTCAGAGAAAGAAAGGGAACGAGAGAGAGAGAGAGAGAGAAAGAGAGCGCGAGTGGGAAATCTGAGGTAATCAGTAGTTGAAGCATCGTCAAATCATGTAACGATGTCTTGGGACTTTGTGAGAATACAATCGCCACTGGCTTCCGAAAGGTTTCAGCAACCCAATTTCACTCCCATGATTTGGATTAACTTGTTTGGTTATCAGGCACTTACCAAAGTGACCACACACAAGATATGTCTCGCAATTCGATAGCATGAAGAAGCTACTTCGATGACAATGGTGAGAATCTAACTTGGGTCTCATGGTCGGAATGCTAACAGTCAACGCATATAAGTTAACCGTTACCATATATCATGTTCTTATGCGGCATCCACCGATCTAGAGAGACCATGGATCTGCACCCACAGATTTCTGTTTCATCTGCTGATAGCGGCGCAGTATCTCTTATGGCTGTAAGGGCCGACACGGGATTTTCAGTTTCGATTGCAAGGAATGAATGTGCAGACGCTCCCCGCCCCGATGGCTGTGTAACTTGGAACGGGTGAGAACCACGGCATTGGTGACCTGGTCGGATCAATTGATTGGCCTCACACAGCGATGTCAACTGAGATCTCGGTCCTGTCTGAAGTAGATGCTCCAAGTCTCGCTGCTGTAGAGAATGTATATATCTTAGTTGTATGGATAAGAGTTTGTAACCTTGGGCTTCACGCCTTTGCAATCAGACAAAATCAGAGTTTGTCTGATGATCGCAAAAACGTGAAACCCAAAGTTACAAATTCATATCCATATAACTGAATATGTTAGCTCTATCACAGATATTGCGCACTTTCCATTAAGTACCGCATTATATATATACATATATATATATATATATACACACACATTTATGTGTGTGTGTGTGTGCTAACGGTCAGTTATGAATATTGTTTATTACTATTTCTTTCAACTTTTTTCACAGTTACCCTGTTCTTCTGTGATATTTATTTTTGTACAACTATCCTGAATTCAGAGAGATGGAACTCGTCAGCGCGGAAAGGTAGTCCATCTAAAAGAAGGAAAACCCAAATTTTAAATGTCAGCTGTCTTGGGGCCATATCAAAACACGGAAAAGTTTATGGAAGTAAATCCAGACAGAAAATCCAGATTAGAGACAAAAAAATGATTAGCTGTCCACACTGAAAACAACGAAATAAAACAAAAAACAAAACGAAATAAAACAAAACGAAATAAAACAAAAAACAAAACGAAATAAAACAAAAACAAAACAAAATAAAACAAAACAAAACGAAATAAAACAAAGCAAAACAAAACGAAATAAAACAAAGCAAAATAAAACAAAAAACAAAACAAAATAAAACAAAAAACAAAACAAAATAAAACAAAAAACAAAACAAAACGAAATAAAACAAAACGAAACGAAATAAAACAAAACGAAATAAAACAAAAAACAAAACGAAACGAAATAAAACAAAAAACAAAACGAAACGAAATAAAACAAAAAACAAAACGAAACGAAATAAAACAAAAAACGAAACGAAATAAAACAAAAAACAAAACGAAACGAAATAAAACAAAAAACAAAAACATAAAACAAAAACATAAAAACAAAACAAAGACAAAACAAAAACATAAAAACAAAAACATAAAACAAAAACATAAAACAAAATAAAACAAAAAAACAAAATAAAACAGCAAAACATCGACAACACTTGCATCCAAGCAAGCCCCGAATGTGATGTCTTGCATCTTATCAGAATTGCAGAGTGATGGACCATGTCGTTGGAGCATTGCAGCGCGTCTACATACCGTCGCCCAGATGTCCTTCCAGTCTCGCTATGATAGGATTGAATTTTGACCAAACTGCGCGCGTAAGGAAACACACAGACAGACACACATTATATATATATATATATATATATATATATATATATATATATATATGTGCGTGTGTGTGTGTGTGTGTGTGTGTGTGTGTGTGTGTGTGTGTAAAACATACACATAAACTATTTCTAATTCTAACATTTGAAATATAATCCTTGAAAATGGCTAAATGTATAGCCGAAAGCGCTCGGATAAAAAGAACATTCGGACAATTTTTATATAATTTATCCTCTGAAAAGAAAAACTTTATTAGATCGCACGAGAAATTATATAAAAAACTAAATAAAAGCACCTTGTCAGTCGTTTTTAATGAAATGTGCTTGAAAGAAGGATTGCTGCCTAAATACACAAATATGTATATATGTATATATATGTGTATGTATATTATATATATGCTATTAAACATTACTCTTCATGTAAATTGAGTTCTCCACTGACGTATTTCTTATAGAGAAAAAACGTTAAAATTCCATCTCTTTCTGCTGTGCATTCTAAAACGTACCTTCAAGGCCAGGCGATCCAGAAACTTTTAAACGAAGGTTCCTTAGCTTCGTATTGAACAAGGCAGAATAGAAAAGAAGGAAATTCTTGCGGCGAAATATTCCAAGTGACATGAACAAGTGTACTTTAAAAAATCAGCATTCGGAATCCTGGTTTCAAACCAGGTGGCGATTGTAGATCTATAACTATCCAAGCCACTAGTCTCAAGTTTTTTGTTTTTTTTGTTGTTGCGTGCAAACCTTTAAATCAATCCGCTTATAGGCTAAATTGGGTATGTGTGACGAAGTAAATGCTTCTCAACAAACTCTCCACAGTACTGGCTTTCTAAATGAGTTTGCGAGAACGCTTACAAAAGCACGAGAAAACGTGTTAGCGAGTGGTTATCTGTGAAAACATGATAGAGAGTTAGTTCTCTGGGAAACTACTTTTATAACTTTTTCCATACGTTCGTATTTCTTCTAATCAGTTCTTGTTGCAGTAAGAACAGTCTAAGTAATATTCACTTGCATCACGAAACGAAACACGATCTTTTCGAATAGATGTGTCCTTTGGAAGAATAGAAAAACGAACATACCTATCAAATAAAAAGCCGAGCAGCTGATAGGCTGGCCTAGTAAACTTGCGGCCGAGAAAGAATATTTATTTAACAAAGTCAGAAAAGAAATTTTAGCTGGGCGTCTCGAGGAGGCCGTCCTCTCATCGACTTTTTAATTCTATTCATTCACACGACCTTCCCGGAGCGATTGGCTATAGATTATTGAGTGCAAATCACCAGTCGACAACAGCTTTTAAAAATCTTGTGACTAAAATGCTTCCCTATGAATATGTATACACATAGGCAACTACAGTTTAAGTTTACACACGCATATATTTTATGTATGCGCGTATGAAGCTTAAGTGTAAATAATAAGAAAGGGAACTAATACATAAGCAAGTAAATATATTCTATATAAATAGGTTTACACGGAGAGAATGGGCAGTAGAAAATTATAGTCCTAAGTCATAACGTTCTGTGAAATCGGAATTAATATTCCCCGTATATACTCGCGTATCATGTAACTTTTGAAGACGTAATTTTCAAGATAATCTTAAGGGGGTCGCATCATACACGAGATATAAAATTAGCATATATACTGCTAATCCTGACTACGCCGTTGACCAAGCTAGATATCTAATTATTGCAGTCAAAAAGTACAAATGTATTTAAAATAAACATGATTTCGATAAAACGGATGTTTTACTTAACTGTATCCAGTAATAATGAATGTAATACTCACATATTATTCGTTTATGTGCCGTGTCCCTAGAGGACGTAGAAGATCATGGCTCCCCACCTCTTTCTGTTCCTTGTAGCACTTAACAAGCTCTCTTTTTGTTATTTATACCAGACCCCGTGTTGCCATCCACTTGCTCAAGCCAATTAAGTATGCCACACGTTGATTTCCCCTGTCTCTCTTTCCCCCCGTCCGTCCTGTGGGTATAAGATTTTCCAAGCCCCCACTCCCTTATTATGTGTCTCAGAAATTTCACCTTCCTCTTCTTGATGTCAAGTATAAGTTTCCACTTTGTTTCCATTCACTCCAAAACCGTTGCTCACATGTTCGGCCCATGGTATCCTTAGCATTTCTTCTGTAGAATCATATTTATATTGTTTTGAGTCATCTTCATCTCTGAGGAGATTGCAATACAGAGGACATATATCACGTAACAGTTCAATAGACTTTTCTTTGTTTCCAATGAAAATTTCCTGTCTTTTAGCATTAACGTATTATAACATAGCGAATATGCGTCATTTCCATAG
>OZ038475.1:26335121-26345121 GCA_964036315.1 Acanthosepion esculentum | reverse complement strand
TATATATATATATATATACTCATACATATATATATATATATACTCATACATATATATATATACTCATACATATATATATATACTCATACATATATATATATATATATATATATATATACTCATACATATATATATATATATATATATATATATACTCATACATATATATATATATATATATATATATATACTCATACATATATATATATATATATATATATACTCATACATATATATATATATATATATATACTCATACATATATATATATATATATATATACTCATACATATATATATATATATATATATACTCATACATATATATATATATATATATATACTCATACATATATATATATATATATATACTCATACATATATATATATATATACTCATACATATATATATATATACTCATACATATATATATATACTCATACATATATATATATACTCATACATATATATATATATATACTCATACATATATATACTCATACATATATATATATATATATACTCATACATATATATATATATACTCATACATATATATATATATATATACTCATACATATATATATATATATACTCATACATATATATATATATATACTCATACATATATATATATATATACTCATACATATATATATATATATACTCATACATATATATATATATATACTCATACATATATATATATATATACTCATACATATATATATATATATACTCATACATATATATATATATATACTCATACATATATATATATATATACTCATACATATATATATATACTCATACATATATATATATATATACTCATACATATATATATATATACTCATACATATATATATATATATACTCATACATATATATATATATATACTCATACATATATATATATACTCATACATATATATATATATATATACTCATATATATATATATATACTCATACATATATATATATATATATACTCATACATATATATATATATATACTCATACATATATATATACTCGTACATATATATATATATATATACTCATACATATATATATATATATACTCATACATATATATATATATATATATATATATATATACTCATACATATATATATATATATATATATACTCATACATATATATATATATACTCATACATATATATACTCATATATATATATATATATATATATATACTCATATATATATATACTCATACATACATATATATATATATATATATACTCATACATATATATATATATATACTCATACATATATATATATATATACTCATACATATATATATATATATACTCATATATATATATATATATATATATACTCATACATATATATATATACTCATACATATATATATATATACTCATACATATATATATATACTCATACATATATATATATACTCATACATATATATATATACTCATACATATATATACTCATACATATATATACTCATACATATATATACTCATACATATATATACTCATACATATATATACTCATACATATATATACTCATACATATATATACTCATACATATATATACTCATACATATATATACTCATACATATATATACTCATACATATATATACTCATACATATATATACTCATACATATATATACTCATACATATATATACTCATACATATATATACTCATACATATATATATACTCATACATATATATACTCATACATATATATATATATATACACTCATACATATATATATATATATACTCATACATATATATATATATATATATGCTCATATATATATATATATATATATATACTCATACATATATATGCTCATACATACATATACTCATACATATATATATATGAAGAAATATAGTCTTAAAGTGTGCTATATTTATGGGATAAAGTACTCAATATCAGAGATAGAGCGTGTATAAATATAATAGTGAACATAGAAGTCAATACTTAGAGGCGACAGTCTGTTTCATGCTAGCGCAATCGTCAGGCACCTATATATATATATATATATATATATATATATGCTCATACAATTATACATACATATGTACATACATGTGCATGTATTTGTGAATATAATGTACATATGTACCTATACTTATGTAAATAAATATATATATATATATATATATATATAGATAGATAGATAGATAGATAGATAGATAACGTTCTCGTCATGACGGAAAGGCCAATAAAAATAACAATTAATTGGTTATTGGATTAGATACATTTTTGAACAACGTTAATTAATTATTGTATCAGATACATTTTTGAATTGGGCCGTGCCGAGTACTTTACACCAATCTTTCGTGTTTTTACATGTCAATATAGACATATTTTGGCACATACCCTTTATGCTTACTGTAGAAAAATATCGTAAACTTAACGAATAGAAAATCATCGAAATATATCTGGTAATTTTAGAAACAAACAAAGAATCAATTAGGCTGTAGCTTTGTTAACCCGAATATAATTTCGTCTATCCGGATTGCATGAAGATCATAGTTACAAAAAATCTATTCCTCTTCTGTTGTGTTCACGTTCGCCTAAATGTCGTTGAGAAAGGTATGCACCCAAATTTTCTTCTACCCTTCAGCTATTCGGTAAATAGCATGGTAGAATAAGCTTTCATGCCTTGGGTGGTAGACAGTCTCGGATGAACAAAACTGAATTTATAACGCTTGGAAAAGGCCAACAGAAACCACTCCACGATCTTTTACAAGAGATTATTGCAATTCACAGATAATAAAAGGTATTACAGTGACACGATCACCTACGCCCATTAATAAGGTCATTAATAAAAAAAAAAGTGAATACTTAAGAAAATATGATCTTATTTTATAAATATAAGTTTATTTAGTATTATTTTCGAATCTAACTCATTTAGAATTTATATATATACGAACATGTTCTCAAAAAAATTATCGGCTCGACCTTCTTTGATTACTAAACACAGGTTTTCGGTAAAATCTTTTCTTGGGCCGATCACATCAGAACAAACTAATTATTTTTCGCATATGTTCCACTTTATTGAAATTATGTTACAAGAAGCACAAACATCGCATAAATATATGTTTCTCAATTAAATTTTTTCCTTGCCGTCATGTATTTCTGAACTCTGGAGAGAATGATACACGAGCAGCGCTGGCATCTTTACCACTACGCTACACTCCTCATCTAATATGCTTATTATATTTCTAAAGATAATAAATAACAAGCAAAATTTGTAAATGCTGAATCGAGATTTCAAAATAGCGCAGCATATTGTCCTGTTAGATTTCGGGCATAGGCCAAACTATTGGCGGATCTGTTTGCATAATATTGTAGAACTGGAGTCCCGGTTCAAGTCACGAGGTAATTATAATGCTTGCTAACTAGTTTGAAGTCATGAAGAGCTAACAGAAATAAAGTGCCAAAACGAAATATTTTATTTCAGGGAATAATTTTCCCTTGTCCACAAATGGAAAAGAAAATCGAAATACGTTTTCGTTCGTCTAAAATCACATAATGGTTATTATCTTTTAGGTTCCCTCTCGTAGAGAAGTGGTCAGCAGCTTAAATCACGAACATCATTATAGCAATGAGGTCGATACCAACTGGGTGCCCCAAACTTGTTGCCTTGTCATACTAAACTTAATCAGGCTCCTCGCCATGGAGAAGCCTGAGGGAACCTGTCTCAGCTGAAAAATCACTTGTACGTCTGATAATGATCAACTAAAATTGATCTAACATTTTTTACTAGCATCTCTTCGACATAAAGACCTCCCCCTCTCAAAAACAGTCTGGTGACAGGCCTGACCTTAGTAAATATAATTTGGTAAACGCGGTTTATTTGCTATATTTTACTATCTTTTTTTAGTTTTATTTCTACTTGTAGTTTGTCATTATTTTCCTACTTCATTTAAAATTTCGTTATTGTTATTTGAATTTTCTTGCTATATTTCTATCTTGTTTTTCCTTCAAAAGTTAACATTCATTTTTACTCTTTTCTTTTTTGCAGTATTTTTGATTGAATGACCGATTCGTTCTTTACGGTTTATCGTCCCTTTGCATGTTATTTAAAGTCAGAAAATATTTTTAGATTGTAAGAATATTTTGCTGGGTAGATAATGATTTAGTGATACAAATATTACTAATTAACCAACAAATGGGGGAAAGAAGTGGATTCATACCTTTCCCAAGGGGATTTTGTACATATGTGAATATAACGTACCAAACTGGAATTGGAACTCTGCTCTCTGATGAACAATTCCGAGCCGTTGTCTATTACACCACCCGCACATCCAGGCTTACAGCACCTGGTATTCCCATGCAACATTCTATCTAGGTATTGATTAGGCTCGACGTTGGTGTTTCTACGCGATGTGGCTGTAGTATTTTTAAATATTCTTTTTTTTTTTCTTTCATTCTACTGATTTTGTCACTTTTTTCGTCTTTTTTTCTCTCCATTTCTTTCGTTATTTTCCATCTCATTTCTTTTTCGGATCATTTTCATTTCATATTTTCCATTTTCCTCTTCTACTCTTTCTTCTAATATTCCTCAACACTGATATTTTATTACTTATCGTCTAATATCATTTGTTATCAACATTCTATCATTTCTGACCTCTTCATAAGAAATTTAGTCTATCCGCATTTCTAACTTCCTAACCATAATCTCGCTTTCCTTCTTACCTTCCTATTCATCCATTCATCTCTTCCTGTTTTCTTTTACGCCTATCGTAAGTTATTTTTCTAACACATTCGCACAGACCAACACATTCATCCTTCCTCTCTTCTTTCCTTCAATTCATCATATGAAGATCCATCTCTTTGCAGTTTCTTTTCAGTTATTCCTGCGATAATTTCTTTCTCATCCGCGTTCTTCGACTCTTGCTGAATTATTATCTTTAAATCAATCCAATATTTTTTGTACGTTTCGATTAATAGGTAAGCCGAGGAGAAAACTACGCAACCGAGTGAGAGAACGAGAAGAGGAAAGAAAGCAAGATGGAAAGGCGGCGGTAGCGTGTCGTGTGGCGGTTTCTTCTCCTTTCTCTTCGCTTGCAGTTATCTAGCAAAGCAAAAGTTGATATAAACCTCCGCCACTAGCGTTTGGCTGCTGGGCGCGAAGAAATCTGACTACATAGTGCTGAGGTAGGAAGAAGAAATATATGGCGGTAATTGATAGCTATATAACAAGTCTAATAAAAAAAAAAGGCGAGACGGGCAACATTATACAAGAGGGTGGACATTTCGACTCAACCTTAAGATAAAATTACTACTAAGAAAATCTGGAATCTGACACAAGGCTACAAAATTGAAGTCCTAACGTATTGATCTCAAAATTAGCTTATCAGCATCGATCAACAGTTAACCCCTTTTTTATAGGTTATAATCCTTCTGAACGTACGAGATGATGGCTCTCCACAACTTTCTGTCTTGCTTATTTTCTGTTCTTTGCCCCTTTCCTATCAATTTTTACCCTTGTTCTGTTATCTATATACGCTAGTTTACATCGTTTTCTGTTTCTCTTGCCTACAATATGTACTGTGAGTGTTAGATTTTCCAGACCCTCTTTCCTCATTATGTGTCCTAAACATTCCAGCGATCTTTTTCTATGTGTAAATATAATTTTCCTTATAGTTCCTCATATATGCTGCCCATGGTATCTTCAGCATTCGTTGGAAGTACCACATCTATTTTTTAAAATCGGGATCACATCATGCAAAGCACTAAAGTCACTAAAACACAAGGGATTTACATTACAGCGTGTGAAAGATTTAGGAACAGAAACATTAATAATACTTCAAGTGTTTACTTAAGTGAGGAAACTGCCCAACATTCACTGACTTATACGAAATTAAATATTACATAGCACTTGAGAGCAATTTTATTTGTTTTACAAAAAAGGACACTTTCTTATATACTTTATTTTCTGAGAGACGACTTTCGCAATTCCAATACCCCTAGACATACATTATTTATTTAATTAACTCGTCTGACAGACAGAATTATCGAACTATGGTCGGTGTCCATATAAACCTATATAGTTACCGTCCTGGGTAAGACGATAAACTACGTCCAACATCAAGGCGATTTTGAGAAGCATGGAACCACCCCTTGATTGTTGTAGTGCCTAGGTCCACCCTGACCCGGGATGGTAGCACCTGTTAGGGTCCCGGCTGCGGGCAAATAGTTAACCCCAAACTTGGGCCAAAACACTATGAAAGTGTAAAAATAGGTTTTAGTACCAGAAATACTTTGTAAAAATTATTACCAGCAATAGATTTTAAAAATTAATACCAGCAATAGATTTTAAAAATTAATACCAGCAATAGATTTTAAAAATTAATACCAGCAATAGATTTTAAAAATTAATACCAGAAATAGATTTTTTGAAGGAAAAAAATATTACCAGAAATAGATTTTTTGAAGGAAAAAAATATTACCAGAAATAGATTTTTTGAAGGAAAAAAATATTACCAGAAATAGATTTTTTGAAGGAAAAAAATATTACCAGAAATAGATTTTTTTGAAGGAAAAAAATATTACCAGAAATAGATTTTTTGAAGGAAAAAAATATTACCAGAAATAGATTTTTTGAAGGAAAAAAATATTACCAGAAATAGATTTTTTGAAGGAAAAAAATATTACCAGAAATAGATTTTTTGAAGGAAAAAATATTACCAGAAATAGATTTTTTGAAGGAAAAAAATATTACCAGAAATAGATTTTTTGAAGGAAAAAAATATTACCAGAAATAGATTTTTTGAAGGAAAAAAATATTACCAGAAATAGATTTTTTGAAGGAAAAAAATATTACCAGAAATAGATTTTTTGAAGGAAAAAAATATTACCAGAAATAGATTTTTTGAAGGAAAAAAATATTACCAGAAACAGATTTTTTGAAGGAAAAAAATATTACCAGAAATAGATTTTTTCAAGGAAAAAAATATTACCAGAAATAGATTTTTTCAAGGAAATAATATTATCAGAAATAGATTTTTTCAAGGAAATAATATTACCAGAAATAGATTTTTTTCAAGGAAATAATATTACCAGAAATAGATTTTTTTCAAGGAAAAAAACATTACCAACAATACATTTTTGAAAAAAATATATTACCAATAATAAATAACCCATTGAGGTAGATATACCATAAACCAAACCAAACCTATAGAATAATTTAAACATGGATGAGAGGATCGAACTCGTTCTGCTCCAGTTACCTAACACGTTAACCAGCGCACGGTTGTGGGCGATCTTCTAGAGAGGCAGACTGCATATACAGAGGCATAGCGGAGAGAGAAGTAAAAGCGAGAAATACAGGAGACAGAAACGGATAAATCGATCGCCTCAGAGATCGAATAGGACTGATCAATTGATCAGTTAGCAGAAGTACACGGCATCCCAAAAGTATGTACCTGACTGTGCTCTCTGTCGAAGAATAAAATTATTCTTCAAACACTTGCATTTCTTGCGACATTAAAAACGATACAGTATTTCTTCATGAATGTCTTTCAAAAAATCGACTATAATTTACTTCATCATCGGAAGATTTGAAAATATACGCGACTGCATAGAGTTTATTTTTTTTAATAGAATATGAATAAAATCAATCGCTATATTTTTAAAACCCCATTTTTCTTTTAAAAGATGGAATCAGAACCTACTTTTGGGTCACCCTGTGTATATGTAAGGCTATAAATAGATTTCCCAGTGACAGAGGAATGGGAAGAGCGATCGATCAATTTAGTGCAAAATGAAGAAAACAAGAGACTTATTGATTAAGAAAAATTAAGAAAAACTAAGTGGCAAAAAGTGCAGAAACAGATGCATATTGAAGAGATTGATAGAAAAAAAGAGAGAGAAGTGGAATATATAAAGTGAGAGATTAAAAGAGAAAAACAGTAAATCAGGGAGATGTATAAATAGATTAAGAATTTCGTAGATCATGGGGTGGGGAATGGGAATGACATGGCTGATGCTGGAAAATGTGACACTGACATCTGAAGACACGTTGGCATAGCGAAAGATGTCTTCCACAAACTAAGCACAATATTAATTGAGAAAGAATATTTCGAGAGAGAAAGAATATTTCGAGAGAGAAAGAATATTTCGAGAGAGAAAGAATATTTCGAGAGAGAAAGAATATTTCGAGAGAGAAAGAATATTTCGAGAGAGAAAGAATATTTCGAGAGAGAAAGAATATTTCGAGAGAGAAAGAATATTTCGAGAGAGAAAGAATATTTCGAGAGAGAAAGAATATTTCGAGAGAGAAAGAATATTTCGAGAGAGAAAGAATATTTCGAGAGAGAAAGAATATTTCGAGAGAGAAAGAATATTTCGAGAGAGAAAGAATATTTCGAGAGAGAAAGAATATTTCGAGAGAGAAAGAATATTTCGAGAGAGAAAGAATATTTCGAGAGAGAAAGAATATTTCGAGAGAGAAAGAATATTTCGAGAGAGAAAGAATATTTCGAGAGAGAAAGAATATTTCGAGAGAGAAAGAATATTTCGAGAGAGAAAGAATATTTCGAGAGAGAAAGAATATTTCGAGAGAGAAAGAATATTTCGAGAGAGAAAGAATATTTCGAGAGAGAAAGAATATTTCGAGAGAGAAAGAATATTTCGAGAGAGAAAGAATATTTCGAGAGAGAAAGAATATTTCGAGAGAGAAAGAATATTTCGAGAGAGAAAGAATATTTCGAGAGAGAAAGAATATTTCGAGAGAGAAAGAATATTTCGAGAGAGAAAGAATATTTCGAGAGAGAAAGAATATTTCGAGAGAGAAAGAATATTTCGAGAGAGAAAGAATATTTCGAGAGAGAAAGAATATTTCGAGAGAGAAAGAAAAAGGAGAGAGAGAAAGAAAAAGGAGAGAGAGAAAGAAAAAGGAGAGAGAGAAAGAAAAAGGAGAGAGAGAAAGAAAAAGGAGAGAGAGAAAGAAAAAGGAGAGAGAGAAAGAAAAAGGAGAGAGAGAAAGAAAAAGGAGAGAGAGAAAGAAAAAGGAGAGAGAGAAAGAAAAAGGAGAGAGAGAAAGAAAAAGGAGAAAAAAGGGGAGGAGAAAAAAACGCGTACTTAAATGCGATTTAATATATGAATTCTAGATGTCAGTGAATGCTGAACAATTTCTTCACAGAACAAGAGGATACTTGAGGCTGTAGAGAGGTGATTCTAACAATTCTGAGAATACCATTGATGAGGCATGTGAGCAATGAGGGGGGGTTTAATGAAAATGGGAACGTAAAGGAGAATTTGGCTGAGGATAAGAAAAGTATAAGTGGGGTTGTGGATTCGTGACACTCACTCATATTGAAGTTAAGAGGGATAGGGGAAAGCAGCGGTTAAAATACCCAATGAGCTTGTGTAAATGAATATTAACAAGGGGTGATAAAAAGGGGTCAAATCTTGCTTAGGGCTGTAAGGGATAAGAATATGTAATTTTCAGAAGTAACATGCACATTGTAGATGCTGACATATATATAGAGGTAACGATTGATATATCTGTTTTAACAGTATATCAACTCTGTTGGTTATTTAATGTCAAAAAAAAAAAAAAATCTCCATTAAGTACATATGATTGTAAACTATCCTTTGCGTTGTTAGTTCCACCACTCTCCAATTATGCCGCTAGAACAAAGTTATAAAGTACTATAATTTATGGTATATAACATTTTCATTTTCCTACCTACATTTATATGGGTTTCAAATTAAACTAAACAACTATTAAACTGATGAAAAATTTTCGGATTTTGATGTAATTCTGTTTTTTTTTTTTTTTTCGTCCAAATCCGTGAATTTGTCATTCGTGTACATTTATGGCTACTCTGTCTTCAACGTTTAACGCGTGTAGTAACGAGTTAACTGAAATGCTTTCTATTTAATAACAGGATATTCACATCGTGAGCAGGCAGATGTAATTTGTACATACGACCACGCGAATGATACTGGACGTTAGGC
>OZ038475.1:26297621-26330121 GCA_964036315.1 Acanthosepion esculentum | reverse complement strand
AAACATATGACCGCTTCTTAGAACACGGGTGATCTTCCGACTTCTAGTACAGATACATCATTCTCCTCACTATCTTGAGCAAGCATTTGAGGCCTTTATTAATAAGAGTGTTGCCGAGCACCTGGAAAATTACCCCTTCACCGATGAGCAACATGGCTTTTGGTTGGCATCGACGAACATAGCACTAGAAATCACTAATAATATATATATATAAGTTAACGAATGAAACATTTAGATAATGCAAATTATTTTCCTTGTCACACTACTATCGTTATATGATGATGAGTTTGATCATACAGGAAAAACATCACAAAGGAGAGCTTCAACGGAAATATTACGGAAATGAATCAGTGACGCACCTGACGACAAACACTTCGAGGAGCATAGCGCTAGAAAACACTGATATATATATATATAGTAATGATACAACATGGTAATCCGTATGTAATTTCTAGGAGGATATAGATTCAGGGAGAGCTCTATGTCAAAGGACAGAGCAAAATTATTATTAATTAAAATCCCATAGGTAATAATGTTTATTTCATGAGAGCTCTAAAAAACAGCAGCTCTCAGTCTTCAAGACCTATAAGCAAATCACAAATGAAAATGGAAAAAATATACCGGATCAAAACAAGAGATATTGTTTTTTTTTAGAAAGTGGGGGAAAGGCAGAGAGTGTTGACCTATTTTGACATACTGAACTCAGTATGTCAAAGTGTGAATCTGAAACAATCCCGTCAATCGTTATATGGTGATGAGTTTGTGATGTTTTTCCTGTATGATGAAAAGTGCGCTTCAATGGAAATATTACGGAAATGGATTTCTAGGATTTATACTAGTTTGATGTAAAAGCTATTAGCAGTGTATTTTGTGCAATATTAAGATAACCATATACCAATCAGAGAATTAACTCTTTAGCCCTTATGCAATTCACCGTAAGTAGTGTTGGGTTAACTTTACTTCATCTTGTCCTGTTGGTATGCCCGGGCGTTTGAACCTTATCGACAGATCACCGGATCTACGTCTTGACAGATGACGGTCTGCTGTTGGAATGCTGCTCCGTGAGGATGCATCCCCGATGTGCCGATAGACAGACCTTCACAACATGATGCGTCGGACTTGTGAGTAAAAATAGCTCTTTGGGCATGCACTATCTTTCCTAGGATAGGAGTTGGGCAATACATTTCTATACTTTGTTAGCATGTTCGCTGTCACGAAAACAAGTGTTTCATTTCCGTTCTTCTGACTTACCTCTAGCTGTTTTTATTATTGTAAATGTTAATGATTTATTTGCTTTCAACAGAAAACTACTACCAAGCTCGCCGGACATATTTGGTAATTCAACAATAGTTAATAATTTGTGCGGAAATGAATGCAACGACCTTTACCAGAATTTCAACTCGGCACAAAAATCCAATTTCCCGCGCCGATAGTACCTACTCCCTAAGTGCAGCCACGTTTGCCTTTCGTGATAATTGTTTATTCCTTGAGATAGTTTAGCCCACTTTCATAGAAGGTGAAAGGCTTGCTTGGAGTTGGTGTTTGTCTGCATGGTTCATTAGAATATAAAGTGATTTCCTAATTATACACAGGTATTTAAGCACAACGGAGAGATTTAAAGTTAATTGTCGTTAACGCGAATTGTGCACGCATCAATGTTTGCCTCTTTTTGTGGAGACTGATAACTGAATCTTTGGTGAAGAAACAGTTGAGTCTGGAGCCGCACACACTGGCAAATATCCAGAGAATTTCTCACCTGGCCGTAGTCGTATAGAGAATCTCGGAGTCATTGTGAAAGAGTGGATTGAAAATACTTTCTTAGTCTTGCCACCCGAAATAGCAAGAATCGACGCGTGTAACTGGCAAAGATTTCAAGAGAGTGAGAGAAAGAAAGAGTGATAGAGATAGGGAGAGAAGAATGCGAGAGTGAGAAAAATCGAATATTTTGAAACCTACTTGGCGTGTTTGAAACTAGGTTGGATTTCGTAAAAACTTCTGGTGGGAAATCAATTTTGAAAAATCGATTGAATGTTGATTTGTTGTTGTTGTTTATAAAAGGATGTCGATTTTTTTCTCTTTACGTACAAACACATGTAGATGATAGACTAAGAGTTAAATATGGCTCATTATTTGTTCGTCTACCAATAAGTTCTTTTAATGTGTGTAAACGATTACGTGTTATCATCGCTAAAAACGAATTCGCTGAACAGAGTTCGATTTCTAAGCGAGGCTGCCGGGGCTCATTTTTCCTGCAATATTGAGAGGAAACGAAGTAACTACCTGTCTTCTATGCAATTATATGTGTTGGTTAATCTTTTGCTATAATGCCCACGGGCATCGATCTCGTAACCCAAGCACCTTGTTAATATAACGGAGTCTATCGGATTCTCTAGCACTGGATGACAGTCTCTAAAGACTAATTTCAATTCAAGAACTTGTGGAAAACAGAGACGCACAGAGAGAGGTAGAGTGAGACATACAGACAGAGACACGCAAACAAACAAAATGAATATTTTTACAATATTTCCCAAGCATTCATGGCGATTGCCAAATAAAGTTTCTACCTATGGTTGTCTACATTCCTGAAGAAAAACATTGAAACATGGAGAGAAAGGCATGGTCGCCTGGTAGTGATTGATCTCAGATAATGTCGAAGAAATTCACATTAACGTTTACAGCATCGTATTTGTGGCCAGATTGGAGATCTTGCCATAAAAGCGTTTTTTTTTCTTTCAGTGCATTCAATGAAGACTCGTCACAGACTGAGCAATAAACAGTTTAACCATATTCAGGAAATTTGTGAAAATTCACCTTGAATCCTACAAAATGCAGAAGAACTGTGTGCATTTGGAACATAATTTATTGGAAATTCTTATTTCATATCCAGTATAAATTTTAACATCTTTATTCAGGATATGTTTTTCTTTTAAATTCAACGAAATTCATTTTTCATAGTCAATAATTATCTTGTCAAAAATGACATTTGTTTAAAAGAAAATCAATCCTTTTGAAACACTGACCTATATTAATTTCCTTAAATATATTCCTCACTCATTTTCTTTGCATCTGAAGATTTCGTAAAGTCTGTAAATAATTTACGACTTTTGACAGATTGTGTCAGAAATAAAGAGCTGAATAAATTTTAAAAACTTTGAAAGATGGTGTGGAGGACATTTGCATCAACACAATTAGATTTGACAGTAAATTTGTTATGAAATATTTTCTTTAAAATATGTTTTATGGACGACCTTTTTTGTTAAGGAAATTACATATTTCCCCTTCGGCCTCCTGTATCTTACAGGGGGTTCCAAATGTCACGCGACATTTGGTAGAAAATATACACTTGTGTAATAGCAACGAGGGAAAATTTGCATGGCATCATCTTTCATAATTCTACCAATAAAATCTCTTAATATCACATACAGAAACACGATTCCATTTGGTAAATATATTATTTACAAGGTTATCAATAGTAATGCAACATTTGGAACACACATGCTATACATTAAATCTCTGCAGAAAGCCAGAGTTCTGAATGTCAATAGTACCTCTATTTGAAAAAGATAATGAATGTTGTGCCATTTTCCTTCTAATTTAGTATTGTGCCAGACACAGTTATACCAATCGATACAAAAGCAAACTTGTATACGTGTAAGAACTAAGTGCTCATGTTACAAGCGTTCAAAAGAGTTCTGCATAGGAAGCAGCTGCGAGTTCATATACGAGCACGTGAAAGCAAGTAACGAAGCTTCCATTAAGATATTAATACAATTTTCTCGTTTACTGATCAAGCTTATTTCATCAGAGTCATTTTTTGGAGTCAAAGAAGGAAAAACAAATTGCACCACTATCCCATAATAGTTGTTACATTTGCATACACGTTCTATTCACTAAATGGAAGAGCTGTAGTAAGATAGAAACTGTACAAAACTTTAAAGTTGAAATATTTTGAATAATTCCAATAAATTTTAAAACTTTTTTAGTCATCAAAAACAGAGTTTGATTTTTGCATATAAGATATAGAATTATTTACTTTGGTCTTTCTGGCAATTCTATGTTCTGTCTATATTCATTGGCGAATCTACGTGGAGGCTCCAGAGCAGCACGATTTACGTTTGGGGGTTTCAGTCGGTCTGCTTTCACTTTTATAAACTATACTGTATATTTTTAATAATTCTCTATTTAAAACCTCACATTATGTATTCAAGCCATAGGTAATTCCCCAGAAGTTTGTTTTTCGTGTTTAAATTGTTGATGAATTTATTGAATTTGCCAAGAATATAATCGCATAATTAAAGCCCATTAAATCCGTGGAGATTATCTGAACAACCATTTCACTGCTACTATTACCGCCACTACATTTATGGGAAAAATGGTTTAGTAGTATTTTATTTAATACAGAATTTTAGCAATGTTTTTAGTTTACATTTAAAAATCGAGATTCATTAAGCGTATATATTCAGACTGTATATTTCTAATTGTGGAGGCCAAATAATATTTTCATTACTAATTCTTAGCATGAAATAAATGGGAATTTTTTAAAAAAATATCCATCAAACTGAATTGTATATTTTAACGATTGAGTTAAAATAGATTGCCAAAGAAATACTGCACTTTAATACTTTTACTTAGTTTACTTTAGATCATCATTAAATATTTCAATGAACCTAAGTATAAAAAACTGATTTTCATATAGTAGAAAAATATTTTTAATTGGATGTTAATTATAGTGAAATAAGTTACAACTGATTGCAACTGAACCCTTCAAATTGCAAGAAGGTTTGATCTAAACCAAAGACAATAGTACAGTTACTTTCTTTTTTACTGTATGTCTTATAGAATATGTAAAAAGAGGAAAAGTTTAACAATTTAATAGGTTTCCCAAGTTTAAGTTATTTTTCATCATGAATTACTACGGAAAGTTGATCAACCAAAAATAAGCTGTAACACGAGGATAAGTGGAAAAATCAGGCGTGGCTGAACACATATTGAGAGAGGGGGGAGATCACCGCCCTCTGTGGGATCAGGTTGAGATCATAGACAAAGCACACCATTGGAAAATTCGTAGACTTAAGGAATCAGCACATATACTAGGCCACATGAATCTCCTGAGCCGACTAAGCATAGAAATGAATACAATATGGGAACCAGTAATAAGGAGTGCCAGAGAAAAGCGATAATAACAAAAATTGCAATATGAGCTCTGTGAAAAAAATGTATTGATAACAGCAAAAATTGCAATATGAGCACTGGTAAAAAATTGTTGCTAATGACATTAGGTTTATAATACCCAGAAATCCATGCACAGATGTCCTCAAGGACACATGGCACAGTGGATAAAGGCGTTAGTTAGATCCAGTGACAGGACCCAAAGAGTGTGAGTTCAATATGCGGGGTTAAGGCAGAGGGAAATTAACAGGAGATAACTGACATCCATTAAACGTGGAACTAGAATAGGGGTACAGTGAGCGAAATAAGGGGTTAGGTTCGACTAGGGTACAGTGAGCGAAATAAGGGGTTCAGTTCGACATTCCAACCACCTGAAGAAGGCCGGAGCGTACAACGGCCGATACATTGTAATAAATATGGCGACAAAGATGAGGACAATAGTCTGAATAATGTAAATAGTGTACCTCATCTTAGAAATATAGACAGATACAAACTAAATAAATTCTGAATTTTTTTTTCACTAGTGTGAACTTCGTTATTAGAGGATAAGTACAGTGTAACCCGGATATAAGAGAGTTGTCGGGACCGGAGAAGAAGTCTCTTATATCCGGCTTACACTGTAAATACAATTTTATGCCACTCAGTGATTTTATTGAAAGAATTATACAGTTAAAATACCGAAGGGATAAATGTATAGAAAAATCTTTAAAAAAATTTAAAGATTTTTCCTATACATTTCAAAGAAATCTACACTTCGTTTTCGCAACGTATAAAAATACAAACAAAAAACATATGAAAGATCTGATACTACTGAGAGATATTTTGCCGCCTTACATATTTTTAAATTCTTCCTCAAAATTCAGCGCGACTACTTTTACACTTCAGGATTCCATTAAAATTCAGTTCGTTTTCTAAACGTCGCTCTGGAGAAACTTATTACACTGAGGATTTTATACATGTCATACTGTTATAAAAAAGGATAAAGTGGTGCTTCGTTATGTGAACGAAAAACTTGCTGGAGATATTCCGTTGGACAATCAGAGTCTGTTTATTCATTTCCTTCATAAATTGGCTGTTAAGTTACTGCAAAATTTAGCTTCGTTATAACGCGATTTCATTCGCAGAAGAAAATGTAAATCGAGGTTTTATATATTTATAAAACTCTCCGGAAATGGTTGAAAATGTACAGTTATAGCGTCAGTCCTTTAAAAAAAATAATCTCACATTTATGTTCGTATTACTTTCACTTTTCAAAACCGTCTGATTTTCTACGTTAGGAATCGCCTTTAACTGTTTTGTCTTGTTCTCTTTATTCTCATTCACGGTTTGAAATATTTACCCTTTCAACCATGATTTCAGTGTTAGGTGAAAGCCAAATTAAAAATGTACCTAAACAAGATGAAGAATGAACAGTCAAACTATTCAAAATGGCCGAATCCTTTTTTAATAACCCGCAGAATCCTACGATATTCTAAGTTTCGTGCAGTCAATGTCAATTTCTTTTCATTGAAACAGCAGTTATTCAACATTTTCGAAGATTTTGATTGTTAAAGGCCTTTCAGAACATGAATGCGTTTTAACGGATTCCCGGCTAAGTTTGTAGCGTCGGTACCCAAACTTTTATTGAATCATTCACCAGAAGCCATTTTATTACTGAAAGTGATTCTAGACGTTTATTCAACTTTTGATGGAAACTTGATTCGTATTCGCTGCACATGCCTTATCTCAGTCAATGACATCTGCTTACTGACTGAACGATCTTGTGAGAGTGTTCAGGCATTTGCAATAAGGTTCAAAAGCATTGGTTATGAAATTACACCAGAACCGTGCAACCTATTCACGAGAGGGTCAAAATGTTTTTATACTTTCCTGACAAATCACATTAAGCATAAAAAAATCTGTAGGACATGCCGAACAGGGGATCAAGTAAGCACTGAAATAACTTGTTTGTCTAGCGGCATATTAAGTTCGTATGGATCATTTAATGCCGAAATTTAGTTTTTCTTGGAGCATTAGTACTTTCTTTAACAAAGATGTATTGCTGGTAATTTTTTTACTATAGAAATGTATTTTTAACTAGGGTTAACTATTTGTCCATAATTGGGACCCTAACATGTGCTACCAACACGGGTCAAGGTAAACCAGGAAACGACAACAATTAAGAGGTGGTTCCAGGCTCCTCAAAACCTCTCAATCACAGACCTTGATGCCGGATGTACTATATCGTTATATCCAGAGCACTAAATAAATTGTAAATTCGTTCTCCACACCAGAAATATATAAAGTTCAAAGTCAATACTAGTTTCACACAGATTCACAATGTTAGAACGAAATGAGCCTATAATGAATTGAGAAAAAAGACTGGGAATATCTCACGTGTAACAGTGTGTATAAATCAGAATATGGTAAACAATTGTGGATATTATCGGGCGAATGTAAAAATTTGTTGGCATTGAAACTCACTAAATCTTAAATGTAACCGTAGTATCAAAAAAAAAAAAAAAAAAAAAAATAATCATTTACATCTTTTATGAATTTCTGCCGATATCTGATCAACATCTTGACACGGATTAACAGTTGTTGTTACATAAATAATGTAACAGAAAAACAGTTTTAATTTATACAAGTTTCGTTCAAGACAAACGAATATAGGAAAATAGAATGACATATAGAAAATTAAATTCTTAACTTGTGTTAGTTTTCACCAAACGCACACACACCAATATATAAGTTTGAAGCCACTCCTGGCAATTTTTTTAAAAACTATAACGCTTGAAATTAGGTAAGCTTAAAAATAAATCCATTATTTCTTTAGACATTACGATGTTCACGTTTCTGATACGAAACTGAGCAGATATGGGATTTTGAGAAAATATATATGAGTGAGGAGGGAGTGCCCTGCTTAAAAGGGAAAAATAAAGCCTTGTGGTACTGTGACGTTCGTTAAGCTCACCGGATAAAATGGTGATTTCTCCTACATCAGCGGTCGTAGATTCGGTTCCTGCAGAAGAGGACATTGAGATTTCTCGAGTGCACAGACCGATAAACGTAATACCCAGAATAAAGTAAAAATAAATATGGAGCGTCAATTTCAATTTTGTTGCACCGGTTTTCGTAGAAGAATATCAAGTTTGCCTTGAAAATCAGAAGTGCAAATATTGATAACTCCTCATCCACGGCCTACTATGTCACATTTCAGGCTAATTTCTAACAGGCCTAGTTGGTTTATAGTCACTTTATATCTTTTATTTAAAACACGTTAAAAACGTTCAAAAATACACAAGAAGGTTGTTTCTTTTCTCCCTTTAAACAGAAAAAATACAATAAAAGACTAAACAAAGAAAAACGTTATTAAGCAGTAATAAAAAAAAAAAAAACAAACTTACCAACAGTATCTTTATTTTCTTTTGACCTTTGCCGGTTTTAAAACAGGCTAGCATATTTTTTCGAATTTCATCCTATGAAAAACTTTCGTTTGTTGTTGTAAAATATATTCACAATTCTTGTTGCAAAGTGAATTTATTTTTCAGTGAGTCGTTCACAATTAAAAACATTTTGGAGAATACGCAAAACAAGCACAAGCGGATTCTGCCATTTGGCTAGATGGAACCGTGAGATCTCCATGAGAATGTTAAAGTGCTGCTTCTCTGTAGCATCATCACTATCATTGTTTAGTATGACCAGGGAACACATTTCACATTGAAAACGTTCAATTAATTTTTTTGAATTTCCTCTAATAAAGGAAAAGATAGTAATGTAAATTTCTCTAGAAGTAATTTGTAGGCTTGTTGAAATGTATAGCGCAGTAATAAGGAATAACAGTTCTGCAAAAAATGAAGACCTCTAGGTTGGTAATGTCTATTTTTTGGCAATTCATTTAGTTGTTCTTCAACCACGTTTTGTATATAGTCTTGAAAATTTTCTAACATGCTAAAAGTGTGTGTTCAGCATTATGTCTTTGTACAAACTACTGTGGTAACTGTATAGGGGTTCCATCGCACTGGAGCTGAACGTGAAGGTTTTGGTCAATGCGAATACTTTCTTTTATAGATGGAAGATGTATTTCAGAGTCAAAGACTATTCTATAAATTACAATATAATGTTCCTTTTAAGTTCAAAACCGTCAAAGACAACACTTTTCTACTTCCAATTAAGTAAAATCCTTTATCGTATCAGCTGAAATAAAATCATGTAAGTTATCATATTGGACCAGTAGTTGTTTTGGAGGCTTTCTGAATTCCCTTGTATTCGGCAAAAGAGACGGTTTTCTTATTTATTCTGAATATATTGGATGTAAATCCCAGTTCAGTTCGTTTCCTTTCAAATTAATTTTCTCTTCAAAATGTTTCATACAGAAAACTGAATTTTTGTAGGAAACCAACTACGATTATACGAATTGTATCCATTTTTCTACGAGGTCGGATTTTCCAACGGGAAAAGATGTCGATACTTTTTCACTGTTAGTAACATATCCATAAGAACAGCCAGATACAACACGTTTGTTAATCATCTGTGTTAAACAAAATATCACAAACTTCATAATTTTATCTTTAAATGCAATGGACTATGAGGTAAAAAATTTACCTAATGGCCTTCATTTGCAAAACGTTTCATATAACGGCAAATATAATTTCAAAAGGGTTCAATTGAAAAATCATAAAAGCAACGTAATTCACAGCCGTTTATAATTCGTGGATTACTAAAAAAAACACCACATACACACAACTGTAAATATGTATTTTAGTGTTGAAAACATGTCTAGGGAATTGAAATAATGTCTGATAAATTCTATGTAATTATACGTTGTTAATTTACGTTCTAAGAATTCAATTTTTAAAGTTACCTCTGCTTTAGATTACCAATTTTGTAAGTGGCCATTCACATGTGTTTTGTTAACATTACGTCGGCCTGTTAGAATTCAGCTTATGTGACATGTAGGGCTGTATAGTACTATTAGGTTGGTGCAAAAATAATGTCGTTTTTTGACGTTCAACTTCAGTCAAAAAACGATATTATTTTTGCACCAACCTAATAGTTTGACGTGCCTCGTAGAAATTTAATTATACATTTATGGTAAGTTTTATACAATAATTCAAGAGGATTTGCAGTCTGGTCAGCGTTTATCTACGGTTATTTTATTTTCTGATAAATGTGAAGGTTTGTTACAAAATCTCTAAAATATCTTGAATAAAATCAACTGGAAATTTTTTACGCGTTTCTTGTCTTGTTCAGAGTAAATAGCCAAGAAAAATGCCGCCTCATTTAGTTCTCTATTTACAAAGCGATACAGTTGAAAATAAATGTTCTAAATAATTTCTGCATTCGACATAGAAATAGAATTTAAAGCTTTTATAGTGCAGATGGCCACAAAGCCACCCCGTGGTGATCAAAATCAGTTCTAAAATCATTTATCACGAGTAATTTTTTTCTTAAAGCAAATTCACTGTTACGCTCTTCCCTTCCACTCAGTAGTTTTAATCAAATCTTAACTCAGATATCCTGGTGAAGAGTTGAGAATTAGGAGTTTAATGCGAATTCCTTTAACGTAGGCGTTCGGGATGGTTTTTTTTCTATCTCTCTCCATAACTTGCTGACTTATCGCATAACTAAAATACTATGAATATTTCAGAAAGATCCATCAGTCTCGGAAAAATCGATAATTTTAGAATTGCAGAAATATCAATGGCATTTTTATAGAAATTATTCAAAATGGTAGGGCTAGCTACACAACAAAACAAGGTCAAAGGTGAATTGCGGGGCAGCAGTTTTGACATTACTGGGTTTAATTAAGGTTCGAACTTCGACTACTGGAGGCGATGAAAAGTCACGACTGCTGAATAAACTATGTTGACAAATGCTAAATGATTGCTAATTTTAGATATAGATTGTGGTAACAAGCCTCAGTGATTCTTCGTCGACAATCACTACTTTATTAAAATAAGTAGAAATCAGTTTTTCTCTTACTGTTGTAACAGCTGCAAGAAGAAACAGCCGATTTTAACCACATGGGGATTGATACAAGCAGATTGCAATATATAACGCCGTATTACCTATCAATAAAACTCTAGTAGTTGCAGTGATGTATACTGGTATACTCGCAATGGTAGATATCGGTAAGAAAAAGTTCCATTTAAAATGTTAAATTGGAATTTGGAAAACTAGAAGTGCGAGGGCGCAGAAAAGTTGTTTTGAGTAGGAGGTCAAAACTTCATACACACATCAGAATGTTTTTTTCACCCCCACTTGGTTCAGCCAATCATTTTCAGTATCTTCTAGTAAACATGCTGCTAAAAGCCATTCGGACCAAATCAATTAAGGTTATATATATATATATATATATATATATATATATATATATAGTGGTAAAGGAAGTTACCGCGTACGATAATAGCTAAAAAGCAAGCAAATGTGTGTAGCGCAGCAGTGGTTGTAAGGGTAGTAAAAAATAGGTCTAAAAGTCTTTGGGCATGGTATTAATAAGGAAAAGAGCAAGAGGAATTTGCAGAAAAAGGAATTCATAATGGGGAAGAGATATACCAGCTAAAGGAAAGTCGAAAGGGGAATAAAGGGGTAGTAGTGCTGGGAACAAGCACGAAGAAAAGAGAGTTATTGTGGGGAACTCAAATAGCGGTCTTGTGCGTGTGGAAACCTAAACAGCGCAGTTGTAGATGGCAACGAAAAGAGCACTTGTGTGTGTGTGTGTCTAACACCAAAAATAAAGTGAGGTTCAGCGTGTGTGTTCGGTGGTGGTGGGAAAGAGGAAAATTTTGTATATCGCGGGAGGGGGCCCAGCACTGCTGTGTGTATTCGGGGGTGAGGGGGAACTCAAGAAAGAGTGCAATGTTGTGTGGGGGGAAAGTGTGAAGAAAAGAAAAAAGAAAATAAACAGTGACACCATAACAAATATCAGATTGCAAAATAACCATATTCACTGGAACAAACACTTTTTGAAGTGAAGATTTTACAAGGTTTGAAGACACCAAACAAAGGAAATGAATTAACCATAATAATCTATTTTTCACTCTCGTTGTCTAAATTAGTTTAATTTTTCTTAATTTAAAAAAAAGTATATCACCCCCAAGCTACGCGGGAGCGGCACTAGTACGTAAGGGGTTACAGGGAGTGAGAGCAAGAGTAAAGAGGAATGTTTGAGGAAAGGATAAAAAGAAGGACAGGGATCAAGATCAAGGCACCAGAAGATGTCAATTGACATTACATTTGAATATTTGAAGATCATGGAAGCAAGTAAGAGGAAGGGAGTTCCACTGTCGGGAAGTGCGAGGAGAAGCTGCTGGACTAGAGGTGACGGCTAAATTTAACCGTTACAAGAGTAGAAAATTTAAATTCAATCCGGTTTTAAAACAAAGGAAAAGAAAGCACTGTAAATAGTCCATGGACAGATGCACTTTAACATAACTATTATTAGTCTTGGTAATTTTGTACAAGACAATTTAATCTCAAATATCAGTGACAATTTTCTGAAACTATTTTTAACTTTGCATAAGGTCGCTAACAGATGTATTGAACTAAACGTTTGTTATGATCCGAGAGAAGACGTCTACCTCTTACTTATAGGCGTGGTTGCCATGAATTGCATATTTCTATTCGTGAGCTTCTGTTCCCAGAAGATAGAATGCCAGAAAATGATACGTGCAAAATCGGTCGAAAATGAGATTCCTAACCGCTCTATTAAACTTGTACTAATCTTTAGAAAGGAACGAGTTGAAATCTCCCTGCCACTTATATTTACCTAAGCTTATCTGATTCCAGAGGGAAGTAACGCGAGATTGATGGTGATTCTGCACTCCACCCCTGTCCATATCTATGCTCGTCAGAAACAACAGTCCCAGGAGAAATTGGGAAGTAAGTGACAAATTTCTTTCGGAGGATTGGAGTCGGGTCTGTTTCAGTTGCACCAATTTGCAGAAAACTTGAACGTTTAATATCAGTGATCCGATAAAATAATATACAGAAACGAAAAGGCATGTGGGCGAGCGTGCGCACTCACATTATATATATATGTGCATACTAACATACACAATACAAAAAATGGAAATAGATATAAGAACACACAGATCAAAGATAAGAAGGCAGATATCTTTCCTCACTATTTCTCGGACAAATTTTAATTGTTTTATTACCCTTCAAGCAGAAAAACTTTCATACTGCCAGTCCAAGATATATATATATATGCAAAGAATAGATATTTCCACATATTATTAAAAGGAATTATCTTTCCTTATGTTTTTCGATGTTAAACATTCTCTTTTTGTGTGGTAGTGACACAAGTGTCTCACTTGGACTGACAGTGTGACTGTTCTGCTTGAAGGTTAATAAAACAATTAAAACTGGTTCGAGAGAGGGTGAGGAAAGATATCTGTATTATCTTTTAATGATCCCTGTGTGTTCTTAGATCTATTGACATTTTTTTGTATTGTGGGAGTTAGTATGCATTTGTGTGCGCGCATATATATATATATATATATATATATACTTAAACCGGGATCAAAATTGTAGGTAAAATATCCGAAGTTCATATTTATTTGTGCTTTCGTTCAAGTACATTCGATCATCTCGGTCTTTATCAAGAATTGGTATTTACAGTAAGACAAGATTTTGATGACCACATGCAGGCATTTTTCGACGAACATCGATTTAAAATTAGTCCAAACTGATTTATAAAATGGTCACATGGAGCTGGAATGCACCGGTAAAAAATGTTATTAAATATTTATACGTATTTTTTTTTTATTGCGCACGCGTATTAAGTATTTTATATACACTTCAAGATGCCATCTCCCGTGATGAAATATACTATTGCAAGTTATTTCTTTTGTATAATAGCTTATAGAGATTTGAATCTTTCCTTGTAGTGAGCGTATGTGGGCGGATAGTTTTAGAAAGTTTATTTTCTTGCGAAATCTTATATAAATGTAAAAAAAAGATATGACATAAATAAACATCTAACCACGTGAAAATACAAGTTCACGTTTATACGTATCTCCAAACAATCTGATCCTTTCGCATAGATATTGCTGGTGTGTACCTCGTGTTAGCGCAAATTCAATCGGTTAGAATGGGAATGGTTATTTCAAGCTTGATAAATTTGACTATGGAAGTTACACACAACTGTATGCCTTTATATTTAGTTTTGTCTACTACACTTGATTGTTATCGCCATATCTCGAGCGCGATACTTCCCAGTCTTCTTGGAATTTTCAATCGAACCCTTTCTTCTATCCACTATTCGCCTTCCGCTCCAAATGCATTGGGAATACAGTGAAACCTCGGTTCACGAATTTAATTCGTTCCCGAAGCACGTTCGTAACCCGAAATGTTGACAAACCGAAACCTTTTTCACCAATATAAATCAATGTAAAATAGATTAATCCGTTTCCGGTCCGAAGATGATTGTTTATTTATACTTTTACAATAGAAATTTGTACACAATTTTATACGCAAAACTAATGAAAATCATTAAATCTAAGAAAAAATAAAACCCAATACTTAAGAGATAAAACATAGACGAACACTTTAATTTTACCATAGCTGTAAGTAGAAGAGTTGATGGTATAAGAGGAAGGTGGTTTGGAAGGGGAAGGAAAGATATGTTATTGCTTGAAAAAGGGGAAGGAAAGATATGATAGTCCCTTTATCTATAAGAATAGTATAGATCGTTGATTTTGGCATACTGAGTAGGAAGAGACAATATCATCAACAATTGTTTTTCTCTCAACTTTTCTTTTTCCTTTACCAGTATCACCGCTAGCCTTCTCTGGATCTGTCTAACCAGGGCTAGAAGATAAAAAAGGGAAAATACAATAAAATTGGAAAAGAAAAGCACAACACACGAATGTATACAACATGGCGGTCGACTCAGTAATGATTACGTTCGGGTTAACTCGGTTCGAGAACCAAAATTTTGTTCGATAACCAAGGCATTTTTATCTCGAATTTTCTGTTCGACAAGTGAGACGTTCGAGAAGAGAGGTTGCTCTATATATCGAATTTAGGAAATAATAACACCAGTGGAAAAATAGGGAACTATCTGATAGTAGTTGATTTTATAATCTGTTTTGTATCATTGGAAGCAAATCTTTTTCTTTATTACTTAATGACTTCTAGGATTGGGCTGTGGGAGAGCCCCTGAAATCAATGGTGTGTACTTGACGGTTCCTAGACAACTGAACCAGAAGTAAATAAACAACTGTCGTCTATTAGAAGTTTAAATTTAAATAGCTTAAAATTAAACAGCTATTGGTGTTTGATTTTAAGCTGTTTAAGACTGTTTTTCACTTGTGCCATTATTACCGTCTTGCCGAATATCTCATAGTTAATATTTTTCAGTGTTCACCTATCGCTTGTTCCCTTCTTCCATTGGACCAGAGTATGAATTCCCGGACAATACGACGTACGGATTTAACTCAATCGCCAGAGAACAAAATTTTTTAATGAACTAAGCCATCTGTCCCTTGGAAAAGTTCGTGTAATTGTGAAATTTTAAACAATCTTTACTCAACTAGTGACATGTGAATCTTTTTTCTTAATCAGAGGTTCCCAAATGGTGTTCATATTTATGCTAGGTCTACTGTTCACAGATTCTGACCTCCACCGCAAAAAAAAAAAAAACACTTCCAAAAAACATAGCGATAAAATTCAACATGCATATTTCCCATGCTTAAATTTGCAATTATTACAGCTACTATTACTGTCGCACTAGAATAGTCAGTTTTGTATCACAACATTTCCCTAAAATACCAACTGATTTCAATAGTGAAAAGGAATTGCGCCAAGCGACATTAATATCTTCAGTCTAAAATTCTCCTCAATGAGCGTGTTCGGCTGATCAGAGAACATTCTAATATTCAAGTTTATATGAATATCTGTTGAGACGAGTTGATTAGAATCGAGAGTGTAAATCACTGATCTAGCTTGTCTGGACTTATTTATGTTATTCATTGTGGCGGTCACAAAAGGTGAAACCATTTAGCATCGGGCGCGGAAATGAAGTATTAAATTAGCTATGATTTGCTTCATTTTTAATATCCACTGTTTCCGCCATGATATTATACGCAATGAACAATTCATAGTAGTGCGAAAAAAGAAACGTATCTCATGAACAATTTGATATTGCTAACATTCCTTATAAATAATTTATGGGCACGCGGCTGAGTGGTTCAAACGTTCGAGTCTCACCATGACCAATTTGTCAGGAAGGTGACTTTTTGATGCTATCGGTCTGGGGGAGTGCCTGAAAATCATACCACTGATTGACGCAAGCTTTGTGAAAGAAATTGGGCAGACGGATCTATTTGGGAGTCGATGATTGTGCTAGCACGAATTTACAAGTCATCGTGATCGAGGATTCTAGCGTGCTGATCTTGTTCAGTATAATTGCAGTATAAAACACAGGTAAGCTTCATAGTTGTTTAAATGTGTCCGAGCAGGCTTCTACAAGGGGGATTGGATAGCAACCCTAGTAGAGAGCCATCTTCAAATACGAGTCGCTATTATCATTAAACTTCCGTCAGCAATATGGGACTGTCACGGAATTAGTAAATTGGGGCTTTTTAAACGCTTTATTCAAATATTACAGATATTTACTTCACATCTTAATGTAATTTTATTGTGTTCTTTATAGGTACAACACAAAAGGAGATAAACAGAATTTTGAAAAATCAAATTAAAATCCAATATTAAAAAAATAGATATCATCGTATGTGGCTCTAATTGAAGCTATATTAACGGAAAGAAAATCACAGGTTATTTACAGAATTATCGACATAATATATTATAGCTTATTATTCTATAATTAAACGAATTTTTAAAAAAAGTGCGTCAAAAAATCTGGAAAAAATCCATTAATACTAATTCGCAGTACATCTTTTCGCAGTCCTATAATGCAACTGCTTGTTATCGACACATTATTACGAAAACTAGAAACTCCTTATTACTTGACTAAGCATGGAAATTTGACTTAATACTTGGGGAAATTGTATTACAATGTAGAAAAGTTTACTTGTGACGCGTTTCGTCCTTCAGGACTTCGTTGAAATCAATTTATTTTGGTACGAATACACATGCGCACGAACGAGGAATGCTGGGGGATTTTACATTTTTTTGTTATATAGAATTAAAAAAAAAATCTAAATCTGAATTCATTTAGAGTCTTTATTTGTTAGTAGGTATCACACTTGATAAATATTAAGGAAAACATTTGCATAAGTGGTCAAACATGACACGGTACGAAAGGTAGACAAAACATGCACGTCACGTCTGCACGTAAATTAAGCTTAGTCGCCCCCCCCCCAGAGCGTATATTGACAAGGGGAGATGTTCATAGTTAGGAACTTGGTTATATATTCTTGGGAGAGGTTAAGGGATCATTTTAGCGCTTTCCATTGAGATTAATCCTGGATATTATTGCTAGATAGTTTCGTGTTGATTCATGTTAAGATCGACCTAAGTTTATCAAATGTGTATAAAAGAACATTTATTTGCAGGTGTCAAGGGCAGACAGGTTATTTTCTTTACGACGTTTCACCAAACGTTTATAACTTCGGCCTGCATGGATTTTCAGAAGTGCGGCCTCCCATTGAGAATCGAATTCCTATTTTGAATTACTAGTATGATTCGATTGCTAATCATTGCTCCACGGTGAGGTGTACATTAAAACTTAATCAAAGCAAAAGATCATTACCTATCTGGAATTACTTCATAGATTAGTTTCAAGAAAACTTCGCTAATATTTTAAATTCTTTTAAAAAATATACATCATAAGAGTGTGCTGAGAAATTCTCATTCCGAGAATATTTTTTTTTAATTCTAATAATTGGTAACATTTTGAAAAATAGATTTTGGGCTGAGAAGCAACTACATTTTTGGAATAGTTTTATTCGTTCATAATTGTGCAGGCTTTTCTGTAGTTTATCCTTTAAGTCTAAATCTATTTGTAAAGTCCTAAGAGGGAAGAATAGCTTGGAAATCGTAACAATATCAGGGCGTGTCGAGAGAAAAATACTACGTGTACACAGGGAACACATTATTCGTGTATCTGTATAAATGGATAGCAGAGTAGGGACAACGATGGATGGCTAATTAGAGCTACTGAAAGAACACTGCATATAAATAATGAAAAGAGAATAGTGTTTAACTTGAGAAGATTAAAACTTTCTTTTATAATATGGGAATAGTATTTAACAAGTGCACTCGGCTTCCATCATATCAGAATTATAACAATCTCATGAATCCTATTCACAAGAATAGAGAGACCAATTACCATGAATATTTAATAGGACAGGTCTTAATGTTATCTATTTATTTTTTTAAGCTTATCACCCCAAGCAAGGCTGGAGGCCACTAGCACGCAAGGGGTTACAGAAGGTTTGGAGGAAGAGCAGATAGGAGTGGTAAAGGAGAGGATGTGGAGAAAGATAGTGGATCGATCAAGGCAAGGGGGTTACAGAAGATTTGGAGCAAGAGCAGATAGGAATGAAAGGTGAAAGTATGTGGAGAAGGGAAGTGGATAGATCAAGGCAACTGGAGATGTCGATTGACGTTACACTTAAATAGTTTGAGATTGTATTTGTAGTTCAATCGGACATACAAATATATATATATATATATATATATATATATAAAGCAGTTGTTAATAAGTTAGTAATTGTCTCGGTATTAAGTATAAAATAATTTATAGCCGAGGTATTTCTAACACATATATATATATATATATATATATATATATATATATATATATATACAAGTTGTCACACATGAAATGACGCACTTTATAGGAAGTGAATAAAACACTCCCGAAATATTAAATGACTAATTTATTTATTCGAAAAAGGCACCATGTTCATAAATGATTGTTCTCCAACGTATCTTTAAATTCTTGGTGCCATCTTTAAAAAAAAAAATGATGTGATAAACAGTTCAAATGCTTCGATTACCTCTTCGTCATTGGAGAAGATTTTATCGCAAATGAAATGCATAAATATGAAAATGCTTAAATAAGTGATAATCAGTAGAAGAGATATCAGGTAAATATGGAGGATGAAGCAAAATTTAATTACTCAGGCTATGTAGCTTTTGAACACTTGATTGAGAAGCGGCCGGTCGTGTATTGTCATGCAACAAAATTGGGTCATCCCTATTCACAAATCTAGGATGTTTGCTTACAATTTATCGTGAATACACTCAATTTCTCCACAATACAAGGCTGCTGCTATTGTTTCTCTCGAGAAAAGAATGAATAATGAATAGCCCCTTTGAAAGATCACCATACAGTAACCATTAAATTTTTAGGGTGCAGTAGAGGTTTTGGGTATTTTTGATGATTCACTTGGATCTAACTTATGGCCTATTCTCTTACTGTTGTCAAAGAGTATCCATTTCTCATCGTATGTAATGATTCGAAACAAAAATGCTTCTTTTTCCCATTGGCCTCCTTAGTGTCACCAGCAATTCTTCGAATTTATAACGAACAAGAGGGTTGTTGGACACCTCAACAGTAACAACTTACTGAATGATAATCCGTATGGATTTCACCCTGCGAGTTACACAGCTGATGTGTTTACTCAAAGAAGCAGCGAATCCGTAGGCAATAAATTTATCACGAAGACCATTGCCCTAGATTTATCAAAGTTGAGGCATCAGAGGTTGCTACATAATCTGTGGAATCTCTGGAAGGTCTCTCTCTCTCATTTATCTAAAGGAGTCAACCGTAGTCGGGATTATCGAGTTAATGCGAACGATCATTTCTTTAACTGAATAGTATGTGCTTCACCAGGGCTACGTACATTTTTCAATTCAGAGTTTTCCGTCTCCTAGCCAGCCAATGTTATAGAATCCAGTTTGTCCGGCTATTTACCCATAGCTAGAGGAAGAAAAGATGGATTGATACCTTTCCCAAATGTATTAGCACGTAGGTGAATGCAATGAACTTTAGTGGAATTTGCTCTCTGCTTCCTCAAAAGGAGCCACAATCCATTACCATACCTCTGCGATTATAAAGTCATTAACAAGTAAACCCTTGAAGATCGTTGTTGACGGGCAGTCAATAGGCGTCCCTAAGGGTTTTCTCCTCGGTCCCACCCTATTTCTACTGAATACCACTGATTTTCCTAAGAACATACTCAGAGTATTAATTATTCTATACCGATGCTATAACAGTTTATAGGCTCACCTCAAATATCTAAAACACCAGAACCTGTTATCTCGTCTATCTTCAAACCTAGCCCAAGTGACACAATGGGAGAGAATGAATGGATTGTAAAATTCCATACGACCAAAACCAAACGAGTAACGTTCAACTAGCACTGAGCTGATCCTGAACTTTCAGTTATCATGATGGAGGAGTATTCTCTCAAGGAGACCCATTGCCTTGAAATCTATTAAACGTCATGCTCTGCACAGACCCCATGTAGCATTCATATATCCGATGTTTACTAAAAATGTTGGAAAGCGAATTGAAAAAGACGCGGAACAAAGTGAAAAAAAAGTGGATGTAACGTTTATAACAATCCCTGAAAACTGGAAATTTTACCACGAAACTTCGAAGTCTGGATAAAATTTTAATTTAAATATTAAGTAAGTCATCTCTCTCTCTCTCTCTATATATATATATATATATATATATATATATATATATATATGAGAGACACACCTGATCTTCCAACCAAGTTTAACCATTTGAGCCCTGCATTCCTGAACAAATTTAACCCTTCTGCCTCAGCTCCTGAATCAAAATTCGCAAATAATTGGCATGTTACGTTAGATATAAAACAAGTGTTTACCCACCGTTCAACCGGTAACTGGTCATTAACTCATTTTTTTTCAACCACTTTTCAATTGGTGGCTGGGCATTGTTATTTTTCTCTACCCCCGAGTACAGCTGTGTTCAATTGGTTGAAGTTTGACAACTTGGAGGGTGATCAAGTTTATGAAACAACCCCCACCCAGAAAATAGTTTAAAATTAATCTGCCCTCCTCCTTTAGATGCAACACCGAATTTAAGATCCAGTAAGTGGCATTTTGTTTGATTGGACTAGCTGCCTTTACTGTCGCACTCAAATGAAGGGCCAGCAGTATTCTGATGCCTGCAGACTTACCGACGTACTTCAGGCAGGTTTTTGAAAACCAAGGGTATATAAATGATGCTGTGAAATTTCGCATATCTGTGTTACGTTAGCACAAATATTGATTCCTGAAAACTGCTGTGCCAATAGTGAGCGTTTATCGAAAGAGGAGACTTGTAGACGCCTTCGACCACGGTTGACTGGTTAATTTCTTAATGATTCAAACTACGCGCGCTGCTCATTGGTTATTTGTAAGTTTATAGACGCGAACATACGTTCTAGTACAAAGAATCAATCGAGCAAGACAGTTATAAAACATTCAAAGCCTCCGCTCGATCTGCAGTCCATTTTGAACGGACTTCATATTACATGTACATCGTAGAGTGACTATTGATTTCAATTGACTTTACATCATCCAGACTATATGATGGGCTTTTATTTTTCGGCAGTTGTAACATTAAGTCCTAGCTGTTTGCTGTGCTTATTTTTAACACTGGGAAATTCCATGCCCATCTTCTGCTCTCTGTAGTCTTCAAACAATTCTGAAAAACGTGAAAATTATTTCGTGTGCCATGTAACACTTTCAACAGCTTGATACACGTCAATGTTACATGGCCAGATAAAGGTAATGTGATTTATATATACATACAATGACGCGGTTTGGTTTGGTTGTTTTTGCTTATCGGCATATGAACACCTATGGGTTATTTAATGACAAAATCTAAATATTTCGTTCGTAATTTTATGCCTTCAACTAGATATATTGTACATAATTTCATATTTTCAGGGCGAACGTATGTTTTTTAGTTATATAGTTTGTAGATGATAAAATGTATTGATAGTAATTTTACTATAAAAATGTATATTTATAGTTTAGCGCTGTAATGATTGTCATTTTGCTATAAAGAGGCCATTTTCTTGTATATATATATATATATATATATATATATAAGATTTCTTTTACCACAATGTGGTTTTACCTTCTCAGATATGTTATTTCTTTACCACAATGTGGTTTTACCTTCTCAGATATGTTATTTCTTTACCACAATGTGGTTTTACCTTCTCAGATATGTTATTTCTTTACCACAATGTGGTTTTACCTTCTCAGATATGTTATTTCTTTACCACAATGTGGTTTTACCTTCTCAGATATGTTATTTCTTTACCACAATGTGGTTTTACCTTCTCAGATATGATTGTTTTTTTACCACAATGTGGTTTTACCTTCTCAGATATATTTTTTACCACAATGTGGTTTTACCTTCTTATTGAACCACTAAAAATTCAAACATTTTTTTCCATAGCTCGGACTATAACGGGTGTTACCACCTCGGGTCAGAGTTGACCTGAGAATAGCAACAATTAAGAGTTGGTTCCACACTCCAGTAAACTTCTCATATCTTGCTATCGGATGTAGTTTATCGTCCTACCTAGGACGAACGATGTCACGGTCTTAAACGTGAAAAAAAAGCAAACAAACGAGACATTGGCTAGCATTAGTAGACTGAGAAAAAAAGAAGTAAACCACACCTACACTTCCCACGGAGCTGAGGTGCTAGAATGAGATGGTTCTTGGTTTGAAAACGAAATTACATCTCTTGTTCAACTTCTCTTTATATTCAAAATGTCGAATAGAGGGTGAAATGTCAACGAAAAAAAGTGTTGTGTTTTGACAGCACGAACAGTAAACGAATATAACTGGCTCGCGCAGTATGAAGTGTTTTATTACATTGGTTTATAAAACATAACTAGAGTGACCGCTGAAAATAATTCGTACCACAAAATTCGAGGATGTAAGAAAACTTTAAAATGAAACACGTACATATTTTCCGGGAAAAACATCCAAATATTTTATTTTGAAAAAAAGCTAACAGAACGTCTGAGCGGCAATGCTCCAGTTATTTTCTAACAGATCGTCCATTCTTGCTTATTTCAGTCATCCTTGTTAAAAATCAGTTAATAATTATCGATTAAACTTCAGTATATATTAGCATTTTAATTAACAGAAATATTAAACGCAAGTTGAAAATTTGAATAACAAAACGCGCGTTAGAAACTGAATAACAAAAACAATCAACACGCTCTTATATTTGTCATTTTTATTCTAATTTTTAATTTATGTTGCAAAAAGTTAAGAGTTTTTATAGATTTTCAATATAATTGGTTTGATTGGAGAATGTATTTTGAAAGTCTCAAAACTAGGAAAGACAACTAAAATGAGCCCGAGAATACAACAGTTAAAACGAAAATAAAAAGTACCAGTTTGAACAATGTAATTTTAAAATCATGTTGACAAACAAAGCAATATTGGCACTGATTTGCTATTGTAGAGTTTCCGATTTCGGAGATAATTTCTATCCTAAAGGAGGTGTTTCTGAAAGCCACATCAACGAGAAATTATTTTAAATTCTGTAAAATCAATTTTATTGCGTTTTCATGCGAAATTGGTTATAAAATATTTATCTAAATTTAACTCTTTAGGTAAATATTTTATAACCACCTTTGCATGAAATCGCAATAAAATTCTGTTATATCGTACTTTGATTTTAAGGAATTTAAGGTAATCAATGACAAGTATTTAATAAATTCTGGCATTGTCAAATTGCAATAATCAGTTATATCAGTTTTAAAACGAAATGACATGTTTAAAATTGTTTATTTCTCAATAATAAATTGACCTCTGAAAAATAAAATCAAGCTTATATTTAGTTAAATATATTAGACAAAAATAACACCTCAATAGCTCTGTCATTCATTTTTCTATTGATAATTAAATTTATATTGATCGATTGATTTTGCTTAAGGCATATCAATCTCCATAGGGTATTTAATGCCGAAGTATAAACATTTTGAACACAATTTTATGGATTTAGCTAAATATACTTTGAACGTAATTGTATGCATTTAACCAAGGAAAAACTTTGTTGGTCATTTTGCTATAAACTGCATTGGTAATTTTGCTAGAAATAGGTAATATTAATTTTTAGGTATTGGTGGTAATTCTGTCATAAAATGTATTGCTGCTAATTTTATACTTTCATAATATATTGTTTCTGTTTGAGGGCTCGCTATTCGCCCATAGCTGACGCCCTAAAAAATACTACCACCTCGGGTCAAGGTGAACCTGGGAACAACAACAATTAAGAGGTGGTTCCACTCTCTGCAAAACATCCAATCTCCAGATCAGAGGCTTTGCTGCTGGATGTAGTTTATCGTCATACCCAGGATTAATGCCTAGTGTAGAAACATCCATTTAAATATCCAACTTGGAATAAATACGCAAAAACAAAAGTTTTTTTGTAGATCGTATGGATTTTTCTCGAATAATCTTTTCAAGAAAAGTTAACGGAAAAAAATATCACGATAAAAACCGAAGCCGATTGGAAAACAAGAAAACACACACACACACACACACACACACACACACACACACGAACCTTGTCAGCTTTAGACTGAAGTTATTTACATTATCACAACGACCACATGTAATGCTGCCACAGTAAAAGTGGCGTTTCTTGAGCAAGATAGACAACTCACCCAGGGTAGTTTAGAATTCAGAGATTTTTCTTGTAGACCGGTTGCTACCCAAGTCTGTCCTGTTATTTTTTTAAATTTTTCTTAAGCTTATCACTCCAAGCAAGGCTGGAAGCCACTACCACGCAAGGGGTTACAGAAGGTTTGGAGGAAGAGCAGATAGGAGTGGTAAAGGAGAGGATGTGGAGAAAGGTAGTGCATCGATCAAGGCAAGGGGGTTACAGAAGATTTGGAGCGAGCGCTGATAGGAATGAAAGGTGAAAGGATGTGGAGAAGGGAAGTGGATAGATCAAGGCAACTGGAGATGTCGATTAACGTTACACTTAAATAGTTGGAGATTGTATTTGTCAGGGAAACAGGAATAAGGAATGGAGTTCCACAGGCGAGATGTGTGAGACATGAAGCTATTGGAGTAGAAGAGACGTCTACATCTAACAGTTTCAACGGTGAAGGGGTGGGAACGGGCTGCCAGCCTCGTAGGACGTTTAAATTCATGAGGCCTGGGAACCAGCGAAAGCAGCTGATTGGAGCAATTACCGTGAAAGTATTTGTAAAAAAGACAGAGGCAACGGCGCATCTGTGAGAGAGCGACTGCAGACGAGATGACAGATCAGGGCCAATTACATTACATTTTCCAAGAGTAATAGCACGATTGAAACTCGATCTCGTCTCTCCGATTCTTCAATCCGTGGCTCCTTTATGTATATGCAAACTATATTCCTTATCTTTGCCTTTATCAAAACGTTTCAGACGTACTGCACTCCCGGCTTTCATAAGTAAATGTTACTTATTCAAAACAATGTTAATCAAAGAGTGTGCAATGATTTGTGTAACCTAGTTTCTGAACGGAATCCATTATTTAACTACGTGGCTAGACTGTTCTCATACAGGAATAACAAAGATAAGGACAGTTGTCCGAATATAAAATGTAAATAAATAACCTTTTCAGTGTTCTTTTACTTGGATCACTTACATATGTAAAATAATAATGATCCGGATCGGTTCGATAAGGTCAATTAGCAGCTGATCTCATGACTTGCATGCTGTTAATTGGGGCAAAGAATACTTTGTTATTTTTTAACGCGACTAAAACGAAACTACTCTCTATTGATCCTTTGAGAGAGAACAATTTCTGCCTGACACCAGATTATATCGAATCGGTTAATAAGTATGTTGCTAGGAAAGTTGGTTCTCTGTGTAGTACTAGACAATTTTTCTCCCCTATCTTACATATTTATAAGTCTACCATTCATCCATGCCTCTTAATATGGAGCTCCTGCTATATATTTAGAGATCCTTTATAAAATAAAAAA
Source organism: Acanthosepion esculentum (assembly GCA_964036315.1). NCBI lineage: Eukaryota > Metazoa > Mollusca > Cephalopoda > Sepiida > Sepiidae > Acanthosepion > Acanthosepion esculentum. The sequence goes on along the minus strand of OZ038475.1, from coordinate 26,304,023 downwards.
AATTAAAAATTTATGCAATGTCATTGGTCCTGACTTGGCATCTCAACTTCCGTCATTCTGCCACCGCCCTAATGCAGATTCCCTGTGCCTTTTCTATAAATAGTTTCATGTTAATTCTGGCGAACTCTATGGTACCGAAACTATGAATTTAAGCAAAGTACTAGATTGGTAGCAAAACCTCATTTTACAATCGAAATGGCTTGATGTAACTAAGTTCTGTGCTAACAGTTTTTTTATCACACTTCTTGCTTGTGAATCTTTTCCAGCTTCTTGCTTTCCAGTCAAATTTGATCTTCAAAAATTTATTTGAAAATTCATTCGTTATCTTCGGTTATCTTAAATTTTGTTCTTTCATTTTTCTTACTCCGTAATGTTTTTCTTATATTCTTTCACACTCACCAACACTCTGCGTGTTAGTGTCTTTGTTGCCTTGCTTGGAGTGAAATGAGTTTTAAAAAATTGTCATTAAACTAAAGTTATACCGTCATATCAATTTAGACTATTAAATTTTAAGATTTTAGTGATTATCAATATTTTAGTAGTTATCGTCGCCAAACTCTTTTACGCAGTTATTTCTTTGGAAATTTGCATAATTCATACAATGCTATTTGTAGAATTATTCTAATTTACACAATTTGGGATTTATAAATATACTATTCATTTATGTTATGTACAACATGTGAAAGTACGTATATTTGTTAGATATCTCTTAAGCTATTAAGACATTGGGTCCCTGCTCGATAGGTTAAGGCACTCGATGTGTCAAGTGCGCTGCAAATGATTTTATCTAGAATGACCTGCAGTTATGAGAGCCAAGTGTGTTGCCAGTAAAGAAACTTTCAAAGTGACCACTCTATCCATAAGTTAAAAAAAAAATGAAAAAATATATGAATAAAGAAATAAAAAAATATCAAGATCAAATGACCTAGAAGAGGGAGAATTCCGGTTATGAGCTTATATAACCGGGCTGCGTTCTAGATAAAGTCAGCCATAGTTAGAATAAAAAGAGACAGGACCGAAGGGAAGTTATGGTTTGTTAGATATGATCTCATAAGAGAAGACATAATTAGCAGCAATGTCCCAAGTGTGACTTACCTACCAACCACAGGCGGCCTGATCCATGAATAACGAACCCCGTTTATCTGAACGAACATACTTCTTTCTAACCAAAGCGTTATGACAAGATGGTCGTATTTGAAATTTCTCCAGAGATACTGCGTCTTCATCTCCTTTGAGAAAACACCGAGCCTATACCAGTTTTGTTTACTCCGGCGCAAACTAGAGTTGAAGTATGGTGCGGACCAAAAGCTAGTCAGTCAGTGAAAACTATCTGGAGGATGCGGGCATTTTTGTAATATCAACATTACTTACTGCTCTTCTCTCAAATTTTGATTCGAATGTTATGGTCGTTAGCACTTTCTGGATAGGCATTCGTTAACCAAATTATAAAATCTTGCAAAATGACCGCTTATATATGTGCACATGAACATTTATAATACATAATAAAGAATTCTATGCTCGTTTTTCAAATAAAAGTTATCCCCTAAACAAGTCATTACGGAAGCCAGGATTTATAAATAAGAAAATTGATGTCAGTTATACGTAATATCTGTGCATGCAAAACTGATTTCTGGTGTTGAGAGCGATCACACAGTTTCATTAGTTTGCAATTAAATTAAGACTGAAAATTCGTTTAAAAACATTTCTTTTGAACCTATATATCTCTTAATGAGCGAGAATTATTAGTTAGAAAAATACTGTATTCAGACAAATTTTAGTTTTGAAACAACTTTACAAATAATGGATGTTTCAATAACTTGGACCGATTTTAATGTGGATTAAGTTTAAGCGTTTAATGATTTTTCTTTTCGATTTGGCGGACATTTATGCGATATTATTTTTCGCACATGATTGTCATGACTTAAATAACAGGATCCAGTAGAGAAACAAATAAGTTTTCAATAATAATAATAATTTATTTACGCTAACTTTGATCCGTCTTAATGAAATACTCTTTACTTAACATTGTTTTGAATAAGTGACATTTCCTTTTGAGATAGAAAACAGATTGAAGCAAATCTGAAAGAGTGGCAAGAGGTTTCAATCTTAACTGGTCATTGAAGTTTTTGGAGATACAGAAAACCTGCATAGTGCGTGATGTTAATTCGAGTCGCATCCAAGGCTGTTTCCGCTATCAAGACAGCCAAAGTTATTCTTGCACAGTAAAAAGTAAAATTTATTAAAAGCCATCTCCGTAAATCTACATCAGAGGTAAGCTTATTGAGAGAAATACTTTTTAGATTTCCATTTTAACATATTCTTGATCTCTGAAAATCAGTTCATGAATATAAAGGTTATATTTAGTGGGTACAACTGGTTTGGCAGACAACGTGACCCCCCCCCCCCAAAAAAAAACAGGGATGTATACCGACACACGTACCCACTAAATATAACGTTTGTAGCCATAACAAATAATGCCAGATTTATAAATTATTAGTTATAATTATAAAAATCATTGTAAAAATGACTTTTTTCGAAATTTTTAATTTACTTAATCTCTTGTAAATACAAACTATCTGGTAGTAGTTCTAGTGATTCGTAGAATATTAAATTTATTTAGACGCCGTGAGAACTTATTTCATTCTGTAACGAGAGCGAACGAATGAGAATTTATTCTCAAATTACTTTTTTCCAGTTAGGAGGATTGTGATACAACACCGTAGCTCATGGACAAGACGGAAAGGAATGGTCGAAAGGAGAAAAAAAAGAATGACAAATATACTTTGTTCCTCAGACTTTTATATACTATGACATACACAAAATATATATATATATATATATATATATATATATATATATATATATATATATATATATATATATGTGTGTGTGTGTGTGTATACATACACACACACACACACACACACACACACACACACACACACACACGAGAGAGATACATATCCCACGTGGAGAACTTTATATCATATATATCCAAATGCAAAGTAGAATATAAAGTGGAACAAAAAAGAAAGTGGTGGTGGTGGTGGGGGGTCTTACATATAATTTGAAGATATTCCTGACATTGAGAAGCCATTTTAAGGACACCAGATTTACGCGGGCCGGATTCGTCTATGTCCCAACAAGCTTGTGAGCTGGGGAGACAGAATTGGCCAAAGTCCCAGGGGAGAATAAAGCAACCTTCTCGTTTGGTTACTATTCATCAACTGAAAATAGTCTCCCGCTTTGGGTCACTCTCTGGAGTGACGTCACGAAGCGGTAGTCATGTTGTCGCGGGTCTTATCTTCCACTTAAGGGGAATATCAAATTATGGTTACTTAATGGTAAGTCTGATTAGCTGCCAATTTGAACATATTGTACTAATGAAAAAAACCAAACAACGAACTACAATCTGTTTTCTCGGTCAAGAAATGGCTATCTGATTTCAAGGCCTCCAAAAGGAAACTTCTCTTTTAATCGTCTTTATTGCCTTCCATCAATAAGTTGAGTGTTTCTTTGGGCCTCCTCGGGGTAATGTCTTCCAATAACAAAGTGGAAAGATTATATCGAATCAACGGCTAGGCCTGCTACTAGGAAAATTGGTTCACCGTGTCTTACTAGGCACTTTTTCTCGCCAGAATCTCTTATATCATACCATTCACCCAAGCATTGAATATTGCTGTCACATCTGCTTGGTGCTTCAATGTATTTAGAGGTTTTTGATAAAAAAAAATCAAAGAATCTGCAATGTTATCGGTCCTGACGTGACATCTCGGATTCGGTCACTTTCCCACTGCCATAACGTAGATTTCCCTGTACCTTTTCTATAAATATTTTCATGGTAATTTTCAGATGAGATTTACACTTTAATAAATCGGCTTTACGAACATAGACGGGGTACCAGATTGGCAGTTTCGTCTCATTATTTTACAGTTGTAATTTCTAAATGTAACCGTAAATATTTTTTCCCATGGAAACTCGAAGTGATATAGAAAGAACAGTAACACGTTTAGATATAGGAAATTTACTAATACAAAACACTATTTTTTTTCATATTTACCAGCAGTGGTGATGAATTTTAGCCAATTATAAGCATTTCGTGGGTTGATAGCTGGGCTAATTCACAGGGAATTTTGCTTGTCATAGCCATCACCATCAACTCTGCCGAAACTCACGAGCCATCATATTTACTCGCCTTTACTGATTGGTCTAAATGTTCAGTAAACCTCAATGAATATCGAAGCTAGTATTGTCAATAAAAAATATATTGCTTTCCAGAGCCACCCTCATATAAAGGCAATATTTTACGTTAGTTAAGATTTAGGTTTATTTAACTAAACTGCCATACCGGCATTTTGCAGTATGTCGGACTGCATCAATTGGTCCGAAAGTCTTCTCAGCCGTAACTATCTTCCAAACTGTAGGTGATCGTGTCATCCATATGAAACAGAAAATTATGTTATGTAAGAGTGACAAGACTTTCGGATCACCTAGTACATTAAGTTAAGGTGGTTGTTACTTATTTAGAACTAGTAAGAAACTAGTAAGTTATTCCTTGCATCAGATATAACGTTCCAGAAATTATAACGCTCTTTAGTACCAAATAAAAGTTCTCACCTCTTCCTGTCAAACGCGATTTCTTAAGGATCTATCTAAACAGAGGGAACAAGCCGAGGCTTTCTGGAGAAGAGTCCAACAATGTGCGCGAGGTTTGTGCATTTGTGCAGAAATACGTTCTAACTCCGACGACGAGGAGAGCAGAACAGACAAGGACGATCGAACGGCATCAGCGGGGAGAGCGGACGGAAGGAGGAATCAACGAACTCATGTGAGAACAGACGGTTGAACGACGGAAACACGCAAGGTCCGATTTGCGAACGGACGTTTTTGACCGACGATAACACGCCCGGCCGCACAAATTAGCATAGATTTTTAACACCAAAAGACAATCAACTAGAGTGGTTTAATTAAAAATTTGCATTTACGAGTTAACGCACTTTTTTTTAAACATGAGAACGAGGTCTTCATGCTGGCGGGCACTGAAACTTTGTCCACTTAGTTCCCGGACTAAAACATTTTTAGGACTGTTTTGCCTGTCCAAGGACATGATCAGAAATTATGAAAGCTTTGAAATCAAATTTTACATGTTTTCATGCTTTATTTTGACCTTTATGACAGACGAAATTTGAGGTATAGCTTGTAAGTTGTCTCTTATATAAAGTCTTTAAAAGATTTTTGAGTGCCGGTTTCTTTGTTTCTATGTTCAAATATCTTTTCAAGACATGGACAGCTATGCTTCTCCCAAACTTCATTTTTTACCAACCATACTTTTGTTCTGACATAAGTTTACGGGAATTGTCTCTTGTTTATACCGGATTCTCTTTAATTCAATATAACCTATGATTGTTAAATGTAAGTGCCAAATTTAAATGTCCATTTAAACATGTGTTCCCAAACTCTCAGTTACTTATTAAAAATTCCCTCGTTTCTCTCATACTCTTCCGGATGCTGAATATTTGTCGGTAGACTAAGAATTTTCTTCATCCGTGATGAAATTTCACTGTATAACTAAAAAAAAAAAAATGTTATTTCGTTATTTCTATTTCCCATAGATTTGGGTTACATGTGCAGGTGATCTAGTGGTTAGCGGTTCGAAACGAGAAATCGGCGAGCCTTAAGTTCGAATTCTAGTTGAGGTTTGCGCAAATACCGACGGGAAAGATTAAATGCATTTCTTCTATTCTCTAAATACGAGTTAAACAGTATGGCAGACTAGGCTCTTTAGCTTTGCCAACTAGTCCGAATTCCCAAACACCAGGTCACTGCTACATTAAACTTGCGTTTGTAGTGGTTTTACTTTGCCAAGAATTTACAGTCTGTTACTACTCTACCCAAATCAATTTTGTACCTTCTTGATTTTGACATCCCGGATACGTAACTCACACTTTAGGAAGTCTTTGGTAGATTGGTTTTGTTTTGTTTCTTTTATGACATATCAACCTCAATGGGTCATTTAATGCTGACAACGTATTTTTTCTCCTGGTAATATTTTTGTTTTATCAAAAATCTATTTCTGTTAATAATTTTTCCTCAAATATATAGCTGGTAATATTTTTTTCAAAAACGTATAGTTGTAATATTATTTTTTGCAAAAAAAAATATTTCTGGTAATTTCTTACAAAGTATTTCTGGTATTAAAACCTATTTTTACACTTTTATAATGCTTTTTCCTCAATTTCGGGGTTAACTATTTGCCCATAGCTGGGACCCTGACAGGTGCTACCACCCCGGGTCAGGGTGGACCTGGGAACACCAGCAATTAAGAGGTGGTTACACGCCTCTCAAAGCCTCCTGATCAGAGGCCTTGCTGTTGGACGTAGTTTATCTTCTTACCCTGGACGC
>OZ038475.1:26225121-26292621 GCA_964036315.1 Acanthosepion esculentum | reverse complement strand
TGAAAGAAGAAAAAATGATTTAAAAAGGAACGGAAACCCAATAATAGTATACATTTCAGAGCTTAGGCGGAGACGTTAGAAATATAGAGTGGAAGTAAAATTTATAACGAACTGGAAACACCATCCTAAACAGGAAACGAGAGAGAAAATGTTACTCATGTTCAAAAGGTCGAGAGGAGTGTGAACCGTGTTATAGGTGAATCTATCTAATCCTATTGTGGAAATATAAATTGTAAAAATTTTAGTTTAGCTTAGAAGTATAAAGTTGAAATAGAATTTAGATTGTTAGAAAGCTGGTCTGGAGAGATCAATTATGACGGAGTAGTGAGATCGATTCTCACTGTGTGCCCCATAATTATTGCATCGTGTGATATCTAAGCTGCGCTTTGTAAATCGCTTGGGCACTTCGATGTTGTTCAATTGTTAGCAAACCTGTCAGGCTAGATCAATTACAACCGAGTAGTGAGTACGGTACTCACTGAGTGTCCCCATAGTTACTGCCTTGTATCTAATCTAAGCTAAGTTTAGTAAATGGGTATTTAATCACAATGGCATTAAAATTCCAAATCGTATAGAAGGAGATTTTGATAACCCGGATATAAGAGACCCGGATATAAGAGAGATTTTCTCTGGTCTCAAATTAGAGCCTGTGTTAATGTATATATAATAGACCAAGCTCGGATAAGACCAAGCTCGGATATAAGAGAAACCCGGATATAAGAGACTTCTTCTTCGGTCCCGACAACTCTTTTATATCCGGGTTACACTGTATCTTCGATTTGGAAATAGACTGCCTGTTTTGAAAATCAGCTTTTAAGTTTATGAGTTTTACGGATTTTCTTCATGATGTGAAATTACAAATTATGTTTCCTGGCTTATCGAATTTTGCATGCCATCTGGGAGAAATAGTGAAGTTTTCGTTTTCACAATGTCCTTGATGTAGTAGGGAAACATTAAAAATTCTGAGATACTTTTTTCGTGACTGAAATGCAATAGTTGCTTTTGGAAGTTTTACGTCGCAATTAACATATCGAACGAGTGACTTTGATAATCAGTTCGATCGTCAATATTTTTCTGTTTGTATTAGGAAACATTTTACAATTTTACAATGAAAATTTAAGAATATTCAATAAAATTTGAGCAGTATTCTAATCCTTTGAGCCCTACGTTCATGAACATTTTTAACCCTTCTGCCTGAGATCGCGAGTCAAAATTCCAAAATAATTGGTATGTAAAGTTTCCCGGTAGCGATAAAAATAGTTACAAGTGTTTATTCACAGTTCACCTGATGGCTGGGTATTAAGTCATTTTTCTCTACCACTGGTCAACTGGTGGCTGAGCATTACGTCATTTGTTCTTCCACTCGTAAAGCGGTGGTCAGGACTCAAATGGTTAATAGGAAATAAAAGACACAGTATGTCCTATACAAAATTTAATATTTCAATGAATTTCATTTTCAGCTATAAAACGTGTGTTAATAAATTTCTGTCTGTCCCATGCAGCGAGTACAGAGACATTATTCCTGCTTTTTGAAATCCACTTGCATTCCCGAATTCCAAATGGATAGTAAATATCGATCCAATCACTGAAACTTGTAGACACAATCAGTAAATATGCTGCAGATGTTAGAAGACGAACTAAAGTAAAGATGGCGCTTGATAATGCTTTAGATATTGTATTTATAAGTCACATCTGGATTGTGTAACAAAACTTTCGCCCCGGACAATTTGATAAAACACGGTTTCCTTGTTTTGTCTGCATCGTTAGGAGTGATAGAAGTCTATATAGGAAGATTAATAGACCCTTTTCGGGAGTTAGTTTTATTGCTTGTAGTTTCCCCTTGTCTATGAAGTTCTCTTATTGCCGTTGAAACGATATATTGTTCGGCGTCACTTAATCCTTTCCGAATCTGCTTGGTTCTGTATACATTTCCAAAGTTATTTAACATAGCATAAACATCTAGCTATATCCAGCGCTATCGAAATTTACTCCGTAAACAGAGCTTCACAACTGCTGGCAGATATCTAGAGACCTTCACTATTACTAAATAACAATTTTTAGCAAGAAATTTCTAATATCCAGTGATTAGTTAATTATCACCACACATATTAGGAAGCGCCTTAAATTTATAAAAGTCCTATATATACAATTTTGTGTGGGAGAGAGTAAACGTTTAGCTCTGGTCTGCAGTGAAGAGGCCAAATTTCCTATAAGAGCTTAAAAACGCATCTGTCTATATTTCTGAGATGAATTATTATGTATACACTCTTTGGGTCGCTGGAACCTGGTTAAAGCTGTGGAGAACTTTCAGAGGGGAATTAACAGGAGATAAATGACATCCATTAGACATGACACGTGGAACTAGAACAGTCTACTCCAGTGAGTGAAATAAAGGGTTCAGTTCTACATTCCAACCACCTGAAGAAGGCCGGAGCGTACAACGGCCTAAACGTTGTGATAAACATGGCGACATAGATGAGGACAATAGTTCGAATAATGTAAATAGAGCTTAAAAACGCATTTGCGTCTTGCATGAAACCATCTCTTAACTACTGTTGTTCCTAAATCCATCCTGACCCGGGGTGGTAGCACCGGTTGCGATCTCAGCTGTGGGTAAATAGTCAACACAAATTAACAGTACATTTTTATAATTACCAACAATATATTTTTATATTAAAATTACGATAGTACATTTTAAGATCTACAAACTATATATCTAAAAAATAAATAAAAAAATTTTAAAAAAAGTAAAATCATCGTACCTTTACCCTGAAAGTATAAACTTATGTACAAATTATCTGTTGTTGAATAAATAAAATTGTGTGCGGGATGTTTAAATTTCGCCATTAAAGAATCCGTAGATGTTGATATGCCGTAAAAATAATTCAACCAAACAACCAACTATGCCTATTTAAAATCAATATTACCAACAATACATTTTATCTGTAGTTGAAGGCTTACAATTGCATTCAAAAGATTTAGATATCGGCATTAAATAACCCATACAGGTTCATATACCGCTTAACAAAATCAAACTACCAAAACTGCATTTCATTCATTTGGTGGTGGAGGTGGTGTTGGTAGTAGGTGGGTGGGTAGTTGTTAGTACCAGAAATGTATTCACACCCCATAAAACAGAAACAGAAGTCGACATTGTGATTTTCTGATAAATACAATAGACGTTTTATCAAAAACTAATATTTGGTGGCCCGCATATTGTGTGCTAAAAGCGGATACTGAAAAATTAAACGCATGAAAGCAAATGAGTATGCTTAAACATCTTCGAGAAAGAAATACATTCTGAAGATTTAAACAGCTTAATATTTGGATGCTTACAGCCCTATCAAGTTAAAGCCATAATTCACGGATGAAGAAACCCTTATCTATGGTCTTTTTATGCAAGAGAGAAAAGACAATTTTTCATTGAAAGGTTTTCGTATTTTGAAATTATAGGTATTACATTTTGGTGTAGACGGAATACCTCTAATAGGAAAACTGAGGGGATATTTGATCTTAATTGCTATTGATATATTGACGGATACTTTTATGTATAACTCCTTTTCTTGCACGATATAAATTTACGTTTCTTTGGTGGATAACATACATAGAATTTGTATAAAGTTCTTGCGCCCTAAATGATTTCTGCTTAACTTCAGACAAATATCACATAAAATTGGAAAAGTTTCCTTCTAAATCAGCATCTTGAGTTATAAAGTACATTTCCAACATGTCTAAAATCGCGTTTAGTGTCACGGTTTATACGTTTTTGCGGGTTCAATAAAAATAATCAGATAACCTCGAGTTCTAAGCCGATGCAAGTTTGTTATCGCAAAAATAAAAAAAATGTTTATGAAACAAGATTTTGATTGCGTGATTTATTGCGTCTTTATATTTTCAGCAGTTAGTCTGATATCTGATGTAAAATAAATTAAAAATTTGAACTGCAAAAGTTCTTCAATAGCGGTTCTCTAACGCCCTCAAGAGATTCCAGTACAGAAATAAGTACACATGAGCAAACTTAACCGAAATCTTTGTGGAACATTGTAATATCAGTCTAGAACGTTTTTACGATTTTTTTAAATTAAAGATACATTATCAGTAGCATTTGAACAAATTGATAAATCCTTAAATACTGTAAGTAATCCGTTACATATTAGACTTGTGCTAATATCTTATAAAAAGGAAAAAAAAAATCTTGTTTTTCGGTTAAACATTTTTACCTATTTCTCCAAGTGCCAGATAATTTCTAATGCAACTTTTAGCAAATCAAGAAAGACACGTTCTTGGAAGATTGCTATAATCTCCCGACCTTGTTTCTTAACTGTTTAAACTTGAGCCATACATAGTTATCCACAGTAAATTTTGTTATACAGTGTAACCCAGATATAAGAGAGTTGTCGGGACCGGAGAAGAAGTCTCTTATATCCGGGCTTCTCTTATATCAGGGTTTTGTCTATTTTGTTTTATTAACACAGGCTCTAATTTGGGATCAGAGAAAATCTCTTATATCCGTGTTTCTCTTATATCCGGGTTACACTGTATAGGGTATCGGTTTTACCTTCAATATGATAAATAAATTATATATATTTCTTTAAATAATCTTTTATTCTAAGCCATGCTGCAAATGGGATTTAGGAACATTCGTCTAAAGAATACTTCGTCTAAGGTCCATTGGTCAATCGAATATCCTTCTAAGGTCCATTAATCTATAATCATTTTTACTAACACTTTATTCATTTACAAAATACTCAATTTTATTGATATTCACTATATTACAGAATAATATTGAAAACTTATAGCAACATTAATTACTGATGATACATGTGGTCTTTAAGCATTTATTGGCATGCGTTGTTTTTATATTCATAAAACCCACATAAAGCATAATTCTCTAGACGCATATTTCTAAGATGAGTGTTCCTTACTCCAGTGTTCTGGATCCCACACTAATGATAATATTAGCCGTTTATTTAGAAGGCAACATTCGGCATTTATTTACCGATCAGTCAATGCTAATGTTGGTTTAGATTTATAAAATCATACATTTTTCATGAAAATAGTTTCCTCAAAAACAGTTGCTGCTATTTCTCTTTCTAGGGTTGATGGGAGTTTCCTTTTTCACCTTTTATTTGAAGTACTGGGAAACGTCACCATTTTGATTATGTCATTTTCTCGTCTAGTTATCGGCGCTATTCATTTTTGTTGTTGCTGTTATTTGTTACAGTTCTTTGAGATTCTCTAACAAACCACAAGAGCCATGTACATAAAGGGAAAAACGGGCACGGAGTTCAAAAACCAACATTTTCATTCTGTATGAATTGACTGGCCTTGAATACCAGTCCATATTTAATTATATATTTTACAGAGATATTTCTTTCCTTTATGGAAAATTTTAAAATATATTATATTCCATTTGGAACGGCGATTTCAGACTTATTTCTGGTTAATGCCTTTCCACATCCAAAGAAAGCTCAGAATGAGAATCGTTCAAGAAATCTGAGGATAAATGTAATACGAGATTTACTATAATAATTTTAATAACGCTTTATTCATTTACAAAATAGTCAATAAAGTGTAACCCGGATATAAGAGACCCGGATATAAGAAAGATTTTATCTGGTTCCAAATTAGAGCCTGTGTTAATGTATATAAAATAGACCAAACCCGGATATAAGAGACTTCTTCTCCGGTCCCGACAAATCTCTTATATACGGGTTACACTGTACTATGCTATCAATGCTATACGAAAATATTTACATTATTCGGACTATTGTCCTCATCTTGTCGCTATATAAATATGGCGACAAAGATTAGGACAATAAGAATAATGTAAATAGTGTACATAATACAGTGTAACCCGGATATAAGAGAGTTGTCGGGATCGGAGAAGTATCTTATATCCGGGTTTCTCTTATATCCGGGTTTGGTCTATTATATATACATTAATACAGGCTCTAATTTGGGACCAGATAATCTCTTATATCCAGGTTTCTCTTATATCCGGGTCTCTTATATCCGGGTTACACTGTATCAGAAATAGAGACAAATACGAAAATATTTGAGTGTTAAAAATAATTTAAAAAATACCCATATTATTCGTGCCGGAAATATGGTGATTTTGCTAAGCGTAGCTTAGATGTGGCACAAAGCCGAAAGTGAAGATCGAACTCACTACTTAGTTGTAATTGTTCTAGCGGGACAAGCTGGATAGCCATTAGAACGCGTCGGGATGCCCCTTCCTACCTGAAATATGTAATTCATAAGAGTGAATGTATTTAATCCGCAAGTGTAGTGCTTTAATCCATGCGAATACAGAGCAAAAATTGATCCGATAGGACTAGACTGTCGGAAATACATAACACTTGTGAAAGAAATTCCGAGATTATTTTTGGTCCAGCCCTATTTCTTCTGTAGAAAAGAAAGTAAAAACAGGATGAACAAAGATTCTCAGTGATATTGCAATATACACCAAGAAAAAGAAATCTCTAAGGCCCTTTGAAGATGGAGACAATAAGACAAAAAACCTTGTAGATTCAGGAAAAACCTTAGCAATTATCCGTGATTATTTATTTCCTGGACAAGCACGACTTCATTCACTCGAGGCCTGAGCAATAGAAAAAGAATACAATAGCTTCTCTATAATGACACCGTTACTAAACAAGGTCACTAGAACACGTCGTAGGCGATAGTTGGCTGACCACGACTGTCAGGAATGTAACGCTACACCTACCAACATTTAATAATAGAATGCTAAGCAATTAGTTGTGTGAACCTGGTGGCTGAGTTAGTTACGTACTTTGGCTCGATTACTGTACGCACTTGAAAAGAAACGTTAGCGAGTAACGATTTTTAAGACGAAAGAATTGAATCAAATGTCTTACAGGACTGTTAGTTTTTTCTCTCGAGATTATAATTTATTGTTTAAGAAATTTAATTCAATTGTTTCTTAAAAGAAAGAAAATATCACTAAATTTATCTTCGTAACATTACCTAAGAGACTAGGCGCAAATGAATGCGAGCTAAGTCAGTCTATTAGTTTAATGATGTACATAACCAAACTAATGATACGAATCCTGATTAATAGGGCGCGCGCGAGAAATAAACCGGAAATAGGACAACAGTGCAGCTTTTTCTCAAGGACACGACAGCAAGAAATGCAACATTAAAATTAGAATATCAGAGAGAGCAATAAAAAGGCAGAAAGATTATAGATTGCGCAAAAGCAGATGAAAAAGTATGGCACAAGGATCTATTTGGAAAATGTCAGAATAAACCAGAACTTATACTAGAAGGAAACCGCCTCTATGTAGATAGGAAGCGAACTGTGTACCTATAATATATATACTCGACTCTCCCGTCGAATTCGACGTATGAGGGTCAAGCCAATCAGTTTCCAGGAAAACGACAGCCCGACAGCACATGAGATTTGATTATAGTGGTGAAGGTTTCGTGCAGGACCATCCAGTCTTTTTGAAGGGCCGAATACAGAGACCTGGGGCACTAAGTGCCACAAGGTCCCCAAACGACCCTCCGCAGGTTTTGATTTCAGCGTTGTCTTTCTAGACCATTTGCCATCCAAAGCTATAGAAGCCTTTCTGTCCTGATATTTACCCATAACTGGCGGTAGAAGAGGATTCACACCTTTCCCAAGGATATATATATATATATATATATATATATATATATATATATATATATTATATAGAGGCGTGAGACAAGGACATATCTTCTCTCTAGATTTATTCAATCTCTACAACAATGCTCTCCTAACGGAACTGGAGAACTTACCAGGATTTAATAAAGGTAGACGTAATCATAATAAAAGATACGCAGATGACACTGTGTTGATGGTTGACTCGAAAAGAAAATTACAGGCTCTCCGAGATAGTGTACGATAAAGCAAGAAAAAAAGAACTTAACCAACTTCAAAAAGACAAAGTATGGTCATGAGCAAGCGAAAAAAGCCAAAGAATTCGTGATATAAACATCACACAGATGCAGAAGTTTAACTGGGAAATATTTTAACAGATAATGGAAAATGCAAGGCCGTGATTCGAATACGCATTTATCTAGCAAAAGAAGCATTTTAAACGTTAAGTAATGTATTCAGAAACCGGGGGGGGGGTAATCTTTAGAAACAATGATAAATTCTATGTGATATCCATCCTCTTATATGACAGTGAGTTTACCAGGGATGAGGAGAAAACTGTAGGCAGTAGCAATGGGATTCTATGGATCATTGAAAATTCCATGGATGGAGCGAATAAACAACTATGAAGTCATGAAGAAAATAAAGAGTCAGGAAAAGACAACTGAAATTACTTGGACGCATATTGAGAAAGAAGCGCTCGGAAAACTATCCGAGAGAGATTGTGCGAGTTGATTTCGAAACGGAGTGCGGGATCCTTAGCAAATGGGGAAAAACTAAGGGCCCAGGAGGATAAGGAAGTTGTGGAGAGCCACAAATGTCTATGTCAGAAAGGGATAGGACACAGATAACTTGCTTAGTAAGCGGTCGATAAATTGCGACTGTTTTTCCTAAGCGGGCACATTAAAGAGTAGATGGGTCCGTATTTACTACATAAAAACATCAAGCGTTTGTATTAGATACTAAATACAATACAACATTTTAAGTCCCAGCTTTCAATGCTTTCATTTTCAATTATTAGTGCAATACCATCTCTTGCCTCCCTTTCTTTGCGCTAAAGTTTATTAAAGACCCATTGTTAGTAATAGGTAGAAAATACGACATGTAGATTGGGGGTTAACTTTGTACAGAAGGCCTGCTTTAAAATAGATTGTAATAGCAACTTCTGAAGAATGTATACTTTGAGCCATAAATGCTTCGGACCTTCATTACTCTCATTGCTAAATGAATATCTCAAGTACCAGTTTACTGTTTACATTATTAAAGTTTCCAGAAAAATGTTTTTCGAAAACTAGTAGCTTAGCCTTTTTTACTTTTTGATACAAATAAAAATTTGATGTTGTGTTGTCAAGTGACGGACGTAGTTACGAAAAAAAGTATACCTAAAAAAATGTATTAAGAAAAATAATCTAAGAATTAATATCTTATAATTATATAACGCTTTTGTTTGTATAAATTCTATCTTGCTAAAGTAAATATACAGATAAATAAAATTAGCACGGAAAAATAATCAGGCCCCAAGGGACTTTATATCTTCTGAATTGTTTGATAAGGTGAAAAGTTTAAAAACTTGAAGTTCACAACTTAAATTCACTAAGCTAGTCCGCCATTTTTATCACGTGTTACGTGTTAGATTAAGTCGATATCGCTCGATCGAGAATTAAAACAAGCGAAAAAAAATTGCACTTTCTAAAGTTATTATTATTGCATTTGTTTCTTGATAAATTTTACAAAACGTGAAAATCGACGCTAAGAGAAGTGATTGACGTATATAATCGAACATTTGATGCTTAATTTTTTTAAAGAGCTTACTTAGGAACTAAGTTATTGCATCATTATTATACAAAGAGGTCTATGCTTGATAATTTTACCGGATCTTTTTTCCCCCAGAGTCAATGCCTTGTTTGTTTTCCAAGAAATCATTCTGTATATATTAGCTATACTACTTTCGTTCCATATTAGATGCTACACTTATTGTACGAAGTAAGCCTAACTTATGAACGAGATGTATGAGATGAGATTTTACAATATTCACAATTTAGTAGTTGTTTATAAAGTAAATTTCCTTCCCCCTAATATGCAAGTAGATATTGCAAGAATACTAATGAATTTAAGTGAATTCTATATTAAAAGTCATCGTCTCAAAATTGTACATATTTTGTTTACTATATATTCTTGTACATAATACGAGAAATTATGAAAGAAATTTAAAAAATAATATTTATCGCATTATACACGAGTACACGTTTTCGGAAAGGTTCATTCAGCTTATTTGAAACAGATTGCAAATATATTATTTAGCACAATAGACATACAGAAAGTAATCAGGTGTTTATAACATGGTATTGGATACGTCGGCAATATGTCACTTCATTTTTAATGAATAATATATCTCACACAAGTTACACCAAACAAAAGTATGGCAGATTAACAACCTAATTACCGGGTATTTTTAGTTAGCACCTTTCCATCCAAATAAGATTTGAAACGGAAATGAGAAGGAACACGCAATTATTAAACATCGGATTCATTTCTATTCTTTAATATCGTGAATATTTTAGTTAGGTACCTCCACGAGATGGTTAAAAAAAGAGCATAGCATGATGAAAAAGACGCCAAACTTGATGAAAACAAAATTGTATCGTCTAAATGTTTATGTTAATATTAAGAGAAAAGATCAAATATTTTTGGGGTATTTTTTACATTTTTAATCGTTCCTAGTACGTCCGAAATTTTCATTAAAATGACAGATGGCAACCATTTTTTTCCATTTTATAAAAAAAATGAAAATCTGTTTGAAATTCTTTTAAATATCAATTATCATTTTTTCAAAACTTAAGAAAATCAGAAATTATAATGTTTATTTAAAATATTTTGAACTAACCTTAACTTAGCATAGCTTCTGCGCCGAAAAGATGTAATTTGAAAATAAAACAAATCCGGTCACAAACTTTTGCGCCACTTGACAGGTGATGAATGACATATTGAAAGATTCCGTGATGATATGTTCTACGGAAGGAGAAAAGTGAAATTATTTACATTTAAGTGACCAAATTATTTACCTCGTTATTTTTAAGGAAAACTTTCAGCGCTGTAATTTTTTTTGTACTTATCTTTCACTTTTACGTTTACGATGCTTTATGGAAAATATATTATAAAGAAATTAAAATAAGTTATAGAGTAAAATTAAATTTCATAAGAAAGGTATCTAATTAATTTATAGGTACCTTTATGAAATTTTTATCAGAAGTGTACATAAAATACTATAATTTTATGTACATTTACTACATTTTACTGTGTTGTTTGTATTTCCATTCATTTCATTATTAATTTTGATATTAATTTTGATATTTCATTCATGGAAAAAATGCCATAACTGAGATTAATATAAAAATAAGATCATATAAATTTCATAAGATGATACCGATACTTTTATGTACCCTTCTCAGTTGAAATTGAAAAATCAAATAAACTTCTACATACGTGTTTCGCAAAAGTAAAGGCCTTAAGAGCGGAGAACAATGCTTAACTCAAATAACGCAACTTAATTGTATTCTGGTTGGTCTTCCGTACTTTATAATTATAGCCCGATTATAAACACAAAATTACATTTCTTAATTACTGCAGGATTTCTCATTAGTCAAAATGATACAATTTACAACGCTAAAAAAGATCGATCTCATAAGGACACTTACGAAAGTGGATGCGGCTTTTAACTAATTTTATAACATTTTAACAACTTAAATGTAAAAAATCTATTATAATTAAAAATAACAAATAATTGTATTAAAAATTCATTTTTCATCGAAAAATTTTGCTTTCAGAAAATATTGTCCATATTCATAAAAACAACTAAAAGCAAATAAAAGTATTTGAAATTAAATAATATATTTGTTTTATTGAGTTTTGTATGTTAGAATTCAGAGCTGATTTTCAGGTAGCGGGGGTCCAATTAAAAACCAAAAAGACATGATTTGCATTCCTCAAAGCCTTGTGTCTTTAACTATTGTAATTACTAAAGTGGACTCGATCGAATTTCTAAATTTTTCTAAATTAGTTAGGGGGGGTAATAATTATAAAAAAAATATTTCTGCCATTTCTTTTATAAAAGAAAACATATTTATAATAATTTCGATCATCTGTGAATAGCTTCTGAAAGTTTCATTAACATCCGACAATTATTTTTATTTTTGCAAGATTTTCCAATTAATGTGTGTCATACAAAAAAAGCGTGCTAAAATTGTATATGTTATTTTACTAGTTCCGGTGATGCAATGAGAAACAAGGATTTTTAAATGAAAATTCAGATTGTTCTAAAAAGGAATAATAATTAAAATTAACTTTGATCTTTCCTCTTAATAATAAACATTTAGACGATAACATTTTGTTTTCGTCAAGTTTGGCGTATTTTTCATCATGCTATGCTCTTTTTTTTAGCGATCTCGTGGAAGTACCTAATTTTAGTGAAATACATGTACGGCGTTGATATTGTCAATAATATGGTTAACTTTGCAAAAAAAAAAAAAAAACATTGAGCTCGCTTTACGACTGGATCGTATTTTACTCAAGGATCTAATTTATTCCCGTTTTTTTGCTTGAGAGACACGGGGGTCGTAATATACAGATTAGATTACGATAAGTATAAACTAGGTATGTCCAATTTTGACCATTTTAGCGTTTTTTTTAGTTGTTTTTTTGTCAGTTGAAAGACACATTAATTTCGAAATTCTTGTAAAAATTAACTACTTGTTGGATTTTAATGAAAACTTCAGAACTTATTCAGAAATGAATGAACTTATTTTAGAAATGTTTGTCTCTTTGAAAGTCATGGTATAAATATTTTTTTTTTATATCTGTTACCCCCCTCGAACTTAATTTTATGAAAACACAAAAAAAAAATTATTTGCAACCTGAATTTTTTTTTTTAATTAAATGCACAAAACTCTGAAAAATCTAAATCATCGATTTTTTTGTTAAAAAAATGTCCGAAATTGTCCAAACTTTTACCTCAATTGTAAAAATACAAAACCCAATAAAACTAAGACAATATTTAATTAAGAAAGTTTTTAATGGCTTTTCTGAATAATATATACGAAGGTAATTATTATCTGAAAGAAAAAAATTTTTTGATGAACAATGAATTTTTACATTAATTTTCTTTTTTTTTTCAATTTTAAATACACAATATGACAAAAGGTTGTTATATATTTATACATTAAATTCTTTCTGCAACCTTATGGAAATGATATATTATGTTCTCTACTTTTTAAAGATCATAAATTCGAAAACTTATTAAAATCTGACAACCATAATTATTTTAAAAATAATTTTTAATATTCCAAAATTGTATTTAAAATCGTCTACAACGAAAGTACGGATGCACATTGTTGAAATAATGTCACACGAGTAGTTTCCTTTGATAGAAGCAAGTTTTTTTTTTACTTCAGAAATGGCTTTGATTCGTTCAGTACCAACAAATCAACGCTTGTCAAGTTTTCTGAATATCGTCGTATTATTTTCAATTTTTTTCTTTTTCTATTCAAATATAATCGAATAGTGGGATAAAAGAAAATATCGACTATTTACAATTACAAAAAAAAAAAAAAAACGCCCTTGGAAGTCCACCCAAATTTTCAAGTTTGAAATCGAATGCATAAATTCATTGTACATTACTTTGGAATTATTATCCACACGACAAATTATGAATTAAAACGATTTTTGGAGTTTAAATTTTCTGGAGTTAGCTCGCTACTACTCAAGCTAAAAAATACTTGTTGAGTCAAAACAAAACCAACATAGCATGTTAATTTTATTAATAAATAAAATTAAACTCATTAAAATTACTGCCATATAATTATTAATAAATAGAAAAAAATCTGCCTTAATAAAAAAGAAATAAAATCTCATTTCATTAAGTTAACCCGTTTCAATTAATGGTGTTTCATGTAATTTTTATATTCTCAGAAAAATATTTCATGACTGAAATAATAAACCTCAATTTAAAAAAATGAATTTTTTTTACTGTTTTATTTTTACTTGTAAAATTTGATTTTCTTTCATAATTTAAATGTTATTTTCAGTGCAGAATTCTTCCTCAAATATAAGGTAAAAAAAAAAAAAAAATTTGAAAGTGAATTTTTAAAAAAAAAATCTAACCAGATTCACTTAAAATTAGAACGAATTATATCACTTCTGTGCTACCATCCAATAAATTTCCGTGCCGTAAGTTGTGAATATATTGACGTACATCAATCAACGCCTGTGAAAATAGACCACCCTGGTTGGAAATATCTCTCTTAAAAAAATTTCTGCTAAAAATGTAAGTAATGTTTCTTTCAAATTACATTAAGTATACTTTAATCATTCTAAATTTCCTAAGATAAAAGAAAAAGGTGTAATTGATTTTTCATGATTTTTTAACTAACAAACTATGATCTTTCCGACAGAAATGTCGATAAGTTCGATTTTACGAAATTTTTTGACTCGAAAAAAAACAAGATTTTTTAATAAAATTTTTATCATTTATAGGAAGGATTAAAAAATCTGAAAAAATATTCAGAATATACTTTGGTCTTTCCTCTTTAATAACAGCATAAATATTTAAACGTTAAAAATTGTTTTATCAATTTGGGGACCTTTTGTCTTCAAGGTATACCACTTTTTAGCGAAATATTGGACATACCTAGTATAAACTCTTCCTTATCGTATCAACATTTATTTAACTATAAGGACTTTATGATGCATCGTGATCTCTAGAAAATAAACTATTTTAGATTTGTTTAAGTTAGTGTTCAGAAGTTACACTTTATTACGGTATAAAAATATAAGATATTCTTATATAGTGTGAATAATGCTTAACACCAAATAGGGCTCGTCGAGTGAAAGACAAAATTAACGGGAAAACTAAATAAGGTTTAGAAAAATAGATACATTTTTACTTATTTAATATTTCGGCGTTAATAAAGAAATTTTTATCATATACATTTGAAGAGCACAAAGAAATGAAAAGGATTAAAAAAAAGATAGGAGAATTTATACGTACTTACAGCACCGTTAATCAGCATGGAGATTTATTTTGCTTTTAAAGGAAAATGTCGTAACATGACGTCATTAATTTATAATGATTTTCACAAACATTTTTTGAGCGGGGTGGGGGTGGATAAGTTCCCACTGCAGTAGTGTTTCTTGATCCAGCGGCCATTCTTATTATTTTGAGGAGTGGATGGGTCCTACTAACATCTGTTTTGTTTTAGTTTTAATATTTTGCTGTATCTTTAGTTTCGTTTGTGGGTTAATCTTCTCCCCTACCATTTCATGCATCATAAAATCTTTTATATATTTTTCTTAAACAAGGGGGGAAAAAAACAAACCAAAAAGAGACTTTTGAACATTTGTAAATTTTATATCATTGGTCGTTTTGTAGGTCCCCTTTGAATTATTGGTATATGTAGGACTGAGAGGCGATGGACGAGTTTTAGTGGCGATTGAGAGCATTGTAATTAACGTGTGTGTTATGATTGTGATTGACTATGGTAGCCAGTGTAGACCAACCTTTCCGTACTTCTCATTCGGCCATGTGCCACAATTTTTTGTATAATACAAAAAATAAATATGTTTCCTATATTAAGTTTCCCCTCCAGTAGTGAGTGTGCTTCTTGATTCTGTCTATCGGCAGAATGCATCGGCTACTCTTTTATTTTATTATTTTGAGAGGTTGACGGGTCTTACTAACATCTGTTTTATTTTAGTTTGTTTTTGTTTCAATTTTAATTAGTCTCTGGGGTTCATCTCCCCAACCTCATTTCATGTTTCATGAAATTTTTATATATTTTTGTATTTAGACATTTTGAGATTTTTACATCATGATGTGTTTTTGTATGTTCCCGCTGTGAACATGTGGCATATGTAGGATTGAATGGTGAGGGACGAGTTCTTGTGGTAAATGGATCATTTGTATTGGATGCATGGATCGCGATTAACTCGGATAGTTAGCGAAGTCTCTCCACTTCCCCTTTGGTCATGTGCCACAATTATTGTACATTTTACAATATTTTACAATAATAAATAAATGATTTTGTCTATCGGTAGAATACAGCGGCCACTCTTATTATTTTGAGGGGTGGGCGGGTCCTACTAAAATATGTTTTGTTTTAGTTCGATTTTTGGGAGGGAGGGTGTTCATCCCCTCCCCCATCATTTCATGTTGCATGGAATTTTTATATAGTTTGATAAGAAAAAAAGAGAAAAATTACAGACATTTGAACATTTACAAATTTTTATGTCATGGGGTGTTTTGTTGGTATCGTGGTATATGTAGGATTGAGAGATGATGGATAAGTTTTTGTGTTAAATGGCTATATTGTAACCAATGAATGGTTCGTGATTAGGATTGACTAGGATAGTTAGCGAAAACAAGCCTTACCTCACTTCTCCTTCACCCTTGTGTCAAAAGTTTTTGTAGAATTACAAAAGTAAATATATATTTATATTTAACCTGCCGGAGTACACGTATAAATGAGACAGGAATGTTGTAGTACGCTAATTTTCATAAGAGAGAGAGGCAGCATGCTTTGAACAACCGAGACTTAAACTCCATTAAAATGAATTCAGAAGATATGCAAAAATAGAAAGGGCTTTAAGACAAGGATGTGTCTTCTCTCTGAATATATTTATCCTATACAGTGAGGCGATTTTGAGAGTATAAGGAAGTTTTACAAGGATTTATTATTGGCGGTCAAAATCTTAAGAGCATAAGATATGCAGATAACAGGCAGGGATTGAGGAACAGGATTTAGGAAAAATAAAAGATAACATTTATTAAGAGCTACAAATAACAGGAAAATGTGGAGAGCTATGATCTTCTACCCCCTGGGGGGGACACGGCACATAAAGAATGATTCAGCTCCAGAAGACCATCATTGCTTTTCATGTAGCAGGACAATGGTTAAATCCTAAAGAAGAAATGAAGTGAAGTCTGAGCTATTTTTGGCCTATGGTTCCATGCACAAACCGAACTCCTATTTTAAACACGAGTTTGTGTCATATCCCCTTGAACTGGGAGTACAGAAAAATCTTCGAACATTATTAATTCAACTCCAGAACTAGTCTTGACCAAGGCTGCAATGTTCTTAAAGTAAATTGCATTCTAAAATATTCAAAATAATATTCATATTCAACCTTTTTTAAATCCAGTGATTAGATAATAGCAAAACTTTTCAGAGTTTTTGACAAGAAGATGCTCGACTCTTTCATTACTTCTATATAATTATATATTGTTTTGTATGAAGTTTCGTGTCGTCTCTGGCTTATTGTTCTTAAAACCTCAACTCTACATCACAGACTACATCAGCGAAGGACCATTTTGTATTTATCTCATTATTACTTGATGAACAGTAGTTATAAGATCGTTTCTAAGAGAAAGTGAGAAGAGAGAACGGATACCAACTGGTTGGCCTCAGTAAGGAATATAGATACGTGTGGTACCTTAATCCTTCTAATCATTGCAGTGTATACTAGTGTATTCGCGCATTTTGGGGGCGTATATCAAAATTTAAACAAAGGCAATCATCACTGTCAGAATTTGACGGCCACATTTCGGATCATCAGATTTCTGACCAGTAGCGTTCTATTCTGGGTCAGTATACACATTTTGTAAGCATTATTGTTAGCGCAAAAAAGACCGCTCAAAATTCGAGGTACAAATTGGCGACGTCAAAACCAAACAAGTAGATAAATTAAACTATTTGTGAAGTCTCAAAACAGACAATAGAAAATGTGTCATCGAAATCAGATAACACATTGAATGGAATAGCGAAAAAAAAAAAACTAAACCAAGTATTCATAAAGACAAAAACTTCGTTTGATATCAGAGAGTGCTGAGAGGTCATGCAATATCTATCATCCTATATGGCAGTGAATGCCAGACAATTGCTTTACAGATGAAGCAGAAACGTGAGACAACAGAACTGTACTTCTAAAGAAGGGTACTGGGAATACAAAGAACGGAAAAATGTTTTTAGGGAAGGAAAACAACATGTTTTGAACAAGAAGAATACAGCTGAAATTTCTAGGACATACGAGGAAGAAAGAATTTGACACTCACAAATCTTACTGATTGCAAGTGTGATGGAGGGAAATATTGTGTATAGAGATAAGAAAATTAAAACTACGAGTGATAGCAAAGAGGCAAACATTGATTAGAGTTACGAAAAATGGTTGTGGAGTGTCATGATTGTCTATATCATGAAGGTCCATATTCGTAATTGGTTATCTAACGAAGCGCAGTGGTCATTAAATCCATTAAATTAAATTTCAAATGTTTGATCTTGACTGGGGGCTTCACTCCTTTTTCTCTGTATCATATTATATCAGTTTAGGAAATTACTAGAGAATATCTTTTAATGGGTCTGCTTAGTGAGTTTCTTATTTATGTATTGTATATATACCGCTGACTTCTGCAGTATGACTAAAGCAAAATGATTTAAAATGCTAATTTTCAAGGCATAATGATTTTACATTTATTTTTATTCTGTTACTATAATAAATCAGCTACGTTTTTGAGCAGGTAAGTAATATGTCTGTTTTTGCAAAAATACCGGGACAACATTTGAAGTTGCTAAAACCTTCGACGTTGTGTCTTGGGGTTTGGAAAAATGGGTGATATTAAAAATCGATATAATCTAGCTTTTGCTGTTGTAGTAATTTCACCACGGTTTGCAAGTGTCGTCTGTTAAACATCACGTTACGATCGGTAGTGTACCTGAGAATAGATAATTAGTATAACATATTTCTTGCTTTGTTCCATTTAAGATCTTGTGCTCGATGGCAGAACAAGGAGTAGGAAACCTTAGGAAAAATACAAACCTCACCAAGAGCTATAAAGGAAGGAAGCTACAGAGAAAGAGAGACGACCATTCACGTAATAGATGAACATGACGCATAGACGAAGAAGCTATATTTTCTTTTAATCTGTTGATGAAAAAGAAATTTATTTTTGTCCATCTAACTTTAAGTCCAGTCGTTATTAATATGTCCGAATGATATATTCTTATCACTTTTCTCGGACAGGAAGTTGTGGAGAGCCATGATCCACTATATACTGAAGGGTCGTGGCACATCTAATCTGCTAAAGCCAGTTGTTATTGTCATGGGAGATTGATTCATTCTCATCATCTTTCTCGTTTTTGTCGCATATCGGTTGTTAGACCCTCGGTATTTCGCAGATATCTGTCGAATTCATTAGCTTTCTGAGACTTTTGGAACGCAAACTTTATTTAATACACAAGGACATGTTATACTCATTCCGAGACTTTTCGCGTCCGATATCTTTACTTGGGACTTTTCAGAACTCATGAATTTTACCTCATGATGTCACTCTCTATATCCACAGAGGCGGTGTATATTTCAGAAGTTCCTGACACATGTTATGAAATCAGGTTTATAACAACGATTTTATCGATTACTCCATCTTCTGCAGGTTCCTCGGGGAATGAACTTTAATCTAATATCTGACTTTTCCGAAGAAGAGTACTGAAAGAGGAAGGAGTTCATTCAATTGTTTGGAGCGAGGTCAACCTAATATTGATAGGACGATATAGGAGAATAAATTGTTTGAATGAAGAGGCTCACATCCATCGTTCAAACGGTAGAGAAAGCGGAGGCATAAATGAAACAACAATAAAATAAAGGAAAGTAGTTCGACTGAATCAGTTTATAAACGGAAAAATGCGCGCACACACACACACTCTCTCGCTTTCCCACACACACACACACACACACGCACACACGCACACACATACACACATATATATATGTATATTTAGGCAACATATCTTAATTCAAAAATGTTTTATGGAATAATATATATTTTGCCTACTTATTTTTATACTTCCCTTTTCAAAAGTTTAAAATAATTACAGAGCGCGTATGTTTTTAAAAATCACCATCACAACAGAATGCATATTTTATTGCAGTTACAATAAGTTTGTTTTACCCTTGAAAATGATCGTGGAAAAGATCGAAAGTACTTGGGTTAACAAACACCATGACGCCTTGCTTGATTAATTTCATCTTAACATCAAGATACTGATTAGAAAGACGCAGTATGTCTGTATTATTCAATGAAACGTATATATATATATATATATATATATTATATATATATATATATATATATATATATATATATATATATATATATATATATATATAATCAGCCTGACGATTGCGTTTAGCATGAAACAGCCTGTCACCTGTGTGTTGACTTCAATGTTTATTTTTATATTTATATTTACATACGCTCTATTTCGGATATTGGGCACATTATCCCATAAACATAGCACACCTTAAAACTATATTTCTTCATATATATATATATATATATATATATATATATATATATATATATATATATATATATATATATATATATGAGAATAATTAGGAAAAAAAAAACTTAAAATTTCATAGTAATAAATTTATTTCGATGAATATACGTGTATTCATCTCATCAGACCAACTACGTTTTTTATAAAATGTAGTCGGTCTGATGATATGAATATGCTTATATGCATTGAAATAAATTTATTACTCTGTATATATATATATATATATATATATATATGTATGTATATATATTAGGGATATGCCATTTTTATAACCCTATGCTCCTTTGTCATAAATCGATCAACTTTGTTCAAGATTAATGAAAAAGTAATAATTTTAGCTTTTGTAAAACGTCACACTCAAACCGGAAAATCGATTTTACAATATGCGTAATAAGGACAAAAAATCAAAATATTTCAAGAGCTTTATCTTTCAGTTTGTCAAATGCAATTGAATAGTACTTACGTGTTTTTAACGCATTTAACAATTGATAGATTTATCATAACTTACAAACTTGTAAATAACAAAACAGGTTCTAGAAGTTTCCAGGAAGTTCTAGACATTTCCAGAAATTACTAAAATCATCCAAAAAATCATAGTATTACTATAATTATATTCGATTTTAGAACTGAATTAAACCCGTTTTCATTATTTTTGAACAAAGTTTATCGGATTATGGTACCGGAAATCAATTATTTTACAAAAAGTTATAACCTTAATATATATATATATATAATATATATATATATATATATGGGAAGGTATAGATTTTAAGCACTCTTCCCTTATAAAAAATAGATTTATATACAGGGTGAGATGGGTAAAGCATCACCATTTTATATTTTTAAATTTGTGCATGTGCATTGTTTGTTATTGATTTCGTCGACTGCACAGTATAAGGTCAGTTGGTCATCGTCAGTGAGAAAAAGACCACCATGTTGCAATTTACTCCGCCAGAAATTTGGAAACGGCATGCTGTATTGCTTGGCATTCGCACCAGAAGCTCAAACATGAACGTTTCCGAGTTTTTTTGGGTGTCAGGCTGAGGACATTGTAAAGCATTCGGAAAGCGTTGGATGAGTATTATAGTGATTACGAATGTGTTTGGAGTGATTACTACTGATGGCGTAGTTATGGTTCCATTTATCTTCCCACAGGGCCTAAGATTAAACACAGAGGTCTACATGAAGTGCCTTGAGGAGGTAGTGCTGCCTAGGGTGAAGAAGGTGGCTGATGGAAGAGCCTATATCTGGCAACAGGATTCTACACCATGCCACACAAGCAGGACACAGTCATGGCTGTCATACAATTTCTGCCACCATATCATCCCTTACATCTGGCCACCTACCTCCCAAAACTTAAATCCCCTTGATTTTTATGTGTGGGGCACGCAGTTGAGCGAGAGACTAACAAAATTTCTTTAACACCAAAAATGAACAGAATGCAAGGATTATGGCATCATTCACCCACTTAAAAAGATCATCCAGAAGATTTCGAAGTCGTCTGCAAGTCGTGGTTGAAAACAATGGCGACGTTATTGAATAAATTTGCTCTTTAGTATTTCAAGATATTTTTGTGTAATTTTGCTAAATATCCCTGTTAAAATCGTCCGTATTATTTTCATTTTTGCGTAATTTAGACGACAGTTTATCCATCGCACCTGGTTTAGGTAATGAAGTGTATGTACCGGTTACATTGTAACAAAAGACATAAATCTTCATTACTTAACTTTTTATTAATTCCAGTATTTCGTCAGTTACTTTCAACCAGCCTGTTTTATGGGGTCTCTATCTCCAACCCCAGAAAATACATCACATTCTACTTTTGCAGTGTCTGAGATACTCCCCGAAACAGCTTAGAGCTGATTTTTATATAAATATCTGTACATTATTATTTCTCTCGCGCTTACAATACCGAATGCAGGTGTGAATTTATGAGCTTCTTCAGTAATCTTCCGAGTGTGACTCCAGGTCAACACCTGGTCCTACCCGCATTACTTTCGGAACACCCTTATTGGTTTTCCATTTTTAGGATTTTGTTATCTAAATGCACTTTTTTACAATAATATTAATATAATAATCCTCACAGTTTAGCACTTACTAACAATTAACATCACCGCAGGTTAGTAAGGGTCATATAGATTACCTCGTTAATCACTAGCCCATCAATGAAGGTCGTAGGGTGTTTGTATAAAATATCGCAATAATGAAGATGGCATCATAAAAAGCACAATGTAATGTCTGGTAAAAAGAGGACTAGCAAGAAAAGGATTTTTTTTAAATCGGTAAGGAAGTAATACCACTAAAACACAAGAGGTTACAGTGTGTAGCAGAATTAGGAACAGAAACATTAATTATGAGCTGAAAGAGAAAAGAGTAATCAAGAGGACAGTAGATAGCAATTGGCATTGCATTTAAATTTTTCTAGATTAAAGTTGGCTGGAAAGCACGGAGAAAGAAGTGAGATCCACTGCGATAAGTGCGAGAAAAGAAACGGTTAACATAGCCAACTCAACTGTAAATTTATGAGACCTCTACGCTAGTCTAGTATTTCGCTTAAATTCAAAAAGGTCGAGATACTATAGTGAACAGCGCATCCAAACAATTACCATTGAAGTATTTAAAAAAAAAAGCCACAGAGAAGTAACCTTATAGCAATGGGAAGTGACTGAAGACTAGCTGCCAGATCAGGACATCAGACAATATTGCTGATTCTTCTGTGGATTTTTAACAAGGGGCTCAAGGTAATTCGCATATGTAGCAGCAATATTCTAAGCATGGACGAATGGTAATCGTATAGATATGTATGATAGCTTCTGGAGAGGAAAAAATGTCTCGCACGATACAGTGAATCAATTTTCTTAGTAGCTGACCAAGCAATCGATTCAATATAGTCTTTCCACTTCATGTTAGCTGAGAACATTAGCCCGAGAAAGCGCAACGATTCCCTTTCCTGCAGAAACCGTCAAAGTAGTGTACATTATTGTTAAGTAAAATCTAGTGTGTCACAAGGTCAGAATAGGAGGGCACCCCTTGAGGATAATAGCTGTTCTTCTGGTGAGATTTCTCTAAGATTTATCCATCTAGATATTGCACGACAGCAGGCCCCCAGTTACTTAAGCATGTTCGTCGAAACTAATGAATGCTTAAGATTTAAAGACAATCGAGAAATCCCCGGGGCAAACTACGAAAATCTACTTCCGAAAAGTTAACTAGGCACATAAAGTAATTTGACGGGTGTTACAAAATCAGTAGTGAAATAGTTTAGAGCAGTTTCCATAATCGCTCGCTCGCCCGCTCCAGGCGTTGTTGGCGTGTTTCCTGCTCCGTTTGTTTCTCGATGAACTAATCGCAAATCTTGTTGGTGGGAAGATGCTTCTAGGGGACAACCCCATTTCATTGACCACCATGCATTCTTTCATATCATTCGCATTCGTTTTGGCAAATGCGAACGTACACTGAGGCCAACCGGGCTCATTCAAACATTACGCCTGATCTTATCTTCAACAATGATGATCCTTAACTGTCATCAAATCTTGGGTATTCAAAATATCCAATGAATTTTGATATTTGCAAAATCCTTCATTGCAAAATATTTCAGTAAAGGGTATTGTGTTTTCTTGAAATCCTTTCGCATTAGTGTGAGTATAAACTTCTCAAACCGGTCAAAATTTTGTCCTGTAAAATAAATCTTTTTAGAATTTATGAAGAATGTAAGTGATTGGTCTGATAATATGCCGAATAAAATTATTTGTTTGAGATTGATGTATTAACTGTACAAATGATATTAACCTATGAATGATTCTCTTTATGTAAATAAGAGAGTTTTGTATAGGGACGATCCGAATCTCCTGGTATCGAAGGTATTTTGTTACATTGGAGGCTGAGAAGTATTAATCGGCGTGTTTTGAATGCAAATATTGCCAGAAATGTGGTAGAGATTACTAAGTCTCTCTTAAGTGCTACATTTAGAAGTGTTTATCTCCTAGACTGATTGCAATGAAAGACTACAAATCCTAGTCTGCATGAATTATTTTACATAGCGATGGAAAGAATTGATTCATAATTTTCCTAAAAGCAGTCAGTCGTGGCCGAATTTTGATACCGTGTGCCTTTCCGATAGCCGACTCCAAACATCAAATTAGTAAAATTTCGATAATTCTTAATTTTATTTACTTCTTTAAGTAATTTTTTTGAGGATAGATAGTTCTAATTTTGAATAAAGATGACTTTGGAAATATTACAAACTGATAATTGTACAGACAGATTATAGCAAAGAAATTTGGACTAAATGTTAGATTTCTTCTTAGATTTATTTTGTAAGCCTTTCTCAGACTTAATTATAATTGTAGCTACTAATTTCGTTAGTATTATAGGAGAAAGACATATAGCGATTATTTAATCCTGTTCGAGTAGGGATAGATTAGAATCTGAGCTTTACAGATATAATTAATTTTATAGCTGATACTAGTGTTTATATTACAGAAAATACAGTTGATGTGGCCGTTGATTTTCGAAATGCAACCAAAATTGAAAATCATGACAACTATGTTTCATCTTCACTGGCTGCATCACACGAGTGTTTTTGTATTAGAGTCCAAAACATTCAAGACTCAAGAGTCCCGCAAGGTAGTGAATTACGGTTAAAATATAAATACTGCATAAGGTGTGCGATGTGAATGAAAAAGAAGGCAGTAATAAGTAAATAAAAAAATGAAAGATGACGATAGACCCTTGAAATAGAAGAGGTCACGATTGGAGTCTGTTACACTAAGTGACAGATGTTGAGTAAAAACTGACTGAATAGAAGTTTTTACTTACACTTGGAATATGGTGAAAATCAGGTTATTTAAGTCCGTGGGATTGGTATGGTATC
Source organism: Acanthosepion esculentum (assembly GCA_964036315.1). Classification (NCBI taxonomy): domain Eukaryota; kingdom Metazoa; phylum Mollusca; class Cephalopoda; order Sepiida; family Sepiidae; genus Acanthosepion; species Acanthosepion esculentum. Next base: position 26,267,714 of record OZ038475.1, on the reverse strand, counting down.
TCATAGCTGTAAAGGTCTGAACTGATGGAACGAAAGAATGAAGTTTATCTGAACATTTGCCATGGAAATAGCGGTATAGTAGATACAGAGTAGACTTTATGTATTTACCTACAAGAGATGGAACCGGTTTCGAACTGTATCAATGCTGGAAAGTGAACAAGTGCATGATAGAATTAATACTCTAGTCTTCTTCCGCCTTACTAAGCTAACGAATGCTAAACTGTTTAATGTAAATAGGTTCGCCTATCACCCGACCCGTATTCCTTCCATATTTATTGTACAGGAGTAACGGTTTATCCCTTTTTTTCCTGTCTTGGATTGGGTTTTCCAGTTTCTTTCTTCGTTGATTTTAATGATTTAAACTGTCGTATAAATTTGTGCCTTCGAATTTTCATTTTTTAAATTATTTGTGGCATTTTCTTTGGTTACTGGATCCCGATTGCAAGTCAGGGACCCAAACTATTTGGTAGCGCTTAGATAGTCTGCTCTGGCCAACAGTCGGATATTATCGGGGTATATGCAGTGTCATGTCGCGCATGGATAAGTCTCTCCTCATGTACTTCCGGTAGACAACCCTGCTTTCGTGTTATCAACGTTCCGTCTAGTTTGTATTGCCATAAACGATGGGCAGTGATAATTATTTTAGTGTTTTCTCTCCTTCAAAATGAAAATGATATTCGCATGACAGAATTTAAAGAAATATGTGTAAACCAATAAATTAAAATTCGCACTGTCCCTCAACTTTTCTGTTTCTACTATTCTTAGTATTCGTACCAATTTCGGTAATGTAGAATAATTTCTCTTGAAATTTTCTCCATATATCTTTTCGAAACCATTTTAAACTCCTCTATCGCTTCCAGTGATTTCTCTCTTCCAGGCTACATTTCTCTTTGTCGAAAATAATCTCGGATACATATGCATGGCTTTGTTAATATCCAGAAGAATCTTCCAACGGCAAGAGAATCATATCCGAGGATTCATGTGCTTTTGAATTTCATTATTGCATTCTGTTAACTATCTCTTTTGTCCTTTTTCATTCTTCTTCTTCTAAAGACTGTAACACATTAGACAAAATAAATCACAATGTAGAAATGTCTCTCTCTTTCTATACATTCATCTGTAAAAATCTCTGTTTGGTGAGATTAATACGCATCATGCTAAGTGGTTTAATCATTCTGTTGTTACAGATGTTGCCAGCATTCAGACTTGCAATTTTTTCGTTTCTCAGTCTTTCACTCAAATAGTGTTTCCTTACTTTTCTCCCTAATAAATAAAATCAGCATGGTTCTTTACTTTATTTGTTCTTTACCTCCTTTCATGGATCTTGTCGATCCTCGCAAGTCTGTCCTCTTAGCAATTCGGATCATGCTGTGGCATCTGTTGGTATTTTTTTCGAGTGGTCTATTAGACTATTCACAAGATTTCTTACTGTTAGCAGCACACCGAATGGGATTTATTTCGCGATTTTCTTCGCAACGATCCTTGGAGTGAAATTTTTAACGTTCCTATTGAGAATTGTGCCACTGATATTTCTTCATGGGTAAAAGCCAGAGTTGATGCTTTTGTGCCTTCTCGCAAGTACCAGGTGAAGCATCAGTCTTCTCCTTCGTTCACACCTGACTTTTCAGCCGCTATAGCCTACGGGAATCACCAACAGTATAGTTACGATCACAACATTTGTGTCTGTCCGTAATAATTGTAAACGTGTCTGCAAAGAGGTCAAGACTTTGTTCGTTGAAAAAAACTAGACACCGTATAACGTCGAACAAGTTTGGTTACTGGTGGTTCTGTAATGGTGTATTAAACAAGAATACTCTATCCCTCTTCTCTTGAGGCGTTATCGGCTATTGCTGACAAATCGGGATGTTTTGCTCGTAATGTCGCATCCAATTCTACTTTTGATTTACCTGGATTATCTTTGCCTGACTTTCCACTTAGAATTGAGTTTTTGCTGTGTGATATGCATATCATTTTGTCCGTAGTTTCTGCTATTATCTCTAAACTAGATCCCCACAAAGCATGTGGACTTGGTGGTATCTCTGCAGAGGCCCCTAAGAAATGGGATGTGGAGCTGGATTCAGTTCTCTCTAAACTCCACAATAAATGTCTTGCTGCTTTTTGATTTCCTACTGTTTGGTTATCCTCTTCTAAACTTCCAGTTTTTAAGAATTCAAGCAAATCTTCAAACTACCGGCTTATTTTAACTCTTGTTTTGGCAAAGAACTAGAGATACTAATTAACTCCGAATTGATTAAGCATCTCACCACTCAGGATCTCTTTCAGACAAGCAATATCACTTTCGCTTCTCTTTTAGTTATTGTTCAAAATGTCCATCAAGTTTAACATAAGAATGGTGAAGCTCAGCCTCTTGCTTTAGATATATCTCGATGGCATTTGATAAGAGGCATGCCGGTGTTCTTCACAGATTGAATAGTTATAGTTTATGATTCATTTTTGTATTAATGCAAGTGTCACCCAGAGTTCTATATTTGAACCTACGTTGCTCCTAATTTTGATCAACGATCTTCGTGATTTCATTTCTCAATATACTGATGACACAACTATTCATTGTCTTAATGATAAGTCCCATGAGTTCAATAAGTTCAAAGTCGCGCTATTTAAAAAAAACGACCTACGAACTCTTGTTAAATTCGGCAAAAAATGGCTTGTTAATTTTAACGCCCCCAAAACAAGACTGTTCTCTTTTCATCTTAATAGGGAACGTTTTTCCTTCCATCAGCATGACTGCTACTAACATTCAAGAGGGTGACCCCTTGAGCCTTCTCGAAATCCCGTTTTGCGCTGAAAAGAAAGATTATCTTGTATCGGTTGCTAGGAAAATTGTTTTACAGTGTTGTGATATATTTTGACAGAATCTATATTACACATTTATAAGTCTACCATTCGTCTGTATATTAAAAATTGTTGTCAAATCTGTTCTGGTGCTTCTGTAATGTATTTAGCGATTTTTGATAAAATCCAATGAAGAATCTGCAATGTTATTGATCCTGACCTGACATCCTGGCTTGTGTCACAGTCCCACAGCCGTAATGTAAATAACCTGTACCTTTTATATAAATATTTTCATGGTAATTGTTCTGATGTGATTTCCCCTTTCTATGTCGAACGTACAGATTTAAAGATAGTACTAGATAAATATCTAAGTCTTATCATTTTACATTTGAAATGGTTAGATGTAACCGTAAGTTCTATGGTAACAGTTTCTTCTTTGCTTCCGCCTTTGGAACTCTCTTCTACCTTCTTGCTTCAGAACTCCTGTTCTTTTATTGTCCCATCTTAAGATTTTTCCTTTTCTCATATCGCGCTGTAGTGGCTTTATTTTCTTGCTTGGGAGCGGAATGATTAAGAAAATATATCTATCTTTAGACAATGATATTCGAAGAAATCCAAATTGATTGTTCCAAGATGGAATGCTTTTTCCGAGGGAAAAATATTTTTCACTCAAATTATGTTTTACTTTACAATGTCTTGATCGTCAAAAATATTATGAGTAGTCAGCAAAAGTATTTTGTTCCAGACGAACTGAAAAATCATTTTTCTGGGTTGAATATTGCATTATACAGAGAAAAAAAATTCTAAATTTGGGATTAACCTCAATTAAGCCAACATTTAGTTGTAACCTGTTGTATTATATGAATAGACATTCAATCCTTTTCAAAGCAATTTAACCGAGATTTTTAATTATTTAAAAAGAAAACATGGTTTCATTACGGATCACTGAATGCTTTAGCTGAGTAATTGAGTGGTTATTTCTGGCGTCAGGAATTTTTCGCATCTTCATAATAAAATCAAGCTGAATCTTTCGCATACTCCACATATTTTTTTACCTCAAGTGTTAGTCACAATGATTACTCGACAATATTCCAGATATGGTCCAATCCACAACTGACCATGAGAAAGCTGTAGGCGTTAGCAATTCTTCCAAAAGCTGTGGATGTATAAGCACATTTTGCTAGACGAATAAGAGGATTCATGAATGAATATTTTCATGGGATTGCGTTTGGATATGAATCAGACGTGAAAAGCCTTTCTCGACATCCAGGCTTGAAGACTTATTATAATTCCCTCTGAGAAAAAGTCGAACAAAAAGAACTTCACAATTTTTCTTAAGATTGATTAAGTAGATGAAATAAAAGAGCTACACGATATTTTTTACTCGAATAACAACGATCATCGCTTAAGAAGCCTTTGCTAAGAGGAAAATATATAGATTTATAAAATAAATATTGTTCCCTTTTATGCATTAATATTAATCTTTCCCTATTAATTCAGAAACGCCGTCAGATTTTTTAAAAACTATTATAATATTAGGTTTAATGTTTGAATTTCTTACATGAATTATTATTTTCTCGGATAATACCCGGAAAATATTTTGTTAAATAATTGGACAATTTGCGTATAGGTAGTAACTCCTACCTAGGATCAGTATATGTGTGAGTATTCTCTAAAGATCAAAGTATTTCTTCCCATCACTTGGGCATAGGATCGGTGTACCTGTGCTTCAAGAAACAATGTGTTGTTTCCTGGCCTAGCTATCTTGGATCTTCACACTACTTCTGTCTAGGATCAGAGTATTTGAGATCTCTGCTTTAAAGATCAACGTGTCGTTTCCTAGCACTTCTGGCTAAGCTCAATATATGTTCTCTGCTCCAAGGATCAACGTGTTGCATCCCACAAATCTGCCTTAGATCAAATGTATTAGTGACATCTTCTCCAAGAATCAAAGTGTTGCTTCTCGGCACATCTTGTAGGATCTGCATTTTATGATCTCTGCACAAAGGATCAACGAATTGCTTCTACGTACTTCTGCGTAGGCTCAGCGTATTTGTGGTCTCTGCTCCAAGGAAAGATTGACGTGTTGCATATCGGTGCATCTGTCAAGGATGTATGTATTTGTGCGTTCTGCTCCAAGAAGCAGTGTTACATCCCGGCAGGTCTGCCTTGGATCAGTTTATGTGTGTTCTCTTCTCCAAACTTTAACGTGTAACTTCTTACCATTTCTGCTTAGGATTATCATATATGTGATCTCTTCCCCAAGGAGTAACTTGTTGATTCTCTCCATTTCCCTTCAAGATGTGTCTATCTCTGATCTCTGCTTCTTGGATCAACGCGTTTCTTCCTGTCTTCTGCCTAGTTTAAGCGTAATATCTATTTTTACCCACAATATATGCGTTTAAGACTGAAAAGTTCAACTCTTCTTAGTAATAAATGCATTTTTTAGCTCCAGGTAAACTAAACTATGACTGTTCAAAGAAGAATGTTCATCCAGTTTGTCAAAAGAGTTATCAACAGCAGATATGACGTCATCATCATTGTGATACTGGTACTCAGCCAAATGTTTTTCATGTTGGGGAACAGATGACAGTCAAATCAGGAGAATAGGAAGGGTGATCAAAGGCACAGTCACTCCCATCAACCACTGAAAGCAAGTAAACACCCACCAATACTAAAAAGCAAATAATGAACTTGAAAATCCTACATTAATGAACAACTATTTGAAGAGAAACATTTTATAAGTTTCATCCGGCATTAACGCTTTCGTCAATGAATGGTGGTAATTTCGTGTATGGAAACGGATAATTTAACCATTACGGCTACTAAATATGGAAAGCTGCTTGGTTGCTGTTTTAGCTACTTATTTCTAAGAGCAGAGGTCATGAATAGTAACCTTTAAATGTAGGGATGAATCAAGATTGTAACAAGAATTGTCCTGATGAAACAAGGCATATTTCGTCTGTTTTTTCTGGGCATTTGATCTTGATAGCCTTTTGTAACTGCCTCACGAAGTTAGCATAGCACGCTCTATTAATGGTGCGCCTCCTTTGAAGTTAGTCAATAAAGACGATGTATTTTTTATAAAGAAAATCTCAGGCCATCATCTTCCCTGCAGATCCAAAACCCTTGGCCTACTTTGGAGCATGTGAAGAAATGAGTTTCCACTGCATGGATTATCACTTTGTCTTTGGCTCAATGTGATGAAACTGTTATGGTGAAAGACACCTAGTCTATAGATAATAGACTCTCCCATCTATTATAAGTAGGAGTCAGTAGGAGTCGAATACGGAAAAGTAGTCAGCGACCACAACTCGATTACTCTGCGTAATACTGATTATTACAAGTTCCTAACGTTTTTGTACGTTGGACCTATTTAGGACGAATTTAGTCCAAATACAGTTTCCGCTGAGGAAATAACTCTACAACAGAAACCAACCTTCGTCTTGTGATAGGAAACGTTTAAGCAAATCAGCTGGATCTGCATCTGCATCAAACAATGTCAGATTTTCCCGTAATATGATCAGTGTAATGCACTTCTGATCACAGGTGTTAGAAGACGTGACATCCACTGAGCAGAAAAAATCATCATGACAAGTTCATTGTGCTGAATATTCTCAAATTCCTCATGGGATATCACAATAGGGTCGGCTATTTGATTCATAGCCAATCACCCCTCACCTATCAAAATATCGCGAAAACAATCAATGTTTTCGTCCGTGGTGGCAGTTTCAGGACATAGGACTACCAAATTCAGTTGCCCACTTCTTCATTATTGATAAATCTGGAGCGAAATCCTCTAATGTAGTAACCATGTCAAAATGAATATCCTTGGTGGCTAAACCATTATTCTCCAAGTACTTAATAATAACACGTTGCTAAATTTTATCCATTTTCAAGAGACGTACTTTTGAAGTTTTCTTCGAACAATCAGATATCAGTTTACATGGAGATAAACACTGCAGTTTATTAATAAGAAAAGTTGAAATTAAGGCACGTAATATTTCTTTCTTCTGCCATCACTTTCATAGTCAGGTTATACATTTTTCAGTCGATTCTCGTATGTATTATAACTATTGAAACATGTATGTTATATATTTAGGACCACAGACTCACCAGGACAGGTTTTACTGCTGTGATTTCTGTAAAAAGTATGATTTTACAGAGTGGAGTTGCTAGCCCCTCGTCTAACCGGTTTGAAGTTAGAATTGCTTTTCTTCTAACATAATTGTCTTGCAATGTTTGGGAGCCCAGTCTATTCGGCCATTAAACCCTAGCAGGAGAGGGAAAAGATGAATTCATAATTCTGCAAGGGGTGTGAAAGTGAATGCAACAGCTCCGGTAGAACTTTGAAGACAGTACACCAATTTCCCTTTCCTCGCCAATTACCCCGACACGTAGATGTTTTGATCGATTTTATTTTTACTTTCTTCAACTGTAATTCAACAATCGTTAGTTTTTGATTTGTACGTTTAGTTATTGTCGTCTTTCAGTTGTACGCTGTACAGGTGAGAAGATTAGGATTTTAATTTGGAAAACACTCACGCCTTCTTTCATTCTGTCTTCAAATGAATTTAATTATCTGAACAAAGCAATCTTCTTCAATTAGCAGCTAGGCACGTCATAATGGAAAGTAGTGATGAAGCAAGATTGTGTTGTATCAATATTCCTGGTGGAGAGAGTCTATTAAAATTAAATATCCCTATTCCTGACTTCTGTGTGAGTTCAAACATCGGTCGAAGAAATAAGCATCTAAAAGAGCTACCAAGTAGCTTTTCATATTGAGCAACTGTCATGGTGAAATTATCTGGCATTTATCGACGAAACAGTGCTAATGTCGGATGAAATTCATAAAATCTTTCTCTTCAAATAGTTGTCCATTGAAATAGGCTTCTCAAGTTTACTAACTGCTTTTTAATATTGGCGGATGTTTCCTTCCGAACATTTTTTTAAATTAGTGCGGAACATACACATTTTGATTATATCTTTATTTACCTATCTAGTTACATATGATGTGAAACGTCTAACGTAATTCTCAGACATACTTCTTCTGTTAAGTGCCTTGTCCATTCCAGAAGTAACTGATCACGAGTCTCTACGGCTTATTCTTCCTTGTAGTTCTACGCAACTTTTAGCTTTATAATTATTTGTCCCTGTTTTGCTATTCGTACACACAACATATTAGGTAGATCACTCAATGTTTCCATTTTGCCTTGCATATGTCTTGTGAGTGTTTAATTTTTCAAACCCTCTTTTCATTTACAAGTTAATGTACAATTTACCTCTGCTCATTATCACATTATGGAGAACAGTTAACGATGCAAAAAATTTATATTAGACTGTTCCGAAAGTAATTACGTATTTCAGTGCTATGATTTACGCCAGACAATCAAGACAGATCCATGGTTGAATGGTAAGAAACTGCATCTAGAATGAGTTCATCTCTTCTACTGACGATTTGTCATTTATAGAGAATATCATAATTTACGTCAAGGAATTTCGTTTCCTTATGAGGTTTCCCTACACAATCAACACAATGTTCCACCCTTTGTAGTTTTTCATTTTTTCACTTTTGTGTCACATTATTTAAGAAGATGAAAAATGGATTTTACATTATAACAGAAAATTAAACAAAAAAACAATAGTGCTCACAAAATAGGAAACCAGTGACAACCCCAAAGCCATTAATCCATTTACATAAGTGCTTTCTGTCTTGTTGGAATATGTAAAGTGTCGTCCATTACGAACTATTGGAACATGGAAGGATCATCACTAAACAATTACATTGCCAGTTACTTGATCGGGTAAATGAAACATTACGTCGGAATTGTTCTGCTTGAGTAAACAGAAAATGTGTGATTTGTCAGCATAACAAGTCAAAAGCAAACTCTACAAGACAACCGATGTAAAAAAAAATATCATTAAAATTTGTGGTTCTATACTCACCATATTTAGCACCTAATAATTTTCTTTTTAATTTCCTGACTAGCAAATAATGGCACAACAGTCAGAAACAAACAAAGTTGAAAATAGTCTTTAAACTCTTTAGGTGGAAAATCCAAATGTTTTAAACATAAAATCGAAAATTTGTTTTCTGCTGCAGTCTTTGAAAAAAAAAAGTGATTACATTTATGATAAAAACAAGTTAAATTTTTAAAAATTTATATTTGTCTTTATATAATTTCTGGTAAAACGTACATACTAACACATTACGAACCTAATGTCAATTGAAATCACAGCACTACTGGTGGTAAACATGATAAATATGGAAGAAAGGCAAGGAAATAATTTTTGAAGTTTGTCGCTTTCGCAAATGACAGATTTCAAAGGTACAAATTGACCAGTCCACGGAAAAGCATCTGATTTTCATCAGTTTGACTCAGTGTCAAATTGTTTTCGCAAATATTGTTTTTTGTTAGAGAAAAACTTGAGCAGGATTAAATCAGATCCGGAATTGATTGGCATTAAATTTTAGAAGTATCGATTGATATTTCTACTTTTTACTTAAAATCAAATTTGCGTCAAATGCAACATGTTGCATTCACATCACCAATCGGATGATTAACTTTTTTCCTTTACTGTTTGTTTGAAGATTTTGCTTTTTATTCTGACACGTTCTCATGAAGGAACATAGTCACAAAACTTCGTTATCGACTTTAAACCTCGAGTAATTCTTTCAAGCTAATTTAATATTTTTAATGAAAAAGGTTTATAATTTTGATTAATATTTTATCATCTGTGCTATTAATTTTTATCACTTGACAGAAATAAGTACGTAATTAGATTATCTCAAACTCTCGAAAGAATTATTTAACACATTCTGCTGATAAAGTTTCATCTTCATAATAATAAGAGAAATTCTGAAGTAAAGGTCCATGGGCGGTTTGAATGCATTTTCTTAGAATCGAATTAGAGTGCTTTGTAATAAGTAGAACGGTTGATGACCAGTCCCATTGTTGGATTGAGTCCAGGGATCGTCTCATCATTTTCCCATTGATGTGACAGTTCATGTACATGTCCGTTTTACCAGATCTTTCTCTATAACAAGAATCTAGCAATTGATCTATCCTCTGATCAAGATCTCACAACTCAATAGAGGTGGAACCAGCCTGTATCATTCAGTATCGAGTTAGAAATGTTTCATTATCACAGAGCAGAAGCCGAGATTTTGTCTCGTCATAATGAAAGGTTCTACTCTTAATGAGGCTACTTATCTGGAACATCTGAGTTTTAAACACGTTACAGATTTCAAGTAGAACTCGACTACCAAGATCCATTGCTAAAAGTGTTGGAAAATGATAAATTCCTCGTACCACTAGAAGAAAGTACCTAACTCCGTCTGCTTTGCGCTATATTTACAAAAAAAAAAAACAGATCATATAAGAAATGGCGTACTGGTGCCATTTATTTCCAACCTTGAGTGTTTTGGGCAAAGTTCAAAAGCGATGACGCGGTCTTTGAGGTGATGAATTATTTTCCACCCTACAACCCCTTTTCCTATAGAAGAAACGTTGCTACTCTATCGCTATTTTCACGGCAAATGTTCAAACGCGCTACATTCATTAGATGCACCAGTTCAATCTTACGCTTCTTCCACGCACATTTGGTCAAACCACCACCTTTCTTTTTGTATTCTTTCGGAAAGGAGGAATTTTCACTCAGTCACCATCTTTCTCAGAACTTGTTACGTTGTGGGACAGCGTCCTGAAAGAGGATTACCGGATCACTCTAAACCTATACTCTTCAAGTCTAGGGTTAACCGTTTTCTATCCTACATATCCTCATAATATGCCTGTTTTATTTCCACTTTTGTACACCTTTAAAGCAATCTAATTCAATAAACCTCTAACTTGATTGGCTCTCGAACCTTTTATTCGTTGAGCAATAGTATAAAAAATAATATGAGGTGTCCTCATCCTAAAGTAAATTGGTCAATGTTAAGCAAAAATAGAAATTTTCCAAACCGCATCATCTGAATTCATATATTTTATCAGATAATGTAAATTCCAGATAGAAATAGAAGACTGTATTCCTATCCATTTACATAGGTAGGTCATTCAATTTTTTCCTCAGCGCCCTCTTCTCCTTTACGTGTCATATTCTCCAAGCCCTATTTTTCATTGTGTTTCCCCATAAATATCAATTTTCTTTTTTTTTCTGATCTTAATCAAAATTGTCTTTTTTTTTTTATTTCAATTGTCATTAAAACTTCTAAGCACTAAATTTAAAAGAAACATTACATTTTCATCGAATTTCATTTTTTTTTACATTTCAGGAAACGTATCATAATAAAACGAGGTGGGATAATGGATAGCGGCTCGGACTGAGGAATCGGAGAGCCGAGTTCGAATTTCAGTCGAGTCCATTACATTCGCTAAAGTGGTAATAACCCTAGGAAAGTTACGAATCCTTTTCTTCTCCCCCCCCAGCTATGGGTAAACAGCAGGACAGGCCGTGTTCTATAGCCTTGGTTGGCAACTGGTCTAGGATAAGGGAAACATTGAATTCAAAACCTGATTCTCCAGATTGGGGGTTGTGCAGTAGGCTAACACCCTAATGACTTAAAAAACTGGCTTGTTATAGAAACCGCAACGATATCTTGCCGTCTTATGTTCCTCAAGGAATTTAAAGGCATAATATATATCATAATGAAACATTAAAAATGTTAAATGCTACACCTACTATGGGATAATATTTCGGTGACATTTATTAAAGGGCAAGTGGAATCAAGATTCTCTGCTAACTTTAAATATCAAAATTTTCATTTGATTAATGTAATTACTCAGTAATAATGCTGATCGGTTAGGAAAAGTCAAATTGGCAGCTGATCTCAAAAATGATCTACAATCGTCTGTTAACTGGACAAGAAATGAATGTTTTAGTTTTAACGCCTCCAAGACGAAACTGCTCTCTATTAATCATCTGAGAGACCCTCTTTCTGCCTTCCATCAGCATAACTGAGGCTAAAATCCAGGAGAGGGACTCGTTGCGCCTATTCGGATTACAATTCTCTGATGGCATGAAGTTGAAAGGTTATATTAAATCAATTGCTTGGTCTGTGTCCAAGAAAGTTGATTTTCTATGTCGTGCTAGGTAATTTTTCTCTCCAGCTATATTACATATTTATACGTTTACTATTCGTACTTGCTTTGAATACTGCTCTTGATATATATATATATATATATATATATATATATATATATATATATATATATATATATGTAGATACTTGATAAAATGCAAAAATAAAGAATCAGCAATATCATTGGCCCTGACCTGGCATTTCGCCTTCAGTCACTTTCCAACTGCATTAATGTACTTTTCTTGGGCGTTTTCCATAAATATTTTCATGGTAATTGTTCTGAAGAAATTTCCGCTATGGTCCCTCGACTTTCTGAATTTAAGTCTAGATTGCCGATAAGGTCTAATTTTTTTACCGCTGAAATGGCTAGGTGGTAAGTTCTATACTAACAGTATACTAACTCTCTTCTTGCTCCATGCTTTCCAGCCAAACTTATTTTGCTTACGTTTCGGTAACGAAAAAATGTTATCAGATATTCACTTTGAAACGTTCCAATGGACAAAGTGCATTTCTTAAGTGGGTCAATTTGGATTTAAAGCGAGTTTTCTAAGATTAAAAAAGGAAATCAATTTTGATTCTTCTCGATAATGCAGTGTGATACTACTTGTTGTTACCGCATTAAAATAAAACCTAAGAAAGTTTTAAAGTGTGCTGATAGACATTGAAACGAGAAGGATTAATACCAAGAAGCCGTGGGAAGAACTGAGGATTTGATTCACAAATAAACGACTTGAATTTTATGTACAGCAGTTTGAACAATGGAAAAGTTACCCAGAATTAGAGGGCAATGTTGATTAACCCACAGCTGCAAATGCAAGCTGTAAAACGAAAATTTCATTTTTCGTAAACAACGAATTTGAAGTTGATTCCCCTGGTCGAAAGTTGAGTTGAAATAACAGGAGGGGTGGATAAACCACCCACGCTCACCGAGGAGATTTAGTGAGAGGTAATAATATGAGAGAGTGGAAGAAGGGAATTCCCAAGAATTATCGAATTTTCTTACGTCGCCAGTTTGTGCGAATGTCAATAAATACGAACGAGCGAAGCAAATTATGCAGAAGAGGGAAGAAAGTCAGAAGAGACGGAGACAAGACCAGAGACAGGAGAGAGGGCCACGAGTTTATCTGACGACGAAAGCTTCCAACTTCAAAATATGCCAAACTTTACTAAACCTTTGCCAAGTCAACAACGATAGTATCCCTCCCGATTTCGACGCGGATCGGGCTGACAATTATTGCATGTAAACTCTGATACATCCAATTATTGTACGAAAGACTGATATAAAGAACATTTACCTTTTGTTCAATTTATTCGAGTGTTATTTTTTCCTGTACGTCTTCGCCCTACTTGGACCCGTCCAACACGAAGATACCTGCAACGATTCGGTCTTGGCCTCCTTAAATCCCAACGCGGGATAGGGCAGGTCTGAGATCGAAGCGATTTTCCTCGATCAGCCACGGTATTGGAAGTCTTGGACGATTACAACAAAGCTTTTCGATGTCTACTCTGGTAGACATTAATTTCACCTTTTAAAAACAAGGATGTCATCTTAAACACATGTACACAGTAAATATAACATTTACAGTAATATGACATATAACGCGTGGGCACACACACATATATATATATATATATTAATAACGATTAATATCTAACTAGACGCAAAAGATCACTTTCTTTCGTGTGTTGTTATAGAGAGACTACCATTTTCTACTTGTAGGTCTCTTTTTAAAAGAAATGGAGTGTAATTGAAAAGAATATATGAACAGATGATGATTATTGGCTTTCCTTTCTCATCGCCATTTTCTATGAGCTGGTCATGTTACCTCCTGCGGCCAGGCAACAGTGCCCACTCTTTACAGAACAATTTTTAATTAGATGCCACGAAGAAACTCATTCATGACTAGTGGGTAGAGACAGCTTTTGAAACATGAAATCCCACATTTTTAATTTTGAATGTCGGAAAGAGAGGCTTTGTGAATTTTCATTTATCACCATCAACATCATCATTTTTAGTCCCGTGTCCGGGTGTGGTCATAGGGTCGCTGTACAAATATGCATCTGACCAATCTCCCTAATTTATCTGGAATTAAAGCCAGTGAGTGCTAGACAATATACTCCAAGATGAAGACGAGACTTGAACCAACAGGAATGTGTTTCTACAGAAGGATGCTGAGAATACCATGGCCAGAACATGTGAGCAACGACGAAGCTTTAGAGAAAATGAAAACAAAACGGAAACATATACTTACCATCAGGAAGAGACGGTTGATGTTTCTATGGCACATTATTAGGAAAGGGAGCAGTTTTCTTTTTGTAGGTGTCTTTTTTTCAGTGTCCTGAAGGCAATGAGAGGAAGAAAAAGAGAAAAAAATGGTTGAAATTGAAAAGAATATATGAATAGAAGGCTTTCATTATAAAGTTTCATTATCCATCGCTTCGCAGTTAAACAGGATTGGCTGCCAAAAAGCTCTTCAGTGTCTTCTATATATACCTTCAAGTTCAGTTACTCTCGACTTTCACTTTTGCCATTGTTTATTTTCTATCGCATGTTATTTTTATTTCCTGAAGGAAGGGATCACATTCCTATTCAGTAATAGTTTATGATTGCATATCCTATTCGCTATTTAATTTACATGTAGCAACGTGAGAAACATCATCCATTTCACCGTGAGATCAAATTTGTTACAAACGTACGCGACGTATCACGTAAGGATCAACCATTATTCGAGTTGCTATTGGGAATTCATATTATTATTCAATTGTATAACACGAATTGTGGGAGTTTCTATTCTATATTATCCACTTTCTTTTCTCCAGAGTAAGTAGCTTTATCCAACAGAAATTTGTGCTTGAAAATGTGTCAAATATTCTCATCATTTTCGAAGTTTTTAATTAAATCATCTTCATCGCCTTAACGGGAAATAAACCACTACCGGCTAAAGAAAGTTACATCTTTTCGAGTGCAATGGTTTTTCTTTCGTGTGAAAGATTTTGGTGTAGGGATCTTAACGAAATAAAAATTAGCCAAATTTCGAGCCCAATTGGTGACAATTCGTCTATACTTTGTGCATTTATATACACAGATATGAAAAAAATCTTTAATATGTCTTGAATATTTTATTATCCATTACCTCATCCCAAATAAATCTACTGCCAGAAAATATTGCTCTTGTTTCTATTCTAGCGAAATCAGTCGATGATCTTGAATAATAAAACTAATAGTCTCTATAAGTAAAAAGACCACTTATACTTAACATCAGGAAGAGACAGTAGAAATCTCTCGGGAACATAATGTGGAAAGAGAGATTAGAAAAAAATGTGACACTCACAGGAGAGATTCAAGACAAGAGAGGCGGATGGAAAACAACGCAAAACCTACCTAATGAACTTGAGTAAATAAATAGTGGAACAAGTTTTAGGAGAAATAAAAATGATTAAATTTATTAAGCGCTACAAAGGAGAGGAAATTGTGGGGAGTCATGATCGCCAACGACTGAAAGGGAGACAGAATATCGAAAAAGAAGAAATCCCAAGAATTAGTACTTCAGATAGACCTTTGTAAAACTAAAGCCATGATCTGAAATTGGAATGAAAATAGTGTTGGTACCTCACCTTAAAACATCATAAAATGCTAGTATATTTAATTGATAAATTCTAACTGTTTTAAATACGTCGGTGATTGGATTATTTATAAAATATTTAGTATAGATGATTAGGATGTTGGATACAGGATATTCTGCGCGGAGAACATTTTTCTACAATGTAAGATGATAAAAACAGCAAAATATTCAGCTGAAAACTCATACCATTTACTTATATGGTCTTTTATATCGAGACTTTCATATAGATGTCATACATCGTGTCCAAACCATTAAAATGTAATGACAAAAAGACAAAACTTATTAAGAGCTACAACGGACAGGAAGATGTAGAGGGCCATGATCCCCTATGTCCAGGGGACACGGTACATAAAAGAAGAATATTTAACTAAAAATGAATAATTATATAATAGAGCCGTCAATATTCTACATCAATAAAAAGAAACCCAAAATCCTAGAAAGAGCAATAGTTGTAATCTTAAGAAATTTAATTTCCTGGGAAAATTATTGAAGGAAAAGGTTTTGTAAATTTTAACCAATAGTATACAATAACTTTTCGGTCAATTAATGTAGAATGTTTCCTGTATGGAAAAAAGGACTAATTTTACAATTACTATTAGCATAAATACTATCTGATGTAACGATATCAATGGATAATTGAACGTGAGTCGTAGAAGGCTTAGCCAATAAAAAAGGCGAATAATCTGAATGCAACAAGAGAATATCATGGGAGTTGATCAGTTTTTACTTTCTAGTCCAATGACTCTCAATTTTAACCCGGCCATAGGTCATATTCCGTACCAGTTGGCGTACGGATGAATTCGAAATTTGAATAAAATGTGTTGCAGAAGTAGAAGTTAAGCCAGTTGATAGTTTGCGCTCATAAATTTCATGGCTCTAAAATGGAAACCTTTGATAAAAAACTTGATTTATTTAATCAAAAGCAAAAAAAAAAAAAATAAAAATAAAATAAAATAAAAAAATAAAATAAAATACAGTGAAATTATTTTTATATGTACACCAAATGTTTAATATTTCAACTTTGCTTCACAAAAGCATTTGATAAGTTATAGCACAAAAACCTATTTGAACTACTATGCAAGTTCAATTTATATCGCAAATATAGGATAATCAGCAACAAACCGTTGGGAACAAACCGCTGGGAAAAAAACCTCTGGGAAAAAACCGCTGGGAACAAATCGCTTGTAGACTGATAGGAAATGAGTTGAGTAATCATAGACAAACAAGGCGTAATCTGTCACCAGATTTATTTAACCCTTGGAGCAAGATGACCCGAAGCGAGCAGTTAGACTTTCTAAGATTTACTTACGGGGACCATACAAAATATCAAGACACGCTTTTGATACTGTGTTGACAGCAGGATCAGAAGGAAAAAAAGATTAAAAAGGGAAATCATGCTCGATTCTTGTATAGAATGATATTGCCCTAACAAAGCCTTTCGATTTCTAGTATGGTAGACATTAATTTCACCGTTTAAAAACAAGGATGTTATTTTGAACTCATGTACACAGTAAATATGACGTTTACAGTAATAAGAAATATATCGCGCGCACACACACACATATATACATACACAATGATAACTATTAATATATAACTAGACGCAAATAAATTACTTTCTTATGGGTGTTTTTATAGGGAGACTACCTTTTTTTCTACTCGTAGGTCTTTAAAAAAATGTAAATGATGGAGTGTAATTGAAAAGAATATATGAATAGATGATGATTGATGGCTTAACTTTTGACTTTCTCATCATCATTATCTGTAGGCTGGTCATGCGACCTTCAACGGCCAAGCAACAGCGCCCCCTCTTTACAGAATAATTTTTAAGTAGACCCCGCTAAGAGACTCATTCCTGACGCGTGGGTAGAGACAGCTTTCGAAACATGAAATCCCACACTTTCGGTGAATGACAGCCGTTTGCACCTGCACCTAGATGTTAAGGGTCGGAAAGAGAGGTTTGTGGATTTTGATTCGTCATCAACAACATCATCATTTTTAGTCCCGGGTTGTGGTCTTAGGGTCGCTGCGCAAGTATGACCAATCTCCCTAATTTATCTGGAATAAAATCCTGAGTGGTATTCGAGTGAGTGATGGACAATATACTCCAAGATGAGGAAGAGACTTGAACCAAAAGGAATGTGTTTCTACAGAAGAATGCTGAACATATCATGGACAGAACATGTGAGGAACGACGAAGGTTTTAGAGAAAATGAAAACAAAAAGGAAATATACTTACCATCAGGAAGAGACGGTTTATGTTTCTATGGCCCATTATGAGGACAGAGGGCATGGAAAATCTAATACTCACAGAAGAGATTTAAAGCAACAGAGCCAGAGAAATACAACGCATAAAATATTTAGTAAGATTGAGTAAATGGTTTAGGTGAAATAATAGAAAAACAAAAATTATTACGAACAGTAAATGAGAGGAAGTTGTAGAGATCCATGATCGCAAGCGTCATGAATGGACACATCACATACAGAAGAAATGTTATGGTTGGGCAAATCTATTTCCTGTTCCAACCACTGGTGACTTTAGTCATAGACAATTTTCCTTTTATTTCCTCAGGGAAATCCTCCAACCTGGCCATCTAGTATAGCAAAATTGTCTCATCTCTGCACAGGCTGCATGCATAATTATTGGAACTAGTATACTTTATTTTGTTATATAGACATTGACTTTTCAAGAAGGTTTATCCATCCACGGACTGTCTTGTTCTTACTACTGAGTGTTTAGCCATCTTTCGAAACAGAAAGAGAAAATTTGATATCTACACCCTTGTGCAAATTAACTGAAACAACCGCTTTAGTTTCCTTTCTGTCACCGTACGGTCAGTTTTAGACCCACTGGAGTGACATGGTGTAATCGATCTTTACTCATATTAGGTGATTTGCAGTGGAGGGCAGTAATATGAATCTATTTTCGGGGTGTATGATGAAATTTGTTTGGACTTGAAAAATATTGCCTCATCCGTGATTGCATCAGATTTTTATCTCGCCCAGACACTATAGTCTCGATTGTTGATTAGTTGTCCTACGGCCATTGTCTGCGACGCACGTTACTCTAAGGAAGCGTACGAAAATTGTAACGCTGCACGAATATACTGAAAAGCCTTACCAGTGACGGAATCAAAGTACTATAGACTGGCCCGGAAACTATCCTGATTTAAATCTAATCGAGAATCTGTGGTCAATCTGCAAGGAGCGACTTCGTGGAATGGACATATGAAGTACTAACATGTGTACTGGGTCATACTTCATTGAAAAATACGATAAACAGTAAATAATTAGGCAATTATCCGTTTTGTTTTGTATTAATTTGCACAAGGGTGTACTTTCGACGGCCAGGTACTATTAATCTTTCCCAATCTATATCGTATAACCCATCATAAGTAACGGAAAAGCTGAATTTACCCTCCATTTCTATCAAATATTTAGATATCAGCTTTTTTTTAATTTTGTTATTTTTTTCTTAATAAAATTTAATTATATTGTCACAGTCTTGTCTTTTTTTCCTTAATTCATATTTAATTAATAATGGTTTTTCTAATTTATACATTTTATTTTAAATTTCTCTCCCTTAAATTTTGAAGCAGCATTGAATGTGTCTTTACAGTTAACGCGACCAGAACGCAACTGTGTGACAGAAATTCGTGTTGCCGACAGTCTAGTTATTAATGAACTTTTGAATACAGTCAGCTGATAAATCCACAGTGATCAGAAAGGCCAAGTGTCTTAGCTAAATGAAATGTGTATTTAGGAAGAGAGTTTTGTTAATTATTGAGGAAAAAATATTCTAAATCGAAGAAAATAGAATCACAATCCCAACAATAATTAAATTCAAAATATTTAACGCTTTTCTCATCTATGGATGAGGCAAATATTATCTCGAATGTGCGCAGGTGTACAGCATTATTTCCAGTTTTCTCTGATTAGCCCTTTTATTATGAAAGTACACCAAAGTGGAACACATATCATGAACCTTTTCATACCACTCGATATTAAATTCTTATCGATAAAAGAAAAATAAACAGCAATAAGCGCGTAGGCTTTCTTAGAGAAAATTTAAAATTAAGGAATAATATACGCTCATTTCCAGCAGAAAGGAAACATCTTTCAACTCCTTAGACCTTCTCTATCACCGCAATATTTTCTCCCCCCTTTTCTGCTTGTTTTTCCTTTTCTTCGTTTGCTGTCAATTGCAGGGATCGTCACCTCGATTTGCCAAGTTTTAATGCTAATCTTTTATGAAGGTTTCATGAAATTAACAAAGATATTTTTACTGGTGGTATCTTTTTGTTACTCGTGCTAATAACATATTCTTGGTTGTATCTGACAAGATGCTGCAAAAGGCGTTGTCATGGAGAGATGTGCATTCTCCAGCAGCGAAGTTGATAGCATCAAAGGCAATACGAAAAAGAAAAATGACGGACAAAGCTAGAGAGGCAAACATACTGAGAGAGAGAGAGAGAGAGAGAGAGAGAGAGAGAGAGAGAGAGAGAGAGAGAGAATGTTGTCATGGATTACGAAGAAATAAAATGGGGTAATTCCATGGAATATGGAATCTAAAAGGGGCGAAGAGGAACAAACGGTGAGATGGATAGAGGAAAATAGAAAGATGACAGTAAAGTTTCAAAGACTAACATTAAAATTCAAGAACAGGAAAATATGATATTGACACTTCATATCATTTGACAATTTTCAAGAAAACAATTTCAAAGAGACAAAAATGGTTGCTAATCTACCAAGGTACATCAATAAACTCTTCAGCATTTGACAATTTTCAAGAAAACAATTTCAAAGAGACAAAATTGGTTGCTAATCTACCAAGGTACATCAATAAACTCTTCAGCATTTGACAATTTTCAAGAAAACAATTTCAAAGAGACAAAAATGGTTGCTAATCTACCAAGGTACATCAATAAACTCTTCATCATTTGACAATTGTCAAGAAAACAATTTCAAAGAGACACAAATGGTTGCTAATCTACCAAGGTACATCAATAAACTCTTCATCATTTGACAATTTTCCAGAAAACAATTTCAAAGAGACAAAAATGGTTGCTAATCTACCAGGGTACATCATTAAACTCTTCATCATTTGACAATTTTCAAGAAAACAATTTCAAAGAGACAAAAATGGTTGCTAATCTACCAAGGTACATCAATAAACTCTTCATCATTTGACAATTTTCCAGAAAACAATTTCAAAGAGACAAAAATGGTTGCTAATCTACCAAGGTACATCAATAAACTCTTCATCATTATGATGCAAAAATCAAATATTTAAAAACAAATATCTTTAACATATTATCCTTTCTTGTTTTTAATTTAATGGTAAATATTACTTTCATAAATTGAACATCATACAGTAAAAATTACAAGTCACAATTCAGTTAATAACTAACTAAACAACTTGATTATCTAACTAACCATTTAGTCAGCATGTTTGGTCTGATTTTGTTTGGTTAAGGGCGTATCAGACTTTTTCAGGTTATTTAATGCTGAGTTCTGTCATTAGAAAGATACACATAGATTTGGTTTGGACGAGAATAAAAGAAGTTAGGCAAGCAACGGTTTCATCGAGAGTCGGAAAAGATGAGACATATGTCCGTTTGCATGATGCTCAGAAAAGGTATTCATAGGTGCAGCAAAGAGTTTTCACCTTTATGGGGGTGTTACCTATCAACACGGAGATGCGGTTTGTGTATTCTTGACTATATTTAATTTTGTATGGCACAAGGCTAAGTTATTTATACTATCATGATACGAATATAGTAGGGAACTTGTAGAGACTAGTTTGTTTAACATTGCGTTTCAAGTGACGCCCTGTTAATTTCTAAAATTTATTTTGTATAATGCAGTAGAGTAGCAGCTTTAAGAATCGACCTTTGCAAGCTAACTGGTTCCGGAAAAGAGAATGTTGAGCGTCAAACTACGACAGGCCCTTTAAATAATGATTTGCTATGTTTAATCTACAAAGAGGTCATAAGAACACCTAAGCAAATCTTATATCATAACAGTTCACACATTTGTTGTCCCTGCTATATATTTAGAGATTCTTGATATAAGAAGAATATGCAATGTTAATTGTCTTTACCTGGCATCTCGTTTTCAGTCACTTTTCCACCGCTATATTATAGATTCCCTGTACCTTTTCTATGAATACTGTCATAATAATTGTTATGATTAAATTTCCCCTATGGTACCTCGACTTTATGAACTTAAGCTCAATACTAGATTATCGGCAAAGTTTAATCATTTTACAATTGAATGGCTAGATGTAACCGTAAGTTCTATGCTGACAATTCCTTCTATCGTACTTTCTCGCTTGTCGAACTCCCTTCGGTCTTCCTTGATATTCAAAAATTGAAGAGTAATGCAATCGTTAGTCTCGGTCTTGTTCTTTTATTGTTCTCTCTCTTAAAGAGTAATTTTATCATATTCTCTAACACACGGTGACCACTTGCATCTTAGTGGTTTTATTTCCTTACTTAAATGATTACAAAAAGATAGTTAAATACCTATAATTGCTTGATTTTAAAATTTCCATTCGTGGCTCGCATCTGAGGCTGACACTCTACATAACGACTATACGTTCTGTTTTCTTACGATTGTCCTTTCTTCTTGCTCCCACCCCCTTTTAGTATTTCCTATTATTTTCCTTCTGTGTCTGTCATCAATACAGTGTTATCTGCGTATCTTATGTTGTTAGGATTGCGTCCACCAATAATAAATCTTGTAAGAAATTCTAGTTTACTTAGCATTGCTTCGCTATATATGTTGACTGAATCTATCGAAAAGACGCGTCCGCGACATACGCCCCTTTTTATTTGTGGTTTTGAGATTGAAGAAATATTAATTGTAAAGTGATCTCATCGGAACGATGTGGATTTCGATGCTACAATGAAGATCACTGTGTGCAACCAAGAAAGTTATTTCTCACGCGAACAATCCATTGAGTAATACCAGAGTCTTTAAATATTTATGAGATTCCTAAAGAATAAATATTTACAATATACGGTGAAGCATTGGACAGCTTTCTAGAATCATATTTCGCTATATATTACATAGAAAATCAACTTAACCTATCGGTGAGTTAAGTATTATACCGAAAAAGGTAGACTTACGTAAAATTGTTCCGAGGATAGGTTGAGATAGTTGCTTGGTTCGGCTCAAACCCGGCTTAAAGGCAGGAATTCAGAAATTTTATTTTGCAAGCAGGCACTCTCTTCGTATAGAAGACAGGCCAGAATGAGATTAAGAGAGATAATCAACTTATAAGAATGATTATAAATTTAGCACAATTGTATGATAGAAATTCATGGGCTGGTATCATAGTGGATATCAGTGCCTGAAGTGGAAACGATCATCCGAATCCAAATTGCGATCTAATCTGTTGTTTTAACTTTCACACTATAATAGCTGGCCATTCGTATTCGAGGATACCCGTCTACTAGGGTGAGTCAATCCTTGTTGCAGACGCTTCCTCAGGCACATAGTGGTTATTTGTAAGTTTATACTGTAACTATGCCAAGCAGACCTTAGTTACAGTTTCTGGGAGAGAGCGCGTTATCCAGCGTGATCAACAATCTGAACAAAGCCAGCACACTCAAAACCTCGGTCACGATGACTTCTGATTTCGTGCTAGCACAGCTATCGACGGCCCCAAGTTTTCCTTCTACCCAATTTCACTCATAAGGCTTGGGTCAACTCGTAGTATGGTTTTCAGGCACTTTCCACAGGTGCGCACGCTGGAATCACCCGCCAGACCGATATATGGTGAGATTCGAACCCGGGTCTCATCGTCAGAAAACAAACTTTCTGACCACTCGGCCACACACCCATTAACTTTCGCACTAATGCTTTTGTAAAAAGGCATGAATCCAACTCTCACATCGCCAATCATTAAATTGTAGAGTATACTGGCCTTTCTAGCTTTGGATGTCAACTAGTTTGAGAGAAGGAAAATTGATTTCAAAACCGAGAAGTCAATAAGAAACCACACCACTATCTTTCCCAAGGATATATGGTAATTCACAGGTAAGAAATAAATCTATGGAAAGACACTTTCACTACAGTTCTGGAGGGATATTACCTTAAACAAAACTGATTAATTGCATTAGCTAGGCTTCTGGGTGTGTACTTGTCTAATCTCCTACCAAACACATAACATAGATTTTTGTTTTAAGTATATTTGTTTTTATTTTGTTACTTTTAGCACAATTTTCCAGTCGATAAATTGTTCGGTCTTCCATACTGTTTAAAATTCAAAAATGTGGTATTTTCAGCATTCCGTATATTTTTTAAAATATCGTTAATTTTCTCTGACCTTCACAAACCGTCATTCGGAAATTTATCCATGAATGTTTTATTTATCATTTGAATAGTTTCTTTTTAGGATGAATGACAGAAGATAACATCCAATATCTTCTTTCACCGTCTAAAATTTTAAGATTATTATTCCGTATATATTCAGACTGTTGTCTTCAGATTCCTTGTTTTTATACAACACTTCGGACGATATATTAATCGGCTTTTCTTGAGTCCATGCTAAAGAAAAGCATGGATTTCTTGATAAGAACTGAGTGAGGATTTCTAATCTCGTCTCTCCTCACGTAAACATTACTAACGTTCGACCGTAATGCACATCACTGTGACACTGATAGTGTAAAATTTTATGCCGTTAGAGATGAAAAAGACGACAAGAAAAGTACTAAGTGACTTCTGAATTTCAACCTATGCAACGTTCGTCTGAAGAAGGTAGAAGAATTTATAATCTCAAAATGTCTGTGAAAACAATCCAGATGAAGACAGTAGACTATATATGTATATGGAATAATCATCCCCAAATTTCAGAAAATAATAGGCAGCTCTTTTAGATAAAAAAGGCTTTTGTTATCTTTCAGAAAGTATTTAATTACTCAATTCGCATTGGGTCATTTATATGCACTATATTACTGGCAGATGAATTTAACCAAAACTTGAGCAACAGAGTTGTGCTTGGACCTTTCTTGGAGCTGATTTGGTTCAATTAATAATAAATTATAGCTTTGTTCATCAGCATATTTGAATTGTTTAGTATGCGCTTCGATTCTGTTTGGTTAATCCAACTTCTAATCTTAAAAGCCGGTTTACGGGATATTTGAAATAATCCGACATATTCTGAGCGTTTATAATGAGAAAGAAGGCTGCAACATTTACGACGACAGATGTTTAAAAATCTGAAGGAATATTCTTATTTACTTCTTCAACTGAAAAATATTATTTTATGGACTGCAAACGCTAAGTATCTCTGTAAATATATTTAATTTTCCGGTTGCGGGACGTTGACATACCTTAGCAAACAATTAGAACAGATACTCTCCCAAAGGGTTATCTGCTGGCAATGAGATGCTATTAATCAGTAAGTGTCTGCAGTTTTGATCATTAAATTTACTTTCCTGGAAACTTGGATATTCAAAGGAAAAAAAAATTATTCCAGAGGCTTTCGGGGAAAAATTGTTGAGTATAGTTCTAATTTGTCTGAAAATAAGTTGAAAATAATCTAGCAATTTGTGTCTATAGGAGTAGAAGATAACGGTTAACCCTAGCCTTGAAAAGGCTAAGATTGTAGTGATGGGGGAAACATCCTCTTAGGAATCTGTTCAACTGTTCGCGGGAAGAAGCTGTTCGAGTGGAAATTACTTCTCACCAATAGAATACGGAGGGAATATGTATGCCAGAGAATGTAGTTCGTTCGAGAACCTTCCGTGGAAGTAGCGATAGAGTAGCGAGAGGCTTGACCCATTCCGCCTGTGGGAGAGAGGTTGGAGGGTGGACAATAATTCGTCACGCACAAAGGCTCGAAGACGCTTTTGGGCTCCATTGTAGCTGGAGAGTGAGGTCTGGGCAGCTCAACCCCAAATATGACATCAGTACTCCATTTTTGTCCTACATTCTAAGTTTATACATAGACTTTACTGCTAGGAGAAGTCATTTCGTCCGCATTCGAAAGGTAAGCATTTTCGTCAAGAACTGCCTCATTGTGGAATAAACTCCCATGTAGTTGCTTCCCTGAAAACTTTATTAATCTAATAATAGACAATGCCTAATATATTGTCCTCGTCCTTAAAATTTACCACCACCTCTTTTACTCAAATTTCACTCCTAATTCCCATTCTAAATAAACCATATAACTTGAGTGACTCTCAAGCCTTGTATTAGGTGAAATTTTGTTTAAAAAAAGTATGTAATTCTACTTTCTGTCTCTGCAATTATCATTGAGCAGAATAAAGGATGAAACTATTAACTACAGTAAATCATTATTGGTGCATACCGTAGCGTGATAGTAATCAAACCCATCTCTTGGACTAAATGAAGATCGCGATCCTCATTCACCAGCGAGTCTTTGCCGCAGACTTTCAGTTAATCTTAGTCGGACAGACACCCTATTTGATTAGAGGATTATAAGATGTCACTTTTTTATTAATGAATTACCTTTGTTTTTCAAGCTTAGAAAATTGGGACTTTGTTACAGATATTTTGGTAACAGTTCTAAAGTAAAATCGTCAGGATTGTATAAGCACTGGCCAGAGTATATTGTTTCTATGAATTCTCTGTTAGAGACAACAATGTCAGCTTCTGGATATAGACACAAACTGAACCAAGAAAGATGCTTTTATGCGGATATCTAAATAAAACTAAGAGACCTCACATCATGAAGGATTATTAAGTCTGTTCATTATTTTGAATATAAGATTTTTTCTTAAAATATTTTGCAAGAGAATTCGGTATCAAAATTCGAAAGAGTGTTGTCTCAAATTGTATTTTTCCTTTGTTGTCAATTCATAAAAGAACGAGCATTTAGTTTGTATTTTAATATGCTTAATACAGAGGATCTTAATGATTGGTTGAAGGTACACTTGCTCTCAATATGCAATAAATACGGGTCTTAATAAAAAGGTGGGTCAGAAAACCATGTATAGTGTCAAAAGGTGTGGAATTAATAAACAGGGTTGTGTCAGTGAGCACAGAATGTCAGAAGATTCCTGAAAAATAAATAATAAATAAGCGTTTCTTCTTTCTATTAAGCCTCATAGTCATGTTCTTAAATAGCCTCTTCAAATCAAAACTTCCATATGAATGTCATGCATACTGCCAAAATTGTTCTAAACCGTCAGACGTCTACTACTGCTTTCTCAAATCGATGGTAAAAGGTGGCTTAAAGCAAATGAAAGCTGTAGGTCTTAATGAGAACCATAATTCTTCGGATCACCTTGATCTACGCTATTGAATCACAAAGAAACGCATCACTTGAGGACTTTTTGTTTCGTGCTCTTTCAACAAAAGAAAAAGAAAATTGATAGCACATGTGCTTCGAATAGAAAATAATGACGTAATCACAATATCGTTGTTCCACACGACTTGAAACTACATTTTAGGAAGGAAGCCCCCATCAATACTGGAAAGAGCGATAACATTTACTGCACTTGAGAAACCTATTTTCCTAAATAATTGTTTTAAGAGAAGGAATTTATAAATTTCAATCGGCAGTAACACTGGTTGCTCGGTCAATAAGTGCTAAATGTTTCCTTATAAGGAAACGGCTAATATTACTATTGCTCTTATTTCACTGATAGAAAACTATCTTTGCGAGGAGGCAGACAATATAAATCTCTATTGCTACAAACGTGCGTGGATGAATCAGGATCAACGCAGCGCGTCGATATTGATTTTAGATTTATCTGTAAATTTTAATTTGACAGATAGACATAATACGTTGGTTTTAATACTCCAAAGAAATGGATTCCTGATACTTCAAAGAAATCTGACGTAATAGAAATAGGCGTTTAGTTCTCCTGGCGAGTTTCAGTTGGAAATTGATAATAATTTGTTTTAACCATTTAAAATATCTATTTTTTTATATTTAATCATAATATTGTTCGGTTTGAAATAACGATGAGCGTATATTGCTCTTTCCTTTTCTTGTATTAAAAGCATAGTGTATTTTATCGAAGACAAAAGAATCAAAACAGCCAAATAAGAAGCGTGATACTTTACTTGTATCTGAATTGTTGAAATCATCATTGTTGTATGACAGGAAGTCCGAAACAAGGTATCAAAATAAACAGTGAAGAAAGGACTAACTATTAGTTGTAAGAAGACAGAATGCATCGTTTCCAGCAAGAGAAATAGCCTAATATCCGAATGACAAATAAATGTTAAAACAAAAATACAGACGTTTAAATATCTGGGAGATGTTTTAGCATATTGATGTGGACCCGAAGTAGGGGCCACGGATGGAACACGGGTTAGAGGTAAGAAAGATATATTAAACAGAAAAGGTACAAAGAATAGTGTAAGCAGAGTTTAATATCCAGTGGTGTCCGGTATTTTTATCGTACGCGGCTGCGCATTACTGGTTTATCTAACAACCCCACACACGGGTCGAATTTGGCACAAGGCCGGTTTAACGTGGGCTTACCGACTGCGTAGGCTCGGCCAAAAATATGCCCATTTACAACCCGTATACATGAGTTTAGGGACTGTCTACCTCCCCGGACGAAACTTTGCCCTGCGGCAAAGCCTCGTCCGAGTTCCTCTCTGCCAAACAGAGAGTTCGACAGCAGAACACGCGGCTGCGCATTTCTGGTGCTACTCTCGTGATTCACATAATAATTATAGTACTGGGAGAGTCCATGATATAGGGAAGTATTGGTCTCACAACACATATAAAGGTAACTTTGACAACTCGAAGGTGAACTTGAATAGCAAAATAAGCAAAAGCCAAAAGCTGAACAAAATATTAAGAACAGAAACAAAAAATGACAGAAACAAAGAAACGAGTGATGACATGCTATTTAATATCAGCCTACCTAGACAGGGTGTGATGGATATATTGTCGTGTAAATTACGCAAAAATGTAACTAATACTCACATTTTAACAGATTTTTTTTACCAAAATTACAGAAAAAATTGAAATGCTAAAGAGTAAATTTATTCAATAAAATCGTCATTGCTTCCAACCAGGGCCATCAGACGACCCCCACAGTCTCCTGAAAATTCTTTTAACCACTGACCTGAAAAACAAACTGTGGAATATAGATAATAGTTTAAAAATTAATTATGGGACAATGGTCTGGTCAGTGAAAGCGTTGCTTTGTGAATTTAGTGGCATAGTGGTTGCGAGTGCAATCACTGGGTCGGTATGTGTGTACTTGGATCCAGTGGAAACGTGCGAGCAATAACTGGACAATAACATCTAAAACTAAACGATATCCTTAGACATGAGTAGAGGAAAGAGAACATTTTACACCGTAGATTAAATAAATGGTTCAATTCAAAATTCTCTGTAGGTTACCGAGATTGATATATACCTGAGGAAGGCCGGAGGGCACAATTTCCTATACGTTGAATAAGACGAGGGCAATAGTCCGAATATAAATAATGCAAATAATGAATGTATAACATCTATATTAAAATTTTGATTTGTAGAGTATATTTAAGAACGTTACTATTATTTTGGTTTCAAACTCCTTATTTCCAATACTAATTTGTTAAAACTGAATTGGCCTGAACGGGCCAGAACGCGATGGCTGACCACCTTGTTCCCTAGACCAGTTCGGTAGGGAAGAGAGTTTGATTCCTACTAAGTGCCCCAATTTTTGCAACCGTGTGCCAATCTCAAGAAAGTTTAGTAAATAATAATCGAAATTAAATTTCAGTTTTGCCTATTGTGTGCGACTTTTTCTGTGGCAGTTTAATAAACGTTAGGTAAAATTTAATTACATATAGCTGGAATCATTTAATCTTTGATTAGAGCTTTCAGAGAAAAATATCAGGTAAACATTGGGTGTTAAATAGATAAAATGTTTTCTAAATTACTCCAAAATGAAAATAACACTGATCTCATTTTAACAGATTTATTTACAAACATTATACAACCAATATCTTGAAACACTTAAGAGTAAATTTACTGAATAAAATCGCCATTGGCTTTAACCACAGACTCCATAAAACTTCGGTATCGCCGACATCTCTTCCGGGTGTTCTCTGTTTTATTTGGTGAATGCTGCCATAATCCTTGCCTTCAGTTCATCTTTGGTATCTCTCGCTCAATTTCACCCCACACATAATAATCAAGGCGGTTGCAGTCAGAGGAGTTAGGTGGCCATATGTAGGGGTCATGTGGTCGCAGAAATTGTCTGACAACCATGACAGGGTTCTCCTGCTTTTGTGGCATCATGCATGGGCATGGAACATAGACTAAGAATCTATTTGGACGGTTTTCCTTATCCTTTGTATTATAATCACAGTGATTCGGTCGTTCTACATGCCGGCCTTCTTTAGTATACTTTCTTAGTAACATCCTGGACTAAATAATTCACAATACTGAGACGATAGCAGGGCACCAAGGCCACCGTGAGATGCAAAGAGGGGACGGTAGACCACAGAATAAGTTGTCTGAATGAAATAGTGTCTAGTAATGTATTATTATACAGTCGTCTTTTGCGACGCTTTTAGAAATTCAAATACGCCGAAAACAAATTTGCTGGATGAATTTGAGAACATGCTATTGATGACAGAAAAATGAGATTGTTGTGGATTCCGGGGAGGAAATCCTGCAGAAATAAATAAACAACGTCAGAAATTGAAATAGGAAAATAAGTGTATTGAACGTAAGAATACAAACTTGAAATGAAGAGCAGTAGTCCAGGAATGCGGGTTAGTAGAAAGTATATGTACAAGTCTCTGTAAGTGAAGCCGTAATTATCTCTCTCTCGGTGGACTCTACGTATCTCCACTCTGTCAGAATAAGTATACTTTAGACGAGTTCATCTTGTGTAAAAAGGGGAGAGCCCCACAACAGAGATGTAAATAATTTTCATTTGTTTTCTTAAGAAAACAGATTTTAATATAGGAATTTCACATCTATTATTCTCAGATATTTCAATCTCTCTCTCTCTCTCTCTCTCTCTCTCTCTCTCTCTCTCTATATATATATATATATATATATATATATATATATATATAAAGTTGTAACCTCTGTCTGTCTGTTTGTTTGTTATCGAACTCCTCCTAAGGTTTTGGAGATAGGCCCCTATAACCATATATATTATGAAACTACATTACCCAGGGTATTTGGATAAGTATATTTCATTTTGATCAAAGGTGGTCCCAGAGGGGTGCACCCCACGCTGAAACTTTTGACAAAAATTCAATCTAAATTTGAACAAGAGAATGACTCCTATCCAAATTATAGAAGGGGAAAGCCAGAAGATAGAGGTCACATCGGCAGGATCAAGATGAGACTATGGACGTCAAATGGAGCAAGAAACCACCAGTCAGTGTCTAGTGCTTTACATTACATATTTGTTGAGACAATTAATTGTCATATCAATGTTGAAATCTGATCATCCATTCATTCAATCAAGTATTGCATCAAATACATATCAAAGGGGTCAGATCAAACTGCTTTTGCACAATCTCCCAGTGAATGTTTTCCTTTGATTTATATTAAATTAAATTTGAACCAGGGAATGGCTCCTATCCAAAATATAGAAGGAGAAAGCCAGAAGATGGAGATCACATCAACAAGATAATTGATTAATACTGAAATGTATCTTTTTTTCTAAAATTATCACAATGATTTAAAATCTATCATGATATTCTTACAGAAAATGTGTGAAACGCAGCAAGGCTTGGGTAATTCGGCTAGTAATTTCATAAGGCCATGTTAAGTCATAAAATAATCTCAGCAGTATAATTTAAAAAACTTTCCAAATATAATGAATTTGGATATAGAAATTTCAAGAATGTGGCAATAAAACACAACCACTCTACCATTAATTACAGGAGCCTAAAAATTATTTCAAACCAATACCGTACTAAGACGATCTCAGGAAACTGATTGATCTTATGAACAATACTCGCATACTTAGAAAAACTCTGTAAATGTGCATTTGTTTCAAAGAATTGCTACCTTTACTTAATCACAATTAAAACAAGCAATGCAAAAAGATTGCATCAAACAGCAAAATAAGAAAAAACAGAAACTATTAAAAAAATTTGTAATTTCTATTAAGAGATTTTCTTTTGCATACTATAAAACATAACGTGATATTATATAGAGGGTGGTCGGAAAGTCTTGAAAGTAATGAGAACAATAGAACAACAAGTAATACAGTAATACAAAACACATGTACTGGATTCAGTTTATTAACTTTCATTAACAGTCACACATCGAGAAGGTCTGTATGAACACTTCTCATTTTCCTGTAGGAGCTCGTGTCAGTCATCGGAAATAAAAAAATATATATGTAGAGGTGACAAGACTTCCAGACCACACTGTATATTACGGTTATGTAAATTGAACTTCCCTTCTTAGTAAAGAACTATTCCGTTTTTTTGATAACCGGAGGTCCGCGCCAATAAATGAATATATCATTAGGAAATTGGGGCTATTAATACGTTGATTTGTTTTCTTACCCGAGGCAGTAGATTTAATTTTATAGATAAAGACCCTAGACAAATCATAAAGAAAATATATCCAATGCAAATATACAGGTAAACTGGTAAATTAATAACGAAAAAAAAAATAATCTGAAGAGAAAATTCAGCAATTCTGGATTTTATATTTGCCCATATGCCAACCACGGGCACCAGAAGCGAAATTGCAACTATCTCAACCACCATGCAGGCCTAGCAAACGTTATTTACGGTATATTTTCATCGTTTTATTTTGTGCTTTATGTTTTCAAGTACATGGAAATTTTTTTAAAAAGTCAGTTATAAGAGTAAAGTTTTAAGCCAGCATAGCGTTTCTTTTTCAGCACTGAGTAAATCTTAATGTTTTTTTTTCACACCCGCATTACATTCTTTGAATGTTCTGTTCTTCAGAGCAAATCTAAAATCTCTTCATATTTTTCGCTAGAAAAAAAGTCATGTGTATTGTCCATAATACCATTTTTGTTCGAATTTTCTACGACAAAACATTTTTTTCCCTTTCATGTTTAGAATTTTTCAGTGACTCAAGAAAAGTTTGCATTTACTAAGCTCAGTTTAGCACGGCAAATGATTACACGTGCAAGGCACCTAGTGCGGATCGGAATAATCAAAATATTTATTCGAGAATTTAGTAGATTAACCTTTGCTTTATTACATAACAAAAATCAGAATACGAGTGAATATTATTATTATTATTATTATTATTATTATTATTATTATTATTATTATTAAAAATAGTTAACTGTATTACCAGTCCATTGCGAAAAATCTCACCTTCTTCCATTACGACCGTGACAGCACTATTTTTTTCTAAATGTGTTTTTCTTACTACATTTGCTATCCAATGGACACCAATCAAGCGACCTTTTGCTCCGTCTCTTATCTTCTCTTTGTTATGGATTTTGTCCACCTTTACTTTTATCGTTTAATCACTTATATGATATTTCTTATATGTATGTTCCTTAATCCGTGTTGATGTCATTATATCTCGTAGAATTTTCCTTAGGGTTTTGTAATTATTTTTCTCATATGCAATCACGTGTATGGAGCATGGAATTCAGGCCAAGAAATAATGGATGATCTTAATCTAATTTAAAGACAAAAACCTTTCATCAGGGAGCGATTGATCTGCGATGGCCGGCGTATGCACTGGGCTCGCGTCATATGGTACTAAAATAGACTTTGCACTAAAGAGCTTCAGGGAAGAATGTGCGGGATGAACTTCAAGTCACCAAGTGAAATTTTGAGAAATAAAGAAAACATTTCTCACATATTAGCAAGAAGAAGATTCCACCTTTGAAGAAATCCCCCAAATCCATTCATCCACTCACCGATATTAATTGACTAAAGTAATCTGCCAATGCCTTTAAGACATTACCAAACACAGGAACTGAACTCTTATTGAACCAGATACATTTTAACTAATGTTGTAATGTATCATGTGCCATATTTTATTCCCTGACAGTTGGGATTTAGATTCCTGTATCTTGGTAATACTGAAACGTCACAGGTTCTCATCCAATGAAAGAAATGGACAAGTCACACACAATCGTATGGCAGGTATTATTGACACTTGTTGTGATGGGCGTTAAAATCGCCAAACACAAATATGTGAGCGAACGGATGGAGAGAGAGAGGGCCTTGTCTATGCTGTCAGAAATTACATCGAGTATTCCACAGTCCTGAGAGGATGGAGAGCGATAGAGGAAGAAAAGATAGCTTACAGCATTGAGAAGAGATAGCCGGAGACACAAGTACGAATGGTCCGGCGATTCGAGAGGGCACTCTCTAGCCAGAGGGAGATGGTCTTTGACGTAGACACCAAGGCCATGCATGTGGGTTAGAGAGTCTTTTCTGAGGAGAGCAAGCTATCCAGGGATCGAGAGATCAGAGGAAGGGATAGAGGAGTCAAGATTGGTCTCACACAGGGCCAGTATGTCCGGGCACTTTGCAATGAGGAAAGATTCCACACTGCAGAAGTTGGTTCTAATGCCACGGATGTTGGAGAAGGAAATATTTAAAGGTTTAGGTGATTTTTGGAGGGCTGGTTTAGGTTTATATTTATGGTTTTTGTAAATATGAATATAACAACCAAGCTGAGTATTTTAATTCGAATAAAAGGCTATATTTATGCTTATTTCAGAATAAACGACCCCCAATATCCTTAAAGGCTCACTAGGGTGAAATATGCAGCAATCGACCCTGATTGGGTGCCATTTATTTGGAATGTTTCTCTAATGCTACACACAGTTTAATGGTGATTTTCTACGCGTAACTTTCATGTGGCACATTTCCTAAAGAATGCGGCACCCAGTGACGAGCGAACTCACTACCCAGCTTTAAATGTTCTAGCGAGACAAAGCTTGCTAACCATGACACAAGTTGATGTGTCCTAACTTCAGTTTAAAGAATACAAAAGAAAACAGAGATGAGATTGAACTGAACATTTGACTGAACATAAGAGCAACGATGACGTTTTAGGGAAAATGGAAACAAAAAGTATTCTGATGCTTAACATCAGAAAGCGGCAGTTGATTTTCTAGAGCAGATAATGCGAAAAGTGGGCTCGGAACTTTGTTCTACTTACGGGACATACTGAAGACAATAAGGATAGCAAGAAAAAAGATCTAATCTACCTTGCAAGCTTGTTGGATGACAGAACAGGATTCAGAAGAAATAACAAAAAGACAAAAGTATTAAGAGATGGAAAGGACAAGAAATGTTGGAGATTCATGATCGTCAACGGCCTGAAATGACGCGGTATACAGAAGAAAAAGAATATTTCTTCCAGGCTTACTTTTTATTATGCTTTGATTTATAAAATCTATGTTGCATTAAAAAAAATCATCTGGGAATGCACAATGTTACTATAGAAAAGATTACAATGGACGAATGAAAATGTGACAATTTGACGAAGTTGAATAGCGAAACAGGATTTACAAAAGCTAAACAAATATATTAAGAATCATGAAAATTTGGTTAGAAACAAATCTAAGCGTGCTGAATTGCTTTGCCATATCATTCCTCTATATTGCAGTGAATACCAGGCAACTGCTCATAATCGTCCTTGCATTGAGCACTTTGCCATATATGGTCTGGAGCTCCCGCTGTTCATTTCGAGGTCCTGGACAAAATTCAGTGTCGGATATGCAATGTGATATGTCCCAATCTGTCATCTTGTCTACAGTCACTTTCTCACAGACGTGATCCGGCTTTCAACTGTCTTTTCTAAAATATTTTCATGGCAACTGCTCTGACGAGCTACTATCGCTGGTACCCCATCTGAATGAATTTAAGCGGGCTACAAGGTTGGCATCTCGTTCCCACCCTTTCACTGTCGAAACAGTTAAATGTAACCGCCGCTTCTACTACAACAGCTTCTTAACCTCGCACATCTCGCCAGTGGAAATCCTTTCCTCCTACTTATTCACCGATAGCTATAATTTCCAAATATTTAAGTGTAATGTCAATCGACATCTTCTGATGCCTTGGTCCTGATCCCCGTCCTTCTCTTTTTGCTTTCCTTAAACAACCCTCTTTACTCTTGCTCTCGCTCTCTGTAACCGCTTGCGAGCTAATGGCACTCCCGCCTTGCTTGGGATGAAATGCTTAAAGAAAAAATTGAACAAGAGACTTTGGTTTTAGAAAGGTATACTGTAACCACAATGGCTGGACCATAAGGAAGTTTTAAGGAAAAGGGAAAGTAAAAGACCCTTGTACATTGTATAGAAAAGTAACAGTTGAAATGTTTAGAACACATAATGCGGAAAGAGTGCTTGGAGAATTCAAAGCTTGAATGACATACTGACGTTAAGGCGGGTAGAGGTAGACTAATGTTGACTGCTATTACACCACCTTGAGATATCTTAAACTCAGTTTAATGAATACGACAGAAACAGATTAGATTAAAATGAACGGGATTGTATAAATAAATGGAGAAAAAAAACTTACTTGGAACGATAGTAAACTGACAATCATTGCTTAGTTGTGAAAAGGATAGGACGTTGTGGCGAGCCCTGAACGCCCTTGTTCTGATTTGACACGACACAAAAGACATATTATTTCGTCAAATGGGAAATGTATTCTATCTGAATATTTCAGTACACGTTACTGTTGATTTTCCCTCTACATGGCTCTTTACTGGGTGTTTGTACTGAAATACCTAACCCAGGGATTGAACCTAGATCTCAGCGGAAACGAGACGAAAAGACGAATTAACAACAGGAAGGGAGCCAGTATTAGAAAATCGAGAACAAAAACCAGAACAAAAGCCGGATTACATGCTTTTAGAGTAAAGAGTGCGTCCTTGAGGTGAAGCCTTTAACGCTTGTTTGAAGGAAAACACAAAGGCTTGATTCGGTTATTTATTGAAATGTCAGTTCTTTGTAGAAGTGCATTCATTTAGGTGTATGTGCCTGTAGGAGGACTTGCGGCTCTAGGAATACCTCTTTTTCTCTATTTGTTCGCATACGAGTCAAAGAGTGCTTTATTCTGAAAACATTTCAACCCTGACATTTTTCTGCAAGTTGTTCGGACAAATATTCCCAACAAGGATGAGATTATTAATTTGCACAAATCCTGCATTAATAATTATGACATATCACGGAAATTCTTACAATATTTACCTGATAATTTTTCTCCGAAAAAAAGATTTTAAAATTCCTGCGGCATGCAATTAATTTTTGCCAAAAGTTTATGACACTGCTAAAATAAAAAGAAAAGAAAAGAAAATCACACAACAGGTAAAACTAAAATTTCGATTATATTTTACTAAGCTTTATGGAGATTGACACACGTTTGCAATATTGAAGCACTTAGTAGAAATCAACTTTCTAACTTACCGAATTGATATGGGAAACAAGGCCGTTAACCATAGTATTCAGTCCCGTTCAGTTAAAATAAATTATTATTGGAAATATGGTTGAACCCAAAATAATAGTCATGTTCTTAAATGACGTCTTCTAATCTAAAATTTAATATAGATGTTATAGATTCAATATTTACACAGTTTATATCCCTTCATCTTATTTAACGTTTCGGACATTGTGCCCTCCGGCCATCCTCAGGTATATATCGATCTCGGTAACCTACAGGGAATTTTAAACTGAACATTTTATTTAATCTACGCGGTAGACCGTTCTCTTTCCACTGCCTATGTCTAAGGATATCATTTAGTTTTAGTTCTATTTAGTATTGTTCAATTATTGCTCATGCGTTTCCACTGAGTGCAAGTACACACATCCCGATCCAATGATTGAACACACAACTACTGTATCACAAAATTCACAAACCAACGCTTTTACCCACCAGGCCATATCTCGTAGGAGATTTTAAACTATTATCTATATACCACAGTTTCTTTTTCAGGCCAATGTTTAAAAACGAATTCAAATGAATAAATACGAATAAACCTTATCATTTCATGGGAGAAGAGGTATTGCAATCATTATCGAGCTTACTTTATTGCAATTATTTATCAAACTGACATGGCAGTTGGTTACCTATTAAGAATCAGAGTAACTACAGTCCTAATATGGCGTGCAATTAATTTAACACAACCGCAATCCATTGCTAAATAAATCCTATAGCTCTTAAAGAAGACAATCCTTCATTAGACTCTACAGCATAGCGCACAAATAAAAAAAGATCTTTACCAAATAACAAAAAAACACATAACCTAAATACTTCCAGTAGCAGAAACTACAAAAATAGATTTAAAGAAACTAGAAGAGTAAATACTAATAGATGTAAACTGTTAATTTTCGACGCGACATAAATCAACATGTTTGGAAGGAAACTTCCATCAATATTAGAAAGTGCAATAACCATGGACGTAAGTAATCTAATTACCCGAAAATTGTTTTAATAAAAAGGTTTTATATATTACAACCGACAGTAACATTAACTTTTCCATTAATGAATACCGATTGTTTCCTATAAGGAAATGGATAATTTAATCATGACCATCACAATCTCATGGAAGCAGATGTATTGCAATTATTTATCAAGTTAACCGTATTGCAATTATTTATCAAACTGACATGGCAGTTGCATAACTATTAAGAATCAAAGTACATACAGCGCCAATATGACATGCAATTAATTTGACATAGCCGTAATCCATTGCTAAATAACCGGTTCGTTCGTTATATTGCCCCAGGTGTATCTAAAGTTGTATCTTTACAGGAAACAGATTGTGCCAAAAATAGAGTATTGATGCCACTAGAAAGCCGGGAGAGAATTTAAAATTGTTTAGGCTATCTGGCAGGGTATGACATATTTTCCATTCTGCAGACTCTTTCTAACAGACGTGACGTTGCAAATTTTTCGGTACTCTATCGCTATTTCCATGGTTAACTTTCAAAAGACCTCATTTCTCTACCAGTTCAGTCATTTACGGCAATTATAGTCCAAGCCCCGTTCTCGGAGTCGAATCAAAATATTTCCTCAGTACTTCTAATTTAAGAAAGAATTTCCGTTAAAACCACTTTTTTGAGAAGCGCGCAGCCATTTTGTGGAGCAAAATGCAACGTGAATGCTTTCCTGTAGACTTTATGCTTGCCATTTGCATGGCAAGCGTCAATCTTTATCTATTTTCATATCCTCCTCATCTCCACTTCCTACCACGTTCATTTCCATACATATGATACACAACATATATGATTGCCATTTCGGCAGCCAACTATGCCTCGAGTGGCTTGAGGTAACGCAGTAAAAATTGAACTGGCTACCCACACTGGTCATTCTGTGAGACGATTTTATGAATCGTGCCATTAGAGTAGAACATATTTCAATTTAATTCCCTGAAAAAAATTGCATTTATGAGTAAAAAGTCATGTTACCATAAGAGTGGAATAGCTAATTAATAAGTAGATGGCATCAGGTTGCATAACCGATAAATATATAGCCGCATCGTGCATGCACGAACACGCACGCACACACACACACACATACACATGATTGCCGGCTACTCGTTTCCGACCACATTTATATATATATATATATATATATATATATATATATATATATATATATATATATATATATATATATATTACAAAAATATAGTTTTATGATATGCTATATTTATGGGTTAAAGTGTTCAATATAGAGTACATGCAAATATAAAAGCGAACAATCGGATCAACATTCACCAGCAACAGTCTGTTTCATGCTTAAATGCAATCTTCAAGTCACGTGTGTTGTAATTTTGTTCGACTATTTATATATGCTGGTTAATGGTGCATTATGGTTAAATGCCACTCCATATTAAATTAATACTAAATTTTAAGTAATAGAATTTACCAATGTAAAAATAGTCACTAATCAATCTCATAAATAAA
This sequence comes from Acanthosepion esculentum, assembly GCA_964036315.1. Classification (NCBI taxonomy): domain Eukaryota; kingdom Metazoa; phylum Mollusca; class Cephalopoda; order Sepiida; family Sepiidae; genus Acanthosepion; species Acanthosepion esculentum. The sequence continues at coordinate 26,228,382 of OZ038475.1, read as the reverse complement.
ATTCAAACTGATAAAGATATCACCTTAATAATCACTTACTACTAGATGTAAACTTATATTTGAGAAAAAGTTTCTAGTGTTTTAATGTAAATTCTATATACCTCTTAATCGACTATTTCACATTAAATCCACAAAATGTCCGTAATAAGGTTTTTAAAAAAACTTTAACATATAATTAAATGGCTTAGACTGTTTAAACTGAAAAATTTACGAAATCTCAAAGTAAGGAAAAAAAACAACGCCCATTCCAATAGAAGTTAATGACACTTTTTTACAACTTCTTTCTCTTTTTTTCTCTCTTTTTCTTTTTCTCTTTTTTCAATATATATTTCTCTCCATCCCACTTCCTAATCAAGATATAACTTCCGTTAACAGATTTAAAGTGTCAATGTCTAGATTTCAGCGAATATTTAAATTTGAAACAATAGAAATGTTACATCTAACTCAACGCTGTCTCTCTACCTCCCTACACTGCCCCACTTCGTGAGTTTCCTTATTATTGCCCGTCATAAATGTGTAAATTTATTTTCATTTTTTCATTTCAACATTTGGAAATAAATCTGATGATCCACTGTCCTTTGGAAGAGCTGTGGTGAAATAATTTATTATATGGAACCTTAAAGTGGTCTGTTTTTATTTAATATATATATATATATATGTATATATATATATATATATATATATATATATATATATATATATATATGTATATATATATATATATATATATATATATATGTATATATATATATATAAAATATGATGCAATGATTTCATTATTTACAACGAAACAACAAATAAGATAAATTTACATTCTCATTAACAAAAATCGATTACATTTACAGACGATGATTTTTATGGATTTCTCGACTGCACGATTATTAAAACTTTTTATTATTAAATAACGCCATTTTAGACTCAACCAAAAAAACAGATAGAACAAGACAAGTCCTTTAAAACATTTATAATTCATAAAAACAATTATAATTGTTTTTAACATTTATAAAAATTTTACCGTGTACTCTCTCCTCTTTAGATTGCAAAAGTCGACAATATAATGAAGAAAATAAATCTAAAATACTACGAAACGAAGCAGTTCTTTATTTTACTCTATAAAATTTTACAAATTTGTGATTTTTCAAATAAAAAGAAATTTATTTCTTTAGAGATTAAAGACAAAATCTGAAAAAGCTTATCTTATATTTAAAAAAAAATTTCAATTTACTTTTTCTCATAAGAAAACTGATTGGATTTCTTACGATATTTAAAAAAAAAACTTATGTAAAAGTTACTTTTGATGAAGTTGTATTTTCATATATTTCAAAAGCGGCAATGTTTTCATCGAAGGAGAAATATTTCTACTAATTCTTTTTAAAAGAGTAGTGATTTTTATCACATGTACTAAAAATCTTATTAACACTTCCACAGCTGTGGTCACATTTATACGTCATAACCAAGCTGATACGGTCGACGTATATGTTCGCTTACATCAGATAACGGGCCTTGGATTTTCGTGAGGGAAATAGAGGTCCTACCAAGATTCAATATTTAAAAATTAAGATATTCACATGACATCGAGTTGATGGAATAAACAAAGAGAAAACTGCAGGAACTCCCAGAGGCAAGCAATGGAAAGTGAGAAAAAAGGAATATAATCTCCAACTATTTAAGTGTAACGTCAATCGACATCTCCAGTTGCCTTGATCTATCCACTTCCCTTCTCCACATCCTTTCCCCTTTCATTCCTATCTGCTCTCGCTCCAAATCTTCTGTAACCCCCTTGCTCTGATCGATCCACTATCTTTCTCCACATCCTCTCCTTTACCACTCCTATCTGCTCTTCCTCCAATCCTTCTGTAACCCGTTGCATGCTAGTGGCTTCCAGCCTTGCTTGGGGTGAAAAGCTTAAAAAAAATAAATAAGAAGATAAAATATATGATCTCTGCAACAAGAAGATCAGCCCAAGACGTGAACTGCTAATGGAGATTTCAAAATGAAAGACGTACTAAAATTTAAATATCTGGAAAATATCTTTGAAAACAGTAGTCAATATGAATTCGAGAACAGACCAAAATAAGAGATGTTAGAAGTGATATAGCAATAAAGCAGTAAAAATTAATGTAGGCGGGACAATTTTTTTAAACGATTCCAACCCAAACAAGGAAGTAAAAGCACTAAGACAGCACTAGGAGTTACTGGCTTGGAAGAATTAGAAACAGATCAATGAATAATGAGCGACAACAAAAAGAGTAACGAGGAGGACAGTAGATAGCGATTGACTTTGCATTTAAACATTTTTAGATTGAAGTTGACTGGAAAGCATGGAGCCGGAAAGACGGGAGGTGCGAGAAAATAAACAGAATAGAATTTACGATGAGATTTAGCCAGCTCAACTGTAAGTTGATGAGATCTCGACGTCAGTCAATTACTACGCTTAAATTCATAAAGTCTAGAAAAAGATAACAGATGGACAGTGAGAGCAAATTATAGATTCACTATAAACAGCGTAAAGGGGGCCAAACTACTTAGGATTGACCCCTCATCCCGTAAGGGAAGACATAAGCGATAAGTGTCGTCTGATCGACATCCAGCGACTGTTTGCATCAAACGATGTATATTTCTCGGGACATGGAATATTAGAAAATTAAACCACTGTGAACAATTACAGAATATAAAACAGGAAATGGGCAGATTAAATATCAATATTTTAGGTGTATACGTAATTCGGTGGACAAACAACATAGATTTTATCAATAACAAACAGGATCATATATGCAGGCAGGGAGAAGACTTAAAGTAGTGTAGGCTCTTTGCAAATCGCAAAAAAATCTAATTGTCATGGTGATGTAATGGAATAAACCGTCACTCCCATGACATTATAGGTAGCAACTGCATATAATTAAGGCAACGTACTACGCGAGACTTGCTGGTCGAACTCGAACTCAGCCTCTGTGGTCGAGCTTTTCAGTCGAACTCTCTGCCTTCGGGCAGAAAGGAACCCGGACGAGGCTCTGCCGAAGGGCAGTCTCGTTCGGGGAGGTAGACTGTCTCTGAACCCGTTTTTATGGGTTCCAATAGGGAATATTTTTGACCGAGCCTACGGGCTCGGAAAACCCAAAACCCGGCCCTGTGCCACATGTAACCCTCGTGGGGGGGGGGGGTAGCTAAATATTACTTGCTGGTCGAACTCTCTGCGTCCGGGCAGAGAGGATCTCAAGAGCAGGCTATGTCGAAGGGCAGAGTCTTGTCTTGGGAAACAGC
>OZ038475.1:26207621-26220121 GCA_964036315.1 Acanthosepion esculentum | reverse complement strand
TTAGAAGAGCTCGTCTAGATAGAATAAGTATAGATTAGATGTGGCACAAGGCCGAAAGTATGGGGCACCGAGTGAGGATCGAAGTCACTACTCAGTCGTAATTGATTTAACGAGACAAGCTTGCAAACCATCACACTACGTCGAAATGACAATTTTCTCAGGTTAGCTTAGATGTGACCGAAAGTGTGAACACCCAGTGAGCCTCGAACTGGCTACTCAGTAGTAATTGCTCTAGCGAGACCAACTTACTAAACTGTCCTGGGTATGATGATAAACTACATCCACGTCCTGGGTAAGATGATAAACTACGTCCAACAGCAAGGCATATGATCAGGAGGTTTTGAGGAGCGTGAAACCACCTCTTATTTGCTGGTGTTCCCAGGTCCACACTGACTGTTAGGATCCCCGCTATGGGCAAATAGTTAACCCCCAAACTGGGCTCAAAATACCATGAAAGTGTAAAAATAGGTTTTAACACAGAAACACTTTATAAACAAAATTACTACCCGCAATAATCTTTGAAAAAAATATTACCAGATATATATTTTGAAAAAAAAATTACCAGCAATAAAAACCATGTCGACATTAACTAACCCATTGAGGTTGACATGCCGTAAAATAACACAAACTAAACCAAACCAACTTGCTAAACATTGTTGAAGGGCCTTAGATAGTTTGAGTAAAAACTGATAAGTAGATTTATTTGCCTAAGTGGTTCTTGAAGAATCAAGTGTCGAGTTCGGAATCCTTCTGCAGTTCTTATTTTGTTAAGATTTTGTCCGCCAATAATGAATCCCAGTAGGACTTATAGTTCTCTCAGAACCGCCTCACTGTATAGGTTGAACAAATCCAGTGAGAAGACACATCCTTGTCTTACATGCCTTTCTATTTTTATATATCTGCTGGACTCATTTTCTATCTGTATATTATCTCTGAAGTCACTCCTACAGTGTACTTGGGAAGAAGCTGTCCGTATGAAAGTTCTTTCTCTTTAATGGGATATTAAGTGGATGAGAAAGATTCTCTCCGGTGTCAGATGTAAGGGTCAGAACTGGTGGAATAAAGAAATACTGCTCAGAGAAATTACCATGAAAATAACGATAAAGTAGCGAGAGTCCAGGCAGTTTGAAGCTAGTATAACATTTTGACTGTTCTAATATCGTTCCCAAATATATCAACGTTGTTCAGCAGTTCCCATAGATCTTCGTGGCGTATTTTATCGCATTCCATTACCTAATCTATAAAACACATGTACACGTCTTTTTGCATTTGTATTACTCTTTCTGATAACATTGAGCATAAATATCGCTTTCCTTGTTCCAGTATCTTTGAAGAACTCCTCATGTTCGTTTTCTCTTTCCGGCCTGATTCTGGTGTGCGCTCCAGTCATCAGATGATGATTTTCGTTCTATGGCTCATTAGTCTGATTGTCTGATGGAATTTACATTCGCTTGAACCTGGCTTCTTAAGTAGTAATATAAGTAATAGATGACTTAGGTATTACCTCAATGTAAAGGTTGAGTATGTCCGGCGAGAAGCACAGCCTTGTCTTAGGCCACTTTCTACTTTTTTGTATTTACTGAGTTATATTTTTTATTTGCATGCAGGTTTATTCCTCTCAATATAAGTTCTGGATTATTTTAATATCTTTCGCAAAAAATCAAGCTTATATAGGTATATATCCTTTCCCATTTTTATAAACTCTTTCTGTTATCATTTTGAGCATACCTATCGCATGTCATATTCCTCACTCTAATTCTGCTGCTGAATTCGGATACATTTTGTTACGTGTCTCATTAGGCTGATTGTCTGATCGAGTTCGCATTCGTTTTCACCTGGCATCGTAAGCAGCGCTATGAAAATTGATCCATGTAGATCTTCTTTATATTAACGCTGTCGTATATTCTATTTATTATTTCTGTTAACACTCAAATCATCTTAGGCTGCCAGCATCTAAAATTTTTATTTTGTTGATGCTCATTTTGACTGGTGATGAATTCATTTCAAACTTCGCTCTTTAGCGTAGTTATAGTATAAACCACAGGTCGGCTCCATGGGTGTTGAACAGACACAAATTTGCCCGTGCAGGTGGCTACGACATAGATTATCTTGCCAGCTCAGCAAACGAGTGTGCTTGGAAAACGAGAGTAGCCAGCCATTGTGTATGTATATATGTATATGCGAGAGAATGTCAGAATATTCTCACGTTGACGTTGAGATGAATTATCGCTCAACGGAAATACTATGTTTAATGAATGAATCTGCCAGCAGACTTCGTGTCATCTGTATTGGAACGGCTCTACGCTGTTTGATAAATTCGAGCGAATTGCCGCCATCCAATATTGTGTGAGGCTCATTTATTCTGCTACTGAGAACTTTGAAATATATCATCATCAGCATATTTGTGACCCTTCTTTATTTCCTAACATAATGTCCTGAGTGGTATTCGCGTCTCAAGAACAGTCGAGTACTGTGAGCGTTCAGGGAAATCATTCACCACCAAAAGGCCATTAATAGGTAACTGTTCTAGTTCCACGTGCCATGCCTCTTCCAATCAAGCCCGGTGGACGGAATAAAAGTTTCAGTTCGAAATTCCAATCACTTGAAGAAGGTCGGAGCGTACAACGTCCGAAACGTTGGGAATATGGCAACAAAGATGAGGACAACAGTCCGAACAATATAAATAGTGTAATAATTATATTATCTCATCTCAGAAATATAATACAGATATTAATTTCACTGTTTTCAATAACAGAGATCGCAAGTCAAACACGTGTACCCAATAGATATCACGGAAGTAGATAATATTAGAGTTGAGATTATCGAGACGATGATAATTCGGGCTTCGAAGAAGATATAAATAAAATAATGGAGATTTAAGGAGATCTCCTGACACTTAATCAGAGTGTTCATGTATTATTCTAATCCTAATGTTGCTACACCGAGTTTGCTCTTACATTTACTTTAGTTTTCGTATCTGACGAGATTTTGATCATTTCAAATTCGTCATTTCATAACTTCTTTAAGTCTTGCTGGGTTCTGTTTTTCTTTTAATCCTCTTTAAGTTTTATACTAGGAAGAAATGTGTTTGTTGCCTCCCATTAAACGAAGAGATATTTTGATCGTTAATTCTAATGGAACGATCTGTAGCTCCTTACATCTCTAAGAGAATTGGATTGGACATCGATGGAGGTTTTTCCAACCACAACATTTGAAGTATCATATCGAATGTAATTAAATAATATCTGTCTGAAATTCTGGGAATAGGACTTATCATTATCTATATTATTAGCAGTAAGATTCTGTCCTTTGACAATCATCCAAGGCAAGACATTCAAGACATGTGCAGCTAACACTTAACTGAATAAAGGGTTCAGTACGAAGTAACCTGGCGATCAACAGACACCTGAAGGCGAAATAGCTGAAATGTTGTCATAGTAAGAACAACGACGAAGGCATTAAACAGAATGAAAATAAGAAAAAAAACATGACATTAATCTTTCTGTAAATGAAATAAATAAGTACATCTCTCAAATTAGTGAGGGGACTAAAATGCCAGTTGGTAGCAAGAGAGACAGTTCAAGATGCAATCAAGGAAATACGGAAACTCATATTATCAGGGAAGAGAAAATGATACAGTAATCCGAAGACGCATGGGAATTGCGAAATATCCTTTTAAAATGTTAAACAATGTATTAGAAACAGAAAAAAAACTCGCTAGATAGAAAGGATAGAGTACTGAACTGTTATATGATAACATATATCAGTGAACACTGGACAATTTAATAAGAGACTTGTGGGAACAGCTGCGCAATACCATAGACTTAGTATGTGAAAAACGAGAAAGATTTAAGGAAAATGAACTCATGAAGGACAATTATATTTAGAAAGTTGGAATTTCGGGGCCTGATAATAAGGAATGAAGATTGGAAAATTCAACATATGAGTAAAAAGAGCCTGGATAATGGTTCACAGAATATAAAGGCAAAGACGGGGCAGAGGGAAACAGTGAATAACCTACTTAACGTGCTTTGGGACATGAATATCAGAACAGTGATTAGGTGACATAGCAAAAATATGATTCCTGGGGAGTTTGGATTGGTTCTCAAGAGCCTGGGCAAAAATAATGGAGAAACTGGATGACAGCTGATAAATCGGACCCCACCAGACAAATGAAGATCAGAAAAATGACGGAGAATGATTATCGTGTAACCTGTATTGTAAACGTCTAGTCCATACAGTTCTTTTCATAGAGTCCATAATTACAGTTCAGTTAACTTCGTTGTAAACGACCAGTTCATTTTTAACTAATTGTTCACCCAATAGAAGGTCCAAGAGATACTCAAGGTAGAATGCGGTTTTTATACGAGCCTAAGTTAAGGAGTTAGGAAGTGCAGCGTATGAAGATCTGTAGGGTAGATGACGATTAACCGCGACGTGAAGTGGTTGTGATCACGGAGGCATTATCTCTGGAGTCATTCCTACAGTGTACTTGGGAAGAAGCTGTCCGTATAAAAGTTCTTTCACTTTAATGGGATATTAAGTGGATGAGAATGATTCTCTCCGGTGTCAGATGTAAGGGTCAGAACTGGTGGAATAAAGAAATGCTGCTCAGAGAAATTACCATGAAAATAACGATAAAGTAGCGAGAGGCTTGCAAAGTTTCACCTGTGGGGAATAAACGATTGTAGAGGGAAAAATTAGACTACATAGGCACTTTTGAACTTTATCAAGACTGGAAAGTAGGGACTGGATAACATCATCTCGGATATGGCTTCACTATGTCTTGGAAAGATAGAGCATGGAAAGTGGTGTTGGGTTCTTAGTGGAGTGGTACAAGGAACTGCTCATTTTCTCAGCATCTCTACTGATGAATCGTGAGCTTTTGGTTAAGCTTGAGCCACAATAGGTGGTCCAGTAACCGCTCTTCTTGAGTTTTATTGAGAACCGCCATTTATCATGATAGGCGAAAAGTAGGGGTCTGATCGCTGAGGATTGAACTTTATAAGTTTATGTTAGGGAAACTCACGGAAGTGCTGATAATCTAAGAAGACATGTTGCCACTTGTTCTCCATTGATGTGCACCAGAAATATTTGGTTTTAGGATACTAACTGCAGTAATAATGATGTTAATAAAACAAAGCGTTATGCTGATCAAAACAAAGTTAATCACGCCAAACAATGAGAGCAATTTAAAAGGATAGAGAAAAAGAAAAACAAGATGAACAACAAGAAGCTTAGTCGAATGTTAAACAACGAAGAAACAATAGAATGAACAATAACAACATGAAGATATTGATAAAGTTAATTATAACAACAACACTGCAACAACAATGTTGATGGACTTTCTGCTTGAAAGGCAGTTTCCCTATCGTTTCTGACCTTTGATGTCCACTAATTGGCCAGAAAGTGAGCCACAATCGAGTCCCTAGGGAAAACATCAAAGAACAACCATTTCAGTCAATATTCCATAACAAAACGCATTTGGCTTTACATTGATTCTCGATGTTATAATTTCACTTATTTGTCTCCTTGGTTTATTGTAATTATAAATTATTGTTCCTCTCTGTAGCTTCAGACAATTTTGAAAAAAATATATTGTAAGAATAATTATGGTGCATCTGATTTTTTGTTGGAGAGAATAAAAATAAATAAATAAAAATATGCCGATAAAGAAATGAATAAAATGATGTTGGATTTTGGAATTCGTAAAGATTCCCAGAACAGGAGAACAAATTACTGACGTTACATATTTCAGATTAAAAAAAATTTCTTTGACAACATATTCAAATGGATGTTGAAATATTCGCGGCCTGATCAACTTCACAGAAATAAGAGAACTTTTTCTTCGCCGGAAGAACAAACATCAGATATTTTGGAAGAACTTGGTCAGGTTGAGAACGTTTCATCACACCCACATTGATATGATATGATATTATTCATAATTATGTAATTAACTTTCTTTCCAATGTTGGCTTTTATATACCGATGAATAAATTACTTTTTACTGCAGTTTTTGGAAGCAATTTCACGCGAGACTCAAGTCTATTAACAAATCATTTTTCTAGTTACATTTATCTTTATAAAAATATTAGAAAGTCATATTTGATTTTCTACTTGTTTCTCGGTGCAGATTTTATGAGTGGCTCCCAAGACGAAAAAAGCGAATTCGTATTATGTTTCCGTACATACAGATACACACGCGAGTACTTATATATGAGTGTGCATATATACTCATTTATGCGTGCGTGTACGTTTGTACGTATATATGCGTACGTAAAACTGTGTACTCATAAGGAAAGAAATACTTAGACTACATTTTCAGTTTACATGTGAATAAAAAATGAACACCGTCATTAATAACAATTTTCTAAAATACTGATTAATATGCAATTACCAAGGTAAGATGGAATGTATACCTGATATATAAAAGGATGAAACGAATAGTCAAAAAGCAGTGTTTCTTCTTATGTGGTCATTTCTCTCTCTCTCTCTCTCTCTCTCTCTCTCTCTCTCTCTATATATATATATATATATATATATATATATATATATATATATATATATATATATACTATTTGCACTAATGTCCTCATCTTTATTTCGCTCGCTGGGGTAGACTGTTCTAGTTCCACGTGCCATGGTAAAAACAAAAATGCAATGATAACAGCAATAATTGCAATATTATCAGTGGTAAAATTGTTGCTGAAGACATTAAGTTTATATGTCCCAGAATCTCATACACAGATGTCCTTAAGGACTCATGGGGCAGTGTATAAAGGCGTTGGTTAGATCCAGTGACAGGACCCAAAGAGTTGTGAGTTCAATAACTGGTTGAGGCAGTGGAGAACTTGGAGGGGTGAATTAACAGGAGATAACTGATAACTGACATCGATTAGACATGGCACATGGAACTAGAACAGTGAGCGAAATAAAGGATTCAGTTCGACATTCCAACCACCTGAACAAGGCCGGAGCGTATAACGGCCGAAACGTTGTGTTAAATATAGCAACAAATATGAAGACAATAGTTCGAATAAGGTAAATGGTGTACATTACAGAAATATATATATTCATATATTTTCCTTACCGGTAGCAGGACTCTGATTTTAATGCCCAACGCAATCGTCAGGTGAAATGACCCAAACCGTTTCGATGCAACGCAAACGTCTTACCAATTGCACCACGGGCCTCGGTGACGAAGAACGAACTGACAAGACACGATATAGTGCTGTTACTCACTTAGTTCCTCAGTTTCGTAATGATACTCCTCCTTTTATGTGATTACCCACGAAACAGTGCCCCTAGAGCCACGTCTTCTTTTTAAACCTTAGCCGTTCCTATATATATATATATATATATATATATATATATATATATATATATATATATATAAAGTGAACATAGAGGTCAACACTTAGAGGCGACAGTCTGTTTCATGCTAGATGCAATTGTCAGGCCACGAGTGCTGTTATTTTTCTTGGCTATTTATATATACGGGTCAGTGGTGCATTGTGGGTAGTCTATTTTGGCAGTTATTTCACCGGAAGTCGTTTATTTGTTTATTTATCTATTTGGGTCAAATTATTTTGCTTGTTTTTATTTATTTTTATTTTTATTTTTTATCTTATATATTTATTTATTTTTTATTTTTATTTTGATCGGTGTTTTTATTAATGTAATAAAAATTTGTTTATATAGATTATTTAACAGTTTTGTTTTTGTTTTTGGTTGGGAAGATAATTAAAGCTATTTGTTCAATTTTGGGGTTGATTGTTGTGGTTTGTTCTAACTATTATTTTGGCGGGAACAGTTTTTAATTTATTTATTTGGATTGATTACCTTTATTTGTTTTTTTCTAAACGACTAGTTTATCGGTATCAGTTGTTGGTTTATTTATATATTTGGATGTATTTAGATCAATTTATTTTACTTGTTATTTATTTGTTACACTGTATATTTTCTCTTTTTGGTTTTCGATTTTTAAGTAACGCAGTATATTATTTATTTATTTATTTACTTATTTATTTTTTTATCGTTATATAACAGTTATAGCTATTTTTCGTCCGAATTTTTGTTTTGATTTTTATAGTCTAATATTTTGGTCACAATAGTTTTTCTAATTTGTTTATTATTTACTTTATTTATTGATTTTGTTTCTTATTTTTTATTCTATTTCGTCTATTCCAACAGGTGTGATTTGGTAATTTGTTTGGATTAATTTATTTTGCTTATTTTATTTTCATTTTGTTTGTTTATGTATTTGTTTATTTTTTCCGTTTTTCATTTTTAAGTTACGTAGTAAAAAATTGTTTTCATGTCTGCATTTAGAAATTAGCTCGGATCTTTTATTTAATAATTTATTTTGGTCTGGGAAGGTAATGATAGCTATTTTTCCATTCAAGCAAACCACTGACCCGTATATATAAACAGCCGAGAAACATAACAGCACTCGTGTCCTGACGATTGCATCTAGCATGAAACAGACTGTCGCTTCTAAGTGTTGACTTCTATGTTCACTTTTATATTTACACACGCTCTATCTCTGATATTGAGCACTTTATCCCATAAATATAGCACACTTTAAGACTATATTACTTCATAAATATATATATATATATATATATATATATATATATGTATATATATATATATATATATATATATATATAATTGAAGTTAAAATGTAGAATTATATGGTAAATATATATATACAAATCTAATTTTAAAATGAATACAAAGATACAAATATCATGACACATCTACATATGTAAATTATATATTGCATGTATATATATATATATATATATATATATATGGGGAGAGAGAGAAAGAAAGATATGTAGAGGAAGAGAGATAGAGAGGGAGAGAGAGGGGAGAGATTGTTACACAAGAATAACCACATTTTTAAAAATACTAAATTATGTTTTATCTATTTACATGTTACCATGTTTGAATCAAATATTCACATGAAAAAGTACGTAAATATATATATATATATATATATATATATATATATATATATATATATATATATATATATATGTATTAATACACGCATATATATATATATATATATATATATATATAGTTTTTTCCTCTCGTATCTTTTCATTCATATATATGTATATAAATATATATGTGTGTGTGTGTGTTTGTGTGTTTCTGCGCGTCTTTGTGTCTTAAAAATATAGTTTTAGGTTATGTTAAATTTGTGGCTAAATGTGCTCAGTATCAGCGATTGAGCGTATGTAAGCCATCCCTACCTGTAACTGAAAAATCATGAAGGAATACCCCGTAAATTTAAATTGCTTAGAGAACAATTTAATATACCAAGCCACTTTAAAATCAAACTAAGAAAAATATACATAGTAGTAACTGAAGGACCTTCGGAAAAGCAAAACTACGCACGGAAATCTTATTTTGCAAATAGTAAATACGCAAAGAGCACAAAGCTTTCTAAATATACATATGAAATTAAAAGCAAAATCAAATAGCATAAAAATATCATGGAAAATAAGGAAAAATCATGAAGTGACAACCATAAATCCCTAAACTGTAGACTCTGTCTGGAAGAGAAATTAGCTACAATCACCTTCCCAGACAAATACAAATTGCTAAATAAACAGTATTTACATTAGTCGGACTATTGTCCTCATCTTTGTCGCCATATTTGTCACAACGTTTCGGCCGTTGTACGCTCCGGCCTTCTTCAGGTGGTTGGAATTTCGACCGAAAAACGGCCGAAACGTTGTGACAAATATGGCGACAAAGATGAGGACAATAGTCCGGCTAATGTAAATACTGTACATAATACCTCATCTCAGAAATATAGACAGACTCTGCTAAATAAACGATCAGAAAAATGCAGACGCGGAAACAAATGTTTACTTAAAATCTAAAACTAAAAGCGAATGCCTTATAAAATACCACCATGATAAATGAAAATATATACATTATATATAACGCAGATAATACTTTGATAGAGACAATAACTTAAACTATACAAATATGTCGACCAACCCCCGAGGGAAAAATAAATAAATGTGCAAAAAATCCAAATAAATAAATAGACAAATTAATTAAATGATAAACAAATTAATAAACTGCAAATAGTCTAATAAACAAAAGTAAATGAAATAATAATAATAATAATAATAATAATAATAATAATAATAATAATAATAATAATAATAATAATCAAAAACAAATAAGTCATTAATAATAAATAAAGATTAAAATGTTAACAAGAAACACTATAAAATAACTGTAAATAACCGCATTGGAATCGACAATTATTCCTATGCCTCTAGAATAACCGTTACTGCCTGCCCCATAACCGTTAGGATAATAGAATAGAATTACTACTTTATCGTTTTTTTAAAGAAAACATGCGCTTTTACATATATATCCGTGCGCATTCCATAATATACCATTGACCAGTATATATGAATAGTCAAGTCAAAACACAACATATATGGCCTGAGGTTGCGTTTAAGCACAAAACAGACTGTCGCTGCTTGGTGTTGACCTGAGTATCCACTGGACAGATTCATTACGGTGAGCAGCTAATGCATTCAGAGTATTTAAAAAAAAATGTATTCAACGTGGCAATTATTACAGGTGACAGAATAACTTCAAAATTCAAATTTGAGCTTATCATTTTCTTTTGTATCAATTAAGGCTTTTATTGTTTTTGAAGTAGTTGTAACAAATTTTATGTTAATCTTAGATACATGTTTTCAATTGATGTTGTGATAGGATTTGTGGTTAGAATAAAAGATTTTGATTCGCTAGGCTTGTCTGAATGGCCTACTATTTGATTTTGAAATATGTTATGAGCCTTTCGTTTTGCGTAGAATATAAAGTAATTATGATATCGGAGGAGCTTAACCGTATTTTTAATATATTTTTGATAATCATATAGAAATTGACGGCTACAAATTCTGTGTGATCTTAAATAGAATTTGATAATTATTCTGCATTTTATTTTATTTTTATAGTGAGAATAGAAAATAATGAGATCATTTTCATTAGTTGATTTGCGATGAACACTTAATTTTAGGCTAATGTCAGTACAGTGTAGCATAATATCTAGGAAAGGTAAATTGTGGTTCCTATTTCACAAATAAATTCTAACATATGACCCAATTTCTTTATGTACAAGGTCAAGTAATGCAATTTTGCGTAGATATATTAATAGAGCGTCATCAATATATAGGAAAAATATTGTTTGCCAAGGCAAAACAATCGAAAAGGATCAGATTAAATAAATTCAGATAAAATAAACGCTAAAACCCCTCTCAGAGACGAACTCATTGTTAATGCCAATTTTTATTCATAAAAAATATATATTTTTAGTTATTGGTATGGAAATGTTTATTATTGATTGGGTCTTTATAAGATTGAAGTATTTATTAGCAGAAACGATAATATAAAGGAATTTAATCAAAATTTATATACAGTGAACATTTCTAAAAGTCTTTCTAATTAATTTACCGTTATTTGTAATTTAAGCACACGGTATATGTCTATATCTCTGAGATGAGGTATTATGATTATTTGTATTATTTACATTACTCGGACTGTTATCACCATCATCATTGCCATGTTCACAACGTTTCGGTAGTTTTACGTTCCGGACTTCTTCAGGTTATTGGACTTTCGAATCGAATACTTTATTTCGCCCATCGGTGCGCGGGGGGGTAGATTGTTCTAATTCCACGTGCCATGCCTCTTCCCGATATCTAAGTTATTTCCCATTAACTCAACTCTCCAAGATGTTGGTTCACCACCGCTGTGGTCTGGTACTGAACTACTCACAACTCTTTGGTTCTAGTCACTGGATTTAACCAACGTCTTTATCCTCTGGGCCACAGACTTCGATAGATAAATTGTCTAAATTACGCAAAAATGAAAATAACCGTGACATCACATTTTAAAAGATATATTTGCCAAAATTATACAAAAATATCTCGAAATATTAAATTCTCCTGCATCCGTTCTGAACGGTCTCCTTGTTTAAGTTAGTGAATAGTGCCATGATCTTTGCATTCAGTTCATCTTTGGTGTTAAAAGGAGTTTGCTTGTTCTCTCGCTCACCTGCGTCCTATATATAATAATTAAGGGTCTTGCAGTATGGGGATTTTAGTGTCCAGATTTATGAGGTAATGTGGTCGCAGAAATTGTCTGACAACCATGACTAGCTTCTCCTTTGTGTGACATGATGCAAATTCATGTTCTCAAGCATAGGGTCTTCCAGAAGCCACCTTCTTTATACAGGGCAGTACTTACTCCTCAAATCACTTGATGTAGGCGTCCACGTTGAATCCGAAGTCCTGTGGGAACATGAATGATATCATAAAGTCGCCATTAATAGTGGTCACTCCAAACACCTTCGTAATCACCATTAAACTCCTTGAACTCTTTCCGAATCCTTTGCTCTCTACTCAGATTGAAACCAAAACAAATATGTTCATATTGGGGCTCCCAGCGCGAAC
>OZ038475.1:26107621-26202621 GCA_964036315.1 Acanthosepion esculentum | reverse complement strand
ATATATATATATATATATATATATATCAGCAAATATGTGGATGTAGATCCGACGGTATGATGAAAATGTGGAAAAGACAAAGCAAAATCCGAATATGTGAGTTTACTGTTTTTTATTCTTTATTTTGTATTTTTTATAACAAAAACAAAATAAAAAACAGTAAACTCACATATTCGGATTTTGCTTTGTCTTTTCCACATTTTCATCATATATATATATATATATATATATATATATATATATATATATATATATATACCAAGTTTTTCAAGAAAATATTACGAGACAGATACAAAGAGAGAAGTGGACACTCTGAGAGCGCAGTAATAGTTTGGGAACTTTGGACAAAAGTAAGTTATGGAGAAACTGTATTCATGCGAAAAAAATATGAAGATAAGATTACATCAAATTTAAAAGAAATGACGCAAAAGAATGTACGACTTTTAAGAAACCGTTCATTTACTGATTCCTAATTAGTTCCTCCCTTACGCAAAATAAGTAAATAACAGATGATATCAAATGCGAGCAAAAATATTTCAGAATAACCCATTATTTAAGAATTAAAAAGAAATTCTCTTTGTTGTCTGAATATTTGAACATCGGTGAATTGTAATGTGGAAAAGATTCGTTCCAACCGTCACAGCCATCCTTTTGCATAGGAAACATTCACTTCGCTTTTTATAGACCGAAAAGAACATATCAGTTATGTGGAGCACACATCAATTTCCATCAAGAACTCGAAGTATGACATTTTCTATAGATCAGATCGATAGTTAAATGGTCTCTAATGAAGATGAAGCTATTGTTGAATAGTTCTCTTCGGAAAATATATATCCGATAGAAATTCATAACGAATAATGAAATGAACGAAGAGAAAGCTATGGATTAACTCGTAAGAAATGTATATCTTTATGACGAGTTGATATATTTTATACCAGCTGTGGTATACGCTGCATGGTAGAAACATCTTGAGAATTCGTTATCTCTTAATATTCAATAAGCATTATGCGTCACGTCTGTTGCGTTCACCTCTCTCGAGTTTTATGGAGTCTATTTGGATCTAAACACAACCCAGACTGCAAATGGAACTCGTATATATGATCCATAGTTAAAGATCCTAAAAAAAACTTGTCAGTTCCCTGTAGCGCTCTAGTAAGAACCAGACTCTCACGTCTATCCTATACCTTTACAAGAACCAGATCAGGTCGAAAATGAAGTACTCTTGCTATATATTAGCAGCAGCAGTCCGGTCTTCACTTTCCAGTCTTGACAGAGTCTAAAAGTCTCTCCACGTCCTTGTGGGTGGTAAATTATTTTACACTCGGCAACCCCTTTCTCACCGACTAAATATCGGGAGTCTCTCGCTTCGCTAAGGCTGTTTGCATGGAAAGTGCTCAGACGAACTAAATTCCTTACTTTCACCAGCCGCCATGTCACGCACATTCAAGCAAACCATACTTTATATTCCATTGGTGAGACCCCTGTTCTATTTAAACAGATTCTTCCCAAGAACCACTATAATCTTAAACTCTTCATGTCTAGAATCAATCGCTATGTTCCACACACAACTCCATAAATTGTGCCTCACTTTTTAACATCATCTACCCTTAGTGGCTCTTGGGCCTTGTACAGGGAGAACATCTATGTAGAATTAAACATTTACTTCTAAAATATACCAGGGTAGTTGCTGGTGGCCAAATTGTTTATCAGTACAAAAAAATGGAATTGGCACGCCTAGTTCAACACTTTCTGATATGTTATGCGCTTGCTGCACAATGATTCTCTTGGGAAATAAAAGAAGTAATTGCCAGGGAAACAACTGATTCCAAAACTAATTCTGCGATTATGTAAGTTCCTACAGTATTTTGAAACTAAGGATTTTTTCTTTTAGAAAATTGGAAAAAAAATGAATGTGTAGAATGGAACTATTTTCTTAAACGCATGGAAAGAAGAATTCTGAGAAAATCAGCGTTTCTGGATCAAATGAAGATTATCAACATACGTTTATATCAAGTGCTTTAATTACTAGTTCATCCGCAATAACTCTGCGTTCAGGTTCTTACAACATTTCTGCATTCTTGGCAGATCTTCTATTATCTCAATATGGGATATTTAATATCAAAGAGGACGGCAACAAAAAACAAAAAGAATATGAATGAAATTAGCTAGATTATATACCCAAAACACATAACACATTTTCTTTTCTTTAATTTAAAATTCCCAGCGTCTCTAGTTCATGCGCATGTGTACTGGAGACACATCAACGTAAACAAATTTAGTCCAGTGAAGTCCTAAGGGACTAAACAAATCATGCAAAAACATTTTCCACTTTGGAATTTTAAATATCTGGGAAGTGTTTTGACGGAGGACGGTAAGTGCGACGCTGAGATCCGAAGACGGATTGGAATGGCCAAGGATGTATTGCAAAAGGTGGGCAGAGTATTGCGAGACCGGAGGATTTCTTTGGTGACAAAGAAAAGAGTACTGAGCTAGTGACATCTGTCCGGCAGCGAATGTTGTACCGTCTCCTCAAAGATGAAGAAGTGACGGAGATATGGTCCTAGGACGCTGAAAATATCGTGGACGGAGCGTTTGAGCAACGATGAGGTCTTGGAGAGGATGCAAACAAGGAGGAAGCTTATACTTAACATAAAGAAGAGGTAGATGAAATTTTTGGGACAAGTAATGAGAAGGGATCGCCTGGAGAATCTGATACTCACGGGTTAAATAGAGTGAAAAAGAGACAAGCGAAAGCAACACATGACATAACTGGTGGGATTAAGCAAGTGGATGACAGAACGTAGTCTAGGGGAGTTGGCAGAGGCACGAAACATTGAGATCACCTACGCCCTGAAAAGACACGCCACGTAAAAAGAAAACATACATGTTTCCTCCATAACGATCTATATAAATACAGTCAATTCATGTAATTTTATTGTAGGTGAGTCTTAATATACCCCGAATACATCTCCAGCAGAAGGGTGATGGCAGTGGTTATATTAATAGTAATGCTGATGGTAATATTAACCGATTCCTTAGGCATTCATTCACCGAGCAGTCAGTCAATCATGTGCCATGATCGCCTACACGCGTATGCGATCGTGTATCTTTTGATACATGAATGACGAGGCAGACTTTTCCCCGCAGTGGGTTGCCATTTCTTCCTGCTATTTACCCATAGCTGGGGGTGAAGAAGAGGATTCATATTTTCCCCAAGGGTATTAGTACGTAAGTGAATGTAATGTATTCGACTTGAATTCGAACTCGGCTCTCCGATTCCTCAATCCGAGCCGCTATCCATTAATCCATCGTGCCTCCTTGAGCAAAAAGCACTACCATCGACTGAAATTCATTAAATATTTCTCTTCAAACAGTTTTTATGAAAATAGGGTTCTCCTGTCCATTAGCTGTTACAACTCCTTTTGGTACTGATCGGAGTTTCCATCCTAATCTTTTGTTTTTTGTGCTCAACACTTTTAATATATCATCATTTTATCATTGAGTTACATGTGATATACATTTTAGTTATTGCTACCGTTGAAAGTCTTCAAACTATGTCGTTTCTGTTATTTGTTACAGATCTTTGTGTTTCTGTAGCACCAGTCTACGAAGTTTGAAGAAGGCTGGTCTTCGTCAAGCACTTTCTTTTCTTTATATGTGCCATGGATTTCAGGACGTAGGCGATCATGGCTCTCCCCCTCTCTCTATACCTTGCAGCTCTCAATAAGTTCCTTCCCTCTGCTACCTTCCTCAGACCACGTTCTGTTATCCACTTGCTTATGCCCGCCAGGTATGTCATGCATTGTTTTCCCTTGTCTCTCTCTCCCTCTCTTCGACCCGTGATTCTCCAGGCCCTCCTTCCTCATTATGTGTCCCAGAAACTTCAGCTGCCTCTTCCTGATGTTAAGTATAAGTCTCCTCTTTGTTTCCATCCTCTCCAAGACCTCATCGTTGCTCACACGCTCGGTCCATGCTATCCTTAGCATCCTTCTGTAGAACCACATCTCCAACGACTCGAGTCTCTTCTTCATCTTTGAGGAAATCGTCCAACATTCACTACCGTAAAGGAGGACAGATGTCACGTAACAGCTCAGTATTCTAGGTTTAAATTGCTCAATGTCATTTTTAACAATTGAACGTAGAAAGTTCAAAAATTTCTAAACGGGTATAGTGCCATGCATAGCATTCATATAGAAGTCGTGGACTAGGCTATTTAAGAACATTGAATCGGTTTTAGGTTAAAGTTTTGGTTTCGTCGCAATTTGCGGTGTTGTACAATTTCTATATCGCCTGATTTAAATTTGTTATAACTGATCCATACACCGACGTATTTAAAATCTGTGGTAATTACTAATTCCATATCCTGAACTTTTTATGATGGATTCAGTGTATGTGTCATCAGCGCTTTCATTTCAATTACTGATCATTGTTTACCCTGAGTTTTATTTCTTAGAAAAAATGGTAGGTGGTGTTGATTTTCTCTTCAAGATCATTCTTATCCCAGATAGGAATAGCTATGTCGTTAGAGTAGCTTCCTTGATCATCAGTACATCGGCATTGGGAGGAAAAGCAGGATCGTTGTCTTCTATTGGTAGACCCATTTGGGATGTAGTATGTGATGCTTAAGTAATCAATGCCATTTTCTTCACGTCTATGATAGTAAATGCGCTGGGCATAATCTAGGAAAATATTAAATAGACTGAAGCTCTCATTTCCTTCCGGTCGTACTGAATATGAGTTCTGGAATGTTGTCGTATTGGAGTCCTCGCCAGACATGAAAAATTAAAAAAAAAAATTAAAATAAAGTTCCTGGTTGCTTTCAGTAGATTCCGAGCTTGAAAAGCAGTTTCTCATAGATGAGAAGGTGAAGTCTCTATTGATGCTATGTGGTCACCATAGCAGTTATACAATTTTCTATTGGAGTGGTATGTAATTTTCTGAAGATGTTCGATGGTATGCATGCTATCATTGCATTCCTTACAAGAACCCCCCCAACCCCCCAAAAAAAACAAAACAAAAAAAACAAAAACAAAAACAAAAACAAAACAAAACAAAATGGATCGTAAGGATTTCCTAAAAAGATAAGAGCTAGTTGATACAATTTTCACCTTCCCACTAGCGCCACCTCCCGGGGAGATGTTTACAGATCCAAGTGCAAAATGGATCTACGTCTATTTATCTGTTATTTCTTTGTAACTATTTTCTATAAAATATTTGACATTAAACAATCCAATATAAATTTGATAAATCGTTAACTTAATCACCCAACTCTATCATATAATTTTATTCATTTTAAATATTTAGAAATACTATTTACATTGTTCATACTGTTATTCTCATCTTTATTGACACATTCACGACGTCTCGGCCGTTGTACGCTCCGGCCTTCTTCAAGTTTGATTGGAATTTCGAACTGAACCCTTTATTTCGTCCACCGGGGTATATTGTTCTAGTTCCACGTGACATGCCTCTTCCGGATGTCTCAGTTATCTCCCTTTATCTCAGCCCAGCATGTTTTTGTTCACCACGACCGTAGACAGTTATTGAACTCACAATTCTTTGGGTGAAGTCACTGGATCTAACCAACGCTTTTATCCATATATTTAGAAACACTCTCGTAGTTAATGTATGGAACTGTATTATTTTATTAAGATTTAAAATAGGTATGTTAATGAACGGTCCTGGGGGTTTCTAATGACTGAGGACGTGTGGATGGTATAATGAATAGAGTCTCGAAATAATAAATCCGAAAGCCGAGTTCGAATTCCAGCCAGAGTAGTTATATACACTTACGCGGAAATACTCTTGGGAATTGTATGCATCTATCTCCTCTCCCGGCAATGGGTTAAATAGTAGGTTTTGTATCTGGTAAAAATTGTTATTCCAATAATCACTTGCAAAGTAGGATCGGCGAGCGAAGTTCAAATTACGGTTTCGTCTATTGAGTTCCTATTCGCAAAAATGCTCTTGGGAAAGACATGAATCAATCCTTTTATACGATACGAAGTCATGAGAAATATGAGCGTAGACTTGGCGTTTTAGTCTTGAAACTTAGAAAAGGATTACTGAACCAAACCGCGCTAAAGGCGGAAATCATTTCAATTTTTTTCCCAGAAAGTCATAATTGACAGATAAAAAAGGAATCTGTGGAGAGCCGTGAACAGCTCTGCTCTCAAGGGACATTGCATAAAGAATATTAATACGTGTTTTTTGTAGATCAGATAACAACAACTTTTATAATATTTGACTTTATTCAGTTTTAAATACTTCGCCATAGCCTTTGGACCCTTTAAGCATTCAAATAGCGACGACAGCGCGACGTTTTTAAGCGAGAAGGAATTATAGAGCCATTATGAGATGGCTTATTTTAGCAATGCATTAAAACTCTTTCCAGTGCACAGTTCGCGCTCCAGATTGTCACATGTTGGACAGGCTTCTTCTAGGCATAATTCTTTTACATCACGGCAATGATAGATGTGAATCCGTAATGGGAGACCATAGTAAATCTGTAACAATAGGAACTCTCCTGCAGCTTGACTCCAAACAATGTATGCATGCGATGGGGGTGGAGCGTATGATTGAGAAACAGCCTAATTTGTAAGGCATTGCAAAATGGAATTGACGCTGTGATTTAAATTGTGGATGACACAAAAATATATAGAAAAAAAATTAGTGGCAACTCTGAGTAAGTCACTCTTTCATAGTCTGTCAAAATAAAAAAAAGAAATCACAGTCAGCAGGAATAAATCTGAGAGAATTACAATTTCAATGGAAAGCTCAAACGGGAATAATAAAGCATCTGTTTAAAATATATCACATTCAAGACTTTCTATTGATTCATTCATTTTCGACGGCTTATCAACCCATTGCAGGTTATTTAAAGCCAGAAAGTATTACAAGTCTTACTAATTAACTCATAGCTGGGAGGAGAAGATGGCGATCCATACATTTCCCAAGGGTATTCACGCATAAGTGACTATAACGAACCTAATGAGAATTGGAAGTCAGTTCTCCGAATAACAATTCCAAGCCATTATCCATTACACTTCCCACACATCCAAGCTTGTCATTTTCAAGCGGTTACGCATATATACTGGCCAGGCTCTACGTTGCTTAACTGCGGTGATCGTACGGCAACGTGATGTGGGCGTAAGCCAAATACTTTCTATTCAAATCAGACGCTATTACAAGAATCAGAACAACTCGTGGAAAAGGTTTTTTCCCGATGTTTAGAGGAAATCGAGTCATATGTAGGATTTCTTTCTTTCATCTGAAGCTAATGAAAATCTGGTTATAGCATGGCAATGTTTTCTCTTCAAGTTCTGGATCACTTCAGAGTACGAAGTCTATTACTACTACGAGTAAAAATTTGATTTGGCGCTGAGCAAAATCGGATCAGTAAGAAGGTAGCGATGTAATTAAATGAGAATGATATTGACTTTTGACTTTTGTTCTCTAAAATGGTGTCCATCTTAGAAAATCTGACAAAGATACAGGATAAGAATCCAAAAGTCATCGGGGAATAGATTTTATTTCCTTATGTTCCTTCTTTAGTCGAATAGCACGAAACAATATATTTTGAAGCAACAAGTTTATAACCACCCACCTCTCTGGAAAAGAAAAACAAGAAAATAATAATTAAACAGGCACATTTCCTTAGTAACAAAGAGGGCTGAAGTAGTATATGATATCAATTCTACTATATGGCAGTAAATGCTAAACAATTTCCATACATATGGTGTGGAGACTTGAGTCAAAACAGACGGGTTTTAATAAAGGATGCCGAGAATACCATTTACGTTGCATGCGAGCAAATAACAGGTTTTCATGAAAATTCAAGCAAAAAAGCACTTTTGCTTAAAATAAAAAAAATAGGCAGTTGAAAGTGTTGGGACGCGTAATTAGGAAAGACGGCTTCGACGTAGTGGGAATAATGAAGACGAGAGAGAGAAGGAGAAAGCAAGTAGCCACTTGCTGTCTCCTAGGCTACTAGCTCACTACCCGGAAGCGGATTTACTCAATGACGATAAAAATTAGGGTCATGAGATTTGGCAATCTCCTGGAAGGAATTTTCGACCTGCTCCACCTAGGAGTATATATGCTGGCGCATGTATATAGGTGCGATTCTGTAAAATGTGTAAACGGTAAGAAACATAGCAGTTGAATAATATATTTGGTAAGGGTTTTAATGCCTTGCATCGTCAGGTTTTAGCGAGTGGTATACGAATAATTCTATCTCGTCTTATTCTGTAACAGTAGACGCCACTTACTGTGAACCATTTCTGGCTAAAATATTTGCGTTTCTTGAAATAAAAGTTTAAAATAACGTCAACAGGATACTGCTATAATGATCTGCTCAGATTTTGGATAGATTACTACATTACGCGACCACTAAAACCCTAAAAAGGTATTTTGGAGGTGATTTGATTTAGGAAAGGTTGAATTAGGAATACATTTGTCAAACCAAACAAAACAAGGTTTGCAATTATCACACAAAAATCACTTTTCATCAACAGTAAACTAACGATAAAGAAACGCGCCATGTTCCTAAGGGAACATTCTAGCATGTGTTGAACCGCGCAAACTGTTGAACAGTTAAATTATCGCGTACACAATTCTGCATTTTCTTCAATTTACTGATTTATGCCAGATGTCTTTTAACCTTTCTATGAGATACTCCCGGCTTTCCCCCAACGATCGACTGTTTGTTTCTAGATGAAGCAGCACGGCTGACCTCATTGTTGACTGACGACTTCCGGTTCATCTGGGAGATGATCATAACCAGAAGCGAAATTGTGGAACTGACGAAAAAGGTTTTGTTACGAAGATAACTTCATACTTCAAGGTCTGTCGATATTGCAGGTGTCTATAACACCACAAAGGCTGTGTTTGAATTCCAGGAATATAATGACTAGAACATAGCTTTCTTCATCTCTGCTTCGATACCATAATAAAAAATATAACCATAATAAAAGTAATAAAAAAATTCAGAAATTCAATGAAGTGACCCAGAGATTTAATGTGATATATAGATGCACGCATAAACAGGAGGAAGTGATATGATAAAGAAAGGATAAGCACAACGATCGAACGAATGTAACACAGAAACGGGTATTTATTTATTTTATTCCAAAAGACTATAAAAAAAGGGATAAAAAGCGGACAGTGCCCTGTGATAAAAAACTAATAAAAATGTAAGCAAACCCAGTAAAGTATTTTGAATAAAAAATCTTTTTTACGACAAAATTGGAGTTAATACAACCTCGATCAAACCTGAAATAACAATTGATATATATTCCGATTAGAGTAAATTTATAGCAATGGGTCAGTAATAAATCTTTAAATTAATAGTGGACTTTCTAGCTATCAGTTCTCGACTACAAAAATAGCGTTCAATATAAAATAAAATATTCTGAAGTGATATTTATTTAAATGTCCAGTTATTGAGCTATACTAGGATTGGCACAAGGCAATGGTATCCTTGCGCTTAAAGAAACTCAGACTCACTACACCAGCGGATTACTATACAGAAGTAATTTTTGGCGATCCTTTTATATCAATCTATATTTTTGAGATGAGGTATTGTAATTATTTACAATATTTACATTGATTAGACTGTTGTCTTTACCTTTGTTGTCATATACACGACATTATGGTTTTCAGGTGATTGGAATTTCTGGCTGAACCCTTTATTTCGTCCAGCGGGATAGAGTGTTCTAGTTCCACATCCCCCTTCCAGATGTCTCAGTTATCTCCCCTTAACTCAACCATCAAAGTTTATGTTCACCACTTCTGTAGTCAGGTAGCCACAACTCTTCGGGTTAATTCAATGGATCCAACCAAGGCTTTTATCCACTGGACCATGTGCCCTTGAGGACGTAAGTGGATGAATTTTTAGGACTTATAAACTCAGTACTTTAGTAATCGGTGTTTTTTTACCAGAGCTCATATGCAATTTGTTGTTGTTATTTCTTTTATCTAGCACTCCGTATTACTGTTTCCCATATTGTATACATTTCTATGCTTAGCGGGCTTAAGAGATTTTTGTGGCCCAGCATGTATGCTGATTCCTTATGTTTTCGTATTTTCCTGTGCTGTTCCTGTCTGTTATTTCAATCTCATCACATCGGGTTCTGTGATCTCGCGTTTCCCTCCATATGTGGTCAGTTACGCCTGATTTTTCTATTTCCTCTCGTGTTAAGGCTTTACGACGTTCTTGCAGTCTTAACTTAATGGGGCGGCCTGTTTCTCTTTAATACGTCTTACTACAGATGCACGGGATAGCATACACATTGTCCTTAGTCATGTGCTTATCTCTGGAGGTCTTACTCGGGCGATGTGTCTGCGAAGTGTTGAACCACTTGTGAAGGTCGTACTGACGTTATATGGACAACAGACTTCTATATTTTTTTCGATAATTCCTTCACATAAGGTAGGCAGACCGAAGCTGTTTTCTGATGATTGTTATCCTTGTATACTTTTTATCCCGGTTTGTCGGAGTTGCTGCCAGGGTAGTTGTTACGTTTTAAGGTACTTCTTAAACTAACCATGACTCTGGTTTGACACTTATGATTTTTGCTATGCTACATATTGTAAGCAGGGGAAGATCCATTTCTTTACATTATATGGTTGATGGGAGTTTAAGTTGAAGTATTATCAGGTGTATGTTGGCTTGCGGTATACAGATGTCTTGAATCTGTGCCCTCTTTCAGATATTAGTACATCCAGGAATACAAGTTTGTTGTCGTTTTCTCTCTACATTGTGAACTATATCGATGATGATTTCGCATGGTCCAGTAGTAGCTGAACCTCTTCCTGGTATGGCCAGAGTATGATGGTCCAGAATGATGATATTTCATAATTCTAAAAATAACCTTTTCTTCAGTGATGACAGACAACAAGGATATTTCATCATCCTAACCCTCATCATTATAAAATCGACCCTTCCGTCACAAGAGAGTTCGTAGAACAGAGCAGCAGACAAGTAGTCAGTAGAAACCGTGTCGGTCAGCACTCCAGGAAGAGTGAAAACAGAGGATGTCAAACGCCATCCTCGCAAACGAAGTTCTCAGAAAACAAACCATATCAAAAGCCATCCTGAAATTCGAAAGATCGAATAGTCACTTTCAAACGCATGCTCACAAACGAAATTATCGGAAACAAACCAAGTAAGCACTGGCTTACAAAAGACACTTAGAACATTTTTACACACACCATACCAATATTCTGTAATTCACATCACAAAATGAAAATAAAAATTCTTACTATTTATGTCAATACGTGTATCAAGTTTTTATTGTTTATGATATTGCTGTACGTTTTAATTCATTGTGTTTTCAATATAAATAAAAGAGAAAAGGATTTCTCCTACACTACAAATGCATATAACAGCGGGGTAATTACTTTAACCACACTCAAATAACATCAAGTCGGGATTACTACTACATCAACACTAACTTACCCACTCTGTTACAAAGGTATCATCTACGTATCTCAGCCATAGTGTTGGCTTTAGTGATGTGGATTCTAATGGCATTTCTTCGAAGTATTCCATGTACATGTCTACCATTGCTGGTGATAATAACGAGCCTATTGCTATGCCTTCATTCTGTCTATATGCCTGATACCATTCCGAAGTGTGTTGTTTGTGTACAGAAAGTTATCTATCTCCATCAAGTTATCTCTTGGTATACTGGTCTATTCTCCTACGGATGAGTCCAAGGCCAGTCAGTCCCTGACTACCGATAATGCCTCCTTCGTGGTTACCTTGGTGATCAAACTTAGCACGTTCAGGCTCACCATCTAGTTTGATTGGATGATAGCATCTTTGATTATTTCCACGAAGTGGGCAGAGTTTCGGATGTGAAGGTGGATTTCCTATTAGTGGGTCAATTATATCTACAAGGAAGCGACCCAGAGGGTGGCACACAGAACCTTGGCAGCTAAAAATTGGCCTGAGCAGAATACTGTCTTTGTGAATTTGAAGGAGACCGTATATGTGAGGTAGCCTGGTGTAAGGCTGCAACAACTACCTGTATGTCTTAGCGGGGTAGTAGTCATTGTTCTTCATTAGGATCTGCGTCAGTTTTCGGTTTGTTTTCATTGTTGGATCTTTCTTTTCTTTACTCAAGCTACCATTTCTACTGAGGTCTTTCAGTTTTTCTGTATATGCACGAAACTCCGCCCACTTCGTGGAAATAATCATAGATGCTCCCACCCAAAAGCCGAACTTACTAACCTACGAGCCAAATTTCTGCAATTCAATTTAACTTAACTAGTTCAGGCGCTGCAATATGAACGGAAAAACCTACCCCGATGAATTAACTTGTGAGACTAAATTATAACGAAAAATGCCCGCTGTGTCCCAGAAGATTAACTCCGGAGATCCACCCAAATATTATCAGCAGGTTGTTCTTTCTGAACGTGTATCAGATAAGCTGATAAAAGCAGCATTAAAAATTCCGTTTTATATATTAACTTGCAAAAGAAGATCAAAGATAAGCATCTCGCCTTTGGGTCTAGAGTAGGAAAACTCAATTCCTTAAGAAGATTTAATATTAGTTTTCAAAACCACAAAGGGAAACTGGCCCCAGAATTCTAGTTTCTATCACATTCAATCCAAGAACCCTAAATACAGAGAGCGGGCTTGAATTCTTTGAATGTATTTATAAGCAGAATTCCAATAAATCCCAAATATTAAATACGGATTCTTATCAGTACAATTATTTGTGATTAAATAAATCCTTAATTGTTATTAATTTTGAGTAGTATTTACATTTAGGCAACTAAAGTTACGATGAAAAAATATCTTTTTAGTATGTTCCCTGCCTCTATGACGTGGGCGGTCATGTCTCTCTATAACGTCCTCTCCTTTGTAGATCTTACTAACCTTGCGTTAGTCACCTCGAACTTCCGAAAATGGAAGACAAAGCGACGTCTGTCGCACTCAACAACTGAGTGTCAGCTGCACCGCACCGCGTGTCGCACAGAGTGGTAATAAAATAATCACATCCCATCTCCCCTCTCGCTTGTAATCATCCATCATAAGCGTTTTCCAGCACTAAAACATAATGAGTCAAATAAAGCTACATAAGCTTTTAGTTAGAGTTCATACTATATTACACACAGCCTCACCGAGTCAAGAGTGTAGTAGGAGGGATCAACAGAAACAAGTTTCCAATCGGGAATTAGGAATATTTAAATATTTTGGGTTAATAAAACACGCCCATGTGACTAACGTTGGCTTAAGATTTATCTTTTCACTATACATCCCACAGACAGTTCTGCCTTCCATTTACACAAGCTTGTTACGTCGATTATTTACTATTTCTCTCCGGTCTACTTACCTTCAATATATCTTGAGAATGTCATTTCTAAACTCTCTTTCTTCATTATGCGTCATAGAAATTACAACTGTCTCTTTCTGATTGTAGTGTCCTCTTTGTTTCCATTATCCTTAAAATTTCTTTACTCGTTACTCAATTTGGTCAGATAAGATGATAAAATTTGCAGACAATATTCTTAAAAAATTTGGTGAATTTGCATAAAAAGAACAAAAGGTAAACTGCTGATCATGAAAAAGTTTAGCGTTCAGATTAGAGAACAGAAATGTAAATATCATGTTAATTAAATTAACAATATTATTGCCTTAATATTGATATAGAATATTAATGAAACGAGTACAAGCCGTGGTTCTTAATTACTTCTGCGTGTCTACGAGAAGAAAGACTCATTAATCTGTCACGTTGTTCAACTGTGATTTTGTTCATTCTTCCTGCAATTTCTGTCACAATTTAAACAGTGATATGGGCTTCCTTTTCTTGACATTATCGCCGATGATCTTCGAAAGACAACCTGCTGGATGAGATCTGGACATCAGTAGACGTTTTCAACCACAAAGTTTGGTTTAAGAATTTTTGCAATTTTACAAGAGTTATTAAAATGGAGTCAGTGACAGAGGAAAATCTCATAGAAGGAAATAATGCTGATCATTAGTTCTTATATATTATATCGCTTACCCTGTCTTGTAACCGAATGACTGGACAGACACCAGCCCCATATCACTCACGCCTATAGGTTACCACCTAAGAGTTCAACTGATTTTTCACACATTTTGGAAGCAATATCACCTTTTCACCGTCTGACTTACTGCTTGTCGTCTAAATTAAACTTTCATCGCTGACGAATAGCCGTGCTTATTTCCATCGATCCAGACAACGTGCTCGTTTGCAAAGGCTAATCTAGATTTTTTGCTTTACTTTCTGATGAGAAGTTTGACGGCTGTAGAATGTGTCCGAATGCACTTTCCTTACAAATTCTTCGCTTATATGACGTGCAGTGAATTTCATTGCGATTTCAAAAAGGTCAGCCATGAATAGTTTTGATATAGCACAATTCTGCTAAGAAATCATTTATACGTAGGCGTCCTGATCTTAAAACTGTCATAAGAGTCAATAATATCATAAACGTTTAAAATTCTATTAACGCTTGAGTAATTCAACACCTTTGCAACAGCTTGACATTGTGATAATTTAGAAAACCTATATAATTTAAAAAACATAAATATAAAGGGGTATCTCGCACTTCTCGCTTGTGGAACCCTCTTCCGTTCCCATTCCTTCCAGCAAACTTTGATCTTCAAAAATTTAAATGCAATGTAAATCTTTATTTACTGTTTTCGTGATTAATCTTCTTTTGTTCTCGCTCGTTAATAATTTCTCTCTTTTTTAGTATAATCATAGTCAGTAACCCCCTTGCGTCTTAGTGGCTTTGTTGCCTTGCTTGGAGCGATATGATTTTAAAAGAAGTTTAGATTAAAATTTTGAACATATTTTGAGGAAACTTTGCTTTTATTTTTTTACAAATCTACAGTAAATATGAGAATTTTTCTAATTTTGTTCGCTACACTATTTTATTTTTATTTTAGGAGAAAGAGGTTTCGTTTTATAATTATTTACCCTTCCTTCTTTATTATTAAGTTTTATTTTACAAGATTATAATATTTTTACTACAACTTTTATCATCAGCAGATTTAGGGAATTATAATTTATTTTAGTTTTAGCTTTACTGTTATTATTTTTCTGGCCTTCTTAAGGTTTTTTGTTGAATTTCGAACTGAACCCTGTATTTGATCCCGCCTTTTGCTTATTTATATTGTTCCCTTGTTTCCATTGATTTTGAGATTACACTGCACGACCAAGTGATTGAACTCTCAGTTAGTATGTGACCAAATTCACGAATCAACGCATTAATCCACTCGGCTGTTTTCCTTTGGGACAGTCCTGAATCTAGATCATGCAGTATTAGTCCTAATATTCTTGTCTCTGCCTGCTGCTAACGCCGTTACATGATTGCATTCATCACGGTTTCTTTATCCTTCTTGTTGTTGAAGCTTACTGTCATTGTCTTTTCTTTCTATACATATGGTATTTATCTCTATCCTGGGCCTACTTATTTTAAACTTTCATTCTCTAATATTAAAGTGCATAGTAGGTGCTAGATTAGGCTACTCGACAAAATATTCATGACACTCATTATAAATCTCACATATTTTAATTAGATTGGAATTTGAGATAACACAAAATATGCATAAAAACTTTCAGTCAAACTTTAAGCAGTTTGAAAAAAGGCTAAACATATGTAGCAGAATTTGCCGGAGGAATCGAACAAAATTATGACGTGACAAATTAATGATGCATTCTGCACGTAGACGCGCAGAAGTAATTAAAAGCCATGCCTTGTACTCGTCTAATTAATATACGGTATCAATAATTATAAAATTGAATTATTGGATGGCAATGATAAATATTAAAACATTAAAATAGTAATATGATAATGGTGATGGAAATGTAATAATGGTAAGCAGTCGCTTCCATATACGTAAACATTTGGTATTCACTGATCGAGCAAACAATATTGTTTTCGGTTGATACTTATCAAAGTTTTCTCTGAAAAAAGCTTTTCACGAAAATAGGTACAGTAGCTATTATTGTTCTTTCCATTAGTGATTGTATTTTCCTCCCTCAAGATGTAATGTAGAATGTCATCAGTTTGATTATAATCTAAAAGCTTATGTAGACAAAAAGTTATAATCCGTTATAGTTATAATAAGTTATAATAAAATGAAGTGTTTTACACTTGATCAAAATTATAAGACCAGGGGGTATAAATTGTTAGATCTAGGGTAATTCCAATCTTTTTAGTTCAGTTAGAGATTAGAAATCACTGCGTAAAGGTGTCACCATGCCTAAAGGAAGCAAACTTACCGAAGTTGAGCGTGCTCGAATTCTAGATTTTCATAATCAAGTTTTGTCACAGCAGGCGATCGCAGCTAAGGTAAATCGCAGTAAAATTGTGATTTGCAACTTTCTAAAGGACAGTGCGAATTATGGAAACGTATAGTCTACTGGTAGGACCAAAGAAAATTCTCCGGCATTGAGTAGGAGGACAAGACAGGTTGTTGTGAAAGCCAGTGGACTTTCTTCTAGTCAAATTAAGGCAGCCACAGATGCTGATTGGAATCCAGTAACCATCAGACGAGACTTATGA
This sequence comes from Acanthosepion esculentum, assembly GCA_964036315.1. Lineage (NCBI taxonomy): Eukaryota > Metazoa > Mollusca > Cephalopoda > Sepiida > Sepiidae > Acanthosepion > Acanthosepion esculentum. The sequence goes on along the minus strand of OZ038475.1, from coordinate 26,186,073 downwards.
CAAAAAGGCATGGTAAATAAAAAGCGCAAACAAATTCCTCGGCTGCTTCCACGTCACAAAGTGAACCGTTAATGTTTGGTCGTGAATACCAAACATGGGACATTGAGAAGTGGTAGAAAGTCCTGTTTCCTGATGAAAAAAAAATGCAATCTAGATGGTCCTGATGGCTTCCAACGATATTGGCATAACAAAAACATGCCTCCTGAAATTTTTTCCACACATCATAGTGGTGGAGGGTCCCTAATGGTATGGGGTGCCTTTTCTTACAGAGGGACGATGGAGCTCCAGGTGGTGCAGGGTCGTCAGACAGCGGCTGGTTATGTTAGCATGCTACAAAAAGCATCGTTGGTGACGCAGGGCCAACGTTTGTGTGGGGATGGATGGTTATTCCAATAGGATAATGCTGCAATCCACGCTGCATGACGGACCTTGATCTTTCTACAAGAAAATGTGTTCGATCTCTTGAGACATCCTGCATGCTCACCGGACTTGAACCGAATTGAAAATGATTGGGGATGGATGGCAAGAGATGTTTATCGAAATGGCAAACAATATTCAACAAAAATGAACATCGTAAAGCTATCTTCAGAAGCTGGAGCAATATTCATCGCAGCTTACTGGAAACACTAATTTCTAGCATGCCCCAAAGAATTTTTGAAGTCATCATAACCAGTGGAGGTAGAACTCATTATTAAATTTGGTCGTTGAATGTTTTCGTACAGTTTACGTACAATTTTGTAGAATTTTTGTCTCTGGTCTTATAATTTTGATCAAGTGTAAAACGCCTCATTTTATAAAAATGTCAATTTCTCAATAAAATGTTCGGATTATAACTTTTTGTTTACATAACCTTTTAGATTATACAATTAGTAAACTTAAGTGAGAAATGTTTAAAATTTTTCCATGAAAAGCAGTCTTTTTAAAAAAATTTTCAAGTGGTCTTAGATTTTTGATCGGGAGTGTAGGTCTAATGGCTGTCGGACCGCAAGAATTGTATCTGTGGCGTTGATAAATAAATACGAATAATAACAATCATGAAATGATGTGGAAGAAACAATGAGCATCAATGAATAAATTGTTTTCATCAAACGCGAACGAATGAAGCTCGGTCTACAAGACATATAGAAGTGAAAATGTTTTCAGCTGAGCTATAAAAGACCACGGCTTTTCAATCGTTTTAAGACCGATTTGCTGAAAGTAAATTTTGAATTAAAAAAAAAGAAACAAAAAAAAACTGTAGACATTTTTTTCAATTTAATGCAAAATGTCTTTAAAATGTCGTTCGCTGGAGCAATGTAAAGCAGAACTGGCTATTCGCTGTTGTCACTGGAGAAGTGTGGAATGAAAAATGTTTTCCGTTGAATATGAGATTGATTTTTATACGTTTTTGCTTTTTTTCTTACGCAGATCACTCTTTGGTGGATCTTTTTGTGTTTTTTTTTCTTTTTAAGTTTGTTGCAAATTGGAATTAGTGATAAAAGATATAAAAGGTCTCAAGTACCTTATTATCTGTGATGCAGCCAAAAAATAAAAAATAACAAACTCCTTCATAGATGGAAGCCGTTTGATTGTCAGCCATCAAAGTATCATTAAATACAGTATTCTTTACTATTCTTCACCGTCAGGTCCTTTCATTTAAAATTGTTACTCATTGAGAAGGTAAAGAAAATCGATCGATGCCAACTTCTGGTTGGAGGATTCACTATGGAGTAAAGGTTATTAAGATTATCTAACAGACACTTACAGCACTAACGATTCCACGCCTCGGTGTCGGGTGATTATTTGCGAGTCTGTTCTGGTTAACAATTACGACTGAGTAATGGGTTCGATCCTTACTTGATGTTCCTTATAATATTCGCCATTAAATAAACAGATTTGGCACGTAAAATCAAACAAATTAGCGTACGTTTAAAGAGTTCCATCTTCTGTATAAACCTGTGGTCTTTTAGAGGACTAAGACCATCATATTAATTAATTAGACCGCTCTACCTTGGTGTAATGGTTTATAAGCTAAGCTCGGGAATTAGTACTACTGTACCGAGTCTGAGTGTCGAACTCATTATGTTAGCCTTAAGCGAAGCCTGTTAAATATTAATTTACAGTTTTCGCTCTTTGCAAATGCCGTTCATTTACAATTACTTTTTAAGCTTAGCCTGAAACAAATCCACAGCTCGAGGAAGATAAATAACGATATTAGACACTGAGGAGTTCTCAGTGTAAATAATCTATTAAAATAAAATCTAAATAAAATGTTAGAATTTGCCTTCCATTCGTTAAAGGTGTAATATGAATATTTAATTATCTAACCCAGCGCTTTTTTAACCGGTGCACCCGAGCAAACAAATTTACTCTGAAAGGTATACAGGTTCGACCCAAGTCAATAGAAAAGTAATTTTTAAGTTATTTTTAAATTAAAATATCATTACAGATATACCAAGTACATTGCTTCCATGGCTAAGTCATGTCTTTGTCATTTTATAATTTAAACTGGATGCTATATTCCTCAATATTTAGGAAGGATTGGATAATACTTTCCGTTTTGCCTTCCTCAAAGGATTTGAATAATTTATTATCGGTCTATCTAAAAGAAAAACATTGATTCTTCATAAATCCCTTTAAATAAAATCTGTATCGTTAATCTTCTTTGGGGGTGCTAAACCAAAATTTCATGACTAATTTTACTTATTAAAATTTTTATTATGTTACAAGTGTACCCTGAAGTAAAAAAGGATTGAAAAATACCGATCTAATCCCTTCATGAGCGAATACTTTAAAACTCTGAGTCGGGAAGTTCTAACATTATTTGTTTACGACTCATGTCCTATTTCGTAATATTTTGCACTTTACTTATAAAATGCTGCTTGTCTTAAAAACGTTATCCTCTAGAAATACACGAATCGACGATGTTTTTGTATTTTTGTGAAATATATTCTTTATCATTATATTATCATTATCATTATTATTATTACCTTTGTTTTCATTATTTCCTTTGATTTCTGTTGTATACTCATTTCCTTTTGTGTCCCAACCAGAGACCTAAGTTCATAAATGGCGTCATAATATTTTCAGTGAGTATTCTTGTATAAAAAAAGAAAAAAAGGCAATCTAAGATCACACAAATTTGACATAGATAAAACTCTTCGTAATGTGTGAGCTGTACTTGTGAGTACAATTCTTGTATTTCTTTAAGGCATGAGGTAGCGGGGACCCTATCGGAACGTTTGTCTATCAAACCGATGGTTCGATCTACAACTGTAATTAGTAATGTCCTCATGTGCGATATCTTTAGATTTCCACCTCAAGATCCTCGTATTTTGATAGTTTTATTGAATATCTTCAAAGATACATTACAGAACGGTCATGTCAATGAAAAGATACATTCCATTTGTGTGGTATCTGGTCACGATGTTGGAGTCATTGCTTGTTATACCTGTGTGTATTGTAAACTCCCATGAAATTTTTACAAGTCCTATGTTTTCAACCGGGTTGTTGCTATTATTATTATTATTATTATTATTATTATTATTATTATTATTATTATTATTATTATTATTATTATTATTATTATTATTCATTATTTGGATATTTAAAATATTAAATTAACTCATAATTCTTAAAGTATTACAGTGAAAGAAACGGATGTTTGAATTTTGTATTTGAAATCAGCAGATTTTTATATGAAGGCGAAATTTTTAAAATTAATAATGATAACTCATTTTCATACGTAATTCTTTTTTATTTTAAACGGGCGATATATTCCTAGTGGATGACTGAAACGGCATATATAACTAAAGCCTGTACATACTTACTATGGTTTTTGTATACATGGGTACTTATAAAAATGCATTCATAAATTAACCGGAAATAAGAAAATAATATTACCAACAAAAAGAACAAACATATCAAAATAAAGTAACGATATTTTTGTGATGTTAACGAACACTCGTTGCTATTTTTGCAATGCCAACGAATACTCGTTGTAACTTTCGTAATGCTCGTTGTAATAGAGAATTAATCGTAGATACAACTATAATAACGCCGTTGAACAATACTGGTGTCAGACGCCTTCGAATATCACTCGCACTAATATTACTTGCTTGATAATACTCGCTCGAAAAGTAACCACTGTAAAGTGATCCGAATAGAGAAATAGGATAGTGAATAGAGTAGAGAATAGCGGTCCGTATAGTAATAGAGGATGGAATAGAAATGTGTTCCGAATGGTATTAAAGGATTGACTAGAAATTAGACACACGCTACCTCCTATATATGCATTTCCTCTATAGTCGCGTGGTATATGTAATTCAATAATGGTATCGGCTGTGTTTGTTTTCTGGCGAACTTTGTTCAAATTCAAATGTCGGCAACGACATTTTATTCCTATATACCCAAAAATTTATGTGACCGATAGAAAACTCCTTGTCGTTTCTATCTTTCTTCTTTCTTGTTTTCTATTGTTGTGTTTCTTTTATTGCTTTCCTTTATTTTCTTCTGTTATTGTATTTCTTTCTTTTTCTTGCATTCCTTTTTTAGTCTATTTTTATTGCTTTCCTTTATTTTCTTCCCTTATTGTATTTCTTTCTTTTTCTTGCATTCCTTTTTTAGTCTATTTTTATTGCTTTCCTTTATTTTCTTCCCTTATTGTATTTCTTTCTTTTTCTTGCATTCCTTTTTTAGTCTATTTTTATTGCTTTCCTTTATTTTCTTCCCTTATTGTATTTCTTTCTTTTTCTTGCATTCCTTTTTTAGTCTATTTTTATTGCTTTCCTTTATTTTCTTCCCTTATTGTATTTCTTTCTTTTTCTTGCATTCCTTTTTTAGTCTATTTTTATTGCTTTCCTTTATTTTCTTCCCTTATTGTATTTCTTTCTTTTTCTTGCATTCCTTTTTTAGTCTATTTTTATTGCTTTCCTTTATTTTCTTCCCTTATTGTATTTCTTTCTTTTTCTTGCATTCCTTTTTTAGTCTATTTTTATTGCTTTCCTTTATTTTCTTCCTGTTGTGGTAGGATCCACCTAATTTGCATAGCGGAGTACCGACGATATAAATATGGTTGGTACCGGAAGACAAGGAGGCAAATCAAGAGATCCAACTAGAGACTCTGCCCGACTGCGACATAGTCAACACATTCTCCAGGAACGGTCTACCCAGAAATATACAAAAGACTATATGTAAATATTGTGTACACTTTCTTGTTACAATACATTTTATTCTAACTACATTTTGTGTTTGCATTATTATTCCATGCATTAGTCAAGTTTCAACACTTCCCTTATTGTATTTCTTTCTTTTTCTTGCATTCCTTTTTTAGTCTATTTTTATTGCTTTCCTTTATTTTCTTCCCTTATTGTATTTCTTTCTTTTTCTTGCATTCCTTTTTTAGTCTATTTTTATTGCTTTCCTTTATTTTCTTCCCTTATTGTATTTCTTTCTTTTTCTTGCATTCCTTTTTTAGTCTATTTTTATTGCTTTCCTTTATTTTCTTCCCTTATTGTATTTCTTTCTTTTTCTTGCATTCCTTTTTTAGTCTATTTTTATTGCTTTCCTTTATTTTCTTCCCTTATTGTATTTCTTTCTTTTTCTTGCATTCCTTTTTTAGTCTATTTTTATTGCTTTCCTTTATTTTCTTCCCTTATTGTATTTCTTTCTTTTTCTTGCATTCCTTTTTTAGTCTATTTTTATTGCTTTCCTTTATTTTCTTCCCTTATTGTATTTCTTTCTTTTTCTTGCATTCCCTTTTTAGTCTATTTCTATAGCTTTCCTTCTTTATTTCATTTTATTTTCTTTCTTTTTATTTACCGTCTTCTTTTCTTGTTTTCTTTCTTTATTGTCTTCCTTTACCATTTCTAATTGTTTATTTATTCTATTTCTTGTCTTTCATTGCTTTTGTCTTTATTAATTGTCATTCTTTCTTCCTTGTCTTCGTTTCTTGTCTTCGTTTCTTGTCTTCGTTTATTGTTCTCTTTCTTCTTAATAGTCTAAATGCTCCGGAAGTGGCCTTCTGAGCTAATTATAATCAATAAGGTCAACATTCGATCAACCAGACGCAACTATATTTTGCCTTTTTTACAATCGGCATTTATCTCTATCCTCGCAGAAAGCATTGACTTTCTGAACTTATTTTTTGAATTGCTTTTGAAGCAACCATATCAGCTCTTCAGTGGAATCATTACTTTGATTCAGACTCCGGAAATAGGTGCTTAGATTCCTTTTTTCTCTTTGCAGTCATTTCGATTGATTTTAGATATAATCTTTGCACATTTCGATGTCATCTGCTTCGTTAACATCTAACTTCCACTGAAGGTCGAAGAGACAAAATTAACGGAAGCGAGAATCAACCGTATAAAGAGTTTCAGTCAAGTACATGTCTCCTAACTATCACTAAGTTATCTATTGGTGTTGATTACCAGGTTTCGCTGTCCAAAGTCGTTAGCTTTGTTTTATCCGCATGGTACGATATCCCAATTTATTTTCAGCCTCTCCAATCACAGTCCTATTTAAACCAGCAATTTATCATGAAAACAAGTTATCAGAGATTTCAGATAACATTTGTTACTATCACGTTTTGTAAACGTGTCTAATTGCACAAATTTTATCCTCATCTCTGAAAAGATAGCAAAGTTTATCGTGGCGCAGCTCATGTATATGCATATGGGATTTAAATGAATTTTTAAACGCTGTTAAAAAATTCATTTAATGACTGGCCTCTGTCAAGGTTGATAATAAGTGTTATAGCTACTTCGATTCATCCTTAGGTGACAATGTCTTTATGGTAGAGTTTTTGTACAAATACTAACTCTCCCACTTCATCATGTAATCATCTCATGCCAGTAACGAGAACCTTATTTAAGACTGCTGTAGATTAGAGCAAAACTAAACTTGTCTTATTCTTTTCCCAAGTGACATCTATGTTGAGTCTTCTTCACGACGTGGCTGATCATTGATCTCCAAAAAACTCTTTTTCTTTGTTGCTCTTAGTAATATTTTTTTGCTACCAATACAATGCCAGGTCTGGCAGAAAATTACACACGCTCGTTAGGTAGATCATTTGACGCTTTTTCCTGACTCTTTTGCCTTCAATATACGCTGGTTGTCTCAAATTCTCTAAGCCTTTTTTCCTCATTATGTGCTCGAGGAATTTAAATTGTCACTTTCAGATTCTAAGTATGAATTCCTTTCATTTTCATTTTCCCTAAAACTTCCACGTTACTCACATGTTAATTCCATGGCATTCTCAGCATGCTTCTGTAGAACCACATTTCTGTTGCCTCAAGTCATTTATTAATCTTGGAGGAGATTGTCTAACATTCTTTTCCATATCATTTTCTTTGTTTTTAAAGATGCTTTTTGTTTCTTAATACATTTTAGGTTTTGGAAACCACTTTCTTTATCACAATGAGTCTTCGTATCTCTGTATAGAATTTTACGTCCTCTATTTAAAAACTTACGAGTTATTTTAATTTTTGTACTTGCATGATTTTAGTGTTTCCAGTTCGCAGTTTAGATCTTGGACCGTTTCTTTTGCTGAAAACCGTATATTGTCTTCTGACAATTGATGGTTAATCATTTCCTCTCTCTTTCTAGACTTATACTAGACTTTGTAGGAGTTTCTGTAATTTCTTTGATTTTTTTGCTATCAATATTGTGTCATCTGCATATCTGGAATTGAAACCCAGTCTGTTTACTTTTTTCCAAAGTAACCGACGTTTCTTTAAAAAAAAATTACTGTAGATTGAAACCGTATTTACGCAAAAGTTAAAATCCAAGAATTCTAAACTAGCATATGGCAATCAATTAGATCTTAATTGGAAAATAATCTTGATTAACTTTCGTGTTTCAAATAAATCAGACTTGAAATCTTCAGCTGCAATCTTATTTGGATAAATCGTTTGAAATATTCTATAATTTGACTCGATATTTATTTGTAGAATAAACATCAAAAGAGGTAAATATGAAATTAGTCTATTAGATCAAAAGTAAAACGCAATGCATTTCCAATGGCGAATGTTTATAAATAAATAAAATAAAACTAGACATAATACATATGGAATATAAAGGGGCTTAATTACTTGTGTTAATTCTCAGAAATCTATAGAAACAAAAATAAACGATGTCCAGAGGGTTGCCATGAATATTAAATTACTCTTGCGGATCAGCATCGCATGAAGAACTACAAATGATGGGACACTGTGGAGCGCCTTAATCACCTATGCCCTTAAGAGACACTGCACATAGAAAAATAAGATTTTTGACTTGAAATTTTGACTGTTCTACAGTAGTTGTGTTTTTCGTCATTTCTATTACACCTTATTCCATAAATATGTTCTTTTCTAATTTTTTAATCGTTTTCCCCTAAGCAAGGCGGTAATACCATTAGTACTATATGGATTACATGGAGTGAAAGTGAAAGAGAATATTGAGAATATGGAGGGTTGAGGAAGGGACAACAAATGAACGGGATTCAAGACAGAAGATAGTTATTGATGTTGTATTTAAATTGTGAAAACATAACTTCTTGTATTCGCCCTTCAGGTTCTTCCAAAATCTTGGTTTGGTATAGAAGACTTGCTCCTTTAACTAACCCCAAAGTAAAAAGTTCCAGGTTTTTAAGTAAGGACTTCTGTCTGGCCACTCATACATAAAATAGGGAGTTACATTTTTATCACCCTGTAGCTAGGTAGTTAGATAGAAGAAAACAGGTGATCAGTAAAGCATCAAAGAACAAACCTACAAATAACAAATATGCCAATATAGAAAACATGAAAAACAAAGAGAGCCATTTACCTAAATCAAACCAAACAGTGCTCGGCGCCCCGAGAAAAGAATCTAAGACAAAATATAAAATGTTGCTGATTTCGATTTTTTCTTATTTTTTGCTAAGCTAAACTGAACTTTGTAAATTAGTTGAAGTAATGTTGTAAATCTATGGTTATAAATTCGTCTTACAAACAAATATACTAATGTTCTGAATACCATATTATGTGGTCACTCCATTACTATAAATTTGAACCTGACATAGGTAAACATCGTAACCATTGTGTTCTTTTCATCAGAGCTTAGTTTTCTAGTTAGTGTCAACGAAAAGATTTAATTCTTAATATCAAAGGCAAGCGAAGCATTCTTCCCTTTAAAAGATGACACAATATAATATGTCTATGAACATTTCTTTCTTTGCGGTGTATTACAAATAGATTGAGAAATAATAGCATAAAGAAAAGTCGACACTGTACTATTAGTTATTTCGTTAGTAAATCTGAACAGCTTCGTATTGATATTAAAGTATCAAAAATATTATGTATATATCGTATTTCCCTGACGTATATTTGTTCTTAGATTTAATGTTGGTCCACTTTTAGGAAAAAAAAGTCTTAAGGCACTTCCTTTGTAGATATTTATGAGGTTCAGATTAGTCTAGGGAAAGGAAACAAAACTGAGGCACAAACTGAAAGTAAAACCCCTGAGACAGTAGTAATGGTCTTGTGAGATTAGCTGGCTAACCCCGGTGAGATTCCTACGAGCTTTTTCACTAGAATTAAAATAAACCAATATGCAATGTCATATTCTGTACGAAGACGCAGAATAAATTTTCATATTTTAAATACAATTTATCGTTTTAGACATCGATAATCATGGTAGAGGTTGTCATATCAATAAGTGAAGAGCTTAATGGTGAAAAATGAATTTACTTTACACCAAAATATAGATTATCAGCATAATCTCCGTCTTCAATGCATTTAATTATGCACTGATGGTAAAAACATCTGCGGTAGATTTCTGCTTAGTAAATTTCTACCTGAACTGTAGTGGATAGTAAATTTCATCTGCACGTTGTAACAGGATAAACAAACTTGACTTTAGTACATTGAATAATACCGATTCAAAACGCAAATTTAATTTTCAAGCTATGGCGCTGGTCTGAGCGTATACACACGCATATATATATATATATATATATATATATATATATATATATATATATATATATATATATGTATATATATTTATGTATGTGTGTGTATGTGTTTTTATATATATATGTATATATATATAATTATATTTTTGTCATCCACAGACAGACTGTTTCGCTGTTTCATAGCTCATCAGTGTGGCTAGACGTCCGGTTGCCTCTAGCTAGGATCGAAACCCGACTGAATTTGCGTCAGTCCGAACTTCTCCTTAAGCCGTCAGCGTACGGTACGGGATGAAGGTGAATTTTTAGCGTGTTTACTTTTAGATTGAGATAAACACACAGTGACTGACAGTGACTCAATTCTGTCGAAGAGTCGTGCATATAATTATATATAGATATATGAAAATGCATATAATTATATATAGATATATGAAAATGCATATAATTATATACAGATATATGAAAATTTTTGAATGATATATATATATATATATATATATATAATTTTCTTTATTTAAAAATTATAACATAAATATGTTATAAAATCACTACTAAATTAGCCATTTTGTTTCAACAGTTCTGGAGCCTTCTCAAGTGATGGTGTTGAATGTAAAATAATGTAATATATATATATATATATATATATATATATATATATATATTTATATATATATATATGAAAATTTTTGAACAAAGAATATTATATGTATATATATATATAATTTTCTTAAAAAATCAAAACATAAATAACTATTCAATAGTGGTACATTTGTAACCACTATTTCTAAGAGCAGAATTATAAAATTCACTATCTTTATTAAAAAAACACTTTGATAGAAGAGGTAGTACTCATTCTAAATTCAGTGGAGGAGAGTATGCCCTTAATAACAGAAGGGAGTGGTGGAATTAGGATCTGCATATACAGGGTTAGAATTAACCTTCATATAAGGTTGAAAAGAATTATTATCAATCACTAGGGTCGATCCAGAAAGTCTGCCTGTTTAATGTTAGTCGTTACTATAGTCTTAAGACCTAAATCTCTAAACTCCCTATTTTTCAAATCGATCTACCTTAATCTTTGTAGAGTCTTTAACTACTAATAAGCCATCATCTCTATATAATCCGATACTATCAGAATCTAGACATCCAAAGGGACTTAAATTGTATAAAGGGAATAATCCCATCAAGTCAGAGGCTTCAGCAGAATCTAAAGAACCCGTTGAGTAGAGGGAAAGGAATATTCGTACACCAGGATTCGTACAAAATTATAATATCTATTTAATACTCTGTAGCATATCCCTTACACAATTCATTAGCAATCAATCTCCGTAGCTTTTAAACACTGATTTGCAAGTTTCCGTTGTTAATTACTCCATTCATTTTTGCATATTCTCTTTAGGTCCAGGGTGTATTTCGAGCTTTTTTATTAACGTGAATTTTAAAAAAAAAACACAAATTCTCTATTGGATTAAATTCTGGAGACTTGATGGACATTTGAGTGTATGGACATTGTTTTCATTAACCCATTTTTCGTAGCTTTAGACGATTGTTTAGGTTTATTATATTGTTGCAATTTAGGAATCCAAGCTTTACTACTGACCCAAGCAAATTAGAGTCCAAAACATCTTAGCATATTTTTGAATTCATTCTACCATCTATTATCTGTAAATGACTCGTACCATTAGCGGGAAAAATATCACCAAACCATGATAATGCCACCACCATATTTCACCGTCAAATTGCCGTATTTCTCTAAACGTGAATTACGCCGAAATAGTTCAATGTTTGTTTCATCTGTCCATAAAGCACTTTCCCAAAATGATTCATGTTTATTCTTATACTCACGAACAAATTTTAACAGGACATGTCTATGTTTCTCTAATAGTAGTGTATTATTTTCTTGGAGAACACGATCTTAGTTGATTTCTGTGAAGTTCATTGCTTACTGTTCGCCTCGCAACAATAAAACCTGATGATTTTAATTCTTCCTGAATTTCTCTCCGAGTCGTCATTGGATTTTCTTGAATTTTGCGTTGAATTCTTTTCATTGATCTAGGAGAAATCTTGCGTGGTGCACCAGATCTCAATTTGTTCTCAACAGTTTTCACCTTTTAATACTTAGGAATAACGGAACTAATACGAATTAATGGTATATTCAGAATATCTGCTATTTTCCTATAGCTTTTGCCTTCCTTCAAATGCTGGATGATCAATTCTTTTTGCGAATTTGATAGTTCCTTGTCTTTCCCCATTATTGTGTATAATTTGTGAGCGGAGATAAGCTTATATATGAAATGAATTACGGAAATTTCTAGATTGTCCCGGTAATAAGATAATTGGAAATATCTAGCAAAATATTATAAAGAGTTATGTAAATAAAGGTAATTTAAGCCATTTAATATTAAAGACATATTTTGTACGAATACTCTTTCCGGCTAAAATTTTAATAAATAACATAATTTTTTTATAACAAAGTTTTCTAATCGTTTTTTATGCAATCGTGTAGACATATTGTATGGATTTAAAATTTCTTTCATAAGTTATAACGATGTTAATTAAAAAATTTGATGGTGTTCAAATATTTATTTTCCACCACTATATATATATATATATATATATATATATATATATATATATAATATTAGTGGTTAATATACACATACGCATATATACATATATATAAAATATATAAATAAATACATACATACACACACACACACACACACACACACACATATATAAATATATATATATATATATATATATATATATATATATATATATATATAAAATTCCAAGAGGATAGAATCCAGGTAGAACTCAATGTCCAGGGCAGAGTAAGGATATAATAAAAAGACTTAAACACTATTACTGAATGGTTATAATTTATTATATTAGAATGCTAATTACTATCCAATTCATCAGACCTACAAATTCAAAAAGAAAACAGAAAAACAACTCCGAGAATAAAAATATAAAATTTAGTGAAAGTGTATCTATGAGAGTGTGGGACGAATGCGAGAGTAAATGAAAGCTATAGGGACGGGTAACAGACGAGAGAAGAACAGGAAGGTCTAAAGGTGAAGGTGGGGATCAAAATTTGACAGAGAGAAATTTAAAAGAGGGGAGTCAAAGACGGTTTAAGTGAGCGAGATACAAATAAATATTTTTTTCCTCTCCCTCTCTCATCTTCTGATCTTTAAGTGTAGATTGTATCATCTATTGTGTGTATGTCACCACAAATGTCTACTTTTTTCCGGTGACGATCTTTAATTTACTTTGAAGGTCAGCGATTCAGAAATGTATTAGACATCCGAGAATATTCATATTTATTTGTATCTCGCTCACTTAAACCATCTTTGACTCCCCTCTTTTAAACTTCTCTCTGTCAGATTTTGATCCCCACCTTCACCTTTAGACCTTCCTGTTCTTCTCTAGTCTGTTACCCGTGCCTATAGCTTTCATTTACTCTCGCATTCGTCCCACACTTTCATACATAAATTTTCACTAAATTTTATTCTCGGAGTTGTTTTTCTTTTTTCTTTTTGAATTTGTAATTCTGATGAATTGGATCGTATTTACGATTCTAATGTAATAAATTATGACCATGGAGTAATAGTGTTTATGCCTTTTTATTATATCCTTACTCAGTCCTGGACATTGAGTTCTACCTGGATTCTATCCTCTTGGAATTATATACATATATATATATATATATATATATATATATATATATATGTGTGTATGTATGTATGTATATATATTTAGATATTTTAGATATATGCATATATATGTATATGTATATTAACCACTAATATTATATATATATATATATATATAGTGGTGGAAAATAAATATTTGCACACCATGAAATGTTTTAATTAACATAGTTATAACTTCTGAAAAAAATGATCTATCTAATATTATCTATCTCTCTCTCTCTATCTCTCTCTCTCTCTCTCTCTCTCTCTCTCTCTATATATATATATATATATATATATATATATATATATATATATATATATATATATATATATATATATATATATATACACGCACTCTGCCGGACAACGGTTATTTTTCTTTAATAATATCCCTAAAATATTCAGGCCGCTATACGTAAATAAATAAATATGCGCTTTAATAAATATAAGTTATGCCTACCCACATATGTGTCCGTACTATAAATAGCGTTGATGTTGATATACATACATACATGCATACATATATATATATATATATATATATATATATATATATATATATATATATATATATATATATATATATATATATATATATATATATATATATATATATATATATGTCAGGAGTGATTAAGACAAAATCAGATATGAACACGTATATTTTTTATTCTTTCAATCAAAAATAATCCGAGCAAGGCAGTAAAGCTGCTCAGACGAAAGGGATTAGTGGGTGTGAAAGAATTAGAAAACTGAAACATTATTAAGGAGCCAGAACTACAGAAAAGTAATCAGGAAGAGAGTAGACAACGATTAGCATTTCATTTACATTTTTGAAGACCAATTTTTGCTGGAAAACATGAAGCCGGAAGAAAACTTCACAGACGAGAAGTGCGAGAAAGGAAATCGTTTACAGAAAACTTTCGGTTCCATCTAGCCAATTCAACTATAAATTCCTGAGACCTTGTTTCCAATATAGTAGTCCGCTTAAGCTAAAAAAAAGTCTAGCGAAGATCTTATCCGAACAATTATGAAAGTATTTATAGAAAATACACAGGGAGGCAACCTTATATCGGTGGGAAAGTGACTGAAGGCGAGACACCAGGTAAGAACCAATAATATTACTGATTTTTCTTTGGATCTTACCAAAAATCTCTAAACATATAGCTATGTAAGATAGACTTTGGAGAGAAAGAATTGTCTAGCACGACACATTAAAGAATTTTCTTAGCAGCTGACTTAGCAATTGAATCAATGTAATCTTTCTACTTCATGTCAACCGAGAAAGTTAACCTGAGAAACCGCAAAGAGTCACTCTCCTGTTATGTTGGTGTAAATCAGCAAAGTGTCTCTCAGATAGTAAATGAGGGCAGTTTTTGTTTAAGAGGCGTTAAAATTAAGAAGCAATTATTTGTTCCAATTAACAACTGTAGGTCGTTCGTGGGATCAGCCGACAATTTTAACCAATCGGATTGATCAGACTTACTATGGAAGACAGGAGTAAATAATTGTGTCATTAGCAAAGATACCAAATTGAGAGCTGATGCCATCAGTTAGGTCGGTAATTAAAAAGAAACCTGGTCCAAGCATAGAGCTCTGCATTAGGACAAAAACATTTAGAAGACTGGCCGTTCAGGATAACTTTCATTTCACGATTTGATAATAGAAATTGAATCAGTTCAAAAATTTAGTCTGGAGACTTTTCAACTTGTGAAGACGACCGGTATGCCAAACCCTGTCGAATGCTTTTGAGATGTCCAAAACAACAATCCGCCCTTCGTCATTCTTATCTGAAGCTTGATAGATACTTTCTCCAGTCATAGTAAATATATCAGCAGTTGACCTAGAGAAATAAAAGCCATATTGCTTATCTGAAAGAAGACCCTGCGTTGTGAAATGCTTAACTCATTCAGCATGGAATAGAGCTTGTAGTAGTTTACAAAAAAGTATTAGAATGCCAATAGGCCAATATTTAGAAGGGTCAGACGGTCCAGGTGATTTCTTAAAGACTGGAACAACAGATGAGGATTTCCACCAATCAGTAAAGCAAGAGGCATCGAGACGTTTATTATAACATTTAGAGATATTAGAATAGTACTGGGTTACTCAGTTAATGAACACCAAATATTTCCTTATAAAACTGTTTATATTACAGTTACCATTTCGATTATAGTCGTGGTGAGTATGATAATACCATAACAAGAGGCAGGTGCATGATTGATTTAGATAGCATTTACACAGGTAAGGAAATATTTGAAACCGTTTCACATTTGACAAGTGATTGAATTCACCAAATGTTTGCGGATAGGGAAATAGTATCGCGCCAACTTTGCAAGATAGACACGAAAATCAGTTTTTATAACCTGGATATCATTGAAACTACAAGCGTCTACCGGAAACTTTTTCAGTCTGAAAGTACACGCGTCATATTGATTGACAAACATTTGGACGAGATCATTTATTAGATTACGAAAATCAGTGACACATATCAATTTATGAAGGAGATATTTCAATGATAGATATCTCGAGACAGGCAGAAACAGGTCGAGAAACCGATAAATGGACATGAAGAAAATTGACATCGTTATATTGGCAGTGAAAGAGACGAACAGGTACAGATAGGACAAAACAAGTTAAATAGATCGGAAGAGATAAGTTGATAGAAAGAGGCAAAGACTGAGTGATTTAAAGATATGGGGCTTGATATCAAAGATGGCGAATGAATATAGAACCGCTTTTATATTTTATGAGATATGAGAACAGAGACAGATATATTTAGACAGAGACAGGCAAACATACAGATAAATAAATATCTAAATACGTTTGATTAAAAAGAACGTACAAGCTCTCACTATTTAAATCTTTATAATATTTTTCCAAATTTCGAATCAGGTATTGATTATTGCGGTCGAAGTTTATGGATAAACTGTCTAAAGTTCACATTTTGTTATTTTTGTTCCAGTGATTTCGACTTTCACAGTTATTATCAAGAACCTATGTGGTGTTTGTATGGTAGTTAGATATCCTTTGTTTACATCCTGGTTTTCATTGGCAAGATGGACGTTTGAAAAGTCTAGCGTGACGCCATGTTTAACAACCTTTGGAAACGATTAGTTTATTTTTAAATCAATTTTTATTTGTCTTTTTTTAAAAAATCAAATTTGTTTGGCTGAATACTTACTTATATATATATATATATATATATATATATATATATATATATATATATATATATATAAATATGTATATATATATGCACAGATGTTGCGATATGTATATATATATATATATATATATATATATATATATATGCACAGAGGTTGCGATATATATATATATATATATATATATATATATATATATATATATATGCACAGAGGTTGCGATGGGTAAATTTCCCCCATTTTATATTTTAATTTATATCATGCACGTTGTTTGTATTTGATTTGACTGCACAGTATAGTAGGGTGAATTGATCACCGTCTTTGAGAAAAAGAGAATCATAAGGTAATTCACTCTGTCAGAAATTTGAAAACGGCATGTTGTACTGCTTGGTATTCGCGTCGAAGTGTCTAATACAACCATTTCCGAGTGTTTGGGTGTCAATCTGGGGTTACTGCAGATATTCGGAAAGAGGTGGATGAGTCTAATGGTCATTAGAATGAATTTGGTGCTATCACTAGTGATGGCGACGTTATACTTCATTAATCTTTTCACAGGTCCTCAGAATCAACACGGAGGCCTAAATTAAGTATCTTGAGGAGATAGTGCTGCATCGGCTTAAGAGAGTCGTTTCTGGAAGACCTTATATCTGGTAACAGGACTCTGCACCATGCCACGCAAGCAGCAGAACCCAGTCAAGTTTGTCAGACAATTTCTGGGACGACATCAGCCCTGATATCTGGCCACATAACTCCACAGACTACAAACCCCTGGATTATTATGTATGGGGTGCAGTTGAGCGAAAGATCAACAAAACTCCTTGTAAGACCAAAGATAAACTGAAGGCAAGGGTTATGGCAGCATTAAACAAATTAAAAAAGGAGATTGTTCAGAAGAGTTGCAGGAGATCCCGAAGTCGTCTGGAGGCCATGGTTGAAACCAATGGTAATTTTATTGAATAAATCTACTCTTTCGTATTTCAAGATGTTTCTGCATAATTTTGGTAAATATATTTTTAAAAATGAGATGTCAGTGTTAAAATATTTTAAAGTTGCGATAGAATATGTTTTATGATCAGCATTTCCCGACTTTTTCTCTTTTGTTTCTTTCTCTCTTTCCTTTTGTCACCCTCGTGCTAAGGGCGCGTGAACTTCGAGGCACGGTGGAGTATTGGATAGCATCTCGGATTGAGGAATCGGAGAGCCGAGTTCGAATTCCAGTCGAATCCGTTACATTCACATACGTGCTTCTTCTCCCCACAACTATGGGTAAATAGCAGAACAGACTGCGTTCTATAGACTTGGATGGCAACTGTTCCACCGCAGAAAGAAATGACAGCCTACTGCATCGTCAGTCATGTATCGAAAGATACATGATGGCCTAAGCACATAACTGACTGACTGAACATTGAGGCGCTCCCAACCGCGGGTGACCTGGTCCCAAAATCAAGCGACCATCGAGTTAGCCTCCTACACCGTCAGGCTGCCCTTCTGCGATCACGCGGGGAGATCCTGTTGAGAGTCGTTGGAGCATTTGTCCATCATGCGACCACCTTGTTATTGCATACCGTCCTTATGCACGATCAAGGGAGGAAAAAAAAGAAGCCACATAACGAATTTTGGAGAGCGAAAATAAAGAGACAGTTTCCTGTCTGACCGGCGGTCGATGAAAACCGGCGAGAGAATCGTTCCGTTACTTATACGGAATTCTCACCAAGATAATGAAAACGGCAAAGTCCGTCGACCATAGAAGAAAAGGATATAGTAGATAAACACCCACCAGAAGATGAAAAGTTTACTACATCTATGTGATACCGAACTGACCATCAAACGTCTGTACGCGTCACTGTGAATGTCAGACGACTCCGAATGAAAAGAAATCAAAGAAATTTGCCGGCCGATGAAATATTGTTTTCGTTTAAGGACTTACGCCTCGGTCAGTCAGAACTCTATGTGAAAATATCAACTCTTGACCCATTAAGTTTGTCCATTAAAACAGATAAGTCACTTCTTGGTTTGATCTTGCGCCATATGTATATATTCGCTCGTACCTTCTGTTTATTTTTTTTGATAACTCCTCACCTTGGTTAGACATTTTCCTTTTCTTTGTTTATCCCTGTTTACTATGCAAAATAAATGTTTTATTTTCAAATCCTTCGCCTTGTGTCTGTTTTTCGTTGTCTTTCTTGTGTCACTTATATCTCTGAGTGAACTACAAGAAAGGATCACACCTTTTCCTTTTTTTATCTTCTGAACCTGTCGTTCCCCTATATGCTACAAATCCGTAACAATCTATCTATCTATCTATCTATCTATCTATCTATCTATCTATCTATCTATCTGTCTGTGTGTGTGTGTGTGTGTGTGTGTGTGTGTGTGTGTGTGTCCGCGTGTGTAGTTTGCAAAGTTGAATAGTTGATTCTAATTGGACTGCATGCCGATTCGGTGAAAGAGTGTGTGTTTGCGTAATGGCGTCGGAGAGGGGAGCAAGTTTGATACTCATTAACCAGGTAGATGTCCTTCCTTATATACGGATTCAAACAAGCCATCTTTCGAAAGTCTAAATAAAGCATACCGATTTGTCAAAATACCTAATACATTTCCAACCAAACTATAACAAATTACCCGAATTTTGTTGGCTGAATCCTTTGATTTCCGAATTAGAATTTAGTTTAAAAAAAGCTTTTCTCATTGGCTCTTAAATAACTGTTTATTAAATTTGAATTTATACTGAGCCATGTTTGACGGATTCGATTCATGTTACTATACACCCGAGATTGGTAAATTTCTTTTAGAAAACCAGAGTACCTTGAAAATCATTCAAAAATCAACAACCGAAATCTTGAACTTTATCAGGGCTTGAACGCTGACTGCTGGCATCGGTAAGAAATGTTCAACTAGATTAGTCAACACCACAAAAAAAAGCATCGTCTCTTAGGTTGAGTTGTAAGTAATTTCTGTTTGGGGGTGTAGTTGTAATGATGAATACATCATCGTAACTAACCGTTCCTGAGATATATCCTAACATTCATTCATTTATTCTGTTAGGGCATTTTGCACCACTGTGTTCAACTCCATCACAAAATAGAGGTTTATAGCGACATTCAATCTCGAATAGTGAAATAGTTTGTAGGCCCCTTTTGCACCTGGGGTGTTGAGGTTATCTCGCCTCTCCTCTCAGAAGTTAAAGGGGAAAGTCCCACAAGAGAGTAGTTGAATTCACAGCTTACCTTGTGGAGATGGTATATGGAAGCCGTACGTTGCCCAGACTACAAGCCCCCCGCCTCTCGGCCGTACCGACAATATCCAAAAGGAATACAGGGCATTACATTTGGAGACAGCTTGGCTCCAGCAGTTGTCGGAAAGTCCGCCTTCAGAGATCCACTACATGTTTTCTCTCTGGATTTACTTTCATAGCCTTTTCTGTGCTTTGGATATGACCGTAGGGGGAGGTTTAAAATGAGTGTCCCCACCCACTAGATGAACTACCTTCCTGGGCTGTCGAGCTCTCTGTACTCACGCAGCTGTTCATGAGGCGCCAGTTTTTCGCATTCACCAATTCTCAGACTTGAAGCTGGACTTAGTTGTCAGAGGCTGTTTAAGACGCATGCCACGGAAGCATTTTATAGACAGTGGGAAACTTATCCCCACTATCATCCCCGGCATTGACAACCTGTGGAATATAATGTACGTATATAGACATTTATATAAATTACGTGTTTTAGAAACTCCAAAACAATTAACGGTTTTTTGAAATATATGAAATGTTTGGTAAACAAATATAATAGAAAGCAAGACAAAATATGAAATTGTACATAAATAAACGACAAATATCGAAAAGTTTGTTAATTTTAGAAAAAGCGAGCAGAAACAAATACATACATACATATATATATATATATATATATATATATATATATATATATATATATATATATATATATCGGAATTTAAACGTAAAATAATCGAAGATTGTGAAGTCATTATTTAACATACAATAAAATCATTTATAAGACTTTTTTGAAAGTACTAACAACGAAACTATCAATTGATAAAAAATGAACGAGAGTAGAAAATGTAAAGTTGATAAATCTAACATTAGGCAAGCAAACACAGAAAGACAAAATAAGACAAACGATCCTCAGGTTAGTTGTACAAGACAATAAAAAAATACGCTGACTGAAAAAGTAGAAAGAAATAATAATAAATATTACATATATAATTTCAAATAAATATAATGGTCACAATAAATATAATGAAAGAAATAAAATTAATTACAAATTATATTAAATTATTATATTACTTTAAAAAAGCAATATTTACATTTTTCAGTTAAACTTAAAATCCGTTAATTTTTTGGAGCTTTGATAAAATCCGTCATTTTTCCTTGAGTTCAGAACGCATATTATAACAGGTGATTAAAAATGGTTTATATACGCCAATTTTTAATGCAAATGACAATGGACTGACAAGGATAAATTTCCATAACCGACCACAAAATCTGATCTTCAACTTTGTACTTCCTTACAACAACCTCATTTAATAACACTCTACCCTGAGTGGCTCTTAGACATTGTACTGAATGAGAAACAATATTTAAAAAAACCTGTCTCAGCTAGAGTTTGAAAGTGAAAACCTTAATTCTGTTTCAGCTCTGAAAACCAGAACTCTCTCTGTATCAATAATATATATAAATCTAAGTGTCGAATTCTTAGCGACAGATATGCAACTACTGTTGTCATCAGGCTGGCGAAAGGATCATAAAATATAAATATGTTCTCGTGTTTTGACATGCTCATCGACTCAGTGGTGTTTCAATTATAAGAAATTAAATACTGTTGCTTCTTCGATGTTAGATATTGTCCATCAGTTAATGCATTCTATTTTCTTCAGCAATAACACTTAAATTATAAACCTCATAAGCTTCGCACCGAAATTCTAACCACGAGGATGGTGAAGGCAAAAAAAAAAAGAAGAAATATACTAAAAGAATTTAATCTAAAGAAGACGATAATTGTTTTTCTCAGTTTCGTGAAGAGGGGAAAAACAAACAAACATTGGATTGGGCAGAGTTTTACGAAGCATATTTTTCTTTTGCCTCTGTCAAAGAGACGAAAAAATAAATAATAAAACTAAACAGCGAAAAGCAATTCGAGGAACACTTTAAAATGAACGTGTTCCCAAGAAAAGAAGCGAGATTAAAGATTGGTAAAGCTGGGTTGTTCGTGTAAAGATTGCGATCTCCACTTTTAAGATGGTGTTCTCACTGGAAACTATTATCACTGATCTCTTTCAATTATCAGCTTTCAGAGTGAAAGTACCACAAACTTGGTATTCTTTTTCATGCATTTAGCACTGCAGAAGTTACCGCAAGCTAGGAGACCATAAATAAAGGCTTCTAAGATTCTCGAATATTCTTAACACTTTGAGATTCTACAACAGCATTTGCATGCATTTAGGTTTGTCTGGGAACAAGTACATTTTTTACATTTTTGGTAATTGGTGACAAGGTTGAAGTTCCTGCAAAATAGAACGTGGTTTACGGGCGTTTCGACTGTGGTCATTATATTAAATTAGCTATTTACATTGGTACATGTGCAAGTCTCCATATTCAAGGTAGAAAGCATTTGTTTTAAATAATTTATTCCAAGCAATGCAACAAATTACAAGTGATTACTGAGTGTGAGAGAATACGAGAAAAAGAAAACATTATTAAGTAGAGAGAACAATAAAAGTATTGGGATTAAGAAGACGGAAGATAACGACTGATATTGCATTTACATTTTGAAGATTATTTTGACTGTGAAGCCAAAGTCCGGAAGATAGTTGCACAAGCGAGAAGTGCGATTGAAGAAAATATTAGCATAGAACTTACGGTTGCATCTAGCCATTTCAACTATAAAATGATGTGAATTTACCGCCAATATCGATCTGTGCTTAAATTAATAACATATTGTTACCAAAGACGAAAGCTAACCAGAAAAATTAACAAGAAAATGTTTAAAGAAATGGCGCAGGGAAGTTACATTATGGCGGTGGGGAAGTGACTGAAGAGATATGCCATGTCAGGACCGATAACAATGCAGATTCGTCTTTGTATTTTATTAAAGATCAAGAATATATTGTAAACGTAAAAGATCAGATTTAATTCTTAATTCAGTATTCTTAGTTTTCATTGCACTTAATTCAGAGTTGAATATTGATCACGTTGATCGAATATTATACAACAAAAATTTCATATTAAAAAGTAGATGGTAATTACATATGGTAATTACATCGGGGAGATTATTCAATAGAATGATCTCCCCAATTCGTATTTTATCAAAAAAATAAGTAAAAAAATTCATTCATATATTGAATCTGCCAATTTCGACGGAAGAGAATAACATTATAAAAATGAATAATCTCGTTAACCCGTTAAACAAAAAAGAGTACTGGAATCGTACGTGATGTATGTCCTCCTATATGGTAGCGAATGCTGGACAATCTCCTCAAATATGAAGAAGAGACTCGAAGCCACAGAATGGTTCTACAGAATGATGCTGAGGATATCATGGACCGAATATGTGAGCAACGGCGAAGTTTTAGAGAAAATGCAAAGAAAAATGAAACTTATCCTTAACATCAGGAAGAGACGAAATATCTAGGGTATATAATGAGGAAAGAGAACTTGGAAAATCTGATACTCACATGTCAGACTGAAGGCAAGATGGACTGGAAAACAAAGGATAGCATAGTAAGATTGAGTAAATGGGTTGTGGAACAGGATTTAGACGAAATAACGTAAAAATGAAAAACTTGTTATTCCCCAAACATTTTTCCTTCCATCAGAACGATTTCAATTAATTATACAGAATGGAAGACAAGAAAAATTATATAAAAAGCTTAATCGCCGTACCTTGTCAGCCTTCTTTAACGATATAATATATATATATATATATATATATATATATATATATAGATATATATTTTATGTGTGTGTGTTTGTGTGTATGTGTATATATATATATATATATATATATATATATATATATATATACACACACACACAAATATATATATATATATATATATATATATATATATATATGCTTACATATGTGTTTAGACGGGGTGGTATATTTATGATGTACAACGCAAAATATCGAAGAATTTAACCAGCAAAGGAACATTTTTCCATTAATTACCATAAAAATCTGATTTTTATCGTTGCCTTTGAAGTTTGGAGTTGCATAGAAATTCGCAAAGAGCACTTCTGACAAAGATAGTCGTGTTAATTCCATAATATACTCACGATGTTCAAATTCTTCGAAATTTTGCGAAGCAGCATCTATAAACATTTCTCCGCATTTCAGAGATTTTAAAAAATCTGTTATTTTTGTTTCTTAATTTTTATATTTTGTTTTTACTTTTTATCCTAAAAAATGTATTTGGCTAATATTATTGTGGTTACAGAACACAACTGCCTCATTTAACTAAATCTTCCATAATTACTCTCAAAGTCTCCGTCTGCATCGCTCAAATTTCTGGACAGATGTTTTTCTTTAAGCTGCCGAATTGTCTGACACAATCCTTCAGGTAACAGCAAAGAAAACTAGAAGCCGTTGAATCAAATAAACGTGCCCGATAAGGAATTTCTAAATTACTGCAAACTATTCGGTCACCGAAAATTTTCTTTCTATGTTCTGTTCAGACCGAGTGTGTCGTCATTTCATCTTTCCCAATCGACTTCTCAGGTGTGAATTATCTCGAGGGCGCATTTAATTTTCGATCGTCGTTCGATATCACTGTTCCTTGAATGTCGCTGTATTGCCGGCTTCCAAAGAAAACATTAGTTTCTTAGCACACTTGCAAGAATGAGATTCTTGCTAATGAATTTTAGGATTTTAGTTAATCAAAATTTGTGATTCTGCTGATCAAGAAAGGAGTTTTCAATGGTAGCAATCAACTTCTCAGTAGGTGAATATTTACGAGTTGTGTTCATTCATGATGTGAATGATCATAGCTCTCTACAAATTCGTATATTTTAATTATATCTAAGCAATGTTTGCCCTTTGACTATCACTCCCAATTCCTTTTCTTCGACACATTGAAACTTGTTTTTTAGTTATATTAAACAATATTTCCTTCAACGCTTTTTGCCTTCCGTATATCTTGTAAGTGTCAAATTCTACAGTCACTCTTTCCTTATGATACATACCATAAATGTCAAATTTCGATTTCTAAGTACAACTATTATTTTATCTCCTTATTGTTCAGCTGCCTTCTGTAGAACCTATCTGTTGCCTCAAGTCTCTTCTTCATCTGTGAGAAAATTGGCCAGCTTTTTGTGCCATATTGGAGGTTTGATATTGCTTTGCATTTCAGCCGGCTTTTGGTTCCTAACTAAATTTTCCTGTTTCTTAATAATTTGTTTAGCTTTTGGAAGGCATCTTCCACTATCCCAATGCGTTTACAGATTGGTGTCACATTTTGCATCGTCTGTTATAACACATCACTGATAGTTACATTTCTGTACTTGCTTCAGTTAGACGTTTGCAATTAGTCGCTCGCATTATGCGCTGACCTTTAAACTAACGGCCACACATTTTGTGTTCTTACATTTAATGTTTAGTCCTTTCTTCACACTTTCCTTTACTATCTTGTATAGGACTGCCGGCAGTGTTCTATCTGTGTCTGCCATCAATACGGTTTCATTTGCGTATATACTCTTGTTATACTTTGTATAGAGTAAACCAATCCATTGAGAAGACTCATCCTTGTCTCACAGCATTCCTATTTGTGTGTAGTTACTCATGTAATTTACTGTATTTATGAAGACAGTTTATTCCTGGTAAGTATATCGGATTATTTCAAATTTTTATGATCTGACTAAAGTTTTCACAGCAGTTTATGTGGCACCTCAGGAAATGTTTTTGGGTAGTCTAGGAAACAAGAATGTATTTCTTTATTTGAGAACGAAATGCGAACTGCAAACATTTGACAATCTGCTGTATTGCATCGCACCAAACAGCACACTCAGGAGAATGCAAATGAATCGTTCTTGGAATTTTAGTTCCTCAAAACCTTCAACTTTATTGCTTATAATAAGCTAACCATCTTGATTATTAGACAACTGAATTCGCAGTGCCAAATTCCCGACGATACCGGTTTACAGTCTGCATTAATTGCACTGGATATAGGAATAAATATAAATCGTTTCTCATTATGCGAGGCTGTGTCATTTTAGACATTCTAAATTGACTAGAACATCGCCAACTGCTTGTTCTGTTGTTCTCTATGCTGTACGCGTTATTTGTTTTCCTGAATATGGACTTAACGCCATTTCCAGATCGTGGCAAGTCTGTTATGGGTTCCTTTTATTGAAAGTGCCCAATCATGCGATGAATCGTATGTTCCAAGGGCAATTTCCCTGTGTTGAATTAGGGTAATATTACTTGGAATGTGAGAATTACTACTCTCTTAAATTCGAAATAAAACTTTTTCGATTTTGGTCCATTGATTTGTAGTATTGTTTTTTTGTTTATAATTAAATTTCTTAAGTACTAAAAAATGAAAGAACATTTATCATTTATATATACTGATTAGAAATATGATGTTTATGCAGACTAGAAAGATGGCAAAAGAGAGTTTTCATATATGAAATGAGGAAAGAAGCTTACTCTCTGAAGAGACACAAAAGTTAGAAGAGTCTAGATGCATATACAGGGTGCGATGGATAAATTCTGGTCTAAATTAATCAAAAATGAAAATAAAACTGACTCTAATTTTAACAGATATATTTCCCGAAATTACACAAAAATATCTTGAAATACTAAAGAATTAATTTATTCAGTAAAATCGGCCTTGACTTCAAACACGGCCTCAAGACTACTTCGGAATCTCCTGCAAATCTTCTGGATGGTCTTCTTGTTTAGGTTGGTGAATGCTCCCATAATCCTTGCCTTCAGTTCATATTTGGTGATACAAGAAGTTTTGTTGGTCTCCCGTTCAAATGCACACCGCACATAATAATTAAGCGCGTTGCAGTCTGGGGAGTTAAATAACCAGATGTACGAGGTGATGTGGTCACAGTAATTGACTAACAGCCATCACAGGATTCACCTGCTTGTGTGGCATGTTGCAGAGTTCTGTTGCTAGACATATCGTCTTCCGGAAGTCACGCTCTTGACACAGGGCAGCACTATCTCCTCAAGGCACTTGATGTAGGCTTCCGTGTTGAGTCTGAGAACCTGTGCGAAGATGAATGGAGGAATAACATCGCCATCACTAGTGATAGCTCCAAACACCAAGATGTTCAATGGATTCTTCATCCAACTCTTTCCATATCATCTGAGCTTTCCTCAGATTGACACCCAAACACTCTGAAATGCTCGTATTGGGGCTTCCAGCACGAAGGCCAAGCAGTACAACATGCCGTTTTCAAATTTTCTGTCAGAGTGAATTCCGTCATGATGCTCTTTTTTTCACACGCGGTGCCCAGCTGACCATACTATACTGTACAGTCAACAAAATCAAAAACAAAATACGCGCATGCGCGAAATTAATAATATAAAATGGCGATAATTTAACCATCGTACCCTGTACATAATATCTTCTTATTCTATGTATTCTTCAGAGCGCTGGCAATCATGGCTTTCCACGATTTCCTATCCTTTGTTGCTCTTAATAAATTTTGTTTTTTTGTTAACTTTCCTACACCTTGTTTCGCTATCCATTTACTGAAGCTGATTACGTAGGTTATGTGTTGTTTTACCGCTTGCCCCCTTACATTCAATCTGTCCAGTGAGAATCAAATTTTCAAAGCGCATTTTCTTCGTTATATACCCTAGAAATTTCAACTTTCTCCTGATGCATAATTGTCATTTTTGTTTCTATTGTCGCTAAAACCACGTCATTGCTAATATTTTTGGTCCATGGTATTCTCAGTATCCTTCTGTTGAACCACATTTCTGTTGCTTCAAATATCTACTTCATATGTGAGGAGATTGTCCAGCATTCACTGCCATATAGGAGGACTGATATTACAGATCAGTTCTATAATCTTTTGTTTCTTCCTAACGAAATTTTTCTCTTTCTTAATACTTTGTTTAGATTTTGGAAGCTATCTCAGTCGCGATATCCGTCTTTTGTTAAGACACTTTTGAGATATGTGAATTGTTGTAATTGTTTGATATTGGTATCTCTAGATTGTAATTTGCATGTTGGGCTGCCCCATTTGCTAACAACCATGTATGCCGTTATCATGTAATAGATGTTTAGTCATTTGTTCTCGTTTTCTTTCAATACCTTCTGCAGGAGTTCTTGTAGTTTCCTTTCTATGTCTATCAACACTGCCCCACCTTATGTTTTTATGACTGTTAACGTCAATAAAATCTTGATATATCATCTAATGCTCTAAGTAGCGCTTCACTGCATAAGATGAGTAAGTCCGGGGAAAAGACGTATCCTTGTCTTATATCCCTTTTTATCGTTTTAATATTTACTGAATCCCTTTTTTATCAGTATGCAGGCGGTTTGCTGCCAGTATATTTTATGGATTATTCCAACATACTTAACAAATGCCAAGGTTACTTAACAATTCCAACGGATCGTTGTGACATACTTTGTCAAACGGTTTTGCATAATCTATAAAAGACGTGCAAATATCCTATTGTATTTGTATTGCTCTTTCTGTTATTCTGAACATAAATATCGCATTCCTTATTTCAGTGTCTTTAGCAAACACGCACTGTTCTTGTTATGCTTCCGTTTGAAGCTGCTGCACGCTCCATTCATCAGAATTCGTATGATAAAAATTGATATATGGTCCATACTGCTGATTGTCCAATGGTGTTCACATTCGTTTGCACCTGGCTCCTTAGGTGGTGCTATGAAAAAGAAAATATGTTCATAGCACTTACATAGTCTAATGGCATCGACTTTTATATGGTTACAAATGAGCCTCTTAAAATTATCAAAATACATTTGTTAAGTATCAATGAATGTTAAATCTATTTTTCGACAACTTTGTTTGTCAAATGAGATATTTACGATTACGTTCATCCTGTATAAATCTAAAGAGCCACTCAAAGTAGAGCGTTCCATTTGAAGAGACACTGTTTATAGGAATACGAAGGTAAGTAAAAGGTAGACTTGAACATCTTAACATTGTAGTGTTCGTGTAGGCATCCTCTTGGGAGTCGGTTCCACAAAGCAGCAGTTCACGGGAAGAAACTGCTCGAGTGGAACTTACATCTCATCAGTATAATACGAATGGAATAAGAGTGCTTCGTTACAGTCTACCTGACATAGCGGGTCTTAGACATAAATAATAAAACTGGTTTGAACGAAGGAATGTATTTCGTCTGAACACTTTCGTTAGGAAGGACTTGATAATTGAGAAGTCACTTTCATTGATTCCATATCTCATGATCTTGTGTAATAACCTTCTCTACCACGCCTTATCAAATGCCTTTTACATATCTAATGCGATCATCCTGTTGTGGATTCCGGGAATGGAATCCTGCACAAATAAATAAACAACGGCAGTAATTGAGATAGAAAAATAAGTGTATTAAACGTAAGGATACAGACTTGAAGTGAAGATTAATAGTCCAGGAATTAGGGTTAGTAGAAAGTATATGTACAAGTCTCTGTAAATGAAGCCGTAATTATCTCTCTCGCTGGATTCTCGTATAACTCTCTGTGAACACCCTGTGTACTGTCTCCGTATCTCTCACCCTGACTCAACGTATCTCAACTTGCAGGTATTCTCTCTGTCAGTATAAGTATACTTTCGACGAGTCAATCTTGTGTAAAAAGGGGTCTGCCCCACAACACATCCTTAAGATGTATTTTGTATTTGTGGCTCACAGATTTTGTAGGTATAGTTAGGATATCAGCAATGGACCGAGCCAATCGAAATCCGTAGTGCTTTCCACTTAAGAGATTGTTCCTATTTAGGTGATCAACAACCATTTTGTTGATTATAGCGTCAATATTTTCTAATGATATTTAGGAAGATGATTGGTCTATACTGGGAAAGGGTTGAGCGCTTACTCCCAGTTTTGAAAACAGTGTATACACTTGTCATCTTCTACAGAGGCAAGTCGGGAAGGGGATGGTCTTTATCGCCTATTATTGCGTAAGAGGGAAATTGGTGGCGAAGAACTTTGCCTTATCTGACGAGGTTGGGATGACCACAAGGCAATTTATAATAGTAGGCACTGACACTTTGCCTCTATTAAGAATTTATTTTAATATCTTCCCAAATTCCCAGGATCAAAGTTGTTTGCTTTCAAACTTGGCCTGGACTGCTTTTGTATAGCTACACTTTTCTCGAACTCTCTTGCAAATGTTGCGAGCAGTTCTGAATGGAGCAACATTCCCTTTGATAGATATTGTATCAATGATTACAGTGAGGTATGGCTGCATAACATTCAGGAGTAAACCAGAGTGTTCGGTTCTTGCTCGAATTTGTTTTCTGGGATATAAAAACTCTCCATTCCAGAAAGTATCTATTCAGAGATGAGAGTAGAAATTTTGAAGGTAGTGTATTTGAAGAGAAATGCAAGAAAAGCTTCCATTGTCCACGTTTGCTTTCGTGTACCAAAAAATTGTTCTATGGAAGGGCACATCAGGGGATGATTTTAATTTGACATCAACTTTGACACTGACTAGAGAATGACCTGAAATGCTTTGGGTGGTTGTAGGGGTACAATTATATGTGCCTTCGGAGTATAGAAGATCATGACACAAATAAGTTACCTTATCTCTGCATTCTTGTGAAATATAGTTGAGTAGTTTTCCGCGCCCTACCCATGACGCTTATAGATGAAGGGAGAAGAGATGTATTCACGACTTTCCCACGTGAAATAGTGTGAAATTGAATGCAATAGACTAACGCGGCATTTGAAATAGGCTCCTCAATTCTTCATTGGCATCGATATCAATCGCACTATCTCTATATACTTTATAGTCAATATAAAAACTGATTTTTGCATTTGATGAAGCTCTTCGAATTACTAAAGTGATAGAAGCATACTTGTAAAATGGTTCATTTTCTAAATAGTTTGTTTATACAGACTTAGCAGAAAAATCATATTTAAACTTTGAAAATATGTTCTACATTTTATAAAGAAGCCAAAACACAAAAAGAACATTAAATTCAATTTTTTTTCTCCGATGAGGATATACACAGCAATAAATCACTGACGCAACATGTAAAATTTACATGTTTTTCACCAAAGTTAAAATTAATTTTCTTGGGATATTAAAAAATATTTACATAAAGTAGAAAGATACGGGTTTATTAGAATATTTGAAAAAAAAATCTCAGAAATAATATTTTTTCGATATTTATTCATTTTATTAATGTAAATTAGCCACTGAAGATAGTATCTAAATACTTATAAATTTCAATGTATTTCAAATGTATAGTTTTTAGCACAATAATTGCCAAACATACAAGAATAAAGTAATATTTATGACATCATTGTCACGTTAGTGTGATTAAATATAGTTATTTTCTCTAATGGAGTAAAAAATTGTAGATTCACAAACGGTACCACAAATGGTTGTAGAAATATTAATTAATATATTCACTAGAATATATAAATACGCACACGCACACAAACACACATACATATGTGTGCATGTGTGTGTGTGAGTAAATTGTTAAAACAGAAGCCAATGTCCCAAAATTGGATGCGTTACAAATAGACTATCAGAGAGCGCAATAAAGCAAGAAAAATAATTATCATGCGAAATTATTTTACTGTATTGCACGGAATGTGAGAAATGTTGCTTGCTTAAATTCGCACTAAAATATTTATGATTTTGTTTTTCCGATTTTAGTAGTGATTTTTGGTCAAATTTTGTTTCAAATTTTTACCTGTTGAGTCAGAACAAAAAGAAAAAGAATTATAATCAAAAGAGAGACTACATTTAAACAGAAAAATGTCGTTACTTTCCTGACTTTCTGTAAATATAGATACGTACAATATATCGAAATATTTAAAAACACACATATTTTTCCTTTCCTCTCTTTAGCATTTAGTTTTCTAGTGTTAATATTCTTGTCAAAACGGGAAAACTGTCTGCAGGTATCTAACTGCATATAGAAAATTTAATAAAATATGTATACATGTGTATATGTATGTAGATTGTAAACTTTATTTGCATGTATAAGATGGTGTGTATATAAGTTCTCCGTCTGACCATCAAGTTTCCAAAACGAATTCTGATGCTTGGCCATATTTTCTGGTGCATTTTAAATCCAGAATATTTCAGCATCCTCTTGACATATATATATATATATATATATGTATATATATATATATATATATATATATATGTGTGTGTGTGTGTATATATATATATATATATATATATATATATATATATATATATATATATATGACACAGACACACATAGACACACATATATATGAATCAATAAAATTATACGTATATAATTTATTTGTTTAAACATTTTTTTAAAATGGATAATCATATTTGAGTAGACACTGTTTTTATTTATTTATCAAACAGTAAATTTATTTACATTATTTACATTATTCGGACTATTGTCCTCATCTTTGTCGTCATATTTATTACAACGTTTCGGCCGTTGTACTCTACGGCCTTCTTCAGGTGGTTGGAATGTCGAACTGAACTCTTTATTTCGCTCATTGGGGTAGACTGTTCTAGTTCCACGTGCCATGTTTAATGGATGTCAGTTATCAGTTATTTCCTGTTAATTTCCCTTCTGAAATTTCTCCACTGCCTTAGCCGGGTATTGAACTCAGACTCTTTGGGTCCTGTCACTGGATCTAACTAACGCCTTTATCCACTGTGTTCAGTTCGACATTCCATCCACCTGAAGAAGGACGGAGCGTACAACGGCCGAAACGTTGTAATAAACATGGCGACAAAGATGAGGACAATAGTCCGAATAATGTAAATAATGTACATAAAAACTCATCTCAGAAATATAGACAGGTAAATTTATTTACTTGCAGCTACCGGCCTGGATATTCGAGAAATCTTTTTAGAAAAATATGCGCCCTCCAGGAGGATATATAACTGCGTCCTCCATGGGAAATCGTCATTAGATCTGACGTACCTTGAAACAAAGCCCGAATAGTATTTTTGAACATTTCTTCTTTCAGAAGGGGGTTCCTATGTGCGAGGTATTTCTGGAAGGTATATGTGGGGAGGGTTTCTGCCACGCCTTTGACTTTCTACCTTGCCTTACCCGTGGTCTCAGGTAATAACTCGGTAAAGGTTTCCAAAACAAGAGTAAGAAGTATTCTTAATAATAATAATAATAATAATAATAATAATAATAATAATAATAATAATAATAATAATAATAATAACTCCTATGGGAAGGAAACTGAAAGAAACTGGTACGAACACCACCCTGACCCGGTTACGGAGATAGGACCTGTTACAATTCTATGGGGCTACACAATACACACTGACAGAACAATCAAAGCCAACCGCCCAGACAGTGTTATTAAAGATCACAAACAAAGAAAAATGCCTCCTTATTGATATGGCAGTCCCTGCAGACTGCAATGTATCTTTGAAGATATTCGAAAAACTGTCAAAATACAAGGACCTTGAAATAGAAATCTCAAAAATGTGGCACATGGGAACATCAACAATCCCTGTTGTAGTTGGAGCTCTTGGACTGGTTGGAAAAGATTCCAGTAGGCTGATTGAAGGGATTCCTGGAAGTCCATGCCTCAAAGAGATACAAAAAATTGTTCTGACAAGTACAGCCCACACTTTACGAAGGGATTTATCTATGTAATTATTTTTTTATTTTTTAATTTTTTTTTTTTTGCAGTGGACAGTGTCATGATACCATTTCTAACCTTAGGTCCGTGGGCGGGACCCGGAAAGAAATGTGTAAACGCCAGATATCAAAGAAAATAAAAATAATAATAATAAGAAGAAGACGGTATGACAAAATGGGTCAATATCTTCACTGCAAAATCTGCAACATTTACAGAAAGGAAACTGTAAGAAATTGGTATGAGCAGCACCCAAACACGGTTAAATACATTGTTCAGTGGAAAATCTCATGATACCATTTCTGATGTAAGGTCTCTGGTCGAGAATCGGAAAGAAATAAGTACACACGAGAAATCAAAGGAAACAAAATGAAAATAATAATAATAATAAACAAAATGATTGGCGTAACTGAAGAGTAGAGTATGAATTAAGAAAAGAAAAAGAAACAAACACAGTGTTTGACAATATTTAACTATAATAATAATAATAATAATAATAATAATAATAATAATAATAATAATTTATGTGTGGGATCAGTAAGCCGGATAATCATGGCCAGTTGTCGGTAGGGTTGTTTTCTAAATTTGAAGGCCGGGACACTGAAAGTGACTTGGGAATCAGATCTAGATATTTAGGAACAACTTCAACCGGAGACCGTATGAGCGAACTGCATTCACTGACCAGAAGATATATTAACTGGTTTTTGCAAGTTATGCGCTGATTTTTCGAAACTTTTCATCACATCGCACAAATGTGGCTGTGATATATGTGTCTGGTATACCGTTATAATGACAGTCTCATAAATAATAAAAAAAATAATTTTTTGAAAAACTAAATTTATAAGGGTGTAAGGCAATGTATTAAATAAAATGGGAATCTATTGAGCGTTGGCGATAAATTTAGCCTACGGAAGGCCAGACATTTGCATATCGACAAGCCGAATTTTAAACATATTTTGAAAAAAAAAATCCGTATATATTTTATATATGTATCTTTGTACGTATATAATGAATATGGTGTTACCTGTCCTGGGAGCACATTCCAACCCCATATATGTATATATATATATATATATATATACATATATATATATATATATATATATATATATATATATATATATATATATATATATATATATATATATATATATGTAAAAATATGCGTGTGTTTGTGTGTGTGTGTATTGGTGCGTGTATAATGAAGTTATATATTTTAATGAATATGCGTATATGTATTTATGAAGGTACTATATATTTATGTGAGTTTGTGTACACCAATGGTAAATGGTTTCCATATTTCCTGCATAAATTAATAGTAAGTACATTTATTAAGTCTTCATT
Source organism: Acanthosepion esculentum (assembly GCA_964036315.1). Classification (NCBI taxonomy): domain Eukaryota; kingdom Metazoa; phylum Mollusca; class Cephalopoda; order Sepiida; family Sepiidae; genus Acanthosepion; species Acanthosepion esculentum. The sequence continues at coordinate 26,151,167 of OZ038475.1, read as the reverse complement.
ATATTTTTCTCTTTCTTCCCCTTTTCTTTGACGATTTGACTCGTTTGGACTTGATGTTTTCGTCTTTCGATTGCCTCCTCCTCTCCTAATTCCAGTTTTTCTTCTTTTCCAGTGTGTGCGATTTTGTAAATAACCTTTTATCCAAAATCAAAATGATTGTATCATAAAAAGTATCATGGCAGAAGTAATTATGTTTTCTTTTCGCAAGTAATTATCTACATAGGCGAGTGATTGCGTGTCAAAAGGCGTGTGTATATTTAATGAGTTTCATCTTCAGAGTTGTCAACTTTGAATGGGCTTCATCCTCTGTAAGGAGAAATTGGCAATGGCCCATCTGTGCTGAACTCAGTTGGGGCTAAGGTGGAAGAACTGCTGCCGGGCTCAATTATAGCGAATTGATTGCTGTAAGCAGTAAAAAAACCTAGCTTCAACTACCACAAACAAACACACACACACACACACACACACACACACACATACATATCACATGTATATAAAGTTTTATGGGAAATATATTTTGAAGAAATAAAATATTCCATGTGTGTGTCAGCATATATATATATATATATATATATATATATATATATATATATATATATATATATATATATATATATAATTAATTCAATATAAAATGTCATTTTGCTGATTGATGTTATATTCAACACTTCTACTCCGGAGTTTCGTAGACGAATATTTGTGAAAATATTCGGCCCATTCGTCAGGAGATATCAACAAATACACACACACACACGCGCACACACACACACACACACACACACACACACACACACACACATATATATATATATATATATATATATATATTTCAAACGTTATTATTATAGTGCATACTTCGCATTTGAAATGGAAGCTCAATTTGTATTTATTAAACAAATCACTTAAATATTATTTTAAATACGAAGTATCCACCGTAATAATAACGTTCATTAAAATAAAAAAATCGGATTAAATATAAATCCATTAGAAACATATATGTATAATGAAATGAACTAAGTCCGACAATTATTTTAATATCTTTATTGATTATACGTTATTTTCTACAGATACAAATATTTAAGTAAATGCTCTGTTTATAACAAACAGTATTGACAACATTTACCGGCCTGAATATCCGAAAAATGTCATGGAAAATACGCGTCCTTCGACAGGAATCGGACATGTATCCTACACCTAAACGTCATATAGTCTGACGTGCTATACTATTTGCCAACAGATGAAGCGTCTATTATGAAGGTCGAATTACTGCTTTTAATCTCATGGGAAATTTGTAGTTTAAATGCAGTAATTCTGACTTGTTAACCAGACGCATTTCTCAGTTGCGTATCTGTTTTGGGGCAGATCAGGGGCGGCTCCGTCAAAGGACAGTTGCAACTGAGGAAAACTATACCGAGAAGTGCTCAGACCTGGGGAAGAGCTACCCGAAGCCGCACCCTCTCATTACACGAGAGAGAGGGATTAATGCTCGCACCGAGGTCAGCTCTACCGTTGCAGAGGCTCGGGCAGTTTTTGTTCCTAGGCCGGTTGTACGCTCTCGGACTTCCCACATTAAACCGACCTGGGGGGGGGGTCGAGTAAATATCAAATTACTCTCGAGTAGTTGTAACAAGTTTATTACTCATCTCTCAATTGCGTCTCTGTTTTTCGGCAGAGTGTGCTCAGCGACCGCTCCATCGAAGGACAAAGACGCAAATGAAGAAAATTATACTGAGAGGTGCCAGCCGTGCGGAACAGATGCCCGAGGTTGCGTCCTCTTATTACACTAGAAAGAGGGATCCGTGCTCGCACCGAGGCCAGCGGAACCGACGGTTGTGTGGGCTCGGGGAATTTGTTAACCTTGCGCGGTTGTACGCGCTCGGGCTCCCCACATTAAACCGACCTTGTGTCACAACGCGACATCGTGGCGGGGTCGAGTAAATACCAAATTACTATAAAGTAGAACTGGTGCTTTTTAATCTCAGAATCCCTGGGACAATTGATCTCCAATTTCGCATTTATTCATCTAGATTCCATAATAAAGGTTTTACCTAATTAGCTATTATATTTCTCTAACTTAGCAACTGTGAATGTATACCTAATTCTAATTTCTATTTCCCTATCTTTACACTATATTAATTTTATCTTATAAATTGTCCCCTGTTTTGTCACCCATGAAATAAAAATAATTGTTTGTACGAAAAATAATGATCTAACTACATAAAATCGTCTTTAAATTAAGTGGCAGTAGAAGAATTATCGTTGAACTTTAAAAAGCATTAAACATTAATTCAGTACTTTAATGCAGCGATCAAGTTCGAGTTCTTCTGTAGTTTATTGATGTCTATCGCATCTACTTCTCTCTAGCTATTGTGATGATGGCCAAACCAAGAGTCCTCCACAGGATCTAGCTTAAATGCCGCCCGATAGGGCGGCTTTTAAGCTAGTTTATAATAAAACGTGCACTTGGATACAAAAGGAAAATAAAAGATACTTCCATTGAAGCATGAAAACAACGATAATGGCTAGTATAATGTATTAATATATATTTTAACATAGGATAACCTGGCAAACCTGTATCTAAGCTCAACGAAAATCGTTCTCTGCACCTAACTTTTCTCGGGTTTTTGAATAAGCTATGAATCATTGAGATCGAACTAGTGGGAGCAGAGGAGTTGCTTGGAAACACACAGGCACAATCACACACACATACACTGTAATTTGTATATAACATTAGCCGTTACCTTACAAGGAAATATTTGGCATTCATTGACCTAGCAGCTAGTAATAATTTCGATTGGAATTTATATAAAACTTTCTCTTAAAATACTTTTTAGGAAAACATATCTAGTAGCTTTTATTGCTCTTTCCATTATTAATGGATGTTTCCTTCCGAACCTTCTTTTTGAAGTCGTGTAGAATGTTAACTTCTTGAATATGTCATTATTTTCTCTTCGAGTTACGTGAGCTATCCATTTTAGTCGTTGCCACTGTTGGTTGTACTCAAGTGATGTGGTTTCTTTTATTTGGAACAGTTCATTGTTATTCTGTAACGCCAGTTCACAATGTTCAATGAAAGATGCTCTTTGTCAAAACCCACAGGCTTTACTCACACAAGATATTTTGTACCATTGATCTTAGGAAGTGGCTTTATACAGCTGATAATTTAGATATTTCTGAACGGGTCTGGTAGCATACATGACATCCATATGAAAGTTTTGATCTGACGAGGTATGATTCAAACATGACGAACATGACTCAAGTTTTCAGGTTGGTGTTTTGGGCGTAGCAATTTGTTAAGTTGGGTGAAACTTCCTCTGCCACTGCCTATTCTAGGTTCAATTCCTTTTTCTCTCATAATTAATTTACTGATCCATACGCTGTGCTATCTGAAGTGGTTAGTATTTACTAATTCGATATCCTGCATTTTTATGATGGACTGAGAGTTGGTGCGGTCTCTGCTTTCATTCCAAATCCGGATTATAGTTTCTGTTTTTGGGAAGGTATATCTTGAGTCCCATTTCTTGGAATACTTGATAGATGATGCCGAGTTTCTGTTCAAGATCATTCTTATTCCAACTATCAACAACAAAGTCATCGGCATAGACCGCCTCATCATCAGTTCATTCGCCTCGTGAGCGAAAGCAGGATCATTATATTTTATTGCTAACATCATTTGGAATGTCATATGGAAGGTTTAAATGGTCGGTGCTCATCTCAACATACGTGTGTTTGTAAATGCGCAGGGCATAGTTTAGGAGGCCTTGGGCTCACATTTCCTACTGTCATACTACTGATGATGTCTGACATTCTTCAGTATTGGGGTTTTCGCCAGACATCTAAGATTCTGTAGATCAATAGATTATTAGACCGATAGTTTCAGTGGATTCAGACCTTGCAAGACAATTTCTAATAAATGAGAAGAGTAAGTCTCTAATGATGACAAATCTTACATAGAATTACAAAAGAGGGGACGTTGTGTTGAGCTGGATCCCTCACATTCTGAAGGGAGACGGGAATAATAATAATAATAATAATAATAATAATAATAATAATAATAATAATAATAATAATAAGAAGAAGAAGAAGAAGAAGAAGAAGAAGAAACATAAATGCTGAAAATACATGACAAGTAGATGAGTCTAAAAGCACATACATAGAATACTTTGAGATAATTACTATATAGTCTCTTGCAATTATCAAATTTAATTTGATTAGCGTTCTTTAAATGTTAATTATATTTTGTGAACAATTTGTTTTTTCAATGCAGTCTCACTTCAGGACATAGGCGAACAAGACTGTCCACAGATTCCATTTCATCATTATATATATATATATATATATATATATATATATATATATATATATATATATATATATATATATATATAAGAAATATAGTCTTAAAGTGTGCTATATTTATGGGATAAAGTGCTCAATATCAGAGATAGAGCGTGTGTAAATATAAAAGTGGACATGGAAGTCAGCACTTAGAGGCGACAGTCTGTTTCATGCTAGTGCAATCGTCAGGCGACTAGTGCTGTTATTTTTCTCGGCTATTTATATATATGGGTCAGTGGTGCATTATGGGTAGTCTATTTTGGCGGTTACTTTTACCGGAAAGTCGCTTATTTGTTTATTTATTTATGTCAAATTATTTTGCTTGTTTTTTTTAATTTTATTTTTATTTTTTATCTTATATATTTATTTATTTATTTATTTTATTTTGATCGGTGTTTTTTGTTAACGTAGTAAAAATTTGTTTATATAGCTTATTGTTGGTAGTCTATTATGGCGGCCATTTACCCGGAGTCGGTTGTTTGCTTATTTATTTGGGTCAAATTGTTTTGCTTGTTTTTATTTATTTTCATTTTTATTTTTTATCTTATATATTTGTTTATTTGTCATTGATTAAATCTATTTGTTGAATTTTGGGGTGGGATGTTGTGCTTTGTTCTTACTATTTTTTTTGTCGGAACAGTTTTTAATTTATCTATTTGGGTTGATTATCTTTATTTGTTTTTTCTAAACGGCTAGTTTATCGTAATCGGTTGTTAGTTTATTTATATATTCGGATGTATTTAGATCAATTTATTATACTTGTTGTTATTTATTTGTTACACTATATATTTTGGCCTTCGATTTTTAAGTAACGTAGTATATTATCTTTTATTAATTTTTTTATTTTTTATCGTTATATAACAGTTATTTTTTATTTTTTCGTTCTTTTGTTTTGATTTTATTTCGCATATTCTAACAGGTGTGGTTTTGTAATTTGTTTGGAGTAATTTATTTTGCTTATTTTATTGTTGTTTTGTTTGTTTATATATTTATTTATTTTTCTATTTTAAGTTACGAAGTAAAAATTTGTTTTCATGTCTGCATTTTGAGATTAGCTCGGATCTTTTATTTAATAATTTATTTTGATCTGGGAAGGTAAAGATAGCTATTTTTTCCTCCAAACAAAGTTTGCAAGTTTTTGATAGGTTGTTGTAGGCTGATGATTTTTTCCTTATTTTCCAAGATATTTTTGGTGTGGTGTGTGTTTTGTTTTTTATTTCCCAGATATACTTAGAAAGCATTGTGCTGTTCGCATATTTACTATTTGTGAAAGACATTTTGTGTACATAATTTCTTTGTTTCCATGGTCCTTCGGTTACTCCTATGTATACTTTTTCTTCATTATCTGCTGATTTTATCGTGGCTTGGTTGATTACGTTGTTTTGTAAACAATTACCGTTTAAGGGATATTCGTTTCTTATTCTGCAGTTGCACGTGGGTTTAATTTGTTCGTGTGGTTTGTTAATAATTTTCCTGTTGTGCTTTTTTATTATTTGTGCCATGTTCTCGGTTCAACTGTAGCTGATTTTTACTGTGTTTTTGTTGAATATTTTGTGTAGGGTGCTTGATTCCGGGAAGTGTTTCTGTAAAAGTTTGAAGAATATTTTTCCTATGTTTGTTTTTACGTTTTTGCTGTACGGTGGGTTGAACCATATGATATTTCTTTGTTGGTCTTTTTTTGTGTTCTGTGGTGAGTATGTGAGTGTTGCTGGGAATCCGCTATCTTTTAGGGCTGTTTCGTAGTCTTTCTTAGTTTTGTTAAATATAGATTCATCGGAAGAATTGTCGGAAAGCCTGCGGTTAATCGATTTTGGTATCTGTTTGAGTATAGAAGGCTGGTGGTTGGAGTATATGTGTATGTACTGTGGTTTATCATTCGGTTTTCTGTATGGTTTGTGTGTGCCTTTTCTTAGGTTGAAGGTAACCTCTAGAAAATCTACTTCGTTTAGTTTAGTTTTTATATCTATATCGAATCCGTTATTTTTGAAAATTTGAATTATTGCTTTTCTAGTTTTATCTGTGTTTTGTTTGTTGCAGTTTCTTAACATTATGAGACCGTCATCCCTGTAGAGCCCTGTGTCATTTCTATCTATTATTTTGCTTAGTTCGTGTAGTAAGTAAATACCTACGATTTCGCATGTCTCCTTGCACCGTCAAAGCTTCCCATTGTAGTGTCAAATATCCCATCTTTCTTTATCCATGCTTCTTCATGGTGAAATAATAATGATTTACGGGAGTGCTTAATGATGTCGATTTCGTTTGGTTTTATTATTATTTGTTCCTGATCTAAGATGATGGCCTTATCTGACGTACGTTCTGTTATGGATGGATAAAATTCTGTTATGTCTAATTGTAGGAAGTGGCAATTTTGTTTGTTATTTATGCTGTTGAACCAGTCAATGGCTGCTTTTGTGTTTTTCCACTGGTTTACTCCCAACTTCTTCCTAAGTTCAGAATTAATTCTTTCTAGTATTGTTTTACTTATTTTACCTAGTTCGCTTTTGGCTGGGTCTATGAGTCTGCATGCAGGGTTGGTATTGAAATTTTCTTTCTGGTCTTTTAGTGTCATAAAGGCTTGCGCCTTGCTCATGCAACTTATTCGGTCATCTAGGTCTAATTTTTGAGCGATTGCTTTAGCTTCTTTATTTATATCGTGTTCTATTGTTTTGGGTGCCTTTTTGTATGTTTTGGTTATGTTGTTCTTTAGTAATTTATTGTGCGTAGGAGGGCTTAGTTTGTATAAATTTCTTGTTTTGTCGGCTGCAATAAATACATTTGTTGAACTGTTTAATTTAGCAATATCTTCTTTTAGCTTTTTTTGGAATGCATCTTGTTTTTTATGGAATTTTATGTTTCTAACTAGGTCAGTGTCAGTTAAGTCCTTCTCGAAGTCATCTAATTCTTTTTGTTTCAGGGGACATTTGTTGCGGGATATATATATATATATATATATATATATATATATATAACATTATATATATATATATATATATATATAATGATATATATATATATACATATATATATATATATCATTATATATATATATATATATATATATATATATATATATATATATATATATATATATATATATATATATACACATATATATATATATATATATATAAATATAAAAGTGAACATAGAAGTCAACACTTAGAGGTGACAGTCTGTTTCATGCTAGATGCAATCATCGGGCCCGGTGATTGCATCTAGCGTGAATCAGACTGTCGCCTCTAAGTGTTGACTTCTATGTTCACTTATATATTTACACACGCTCTATCTCTGATATTGAGCACTTTATCCCATAAATATAGCACACTTTAAGACTATATATCTTAATATATATATAATATATATATATAATATATATATATATATATATATATATATATATATATATATATATATATATATATATATATATATATTGCCACTGTTCTCGAGATATATAATAGAGTGATTGCCCGTTTTTTTTGTTTAATGTTTTACATTTCAGTATTTTCGTTCTTTTTAGACTGGTTGCCGCTCAAAGATTGAGAGCCCAGTTTACCTTCCTCTAAAGCTCATATATGAAGAGAAAAGAGAACTGCAACGGTAAAAACGTAAATGCAACAGTCTAGCCCAGAATAGGTATTTCTCATTTGATATCTATTACACTGCAGACATTAGGAAATGCAGTTTTATTCATACACATTTCTTTCATACTACTGCAAATATATGAAGATACGTATAACAATTATTCACTTTTAAAATAGTCTATTTATACACACTCAAAACAATTATATTCTACAAAGAATATTAAACAAAATATAACTTTAAATTCAATTTTTCCTCTTTTTCCGCATGACAGTAGACACAACAATAAAATCACAATACGGAGTATATGAAGTTTGCATGTTTTCGCCAAAGTTAAAATTAATTTTGTTGCAATATTAGGATATTTGATAAAATTTGCAGAAATTAAATTAGAATTCCTTCAATTCTTATTAATTTTCATAAAAATTAACCATGTAAGTTAATATTTAAATATTTACAAATGACAAATTATTTTTCACCTTCTTTTAAATGCGTTGTTACAAATGGTACTTGTCAAATATACATGAATAAAGTGATATTAATGAAGTTATAGGAAATATTAGGGCGAGTTCAGTATAATTATATTCTCTACTGGAGTCTAAAATTGTAGGTTCACAAACTCTTTCCCAGAAGATTGTAGCTATATATATATATATATATATATATATATATATATATATATATATATATATATATATATATATATGTTTGTGTGTGTGTGTGTGTGTGTGTGTTTTGAACAATAAAAATAATAAAAATTAAAATTTACAGACACACTGGGTTGTACATTATTATTTCAATTATGTTCCTCGACTAGCTTCGGCCAGCATGGCCATCATCACGAGAGAAAAAAATCCCTTCTTGTTAGTAGCATTGAACTGCAATTGTGAATGACTATTAATGAAGAAAGTGAACTTTATCTGTATCTTTCATTTGTTTTTATAATTAATTTTGGTCAGTCCTTATATTGGTTAAACAGCCTCTTTCAAGTTGTTTTTAAGATAGAGGATGCGAGATTCCTGAATAACAGAATTCACTCCTTGCTCATTTTGACAGTTTTATTGGTTACAGGGAATGGGATATGTGTATTAAGTGTATGTTATCTTTTAGTGCTTTCGGAGTGTGTGTGATGTGTGTATGTGTATATATTAGTATGAGTGTGTGTATAAGTGCGAGAACGCAAAACTATATATAAATATATATATATATATATATATATATATATATATATATATATATATATATATATATATATATTGGTTCCTGAAAAATTAATTTCGGTTGAACTCTTTGGTTTGAGGTGTGTGTTTGTAAACAGTGACTATTTAAGCTAATATAGCATGACTCTTCGGCAAAATTCAGTCACTGTCAGTCACTGTGTGTTTATCTAAATCTAAAAATAAACACGCTAAAATTCACCTTCATCCATGCCGACGGCTTAGTGAGAGAAGTTCCGACTGACGTTAATTCAGTCGGGTTTCGATCCTAGCTAGAGGCAACCGGACGTCTAGCCACACTGATGATCTGCGAAACAGTCTGTCTGTGGATGACAAAAATATATATATATATATATATATATATATATATATATATATATATATATATATATATATATATATATATAATGTGTGCGGGGGTACGTTTGTTGACAGCGTATAAAACAAGACCCTCCGTCTCAAAAATGGTTTATGATAAATATAGACTGTCAAACATCGCATTATGCTTGGAATAATTATTATTTTAAGAAAATGTTACATTCGCCACATATATAGAGTACGAAACTGGCGTCGAGATCTCATCAATTTACAATTGAGCTGGCTAGATGTAGTCGTAAGTTCGATGCTAATAGTTTCTTTTCTCGCACTTCTCACTTGTGGAACACCCTTCCACTTGTATGTATGTATGTATGTATGTATTTATGTATACTGCACTTGTCACCATCATAGAATACTGACTGGAAGCAATCGATGAGAGAGAATTATGTCACATTTTAATCTTTTAAAATTAGAAGTCATTATAATGTATTCGAATTCGTGTTCTGCTTGGTCATTCTTTGTTAAGGACCCCAATAATCTCTCTCTCTTTCTCTCTCCCACTCTCTCTCTCTCATATATATATATATATGTGTGTGTGTGTGTGTGTGTGTGTGTGTTTGTGTGTGCCTGTGTGTATCTGTGTGTGTATGTGTGTGTGTGTGTGTGTGTGTCTGTGTCTGTGTGCAAACATACATACATGCGTATTTTTGCTAATATTTTGTAAACGAAATTGTGGATAACTCCACAAGAGAAACAAAAAAACAACAAAAACCTGAAGTACACCCCCACAAAAAAAACCCAAAAATGAAATAGAAAATACCTGGAGAAAAGAAAAGGCAATTTGGATCTGGATGTTCAATAAAGTATTCGAAATTTTTCGTTTAAATGAACTTAAATCTGTTTAATTTAACACCTAGCGTCATATGCACGTACTCACAATCAATCTATCAATCTATCAATCAATATATATATATATATATATATATATATATATATATATATATATATATATATATATATATATATATATATATATATATATATATATATATGTGTGTGTGTGTGTGTGTGTTTAGAAATGTATGACAAACTGAAAAAGTTTATTTGTGACGGGTTTCATCCGTTAGCATTTCATCGAACTGTGATGAAGTACAAAACCAATGCGTTTTTTGTGTTGTTATTTAAAATGTCCACAGTTTCGACATAGGGAATGCTACTTTGGTTAAGAGCAAAATAAGCTACTGAGAAGAAAATGTCTGTAAATTGCCTTGATCGCTAGTTCAGCCACAATAAATATATCACCATTTTTGGTAGATTTTAAATTGTCACAGTGTGAGATAATCAGTAACAAAGGCGGTGGAAAGATAAAGAAAAAGAAAAAAAGAATAGAGATGATTTCGGCACGATTGAAAAAATTATTTCAAAAAATCTTCTTTCAAAAGATTTTGAAACTACCTCCGTCTCTCGTTTCGTGCGCATGTGTAGACGTGGCAACATCATCAAAGCACACTCCGATGAAATCCCAACGGATAAAACGCGTCACAAAAGAACCTTTCCAGTTTTTCATATTTTTTCTAAATACTATTTGTTGATATATAGAATTATACAAAATTATATATCGTTATATCAGATGCGGGTTTCGATCCTAGCTAGAGGCAACCGGAAATCTAGCCACACTGATGAGCTGTGATACAGCTGACAATATATATATATATATATATATATATATATATATATATATATATATCGGAAGCTGATAAAAATAGATACCACCATTTAGTTCACTTTTCCTAATGACTGGTATTGTCCTTCCGTCACCCGACAGACAGAAAATCCTGATAATCTGGCGTCTTAAGTCTGTTCATATCGTATTGTCATAGATAGAGACTAACCAAAAATTAATAAGCACGAGAAAGTTAATAAACGATATTCATTTGATCGTCTCTCAATCTCTACCACAATTCGTTGGTGTCAGTCAATCTTTCTCTTGTTTTCTCGTCGATTTCTTCTTTATACCAATAAAATTTATGCATGAATGAAATAAAACAAAACAAAACTGGAAACTACGTCAGATTTTATTAAGCAAATCATTCTTTCACCGATAAAATTGGCAATGCCCAATTGATGTTGTATTTATCATTGGATGGACTCAGGCAAGAAACATGTGGATCGACGTCGAAATTCGGAAGAAATTTGAGGAAGATGCTTTTCTTTCTAATTCTGATAATGACATAGGTAATTCTCCGTTCATCCTTGAACTTATACTAAATATATTCACTCAGTTTTGTGCCATGTGTGATACACGCTCAGGCGATCATGTATCTTTCGATACATGATTGACAAGGCAGATTATTTTCTACAGTAGGTTGCCATTTATTTCTGCGGTAGACCAATTGCTATCCAAGGCTATAGAACCCAGTCTGTCCTGTTATTTTCCCATATATGGGGGTGGAGAGAAGAAAAGGATTCATACCTTTCCCACGTAGGTGAATGTAATTGATTCGACTAGATTTCGAAGTCGGATTTTCCACTACTCCATCATATAAACAAAAAATCACATAGGTAATACCTTGTTCACAATTTCCGGTGGGTATGGTAATAACACAATGGTTGCATCTATATCAGTTTAAACATAGTTCACCGATGAATTATATGCATTATTTATATTATCTACATTTTATCTACATATTATCTACATCGGACTACTGTCCTCGATATTATTGTAATAATGAAATCATTTCGGCCATTGTCCTCTCCGTCTTTTAGATGTCTGTCGATCAAAAATAAAGTTTCATAGAATTTAATAGTGGATCCATTATTTAATCTATGTAGAATAAAATAATGGATTCATTTCAAAGTTCTCTGAAGTCTACCTTCGTCGACATATAGATGAAGAAAGCCGGAAGACATTATGATAATAACAACCAAGACGAGGACATTTGTACGAATGTAAATAATGTAAATAATGATGACTCATCATCAAATAAGTTCAGACATACATTTGAATCAGATCTGATATGTTAGCCGTTTTGACGTTTAGCTTTCATGTGAACTAAGCGGAAAAGAAACTGCTGGGCCATACTTTCATATGAGAATCACTTTCTAAAAGGCAAGAAATAGTCTCGCAAAGAAAATATGACAGGTGAATAAATATGGATATTTTCAAAGATCGTGAAATGGAAGCAAGGCAAAAGGAAAATCACGACCAATACCAACGTCCTTTTTTCATTCCAAAGATTGATCTCGTATATATTTTGTAATTGGAAGTCAGTAATTAGCAATGGAATTTCTTCACTTGGACTGAATGAATCATTTAAACAAATAGACCAAATGAAGGCTACTCGCGACGAAAAAGATAACGTCAGATTACAGTTATTCTAATCTGACAAAAATGTTTCAGTTTGGCTGGAAAATTTTCACACGTCCAACGTATTCTCCAGATATTGCACTTTTGTGCTAAAATTTATTCCTGTCTTTACAAAATTCTTTAACGAAGCAAAAGAAAATTCTGTTCTTTGGAAGACTGCAAAATTCACCTCGGGCAGTTCTTTGCTTAGGAAAAAAAAAAAAAGATATGGAATGAGAAAACTGCTTGAATGATGGAAGAAAATAATGCAAAAAGAAGTGAAGTGTGGTGCTAAATAAAATTAATACTGAAAAAAATTATTTTTTCAGTTTTACTTTATAATCCGTATGAACATTTTCGTATATATTTATGAATTTGCTTTTCTAAGCGATGGGGTGATGAAAAGTTCTCGGTCCAAAGCAAGAAAGCTGTTCAAAGTAAACAAATAAAAATTAAGTATATCAGATGATTGGGTCGAAGACTTTTCAGCACCTTCTTTTATGGTGATTTTCTAAGCTTAGCTGTGTCACATAGCCGAACGTATGGGGCACTCAGTGAGGATCGAAATCACTATTTAGTTGTAACTGATCTAGCCAGATAAGCGTGCTAATCATTACACCACGTCGAAGCGCCCCTAGCATCTTCTCTTGTGTATATTTTTTGTTTTCCTCGTGTCTGTTTTTCTTATTCTGATGAGTAAAAGTGTTTGAGCGTATAAATACAGAAAAAAAAACTCACTAATAACAGAAAATACTGGGATGCAGAATTAATTTCAACTTCACGAATGAGTCCGAAGTTTTATTGCCGATAACTCTAAAACGGTAGATTTTATCAAAATACCTTTATTATTTCCGAATTAAGCATGTACATTTAAACCTGATTCGAACTATTCGGGAAAATTTTATTAGAAACTGAGGGCGAGGCTGGAACTGCAAATTAGATCTGTCACCCAAAATACTAAATTATATGAAGAGATACTGAAAAGTACTCGATCCGAACAAAAATGCTTTTGAAAATCGATCCGATACTTGGACAAATCTTGTGAAGTAGGTTAGACTGCGAATTTTTCAGCCTTCTCAAACATACATAAAAAATAAATTAAAAAATAACCTAATACTTTCTGTTGAAAATACTTCGAGGGAATCCTGATAAATTGTTTTTACCAACTATGAACATACGCCAAAATTACTATATGACATCACCAATTTTTACTACAACCATTCTTAAAGAATATAACGTAAAAACGTTCCTAAATCAACATGCGGAAAACATCCAAATATAAATAATGCCTACTACTAATGCACACAAACAAAGACACACACGCATTTATATATATATATATATATATATATATATATATATATATATATATATATATATATATATATATATATATATATATATATATATATATATATATATGTACTTGGCAAGTCAAATCCTAGTGAAGTTTACTCAACCAAGGAAAATCAAACAACAAATATTTCCATGACTTATTCACTGATGAAGCTTTTATAAAAGCGAAACCTGGTAGATTATAAACGTTACCTATTTGTTCTTTATTCTAACATCCCTACCTAACTACATAATAATAGCTGGCCACTCGTATTTGATGATACCCATCTACTAGTCGGCTAGCCAATCCCTATTGCAGATGCTTGCTCAGGCACATTTTGAGTTTGCTCAATACACAGGTTTATTCTGCAACTATGCTGAGCAGACCTTCGTTACAGTTTCTGGGATAGTGCGTGTTATCTAGCGTGTTTCAACAATTTCAACAAGGCCAACATGCTCAAGCCCTCGGCCACGTTGACTTGTGTCTTCGTACTATCACAGCTATCGACGGCCAGTCTAACCAATTTCGCTCACAACGCTTGGGTCGACCCGTGGTATGGTTTTCAGGAAACTACCTACCTACATATATACATACCTATTTTATTATTTTTCTCATTATGTTGCAAATACATCGTTCAATAACAACGTCATCAGGACAACTGAAATTAGGAAAAATCAATACCCTGAAAAATTACTAGTTAGAAAAGCTTATGATTAATTTTAAAAAATGTCTTGAAAATTTAACCATTGATAAAATTAAAAATAAATATTTGTAAATAAAATAAATAACTGTAATCTTTCAATGAGATTTGTATATAGGAAATGTTAATATAAATGTAAGCTATGGAGATTTGATGTAGGAAAATAAAAGAATTATTTTATATCAATCATTTTATCACACATACACACACACATATTTATATGTAGGTATATATATATATATATATATATATATATATATATATATATATATATATATATATATATATATATATATATATATATATATATATTAAATGAAATCTTTAAGGTTCCATGTAATAAATTATTTCACCACAGCCCTTTCAAAGGACCGCGGATCATCAGACTTTACTTCCAAAGTTTGAAACGAAAAATGAAAAGAAATTTACACATTTTTGACGGGGAGTACTAAGCATATGTAAATTAACGAAGTGAGGAAGTGAGGGGGGAGAGAGACATGATTGAGTTAGATGTAAAATTTCAAGTCAAGGCATTGATACATTAACTTGGAATTTTACATCTAACACAATCATGTCTCTCTCCCCATTCACTTCCTCACTTCGTTAATTTACATATACTGCCCGTCAAAAATAGGTAAATTTATTTTCATTTTTCGTTTCAACCTTTGGAAGTAAAGTCTGATGATCCGCGGTCCTTTGAAAGGGCTGTGGTGAAATAATTTATTACATGGAACCTTAAAGTGGTCTGTTTTTATTTTTATTTAAATCATTAGCTCTGATTTACATTGAGCTCTCTGGATTTTATCCTCCTTAGGTCTACCGATACGGATTACCTAGTTTTTCGTAAACTATATATATATATATATATATATATATATATATATATATGTATAAAATTCCTCAGGCGATCTAATATTTTTTCTTATATATATATATATATATATATATATATATATATATATATATAAGAAAAAATATTTTTTCTTATATATATATATATATAAGAAAAAATATTAGATCGCCTGAGGAATTTTATACATATATACAGGCGATCTAATATTTTTTCTTATATATATATATATATATATATATATATATATATATATATATATATATAAGAAAAAATATTAAATCGCCTGAGGAATTGTATACTAAATTGAAGCACCTTGTCTGGCGTATTCAATGAAATGTGCATGAAAGAAGGATTGCTGCCTAAATACCGCCATCCCCCATATATATATATATATATATATATATATATATATATATATATATATATATATATATATATGGAGAGAGAGAGAGAGAGAGAGAGAGAGAGAGAGAGAGAGAGAGAGAGAGAGAGAGAGAGAGAGAGAGAGTAGTGGATAGCGCCTCGGAAAGCCGAGTTCGAATTCCAATCGAATTACATTCACTTACGTGCTAATACTTTTAGGAAAGGTATTAATGCTCTTCTTCTCCCTTCAGCTATGGGTAAATAACAGGACATCCAGTCTCCATAGTTGGTTGGCAACTTTTCTAGGAGAAGGACAATTCTGAATTGAAATCCTGCGGGGGATCGTTTGGGGAACTTCTGGCATGTCTCTGTATTCGGCTCTTCAAAAAGCTTTCATCCCTATAATCAAATCATATGTGCTGGTGTCTGGCTTTCGGTTCCTAGGAACTGTGCTGCTTGGCTCTCTTGCGTCGAATACGACGGGAGAGTCCACATATATATATAATGTTGCTTTGTGACTGTCCGTCCCATGCTTTCACATATCAGGTATTCGTTCCATCTTATATCGCCAGCTATTTTTAAACTTCCACCAATACCCATTAGACATCAATGTAAATTCATTTGTAAAATCTTTTTCCATTGCTTGATGTCCCGTTAGGACGTAAGCCATCATGGTGCTCAATAGATTACTTCTCTTGATTTCTGAATAGCCATTATTTCTCGAGAAACATAGTTAAGCTATTTTGTGTTGCCTTATCCACAATTTTATTTACAATGTAGCCATTCTGCTATGACGACTGCCATTGATGGAAACTTCAGTCTGTGCTCCTATATAATCTATAGCTATGACAAGAGATGGGTTACTGCTTTTCCCAAATACATTCGTACGAAGAACGTAACAATATAGGCTGGAATTTGTACTATCCTTGCCTATTCTACTTGCCATGCCGATCATTGTTAGATATCCCTCAACTCGCTTGTAAAATTTAAATTGATTCAACCTATCAGGTCTAGCTAAAAGAGGATTCAATCTTTAGATCAATGTCAAATTAAGAATTTGATTTTTCGTTTTGATTTCAATGAGATTATATCTATTCAATTTTCCAATTGCGAAAGCATTGAATAGAAATTAACATCTTTCCTCGTCTATTGGTTTCTGACTAATTTATATTCACTGAGAGATAACCAATGAACTTTATAGTTTCATTGATAATTATGTTAATTAACCTAGTACATGTGTCCCCATAGTGGTCGATATCAATCTCTGGAGGTCCATTAGACTATGAAAGTGTCGATAAATTCCTAATAACGGGAGTAAAATAAGGTTATTAAATATATCCTGATAACTCACCAAAAAAAAAAGCAACAATTTCCAATTAAATATCAATGCCATTGCTACTGTTTATCAATCACGTTTTCCATAAATGATGCCAATTAGTTTACTTAACATGTGTATTAATTTGTTTTTAATGTGGATATTATTGACGATACTATTTATTTATGAAGTTGTTGTTATTGGTATACTACTACTACTACTACTACTAATACTACTACTACCACTACTACTACTACTAATAATAAATTGCAATGTAACATGCAGAAACAATTGCAAGATAAGTCTCCTCATGGCCAATACTCTGCCCATACCAAACAAGCTGATGCAGTCAGACCCAGTACCCATCATCGGTTACGTAGTGCTGAGTCAAAAGCTGAAATTATCAAGCACACATAGTGACAAATTGCGTTAACCAGAAATGCAGATCCTATGATAATTATCCAGAAACGATTGACTATCTTGTATCAGGTTGCACACTGTTAGCACCCACTGAATTTAAACCACGGCATAATAAAGTGGGTCAATGTAAGCATTGGAGAATATGCCACTTTTCGGGAAGAAAACTGCAAGAAACTGTTTTGGACATCACCCAGACTCGATTACAGAGATAGGACCTGCAACAATGTCATTGGACTTTACAATAAACACAGACAAGACAATCAAAGCCAATCACCCAGAAATCGGGATCAAAGACAACAAAAAAAAAGAATTTCCTTTCTTATTGACACAGCAGTCCATGCAGATTGTAATGCATCTTCAAGGATCTTCAAAAAACTATAAAAATACAAAGATTTTGAAGTGTAAATCTAAAAACTGTGGTACAGGAGGACATCAGTATTTTCCAATTGTAGTTGGAACACTCGAATTTTTTGAAAATGGTTCCAATAAATTCATTGAAGAGATTCCTGGCAGTCCATGCCTTAATTTAATTTAATTTGTTTGGGGTTTTATGGCATATCAGCCACTATGGGTTATTTAATGCCAGATCGATTTTCCACATATTTACTAAATGTATATACTTTGCAAACGTAATTTAAGGATAACGTTAGCAACATCATTGTTTCAAAAACTGGTAACATCATTGTTTCAAAAACGTATAGCTGGCAACATCATTGTTTCAAAAACGTATAGCTGGCAACATCATTGTTTCAAAAACTGGCAACATCATTGTTTCAAAATAGCTGGCAACATCATTGTTTCAAAAAAGTATAGTTGGCAACATCATTGTTTCAAAAAAGTGTAGTTGGCATCATCATTGTTTCAATGTGCTGGAAAAGACCTGGAAGTTCACTATTTTCCCATAGCTGGGACCCCAACAGGTGCTACCACCCCGGGTCAGGGTGAACCTGGGAACACTAGCAATTAAGCGGTGGTTCCACGCTTCCTCAAAACCTCCTGATCAGAGGCCTTGCTGTTAGATGCAGTTTAACGTCCATGCCTTAAAGAAATACAAAACATTGTACTCACAAATACAGGCCACACATTAAGAAAAGCTTTATCTATTTAAAATCTGTATAATGTTAATATTTTTTACAAGAATAATCAGTGGAAAATATCATGAAGCTATTTCTGACCCTAGATCTCTGGTTGGGACCCGGAGGGAAATGTCTGTACAACAGAAATTAAAGGAAATAATAATAACAACAACAATAATAATAATAATAATAATAATAATAATAATAATAATAATAATAATTGGGGAGGAATCGCCTTGATATCACGATTTTTCACAGGCGCAGCAATGAATGGATCCTGATAGATGTTTCCGTACCTAAGCAAATAAAATTGGGATGTCTGAGTAGTGAAAATACAAAATTAGAAGAACTTGGCATGGTAAATCAGAGAGGTCATGGTATTCTTTCGTTGTTGGGGCACTTGGGGCTATTTCCAGGAATTTTGTTTTGCCTTACAGGACGCCTTGGGGATACTTGACATCATTGAGAGTGCGCAGGTGGCAGCGTTCGTTGGAACAACTGATGCGCTGAAGAATGCGGTACAGGTAAGAGCTGAAACCTGATCATCACCACCCATCTAAATGTCGGAGAGGATATCAAACCAAATAATAATAAATAATTCTAATACCGGTAGAGAAAAGACGAATTGCAATCGGAATAACAAAACCTAAAGCTAAATTGAATTTTATCGAGAAACGACAATGAAGAAAAAGGGCAAATAAATTTCTACCTTAAAAACTAATTGCAGTTGTTTGCTTCTCCGAGGAATATGACAGCTAGAGCTGTTTCTAGAGGCCTTTCAACTGTTTTTAGTAGTATTCCAACAGCGCGCGCACACACACACATACACACACAGAGTGTGCTATGAGTAAATTGTCGCGATTTTATATATTTAATTACACGCATGCGCTTTGTTTGTTTTTGATTTTGTCGAATGCACATTATAGTAGGGTCATTTGGCATCGTCTGTGAGAAAAAAAACACACCATGACGCAATTCACCCCGCCAGAAATTTCGAAAGGGCATGCTATACTGTTTGGCATTCGGACCGGAAGCTCCAATACACACATTTCAGAGTATTTGGGTGCAGACGATACAGAAAGAGTTGCATGATTCTAATGATGTTTATGTAGATGTTCGAAGTGATCAGTAGTGATGGCGATGTTATGTTTCTATTCATTTTTCTACAGCGTCTCACACTCAACAAGGAGACCTACATGAAGTACCTTGAGGAGGGAGTGATGCCATGGGTTAAAAGGTTGTTTCTGGAAGACCCTATCTTTGTAAAATGGACTCTGCTCTATGCAACACAAGCAGGAGAATCCAGTCATGGATGTCAGACAATTTCTGCGACCATATCACCTCTTACATCTGCGCACCTAACTCTCCAGACTGCAACACTCTTGAATATTATGTGTGGAGCGTAGTTGGACGAGAGACCTACAAGACTCTTTGTAACACCACAGAGGAATGGAAGAAAAGCCATTATGGTAGCATTCATCAACTTAAACATGGAGACCGTCCAGAAGAGTCCCGAAGTCGTCTGGAGGCCGTGGTTGAAGACAACGGTGATTTTATTGAGTAAATTTACACTTTGGTATTTCAAGATATATATATATCTTAAAATGAGGTGTCAGTTTTTTTTCATTTTTGCATAAGTTAGACGAGAATTTATCAATCGCACCCGGTATTACTGATATTTTTGTACATACGCAGTTGTAGGTAAGGGATCAATGATTCAATGAAGGTGTTGAAGATTAAAAAAGTCATAAGGCGCGGTGTCTGTATATTAATCGGCTATAAGGTCACTGTATTGCTGTAATTGATCGAACTTACTGCACTCATAATAGAGCAACCGCAGCCCATGTTATTTACTGTGCATGTTTACCCTGGCAGAAGAGCATCCTTGTCGGCAACCAAAACCAAACTGTTTAGCTTAGCGAATTACCATACGACACTAGCTTGTTAATCATATCACTGCAGTAACCTCTGTACTGGACAATTTATATTTCCTTTATTTTCCCATTGAATTTGGGCCACAAGAGAGCCGAGCATGTATTACACTATTGAAATATGCATTCCAAAAGCTAAGTAAGGTACTGAGAATTTCAAAAAGTCGTTAGAAACACATACAAGTGTGCTGAATTGTTATGTCTTATCCATTCTCTTATATGGCAGCGAATGCTGGAAAATTTCCCTAAGCATGATAAAAAAAAAATTAAAGCAGCAGAAATGTTGTTCTACAGAAGGATACTGAGAATTCCATGGCCGGAAGGAGTAAGCAAGGAAGAAGTCTTAAAGAAAATGGCAACAAAAAGAGCACTTCTACTGAAAATCAGGAAAAGATAGTTGAAATTCTTTAGACACATAGTGTAGAAGGAAGGTTGGGTAAACTTAACGCTCATGTCGAGAGGAAGGTAGTGGGCCATTTACCTGACGAGCTTGTTTGATTTGGTGGTAGAACGGGGGTGGAGCTTAGCAAAGAGAGAAAAACTTCTAAGAACCACACGAGATAGGAACTTGTGGAGAGCCATTATCGCATATGGTTTGGAGGGATGCAGCGCATCGAAAAAGAACAAGAAGAGGTTTTATTTTAAATCAAATATTCTTATAAAATCCTCCGAATTCCTTTAATTTTCAAGATAGTCTCTAAAACATAACCTTGGATCAGAAACGACCAACTTTATTATTTAGCCTGTGATTTAAGAGGAAGTAGCAATAATTCGATTTCCCATTTTTTATTGCGTTAAAAATATGTTAATTCCTATTGAATCTCTATCTTCATCTGGTTTTTGTTCCATGTAAAGCAATTCCTTCTTTTCTACTCACTGAGAAAAAGGATTTACAATTCGTGGTTTTATTTTGAATTAAAACCACTCCTCTAAACATATATTTTTCTTCAAATCGTCAAATGCCTGTTGAGTTTTTTTTTTGTATCCTATCCAGAGGAAGTTCTGTTTTTGTAGTTCACTCCCATTTCTGTTTAGTTTTATGTTTGGATGGAGAGAAAGAAAAAAAGAAAAAAATCCTAGCTTTAGTCTATCGGAATGTTTTTGAGTAGTTTTCTTAGATTTACAGTCAATTTTTTTATTTATTTTTAGCGGATTTCTTGAGAAGAACTAAAAAATGAACAGGGGAAAAAGTGCATTTCTAAAACCTCAGAAACAACAACCACTAAGGAAAGTTTTAATTAATTAACAACTCAAAACAACAGAAATAAACTTAAACAAATAATATTTACACTGATTTTAATGAATGCCTAGAATAAAGCGATTATGTTTTTTTCTAATTGTGTTGAGTAGTTGAGCCTTCTAAAAATAATGAGAAAATTTCCACTTCCAATCGTCTCATTTACGAGATTGTACGAGATCAAATCTAGGCGCGGTTTTGCAAAAGGAAAATGGAATGAATTTCGATAAAACAAAAAAAAATATTTAAAATAGGTCGTTAAATGAGAATGTTAGACAATTATATAAACTAGCCGAATACCTGTTGTATGGACAGAGAAAAGGAAGTTGTAATAGAAGTTATTTTTATCTCTACAGAATTTTCAGCATTTCGGTTGCGAGGGCAATTTTTTTTCTTTGCCCGGGTGTATGCGTTCGGGCTCCATACATTAAACCGACCTTGTGTTATAACCTGACCTCCTGGGAGGTTGAGTAAATAAAATAAAATAAAAATCACTAATAAAAACACCCGAGTTTAATAATTGAAGACATAAAATGAATAATAATAAGGATAATAATAGTAGTAATAATCATAATGATAGCGATAATAATGATAATGAGACATCAACGATTCCAGTTGTAGTTGGAGCACTGGGATTGATCGGAAAAAAGGTTCAAATAGACTGATCGAAGCGATTGCAAGCCTCAAAAAAATACAAAACTTATACCCACAAGCACATCCCACACCTTTAGAAGTGATCTTATTTTTTTACTCCTCAAAAATGCTCTGTGGAAAATGTCATGATGGCATCTTTGACCGAGGTCTCTTGTTGGGACCCGGAAAGAATGAGTATACACCAGAAATCAAAGGAAATAAAATAATAATAATAACAACATGACAATTCAAACTGACAGGGTAATAACAACTAACAGACCTGATATTATAATAAAAGACTAGAAATGGGTATGCTTATTGATATAGCAGTACCATATGAGAGAAACACATCCATAAAAATTATCGAAAAATTGTCCAAATAGAAGAACCTGAATATCGAGATTAACAAGATGTGGGGAATGAAGACTGAGACTATACCAATAGTAATCGTGAGAAAAGGAATGGACAATTTTATTAACAGTTTCCAAGTAACTTCAACCTACAAGTTGTGCAGAAAATCACCCCACTAGGAACATCCCATATACTAAGAAAAGTGATATCAATTAAATGACAATTCTTCTATAGAGATTAAGAGCCATAGTTTAGACTCAGCTCTACAGGATACAAAGCCGGAGACATAACATAGTAAAATAATAATAATAATAATAATAATAATAATAATAATAATAATAATGATGATAATAATAATAATAATAATAATAATAATAATAATAATAATAATAATAATAATAATTTAGTTCATTAATTCAGTAAACTTAGAATTTTTTAATTGTTTAAATCATTTTGTACAGTTTTTTGAAAATCTAATTCAACAGATTATTTTGATACAATTAGATAATTCTGTAATTTTTACCGGTTCCGTTGAAGTAATGTTTATTAATGGGACATGTCAGACGACTACAATTGTTAATTCGAACGCTACAATAATAAAATTCTAACCGACATTGCTGTGCTAAAATTATAGAATTCTATGAAAATATATTTATTTTTAAAAGGATTTACTTCATGTCCGCTTCTAAAAACAGTAAAATCTTTTATTTCTCGAAGCGAATATTACATTTATTTAACATTTAAAAAATGTAAACACTGATATTTTTCTACTAAATTATGACATGATTTTGACTAGGCAGGTATTAAGTCTTTCTGTACAAGCAGCATGAAAGGAAAATTAAAAAAATAATATCTAAATAAACATGTGACAATTTAAAAAATTTCAATTAAAAACAAATAAAACAGATGAAATAATTACTAATAATGAAAATGTGCTTTTATAAATTCTTATGATATTTACATTTTACTACTTATGTTGTGAACGGAATTTGTTGATATACATAAATGGTGATTACTAAGCTTTGAATTTTTAAAAATGGTCCAAATAATTTTGGTTAAATATTAGGCTCGGGATTCAGGGTGGGTTAGGGTCCTCCAGGCATTACCTTTCCTTCCTGTAGAGCGATACGATCATTACACGGCCCGTGAAGCGTACCCCAAATTGGGAAGTGTCGTTAGGTCTCGTGTAGTTTTGTAATTTGAAAAATCATTTCATTCTAAGCAAGGTAATGAAGCCACTCAGGCGCAAGATGTTACTGAGTATTAGAGAATATGCGAAGGGAGAAAAAAAACTATTAAGGACAGAGAACATTAAAAGAATTAAGAAGAACGTAAAGATCGAAGATACCTGGAGAACATTCCAAGACAACATATTCTACCCTACAGAAATTGGAAAGTATTGCTAGAATATTAGAGAAAGAAAGATTGAGGCGGGGTAGGTGATTATTTGTTTACTGGTTTACTCTTATTTATTTTCAATATCTATCTGTCATGCGAGTGATATAAGAATACACATGGCCAAATAAATATCACTATCTATCGTCAATGGCAATACAAACTGACCGGAAGGTGGCTAACACTAGAACTTAATGTGGCCTTAGGTTTCCCACTGAAAATACATGAAGGGACACCTATCTATGCGCGACGTGTTGCTACAAATACTCTGAGATTATGCGGCTATCGATCAGAGAAACCTCTCTAAGCGCTACCAAAGAGTTCCGGCTTCTTACTACCATTCGGATGGAGCAACCAGAGAACTGCCAACCTGGTAACCTAATAATGAAAAGTTGTAGCCACTGATCAGATAGATAACCAAAAACTTAATATAGTTAAATCATTAGAGCGATGGAAAAGGGAAGAATCGGTAAACTATATCCTAAGCAGGAAAAAAAGGTAAATATCTACTTCAGTTCTATAAATATGGAAGGAGTGCTAGCCAGGTTATAGGTAAAACTATCAACTACTATTAACCTTTTTCATAGCACTGGAGGCTGGGCGGTTTTATTGAGACACCATCTCTAAGACGGTTACCGAATAATGCTCAAAACCATTCCAGGCCAATTTTGAATTAGTGGATTATTAATACCTCGTTGAAGGTTATTCCACGATTTCGAATTAAAGGAATATTAATATAATATCAGATCACCAATCCAGTTAAATTTAATAAATAATAATTGTCAAAAAATATGATAAGAATATTTATATAAAGAATAAATAAAATAGTGTTGGTTTATTGTCAGTGGAACATTTTAATAATTGTTGTTAAAAAATCGATCTTGTGTCACATTTTCTGTGAGTTAACGCTTAGATACATACACTATTACATAGCAAGACGGGTTGTTTTGTTCTACTCATGTAAGATGAGAACGGACAGAAAGAATTTAGCATTACGCAAATATATAAATGAAACATAATTCGTTTCTACTAAGAGTCTAATTCACGAAAGGCGTGGGTTTTAGACATAACTTTAATAGATATTAATTACAACTTCTTGAACTTTTGAAATAAAGTATTTTCATTATTTTCCAAGTTTATTTTACTGGAACTTCTGAAATGAAGTATCTACATTATTCCCAAGTATATTTTGCTGGAACTGTTGGAACTTCTCAAATGAAGAATTTTCATTATTCCCAAGTTTATTTTGCAGGAATTCCGAAATGAAGCATTTTCATTATTCACAAATTTATTTTGCTGGAACTTCTGAAATTAAGTATTTTCATTATTCGCAAGTTTATTTTGCTGGAACTTCTAAAATGAATTATTTTCATTATTCTCGAGATTTCTTACGACTGTAGCCGACTTATTGATTTTCAAAATGAACTGCTGTGATTCAAAACAAGGTGGGGGTGGTGGAGGTGATTCTTTCATTCTTAACCTTTACCACATATTACTGCAACGACTATAGGGCGTTGCCAGGATTATGGTGACCACGAAATTGCCTTTGCTTATGCAACACTGCTGTCTTTGATCGCATTTAATTTACATCATTTTTTGAAAACCAGTGATTATTTCTAATTATTCCAACGTTCCGAGACCAGCTACATTTATGAATCAATTTAATAGAGATTTCTTTGGTCGATTGACTCACAATCTAAGGAATTGTTTGAAATTATAGCCGCATAAAGCATGAGCGAAAATATGTCGTAATTTCTTTATTATGCTTCAAAATAAAAGCTCTTCAAGACTGTGATCCACTGTTTTAAATCTGTTTGTTTTATTTCTTTTACTACTTGACTAAATATCTCGTCAGATGCTTCACGGCAATCAAGTTTTCACAGCCGTTAGCACAATTTATGAATTGTCTTGAATCGCTAACCCATTCACTCTCAATGAAGGAAGACCCAGGAAATTTAAAAATATTGCGTGTTTCCTCACAAAGTGTGAACAATATTTTCTCGGTGTCTCTGAAAATAGCGCGATGTTGTTTACTAGAAAATGTCTAAATCTTATTTACCATCGGGAGGAGCAAATATCGCTATCATCTAAAAATATGCGTAACTAGATTTAGTTATCATGACGGTATGGATGGACTATTTTCAGTACTTATAGAACGTGTCCATATGTGTTCCACCGGGCGGAATGCCTCCTCAACCGATCCAGGCCAATGTAATTTCCCAGAAATCAAACTTAAATTAAAAAAGTGATCAGTTCATCTATAATCGAGAATTATATGAAGAGATTGATTTAAAAAAAGAAGACATCAACGATGTTCGCAAAAGAAGAGGAATATAATCTTTGCTGTCAGTCAAAAGTGCAAACTCTAGAAAAAAACAGTAAAACAATTTCATTATCAGCTATCAATGTTTTAATGCATTTTAGTAGTCAAAGGATTTTTTACTAATCCGAAAGAAACGAATATTTTACCGAAAATCCAACATTCTACAGAATGGAAGGGGATGCTTTAAAGCATTTTCCCATATTTTAATGTAAAAGATGATTCATTTGTTTTTTGACGGCTTATCAACTTTTTCTGGGTTATTTAAAGCCGGCATATTTTTAGGATTGTAGGAGATCGATTGCATTAATCTATGTTCTCAAGTGTTCTCCCATCTAAGTATTGACCGGGCTTGACATTACCTAAGTTCGATTATCGAATGAGAATCAATATTTTCGGTGCGTTTAAAAGAGAAAACATGGCCGATATAATATAAATTCTATGAACAAGACAAAATTTCAGATTCATTAGACATTGGCAAAAATAAACATATATGCATATATATATTTAAGTAGGTAAATAAAAAAAAGTGATAATTAAGTTTAAAATGCACTTTTAAAAAATGAAAACTCTTACTTGATTATTTAATTTTTGTTTTGAGTCCAAGCTAATACATTAAATTTAATATTTCCAATAGGCAAAAAACTTTGGTGAATTTCTAACGGAATTTACATTGACTGGAATTTTTCACCTTATTTATAAAATCTGTAAATTCGTTCATAGTGTAAGATTTTCCAAGACAACATAGTTCCCCTTATTAAAAAAAATATAAAAATAAAGCAATAATTTTCTGAAACTTTCCATGAGAAAAAGTAGCTGCTTTAAAGTTTAACCATCCCGGTTATGACGATAAACGCTATCCGCGTTCTGGGTAAGACGATAAACTACATCCGACAGCAAGGCCTTTTGAGGTTTTGGGGACCGTGGAACCACCTCTTAATTGCTGGCGTTCCAAGGTCAGGAAGGACCTGGGGTGGTAGCACCTGTCAGGGCACCAGATATGGTCAAATAGTTAAACGCCCGCAAAGGGTCAAAACACTATGAAGGTATAAGAATAGGTTTTAATAACAGCAATGCTTTTTGGAAAAATTATTACCAGCAGTACATTTTTGAAAAAGAAAAATATTACCATTAATACATTTTTTGAAAAAAAAAAAAAATCCAGCAATACATTCTTTGAAAAAATATTCCCAACAATACATTTTTCGAAAAACAATTGCCAGCAATAAAAATCGTGTCGGCATTAAATAACCCACTGAGGCTGATATGTCGTAAAACAAAACAAAATTAAAGTTTAATTAATCTGAATTAAAACAACTATTGCTCATTTTTACTTTAAAATATCGCAGATAAGCTTCTTGTTTTTAATACAGTGTATTTTTATGTATTTATTATTTATCGTAAAAAGTAACTTAAGACAATAGTTTACATAATATATTTTATTCATAAAACCAATTGAAACTTTTTCTAATTAAATAATGTCTTAATTAAAATTTACCGATTCAAAAAAGAATTTCTCGAAATTTCGTAAAAAGAAATAAGATGTAATAAAAGTATTTTACTGGATTTTCTCTAAGAAATTAACATTTTAAAAATAATACGATTGAAGTAAATCAAGAATATTTAATTAAAATCTGAGTTATCTGCTTTTTGCAAGAGTTTCCAAATCAACGTGGTTTTCGCTAAAAAAAAATAAATAAAAAATCCCCAAAACGTCCGAATCTGCGAGTAGATATTTGTAACTGGGTGTCCTATTCGAGGAATAAAATTTGATGATTTAAATTTTCCGAGGACTTGTCTTCATAAAATATTGGCATATATAACAAATATTAATATTTAGCGATGCAAAAAAGAATTTCTCGAAATTTTGTAAAGTTAAATAAGGTGTAATAAAAAATATTTCAACAAAGATTTTCTAAGAAAGCAAAATTTAAAAAAAATGATTCACTTGAAATAAATCTTGAATGTTTCATTAAAATCCGACTGTTATATAATTTTTGCAAGAACTTCTAAATTAAGGTGGTCTTCACTGAAATGATCTCCCGTACAAATTTAAGGCAACTCATTGACGCAACAACAAAAATCAAGATTTTTAACCAACATTTTCAAGGTTCTTAAAAGGATTAAGAATTAAATTTTACATAAAAAATCTACCTGTTTTCTCTTAAAAATACCACGAATATTTTGACGATAAACTTTGTTTTGTCCATTTTTCATCATATATCCCCTTTTTTAGCAGTTTTTTTATGATACCTATTTTTAATTAATTAACGAATTCTTTAACTCAACAATATTACTATAGACTTATTATTTTATAGCAACAGAGTGGTAGTATAATAATATATTAATAGCTTTAAAAATCCATTCTTTAGGTTTAGAGTTAAGAAAAAACTTAGCAAATATAGACTTTGAAATGGCCCAACGACATATATGCATTTCTTAAATAGGGTAATTGAACATTGCCTTTTCATGATGACTTCCTCTTGGTAAGTTAAATTAGGCATGAAAGGAGTTTTCCTGATTGAAAAAGGAAATACTGGTTTGATACCTGTCCAGAGACACATATTTCTATATCTAGGCTAGTAGACAATAAATTCACTGTTTAAAGAACTTGGCCAGTAGATATTAACTTCACTTCTCAAAAACTAGTAATAAACTAGTATAGTTCACAATTATAAAGTTTTTAGTAATAAGAAATGTAGATATATAAACATGTGCATAAAATAAAACACATCATTTGAATGGGTTTCGCATGTCTGGTTCAGGGATGTAAGAAACATTGAGGCATGTGATAGCGAAGTTTTGATATGATTTAAAGAGACATATACATGACTGATCCTAACCTGTATATGTAGGGTGTACATTATATCGCCCATCGAGGAGGAACGACAGCTGTAAGATTTGGAGGTTGTAGCTTATTTTTGTAGTCGTTTGCAAATCCGAGGAATGTGACAGAGCTGTTTCTAGAGGTCTTTTAACTATTTTTAGCAGTATTCCAACAACACATACACAAACACACTTACGCAAACATACTCATATATATATATATATATATATATATATATATATATATATATATATATGTATGTATATGTATATAACTCTATATATATGTATGTGTGTGTATATATATGTGTATATATATATATATAATATAATATAAGTATAAAAAATATAGTAAAAACAGAAAATGGCGACAATTTACCTATCGCAATATATATATATATATATATATATATATATATATATATATATATACGTATACATACATACATACATATATATATATATGTGTGAATATATGTGTGTATATATGTGTGTATATATGTGTGAATAAAAAGAAAGAAAAGTAATATATATAAT
Organism: Acanthosepion esculentum; assembly: GCA_964036315.1. Classification (NCBI taxonomy): domain Eukaryota; kingdom Metazoa; phylum Mollusca; class Cephalopoda; order Sepiida; family Sepiidae; genus Acanthosepion; species Acanthosepion esculentum. The sequence goes on along the minus strand of OZ038475.1, from coordinate 26,121,073 downwards.
CCGATGTTCTTATAGATATTTTTATTTTTACAAAATAGTGCTCAATGTAAATTTACAGAGCATAAATTAGCTGATTTAAAATACGATATTCCGAACCATATTGAGGTCATTACTATTCGCCTTTTTGTAGTTCTTATGTAAATCCTTATTTATTAGATCGTTGTTGTCCTTAGATATATAGTCTATTAAAAATGAAAAGTTAAAATTTTTTAAAACTGTAGTTCAATAAAACGTATTCTAACCTAAACATCCCCCCCAAAATCTTTAAGTATACAAATAGAAAAAATGCCGAAATAATTTTTGCCGTTAACAATAACATTTAAAAAAAACCCAGACGACATACATTTAGCGGATGGCAGAATTCGTTGAAAAATACATCCCTATCCATCCCTAAATATAACCCTTTTTCGAACGTAACTAATAACTGATACAACAAAAGTTAAGGAAAATGAACACACTACCACCCCTTGTCTGAATGAGTGGATTTCTCTGTATCCTTGGAAACAGTGAATTATGAATTTTTGCCGTGCCTTTAAAACTCAGTAAATTTTAAAATAAGTTACTCCAAAATTCGCTTGTGGATGAAATGGAACTAATGTTTTTAATTTAATTACAAAATTAAATTCGAAGCTTTTAGCTTCCATTTTTGAAACATGGTTATTACTGTGTAGCGAAAAAAATTTAAATCAGCTAATTTATAATATATATATATATATATATATATATATATATATATATATATATATATACATATATATGTTGCGATAGGTAAATTGTCGCCATTTTTTTCTTTTACTTTCGCTTATGTGCATTGTATGCTTTGATATTGTCGACTACGCAGTATAATAGGGTCTGTTGGGCACCGTCTTTGTTTATGTGTAAATTAGACGACAATTTATACATCATATACTGTATATATAAAATTGGAGATTGAAGTCAACAGCCAGCAGCGATAGTTATTTCATGTTTAAACTCAATCGTCAGTCTATGTATTTTTATATTTACATACAGTCTAGCCCTGATATTGAGGGAATTAACCCATAAATATAGCATACCTTAAATCTATATTTTTATCATATATATATATATATGTGTGTGTGTGTGTGTGTGTGTATGTGTGTGTATATAGCATTATAATGAAACACTGTTTACCGCTTACAGAATGTCATAAAACTGATGACAATTAAAAAGATTTATTTGTTTCACATAGAAAATATTACTGGTCAAGTCGAAATCGAAATTGTTATTGCATTCCAAAAAGGAAAGATACGAATCGAATGTAGCAATACTTAACCTGCATTCCACATGGAAATCAATTCTCGTAAATAGAAATAGACTTTAGCTGTGTGAAAAAGCTGTTCAGACAATCAGAATCAACCGTTGCGTGCATCCATAGCACACAAGCATATAATCTAAACAATGTAGAATCGGTCAAGACTTTCATTATTAAATACAGTTTAATTTTATTAGAGCTCATATTCACAACGTTTTGGCCGTTGTACGCTCCGAACTTCTTCAGCTGATTGAAATTTTGAACCGAACATTTTATTTCATCGACCGGGTTAGATTGTTATAGTTCCGCGTACCATTCCTCTTCCGGATGGTGTGATTTCAACACCAGGCTACAGCAATGGAGTACCAAAAACTTTGAGAGTTGGGTTAAAGGAAAATAACAGAGACATCCGGGAGAAGCATGGCACGTGGAACTAGAATAATCTACCCAGGTGGACGAAATAAAGGGTTAGGTTCAGAATTTCAATCATCTGAAGAAGGCCGGTACGTACATCAGCCGAAACGTTGTGAATATGTCAAAGAAGATGAGGATAACGGTGCAAATAATGTAAATATTGACTTTATCCAATATAAAAATATAACTTATGCGCGAAAATTACACATTTTAAACGTAATTTGTTTCTCAAGAATACTTGTCAACGATAAGTGGCATGTCGACAACGTTTTTAACGTTGAGAGTACTATTTAATTTGTTTACTAACCTGTCTTCATGAATCAGTTCCTGATTAAATAAAGATTAACAATAGACTAAAAATACACGGCAATTTAATAAAATTGGTTTCTTAAAAATATGTAGTTGAAAAAAATTATCAGTCAAGCTCACATGTTTTTAAAAGATAGTAAAGGAAAAAAAGTTATAGACATTATTCAATCGAAAGGAGAGACGGCGATAATGTGGCATTGTAAATACAAGCCAGTTTTATGCGATTTTCCAATACCATATAATCACCATGTCTGTTTCATTATGACGGTGACCGTCGTAATGAAACCGGCAGTTCGATTATATGCCGCTTAAACAACGTGTTTATGTGTTTATTCTTGGACAGACGGTGGTGAGTTTTGTGCAGGGTAGAAAGGAAGACTGATTTTGATTATAAATGTCGAAAAAGCTAATCAATACCATTCCACATCTTGAGATGACCAAAAAGAAGATGTTAGTTTTAAAGAGACTGATAAATTGCAAAGATGTTTAAAGCCGCGCTAGAGAGAGTGGTGTTTGTCATGGGCTATAATTTCAGAAGGGAGCGGTTTGCGATTTCTGACGAGTCTCGCTCCTGATCCTGATCAATCTTAGTATCTTCATGCATCACTAAAATTGTGGTAAAAAGAAATCATTACTTTTCTATCGTCCTCTTTACAATTATGAACATGGTTGGATTGATTTACCAGCGTTACCCGTATTTTCTATTTAATCGCCCGCTCGACGACAGAGCTGATATATAATAAATATATCTGCAGCATGGTTTGAAAACTGACTCGGTAGAAAGCCTATGTATCACTTTATTTCAGTTCTGATCGTGCTTACGCATGCTATTTAAAGATCCGGGTCGTATATAATCATAGGTAACTCATAGGTCATGGAAATAAAATGTATCTATATTGCCTACATGATATTAATGAAAAGAGCTTAAGCTTAAAAAACTCATTGTGATCACAGTATCAACATAAAAAACCATGTTGGAATTGTGATCACGAAGGTTTCGCTGGCACACAAATGAAACTGTGTAGTTTAATTTAACATAATTGCTCCGAGGAGTTGCTTTCGCTGGTTCCCAAGCCTCATGAATTTAAGCTTTCTACGCGGCTATCATCACGTTCCCATCCATTCACCGTTGAAACTGTTAGATGTAGTCGTCTCTTCTACTCCAATAGCTTCATGTCTCGCACATCTCGCCTTCCTTATTCCTGTTTCCCTGACAAATATAATCTCCAACTATTTAAGTGTAACGTCAATCGACATCTCCAGTTGCCCTGATCTATCCACTTCCCCTCTCCACATCCTTTCCCCTTTCATTCCTATCTGCTCTCGCTCCAAATCTTCTGTAACCCCCTTGCCTTGATCGATCCACTATCTTTCTCCACATCCTCTCCTTTACCACTCCTATCTGCTCTTCCTCCAAACCTTCTGTAACCCCTTGCGTGCTAGTGCCTTCCAACCTTACTTGGGGTGAAAAGCTTAAAAAAACAAAAATAAGAAAAAATACTCTTTTCTTAATAAATTGAAACAGAAACATGTGGGATATATACTTCATAAAAATAAAACTGAGTTATAAGTAGATAAAATCTAATATCTCAAACGATATAATTAATGTAAAATCAGATATCCAGCCACTTAACACGAATCGAGTTTCGTAACGCTAATGTAGATTTTGTTCTTGTGAAATAAAATTCTATTTTCTCATGATGTCGGTTCATCATCACCGAACGGATCTTGAATTTTATTCTGTCATAATGAACGGTTATATAATCTCAACGAGGCTCCAGGCTTTGGACGTCTATTGCGACTCAAATTCACCAGAAACATCAAGTGGAATTGATGTATACGATCCATCGAAAAAAAGGTTGGAAAAATTTTAGTTCCCATGTACCACCCGAGAAAGCATATGCGACTCCATGATTTATTTTTACAGAATTTAAATTCAAACAAAAATGAAGTATCTGAGCTGGAGCCGCCCAATCATTAAATGACAGTCTTGATAAAGTTTAAAAGCATGTACGTGACCTCCTGGGTAATCAAATGTTTCTTTTTTTTAACAGTAAGCTTCACTCTCTACAAGGCCCGTGGGCCACTCGAAGTAGAGGGTTAAGTTAAAAGACAGTTTATATGGATATGAGGGGAAGATAACGGTTAACTCTAGACTTATACAGGTTAACATTGTAGTGATCGTAGAAACAACCTCTTGCGGTCTAAACAGTGGTTCGTGAAAAGAATCTGTTCGAGTAGAACTTACTTCTCGACGATGGAATACGGAGGGAATATAGGTGGTTTGCTACAATGTAAATGGCATGTGAAGGTTAAACCTGCTGGAATCAAGGAGTGTTGTAGTTCGTCCGAGTACTTTCTATGGAAGTAGCAATAGAGCAATGAATGGTTCGCCACATCCAGCCTGTAAGAGAGAGGTTGGGGCGTAGAAAATAATTATTTTCCAACAAGGGCACGGAGATATTTTTGAACTATATCGGAACTGGAGAGTAAGGACTGGGCAGCTCCTGACCAAATATTTCCAACTCTACAATAGAAAGATCTCTCGCTACTATATTACTTTTTCTTTGGCATATATTCTGACTAGCTACATTCTTTCGTTCCACCAGTTCAGACCTTTACTCCTAAGATCCTTCATGCCACCTATACAGAGTCGAATCGCTCTTATTCTCTTCGTATTCCATTGGTAAGGATGAAAGTCCATTCGGAAAACTTCTACTGAAGAACAGCTACATATTAAAATCGACTCCCTAGACGATTTTTCTCCGATCTTAACTTCCTCAAGTCTCAGGTCAACAATTATTAACTTTCAAAAGCCTCATCCAATAGCATTTTAATTTGAGTGGCTTTTGACCCTAACATTGTGTGAACAACAGTAAAAAAAATAGCGGAACATGTACAAAATATGTAATTGTCATAGATTATATATATATATGTGTGTGTGTGTGTGTGTGTTTGCGTGTGTGAATGTGTGTGTATGTGTGTGTGAATGTGTGTGTGTATATAAGCATGAATACAGCGTGCGATGGGTAATTTGTTGCCATTTTATATTTTTAATTTCGAGCATGCGCATTGTTTCTTTTTGATTGTGTCGACTGCACAGTATAGCAGGGTCAGTTGGGCACCGTCTGTGAGAAAAAGAATACCATGACGCAATTAACTCCGTCAGGAATTTGGAAACGGCATGCTATACTGCGTGGAATTATCGCCGGACGCTCCATCATGAACATTTCCGAGTATTTGGACAATCTAAGTACACTGAAGAGTTAAATGAGTCTAATGGTGATTACGGAGTCCTTTAGAGTGATCACTAATGAAGGCGACGCTATGCCTCGATTCATCTTTCTACATGATTTCGAAATCAACACGGACGCCTACATCAACTGCTCTGCTGTGACTAGGTATTACTGCTCTGGGCGAAGAAGGTGGCTGCTGGAAGACAATATGTCTGGCAACAGGACTCTGTACCATGCTATACAAACAGGGTAACGCAGTCAGACAATTTCTGCGACCACATCCCTCCTTACATTTGGCCACCTAACTCCCCAGATTACACCCGCCTTGATTATTATGTGTGGGGAGCAGTTTAGCAAGAAACAAAGAAAACTCTTTGTAACACCAAAGATGAACTGAAGTACAAGGATTATGGCAGTATTCACCAATTTAAACAAGGAGACCACCCAAAAATAGATGCAGGAAATACCTAGGTTGTCTGGAAGCCGTCATTGAGGGCGATGCTGTTTATTGAAAAAATTTACTCTTTAGTATTTCAAGATATTTTGTCTAATTTTGGTAAATATATCTGTTAAAATGCGATGTCAGTCTTATTTTCATTTTTGTATAATTTAGACGACAATTTACACATGCCATCCTGTATATGTCATCAAGATTTAAGTTAAACAAGTTTTCTTAAATTCAGCCAACAGAGTAGGTCTGTTTAATTTGTATTTTCCAATAAGTAGTTGTACATCACAAGAAATTACATTTATTTTTGTTCTGTTTTTCTTACTCGTTTTACTATTGCAGACAAGAAATTGTTGGTTATATCTTGCCATTTTTGAGAACGCTACAATTCATATTTTATCCCGATATTCGCTTCTACTGTAAGTAACATCATGCAAATAATGGTTTCGGAGAGTCAACTTCAACAGAAAAGAATGTATCGAATACTACTACTACTACTACTACTACTACTACTACTACTACTACTACTACTACTACTACTACTACTAATAATAATAATAATAATAATAATGAATATTATTACTATTATTAAATATTTTGAATACGTTTTAAAATACCGTCTGCTATGTTGAAAATTTATTTTTTTTATTTAATGTTTTATTTTTTTATGTTGGTTGTTTCTTTTGCATGATAATATTTGCGAGTATTTTTGCACATCCAAGCTTACATCACCTGGTATTCCCAAACGTCACCCATCTAGATACTGACGAGGGTTAAGAGATAATTAGCATTAGAAAGAAAAAGATAGGAATAGATATAAAGTTCATTTTCAGAATGTCGTTTGTACAATATCTTTTTATTATTACCGTTTTGATTTTTTTATAGCGACATAAGATTAATCATGGATACGTCTAATTGTACTCAACAACGTATAAATTTAATAATTAGTTAAAACAGTTATAAAATTCCCACCTTTCCTTTATGTCTTATATTTATTGTCAAAGATAAGTTTCTTATGAGGACTCAGATTCAAATATTCTATTTTGTATGCGTTCTGCAATTCTTTAAATATACAGTCATTTTATTTAAACTATGAATGTTACAGAAACCATGAGTTGATATAATTGAACGTCATTACAACAAAAGATATTATAAATGAAATTTAAAAACGGATATTAAAATTAAACGTCATCATCAAAAGATATATTCAACATTGTAAAGGATTTATTAAGAAAAATAAAAACTTATATATAACAGAAAATAATGTCACTTTATTTAGCAAACTTCATGTTTATCTTTGATGTCTAGTATGTATTATTAATCACAATGCTCTTGTCTGGCAGCAGCCATTTTGTACACACTTAGTTTTGGCACATGCGCTTACTGAAAACACGCATGTACAACAGTTTTGTGTAATCTTTTGTTTAACACAAAAGCTGATAAACAGCCCAGGGATAAAAAAAAAAAAAGATAAGTGAGACGCTTGATCGCTCTTCTTCGTTCTACACGGCTGGAGCCATTCCATAGAATGTATTCATTATCCCTCTGGTGAGGTCTTATTTTACCTTAGTTCATTCAGTTGAAGTTGGTGCTAAAAGCGTTCGATCATATCCCCCGGGTGTAAAGGGAAAGAACTTTCTTTTATGGCGTTAACAAAACGTTTATAAAAGCTAGGCAAGACCCTGCTGTTCTTGACTAAGTCAATTTGCTATAGCATCCAATGCCACTTTGAAATGAGGCTGCGCTTTTCTTTAATTCTGGGCAAATTACTTTAAAAGCAAAGCCAAGAGTCATGCAGTGATGATAGGGGTGCGTCTGAGCACGGGGGAGGAATTAATGACCTTTCGCTATCTCTCTGTTCGTTTAAAAGGCGATGTTTATCTAAGAAATATCCTACTCATATGTCGAAACCTGAATTGCAGTCACCATAAAAGAACCAACTCGCAATGTAACAGCAAATTAGCGCATTTTGAGAAAAATATTTTTTTCACAAGGACATCATTTATAAATATATATATATATATAGAGAGAGAGAGAAAGAGACATATGTATATATTTATGTGTTACTAGTGATTCCTATAGATTATAATATCTCTCGAGAAAAAGTGGGTCTATGTGGATAATAGCGAACAATAGTAAACTGCTTGGTCTTGATATGGTTATGCGTCACAAAATGTATATCCCTGAAACATTAAACTGGTATTTTTCTTGCAATCATCATGTCTCTCATAGTTAGTAGGATTTGCTAACACTAACACGATTCTTGTATGATCAGTCACGACGTCCTGACAGAGAATATATATAGCAGTAATCTGTTTAGAGAAATTAGTTTTATTTTTAATGATATGTCCTTTCAGGATGTTAATAATCATGATTCTCAAAACACTACCATTCCTTGTTATATTGGCTTACCGCCTCTGACTGAAACACAGGCGATGCGATTTTTGAAAGGTTTCTTTTTCTTTTCCAATTGACTTTGGGAGCGACAGCAAGTACTTGCTCTCACTCCGCTAAAACACGCGGAAAGCAAGAGAAAACAAAAACGGAGAGGAGGTGAGAAAGATTAATCTGAAGGTTCACATATTTGATATCTATTGCTTTTATGTGCCGTGTCCCTTCACAACGTAGACGATCATGGCTCTCCACTTCCCCCTATCCCTTGCAGCTCTCAATAAACTTCGTCTCTCTGTCACCGCTGCCATACCACGTTCTTTGATCCACTTGCTTAAACCCGTCAGCTATGTTATGCGTTGTTTTCCCTTGACTCTCTTTCCCTCTATTAAACCTGTGAGTATCAGATTCTCCAGACCCGCCTTTCCCATTACGTATCCCAGAAACTTCAGCTGCCTCGACCTGATGTTAACTATAAGCTTCCACCTTGTTTGCATCCTCTCCAAACCCTAATCTTTGCAAACACGCTCGGTACATTATATCCTTAGCATCCTTCTGTAGATACATACCTCAATCGCTTCGAGTCTCTTCCTCATTCTCTGAGGAAATCGTCCAAAATTCGTTGCCGTATAAGAGGACAGATGTCAGGTAGCAGCTCAGTACTCTTTTCTTTGTTACCAACAAAACCTTCCCGTTTCCTAATACTGTGCCTAGCTTTCGGAATATGTCTTTGCGCATCCCAATACTACTTCGGATCTCAGCGTTACACTTACCGTCCTCCGTCGAAACACTTCCCAGATATTCAAACTTCCTGTTTGATTTTAGTGTCGCCGACCTGCAAATCGTATTACGGGTTCATCCTTTTGCTGATGACCACGTATTCTGTCTTCTGTAGTTTATGTTTAGTCACTTCTTCTCGCTATCCTTCGCTACCTTCTCTAGGTGGTTTTTTAATTTCTTTTCCGTGTCTGTTATCAGTACAGTGTCATCTGCGTATCATATGTTGTTAAGATTGTGGCGGCTAATGTTAAATCCTGGTACCATTTCCAATTCTCTCAGAATTTCGCTGTATATTTCGTTTTATCCTTTAATGTTCACATGGTTACTGTATAGCTGGACATAAGAAAAGAGGTGTGACCAAAAGAAGCAGATAACATTTACCCTTGCGCCCGTGTATGTATGAAACAATGAGGAAAATGCCAGCAGTCACAGAGAAAAAGAAAATAGGTCAGTTTTCGAAACTGTGAAGTCGGGATGCTGAAGGTAAGATCCATTAGCTAAGAGACAAACTTTTACTCATATTAATCCTATCTATCTATCTATCTATCTATCTATCTATCTATCTATCTATCTATCTCTCTCTCTCTCTCTCTCTCTCTCTCTCTATATATATATATATATATATATATATATATATATATATATATTCTGTATATTTGAAATTTATTATTTGAAATTTAATCTAGAAACGCTGAACAAAGTCAATTATCAAAAGAAATTAATTTGCTAAAGTGATTTTCTAAAGTAAATTTATGTTCATCTAAAAATATTTATATAATTATTTGAATTATGGATTAGCAAACTTGTATATGGAATAGATATCATTTACATAATATGATTTTTTTTGCCTTGATCATGAGTTATAAAATTAGATATCAAGTAATTTTGTTGCAATTACAGGCTACCATAAATAGGAGAATAAGATAAACTTCCCTGAATTATATTTAAAATTTCAAAGTCTGGTAATAAAAACGAACATCATTAAAACAGAAGTGCAGAAAAATGTAGTTAGAAATAAACTTAAAACATAACAAAAGCAAGAAAAAAAAGAAAGATAAAAACATAGAGGAATAAGGTAACTGGTTTCACTCTTCAGAACTTGATTGAGGTAAGAAAAATAAATGCGGACATCCATTAAAAAAAAGATAAAGAAAGGCCGAAAATATACCTGCCTCAATTTCATAGACAGATCACGTTGACTGATTCATTTGCTTTTTACGACTTATCAACTCTTTTCTTTTGATTTTAAAGCCAGAGAATAGTTTTAGATTATAATGATTTACTGATAGAATTTCTATTAACTCATAACTGGAGGGGGGATATGTGGATTCATACCTTTCCCAAGAGTATTTGCGCGTAAGTGATTATAACGAATCCTACTGGAATTTCAACTCAATTCTCTGACTCATAATTCCCAGTCGTTATCCATTGCCCTACCCGAGCATCCAATCTTACAACACTTTGTATTTCAAAGCGTTCACTCGTCGAGGTACTGACCAGGCTTGATTGTGCCTAAACTTGATATGCCCGTAAGTCGCAGATCACTTAAATCCGCACAACTACTTCTGTTTACAAAAGGATGGATTTTCAGATGGAAGCTGGGTGTGAAACGTGTCCACACTCTATTTTTCATATGATGGTCACCGACTGCAGACCGAGAATTCTCGGCACAACTATTCAAGTCATTAAGTTGATTCTTTTTAATTAATTCATGTTAATAAATTTTATTCTCTAAGAGTTGATATAAACTACTTATATGTAATTATGTTAACGGATTGTTTGAAATGACAGGCTGTACGGTTATGCAAATAACGAATGGGAGACACTGAAATCAGGCAATTACGAGAATTTAAATATCTGGGATGAGTTTTAACAGAGGACGGAAAATATGACACCAAAATCCGAAGGCATGTAAAAGTGAAAGATGTCTTCGAAAAGCAAAGCAAAGAAATAAGAAATAGGAAGGATCGTTAGAAGCAAAGAGAAAACTACTGAATTGTTATATAACATCAGTCCTCCTATATGGCAATGAGTACTGGACAATCTAATAGATGAATAAGGGACTTGAGACAACGTATATCTAGTTTTATAGAAGGAATCTCAGAATGCCATATACTGAAGATGTGAACATGATGAAGTTTTAAGAAAAACAAAACAGATACTTATACTTAGAATTAGAAAGAAACGCTTAAATCCTCTAGGTTACTTTATGGGCAAAGTCGGCTTGAGGATTTAACACTCACAGGATATATTGAACTATAGAGATACATATGAAAGCAACGGCTAATATAAATAATGAGCTTGTTTAATGAATTGCAGGGTATAGATTGGTAGTGATATCGAAAATTTAAACGTTAGTAAGAGCTGCAAAAGACAGGAAGTTGTGGAGAGCCATGATCTCCCCCGTCCTGAAGGAATACGGCACATCAGCGAATAATGTTGAATTGTTTTTTTTTAGTGCAAACCCTTGTTAATCATATGAAACTTTTTAATATCTTGTAAATACAAGTTGCTGAAAGGTTCTCGAATTAGGCAAAATGTTTTTTTTGTTTTTTTTTAAATCTGAGGTTTCATTGTTTGTTCAGCTCAAGAATTTTTGAACACCTTTTACGCATTGTATATTTACTTTTATGCGAGAGAATAGTGTACAGGTGTATCAAAGCAGTTCACTATTGTAAATGAAACGGGCTGTCGTCAATACCTACAGGCTGCTAGAAGATCACATGAGTGGAGATCATATGAGATTTGATCAGCTTTGTAATCAGTTGTGAAGCAAATTAATACAACTTCTGGTTCGCGAGTACGTTAACCAATATTAACAAGTCTACGATTACACGCAATACGGCGTACGGCTTCAATTAGCTGGAAAGCTACAAGCTAATGGCGGAATAGCACAAGAACCGCCAAAGACAAATATGCGGTCACAAATAAATAACACAAACCATTTGGTGCAAAGAAGGTGGAAGAATAAAAAAAATAGGAAGAATCGAATCCATCAAAGCGAAAGCTTAATAAAATCGTGTAAATGATTGGAGGATGATGCTCGAACACTGAGAAGAGTAATTTCTCTCGATGATCTCCAGTGAAAGTTGTTAGATACTACCGGCGTGAAAGCCTAACGAGTAACAGTGGTTCTATTAAGAATAAGACTAGGATAATAATGTTTTATATAGACGAAGAATATGCATTTAGTAGTACCAAAATATGTTTATGTAAGAATTTGTATTTATTTACCTTCCAATCTTAAGACTTCGGAAAATAAATAAAATGTCTTTCATTTGTGTGAAAAGAATTAATTTGGGGTGGTATTATATAGTGTGTCGCAAGGACATTCAACCAAAGAAACGCTGACGGTTTTCGCTCGAGCGATATTGGCAATTGTAAGACTAACCGTTTTATGGAAACATTCATTGGTCGAATAGTTGGCCTTCTTCCTAGTTGAAGTTTATGAAATCTTTTCTTAGTTTTTTAGGGAAATAGTTTCCTCAAATTCAATTTGTTATCGCTTTTTTCTAGTACTGATGGGGGTTTCCTTCCTAAACATTTGCATATGGTAATGTGGAAATCAACATCTTGATAATGTACGAGGGTCATTCAATAAATAAGTCGAATTTTTCGGTATAAGGACTTCTAATACAGATAGAAGCTTACTCTTTTTTCTTTTTTCTTTTTGTTTTACTTCTTTTTCACATGGATTTAATTTCTTTGGCAGATTAAAAAGAAACCTTGAGAGTTTTGGCGATTAACAAAGATGACCGACCAAGAAGCATGCTCCAGGATTGAACAGCGGTCAGTTATCAAGTTTTTGGTTGCTGAAGGGTGCAAACCAGTTGAAATTTATAGCAGAATGTCAAATGTGTATGGTGCCACATGTTTCAGCCAAAAAATGTCTACATGTGTGCTAAATTGTTTAAAGAAGGACGGAGCAGTGTTGAAGATGAAGACAGGCCTGGGAGGCCTACAGAAGTGAGGTCTTCTGAGGTGATCGAATCAGTCAATGGCCTCATTCAGTCTGACAGAAGGGTGACAGTGGATGACCATTGCAAGGACTTTGAGCTTATGTGTTGGGACAAAGGCAAGGGTCATCAGTCAGAAGGAGTCATCTTGCATCATGACAACGCAAGCAGCCCAAACGGTGCAGACCATCAACGAGCTGGGCTGGAAACTGCTCCCTCATCCCCCTCACAGCCCAGACCTTTCCCCTTTCAGACTTTCACCTGTTTGGTCCCTTGAAAGCGTTCACGAGAGGCACGAAGTTTAAAAGTGACGATGAAGTCAAAAGTGTTGTGAGCGACTGGCTGAGACATCAGTCCAAAGATTTTTACGCTGAGGGAAATACGGAAGCTTGTGCACAGATGGGAAAAGTGTGTGACAGTGCTGAGAGACTACGTTGAAAAGAAAAAAAGAAAGTAAGCTTCTATCTGTATTAGAAGTCCTTATACCGACAAATTCATCTTATTTATTGAATGACCCTCGTATATCTTCTGTTTATTTGTTTTTAAATGAAACTACAAGGTCAAAAAGCCACTCAAAAAAGAGGATCATGAAGATTATAGTTATATTGGAATAAAAGGAAGTACAGACTATGCATATATTTAGGA
>OZ038475.1:26085121-26105121 GCA_964036315.1 Acanthosepion esculentum | reverse complement strand
AAAAGACGACAGAATGGAAACGTCAGATCTAAACCCAAAATTAAAACCAGAAAAGCAGAACCAGTAACCAAAGGAGAAAAATATATTTAAAAAAAATGCAGAAAAGGAAGAAATTACGATCCAACCACCTGAAGGATGAGCAAAAAAAAAATGAATAAAGAAAGATCCGACAGATAAAAATAACAAACTGGTTTGGGAAATCATTACAGAGCCGGATGTCTAAACTCCAAAGAGTCAAGATTAATAAAAAAACAAAAGAAAAACAAACTTGACTAACAATAATGGGACAAACATCAAATTATAGCATACATGTAAAATGAACCAAAGAGAATATCAACCGCGTTGGCGGTAAGGAACTAAAAACAAGGGGAAAAAAACAGAAACAATCTAAAAATGTATAGAGACAAGTATTGCGTAATACACGCAGAAACATGACTTTCAAAATGACGAGGGAAAACATTATAAGGAAAAAAACGTTTTAAAACACTGGAGTCAGATGCTACAGGAAAAAGTAAAAGCTCCTGTCAGTAATGTCAAAGAAAATTGATTTGTTATATTAACTGCATTTGTGCAATGACTACATAAAAGTTAAATGCTTATAGAAAGGACATTCAGTAAAATTGTCTTGTATTATGTATTATTGTACAGTTCTTAGTTTGTATATGTTTTCAACCCAGGAACCAAAATGGCGTAGTTATTTATCTTTTCGTATGTCGTCTTTTGTTTTTTTTTTGTATTAGCCTAATTTTAAACGTAATTGACGTTTATCAAATAGCATTTAGGAAACTACCACAAGTGTACATGTCCCTGACGCCGCTAAAATGTGTTTTATCTTAACAATTTAAATAATTTTCAATGCAAATCAACTCTTCAGTTCTGTTTAGAATTGAAGAAACATTACAAATCAAGGTGAGTGCTAACTTCCCAACTTGTCTATATGTTCAAGGCCATTTTTGATTCTTCATCACACACAAAGACAATCTCTGGTTTATATTGCAATATGCTGAGCAGACTTTAATAACAATTCAAGTATGCGAACTACTAGAGTAGCATACGGTTTTGAATTCAGAATTGTTCTTCTTCTATACTGGATGCCAATCATGGCTAAAGAGCTCAGTCTTTCCTGGTATTTAATCCATCTGTCAAGGGAAGGTGAAATCCATATATGAGGTGGGGGTGAGAAGAGCAATACTTCTTCTAATTTATGCGAAAACGAATTTAACAATCGAAAGCGGAATTCGAACTCGTCTAGCGAATTTAGCATTCCGAGGTTCTAACCATTATACCACCTACACATCTAGGAGATTATGCAGCATTGTTGAAGACTGCTAAATTCTGGTAAAATGTTCGCAATTTCAATAACTTTCGGCACAAATCAACTGCTTATTAAAATTCTGACCAGAGTTCCTTCTTGTTAGTTTCAAAATATGAGCTGGAAAAATGTAAAATTATAGGCCGTGGCTTTTGCTTATTTACTTTTACTTACATTAATATAAATAAACAAAAATGGTGTTATCAATATGAAGATCTCATGGAGATCTTGAGCGTGTGTGCTACTTGTTTTTAAGCTACTATTTAATCAAATCTCACCTGTTACATAGACGATAGACTTACATTAATAGAACTGTCCTACTACAAATTACGCAAAAGAGATATTTTAGAAAACAACAAACGCAATATATTAATTTAAATGAATCGGAACATAATTTCAATTTAAAAGAATCAGCTTCACTTAAAGGAGAAAGCAATTTACTAAAATGAAAATGTATAGGAAGTGTTTTAATCGCTAGATCATTCACTGTAAATGTACGGTGAATTTCTTAAAACATTTAACCTTCCTTGACAGATTTTTCTATTATCACGCCGTGGAATACTTAATAATGACAGTGATGGAACCAAAAAACCGAAGGAAACTGAATGAAATCGGCTAGACTACATCTATGCAGAAAATAGAAATACATTTAAAATTTAAAATATTTTTATTTAAATTTACAACGTCTTCAGGGTTTCCTATTGGATCATAATATCGGTTATAAACGACGCTTGGATTTTTACACATATATAATTCTATTAAAAAGGAAATTCTTTATCCAATGAACTCTTTCAGGCGGACTAAAAGCGTTACACATCATTTTCCACTTTGTCATTCGTTTTCCTTAAAAACTAAAAGTTATCACAAATTACTTATAAACATCAACGCTGCTTTGAGCCTTGCATTGATAAAAATATCAATTCTCTGCAGTTAACATTTTCAGGGAGATTATGCTTCTACATTTAGAATAATAATTTTATATAAAACAATCAAAGCCTATCGGTCGTGTAATTATTGTCATCGGAGTCAATGAAACAGGGTAAATACCAAAAAAAGGAAGAATTCTAAATAACGTGTTCCGTCCTGGGTAAGATGATAAACTACATCCGGCAGCAAGGTCGCTGATCAGGAGGTGTTGAGGAGCGTGGAACCACCTCTTAGTTACCGGTGTTCCCAGGTCCACTCTGACCCAGGTGGTAGCACTTGTTAAGATCCCAGCTATGGGTAAATAGTTAACCCCCAAACTGGGTTCAAAACACTATGAAAGTTTTTCTGGTTTTAATACCAGCAATACATCTTTGTAAAAGATTATTACCAGATAAAAGATATTATTATTATTTTTTTGAAAAAAAAAATACTAGCAATATATTTTTGAAAAAAAATATTACCAGCAATACCTTTTTGAAAAAAAATTACTATCAGCAATGAAAATGTCGGCATTAATAACCCATTGAAGAAAAATTTAACAGCAATATATTTTTGAAAAAATATACCATCAATAAGTTTTGGAAAAAAAATATTATCAGCAATACATATTTGAAGAAAAAAATATTAGCTGCAATACATTTTTGGAAAATAAAAATCTTGTCGGCATTAAATGACCCATTGAGGTTGATAGGTACTTACCCCCCCACACACACACACACTGAGTTAGGTTGTGACACAAGGTCGGTTTTTAACGTGGGGACCCGAGTGTTTCCACCCGGGCCGCTGGTCTTTGCTGGTCTTAGCTGGTCTTAGCTTCAAGCTGGTCAGAGCTGGTCAGAGCTGGTCTTGGCTGGTCTTAGCTGGTCTTAGCTGGTCATAGCTTGTCCAAGCTGGTAGGAGCTGGTCAAAGCTGGTCATACCTAGAGGTAGCCGCGATACTACCAGCACAGGGACGATTCCCTGTGCCAGGCATGTATCAGTGATCGAATCCCAGCCAAAAGGCGATCATTAAGCGATCGATTTGAGAACAGATACTACACGGGATTTACTTGACCTCCCACAGGGCCAGGTTGTGACACAAGGTCGGTGTTTAACGTGGGAAGGGAGGGGGAATGGACCCGAGTTTTCACCCGGGTCGCAGTGCTTTGGCTTTAGCTAGTCATAGCTGGTCTTGGCTGGTCTTAGCTGGTCATAGCTTGTCAGAGCTGGTCATAGCTAGTCAGACGTAGCCACGATACTACCAGCGCAGGGACGAATCCCTGCCGCCGGCCTGTATCGGAGAACGAATCCCGGCCCCATAGGCGATCATTCAGTGAGTAATCTGCGAACAGATACTACACTTTGATCTTAGCCAAACGGCAGAGAAGCGATCCCATTGAGGTTGATATACCGTAAAACAAACCAAACTAAACTACATAACGTATCAGATATACGACTGTAGGAAGCTGAAGAATGAACTGACCAGAACGTTGTCTTAATTACAACCATGAAGAGCCTTGAATAATGAAATAACGAAAACTAGAATCTCCCACTTATCGAATCGCCTCCTAAACCGTTTCTTAATATGTACTTCTATCAGTTCAACGATTCCGATAAGATATTCATTAAATTGATAACAAGATGGCATGATTTCCGGGTTTTTACAAAAGTGGAAAGAAAGTATTTGGTTGTTGAGGGACTTTAACTCTTTCGATCCCCAATCAGCGAAATCTAAAACTAAGTTTTTCTGACGTCATTCAAGAACTAAAGAATCGTTTACACTTTCTATACACTTTAAATACCGTATTTTCTAGTGTATAAATACGACTTGATTCTAATACGACCCCGTGCTTCAGAGGCTATAACTGGGAATTAATTACATCCGTAGCTATAAGACGACCCCGTAATATATCCAGACCTATGTATTTTTTAAAGTTGTACCATATTATCCATTAAAAAAAAGTTGCACCATATTATCCAGTAAACCCTCAATGTTGTACATATATTACTAAGATTATTTAATTTTTCACGATATTAAGAAGAAAATATTTAGCCATTTCGTGTTTCTTCACCTAATTTTCGTTTAAAACTTTATATTTATACATATATATTGCCTGACGATTGCATTTAGCATGAAACAGACTGTCGCCTCTAAGTGTTGACTTCTATGTTCACTTTTATATTTATACATATATGTATTAATAAAGTCTTAAAAGATATGTATTATGTTACTTCAACGGTTGCGATATGCTACTCAAAGCAATTGTTTTCTATTAAAATGAAGAGAGAAACAAATATTGCCAACATTAGCAGTATAACCCGTCTTTGACCGGGTTTTTCATCATTGGGAATTTTTGCCGTTCATTTGGATCAGTTTAAGTTTAAAGTCAGCCTACCCGAAAATCTATATTAGTAACAACATTTGGGTACAACTGAGGCACATCACCAAATGGAGGGAGTTAACAATTTGAATGGCGGGTGGCTCTGAAAAGGGAACTGTGTAATAATAAATAATATTATTGTAATAATTTGAAGTATTTATTTTAATTAAAGTGTTTATGAAAGATATATATCCAAGAACAGATAGTAAATAGTAAAACGTTTCTGAGAGTTATAATGGACAAGAAGTAGTGGAGAGCCATTGTCGTCAACAATTTGGACTCAAAACTTGCACTGAAGAATTATCTATCAAACAAAAAAAATCATCAAAATCAGTTGAAAACTGTGGAAATGCATAAACAACATCCGGTCTCACTCTCTCTCTCTCTCACACACACACACACGCACACACACACACACACACACACACACACACACACACTTTTTGAGAATTATAGATATAGATATCAGATACCTTTTGTAAACAATTATCAACACCTGCCTATTTGTGTTTTATTATCTACTGTGCTAAATAAGTGTATTTCTAATAATTTCTTTTCAAATAGGTTATTTAAGCCGAGTAAAAAAATTCTGAAAACCTGTACTTGTGTATATTTTGCCTTTAATTTTAATTCAAATTTTCTCGTATTATGCACAAGAAAATAGAGTAGACTTTTCATTAAATACTAAATCTCTTTGCAAAGCCGTTGATCCATGTCGTTCTATTTTAATTTTCCAATGGCAGGACTAAGTATGCTGCGCTTGAATCCTTGTTTGCATTTTGGTTTTAAAAATATCTTCGATTATGGATGACGCAAATTATTCGATTATCACCTGAAGCCGAAGTAAAAGAAAAGAAAAATAGCAACTCAGAATATCTGCCCAATGATTTTTCTTTTTATCTCAGTCTACAACTCAGTAGGATCAAGGAGTGAGAGATTATATAATACGCCCGAGTCAGCATGCCAATCTTTTTGAGCGGTGATGTCAATAAAGATCTATTGGGCAGTACCACTAATTAGCTGCAGATTACATTCGGAAGAGAAACCAACGGTTCAAGGAAGCAAGAATCAGTAAAGGAAGAACGCAAAGTTATTGACCAGTTGCCAAGATTTCATCATGATTCCTATCCTCAACATAGAAGCTAATCCTACACAAATATACAGTCGTGTGACAGTGGCGAGTGGGTCGTTAAGAGTTTAGTAGGATTGCTTCTAATATTGGAAAAACAATTCATCAAACTGTACCTACTTTAGACTGAAGTGGTCGAATGTCGTAATTTCAGATCAGTACATGTTACTTGAGGCCATTTTGAGTTAGTTTGGTGGAAGGACGGAAAGTCCAAATGTTTGCGTTAACTATAAACACTTTTCGCGCGAACCGCCGCTTTTTTTTTTTTAATGCTTTTTATATTGAAAAGGCTGAACGAAGAACCGAGACAGGATGTCTGATTCGCTACAGGAGAGGTTTATAAAGATGAATGTTAATCCTTCTTAATAAGTAGGAATCTTTTTCAAGAACAAGTCTAAAGAAAATGACCGTAGATGCAGGTCTTATGAAAGAAATCTGGCCAGTTTGCTAGGTGGATTATTTCTTTATTTGCTTCTACAGGGCGTAACCCTTCAAGGCATGGATGATCCTGGTTTTCTACAATCTCCTCTAGGCAATGTTTGTCAGCACATCAACATTCCCAGTCCGCGTTTTGCCATTCCATAGCGATTTTCCAAGCGTAGCTTAGATGTGGCATAAAGCCGAAAGTATGGGGAACCCAGTGAGAATCGAACTCACTACTCAGTCGTAATTGTTCTAGCAAGAATGCTTGCTAACCATTGCACCGCCATCCATATGCACAATCTCGTTAGATAGGTTATTTATCCCTAATACAACTTTATTCCACAAAAGATGGAAGTGTGTTAACTTGTCAAAACGGGATGACGAGGATTATCTTACATTTGCGTCCATTGTTACTAAGCACTGTGACGATATTTTCCTCTGATATTTTTCCCTTCAATACGCCCTGTGAGTGTTAAATTCCTGATACCATATTTCAAATTTCTTTATCTAAGTAGAAGTATCCTTTCTATTATTATTTTCCTTTCACTTCTTCGTTCCTGAAGCATTCTCGCAATGATATTCTCAGCATCCTTCTGTAGATCTACATCGCTGTTTCTTCAAGTCTCTTCTTCACCTGCACGATACTATCATTACCTTATTGCAGGTAGGGTATTACATAGCAATTTAGCACTGTCTTCTTTGTTGATAAACGACATTTTCTGTTCTTAATATTATAGTCTTTCTAAAGCATCTTTCACTATTTCAAAGTTTATTATAACACTGTACTAGATGGGCAAATTTTTGTACTTGCTTAATTTTAACATGCCCCAATTTGTAGCTTTCTTTTTGGACTGTGCCTCTTGGTAACAACCATCTATTGGGTCTTCTTACATTTGATGGTTAATCCTTTCTTTAATTACCTTGTCTTTGGGTTCCTGTAGTTATCTTTCTGTTTCTGTCATTAACATGATATTATCAGCATATCTGAATTGTTAAGATTGTGTCCATTCATAATAAATCCTGGTAGGACTTCTAGTTCTCTTAGGACCATGCTGCAAATGTTGAATAAATCCGTATTTTTGTGTAATTGCTCAGTTCATTTTATGTATGTTTCTTTTCTCTGTTTTACTAGATTTCTAGATATTTCTACTTTTGTGACTTGAGCTTTATTCGGATAATATTTAATTTGCTAATCTTTACTTATTGTGGTAGATGGCGACTAACTTTCATTACCTGGTGTTCCTAAGCGATCACCTCTTTAAATACTGACCGGAGTTGGTAGTGCTTAGTTTCAGAGATAAAAGGAGAATCGATCTTTTAAGATTAGTTGTGGCTTTGTACCATTAAAAAAAATAATAGTGGAAAACAAAATCCCTAATTTATCACAGTTTACTGATTAACAGGAAAGTCATACAGATCATTACAGTTTTCTAGTGTGTTAGATTCACAATGAGCGCTCCACATCTGTAGCCTTAAGTCGAACGAAGAATAAACTGATTGCGCTGAATCCAGTAATCGATATTTCAGTGTATGCTGAAGAAATACTTGGAATTTTTTGTAATGTTGGTGTAACATAATCTTCCTTTTTATTTATTCTCATTTGGTTTTTTATAGTATTAATATGAGCAAAGTAAATACTTCCAATAATATCCGGTGTTTCGTAGGCTAAGTTCCTTTCATTTGAGCGCTTTGCGTCTGTCATAAAGTGTTATGAACGAAACTGTAGCAATTACAGGAGACTGATAGGTTTAAACCATCTGCTAGGAGCTTATTTTGCTTACAGCTTGTAGTAAGCGCAACAGCAATTTAATCAAATTTTCAATGGTTCGTTTTAGCGATATTTGATTTTCTCTTTAAGTAAAATTGATAAAGATAAATCAATAAATTATTGAACAAGTTAAATCGAATTATTTTTCATGAACCCAAGCACACAAAAGAATGTTTCAAAAAGGAACATTTTTATGTGACGCATATTCCATTACCATCAAGCTGTGATCTAAATGCTTAGCTCGTTACCACTTTCACAAAATGTTTATAATTGAATAACTAAGGAATTTCATTATGAAATGATATATTCACTTATTTATAAAGAATATAACCAAAAATCACAAAATAATTATCCACATTGGAATTGAATTTAAAAAATAATAATTATTTAAGGAAATTAGTTTGAAATACAGGTATGTAAAATAATTTTCCCCATTAGTTGAGAGCGATTATGTTGGGCAGTATATAAAACAACTGACATCTAAATGATAAAAATATCCCCCCTTATTATTTCATAAGCTCCATTTGTATGTTTGGCCGAAATACACTTGAATTTGCGGTTAATAAATTCGAATAACAACACAAATTTATTCAGTAGAAAAAATATGTTTGCTATCTCAGTATTTGTTTATAAACTCTACAAAATATACACCAATCAATGAGGAACTGGCTACGAGAATGCTGACGATGTATTTATAATCGTGCAGGTGATAAAAGCAGAAAATAACCTCGTGAACTACAGTCCATTCTCCAGTTGAGGTGCGTAGCAAAATGCGTAAACCCGTAAATACATTGTAATGTCTGTAGCTAAGGGATAGGATATGTCTTCTAAAACCCCCGTAAAGAAAGCTATTTACAATAAATTTATCTTATGAGGTTTAGGTTAAAACGAAACCTTACAAATAGACAAAAGAAAAACTATTATAAAATATAAATGAATTGGCACGTGAAAAGTTGTACAATTTTGTCAGATTAAAACCTCAAATAATGTCTTTGGTATTACAACCAGATCGTATAATAATCCCTAAGCAAATACGATGTTAAATGATTTACCTCTATCTTATTTCTAATCAGCGGATTAGATTAATGGCGGCTCTTGAAAGTCTTCCAACGACAGGTTCTTTTAATGGGAATCTATTTAGGAGCATAACCTTCAAGACGTTAAGATAGACACAGCTACTTTCGAAACACAGGATAATTTGTGTTCAGCTTAATTCCATTTTAAATAATGGTAGCCACACCGGTCTACTATAGGCAGCTAGTTAATCCTTCTTGCAGACATTTACTTAGGAAAGTTTTTCTTTGTTCATCAACCATAGAGCCCACTTATCATTTACACTGCAACAATGCTAAGTAAACCGTTGCAGGTACAGCAGTTTGAACAAGAAGAGTAGGCTCTGGGCATCGGTCATGATGATATCTGCTAGATTATCCATCGAAGGCTTCTAAGTAATTCCAATTCCAATTTCGCTCATATGTCGTGGGGGCCACCCATAATAGATTTTTCAGGCGGTTTCCATCGGCGCTATACAATAGGGTCGCCGCCTCTTCATGATGATAACATCAAGAAATCACTTCTTTGACAAATCGACCATGGTGAGCTTCGAACCCGACTTCGAACGTTCTAATCTCAAAGCCACGCTCCAATAAACTTTAAAATAATGCATACTGAAAATAGAGAAAAAAAAATGAAAACTGTTTATTAATATGCTTGTCACGCACAAATTTGTGCAAGTGTATACAGAAATGTTCACAGACTGAACCACTTCCCAAAATATGGACAAATATCAGATTGTTTTCGTGTAATGATGGAAAGGATTGTTTATCGGACAGAACACACGTACACACACACTCACGCACACGCACATATATATATATATATATATATATATATATATATATATATATATATATATATATATATATATAATCATTTAAATATAAAAGTGAACATAGAAGTCAACACTTAGAGGCGACAGTCTGTTTCATGCTAGATACAATCATCGGGCCACGATGATTGCATCAAGCATGAAACAGACTGTCGCCTCTAAGTGTTGACTTCTATGTTCACTTTTATATTTACACACTCTCTATCTCTGATATTGAGCACTTTATCCCATAAATATAGCACACTTTAAGACTATATTTCTTCATATATAATCATTTATTTAAATATTATAACATAAATATGTTATAAAATCACTACAAAATAGCCATTTTGTTTCAACACTTCTGGTGTCTTATCAAGTGATGATGTTTTATTTTACATTCAACATCATCACTTGATAAGACACCAGAAGTGTTGAAACAAAATGGCTATTTTGTAGTGATTTTATAACATATTTATGTCATAATATTTAAATAAATAATTATATTTGCTCTACTCTGTATTGAGCACTCTTTTAAGAATAATAATTGTTGGTTATTGGAATTTATTCCGTATATACCAATCCTATACTTGTGTATATATATATCTATATATATCTATATATATATATATATATATATATATATATATATATATATATATATATATATATATATATATATATATATATATATATATATATATATATATGATTGAATATATCTTCCTGAAATTCTCCGGGGTTTTTATAACACACGGTATTGGATTCTATTTTGAGCAATAAGAATGTGTACTTACTCTCCAAGCTTAACAGAAGAATCGTGATATCTTTTTTTTACTGCTCTTTGGAGTGTCATAGCTGAAACTCCTCTCTCCCATGCCAAATGTATTATGGAGAGAGTTGAATATATTTTAATTGATCTCTTTAGCTCTAAGTTGAAATGATGATCCCTCTTCCTGTTGTGACCTCCTGATCTAGTTTTCCTCTTTACTGTTACCTCTTCTTAAGCATACTGAGTTCTCTTGATGATTCTTGAATGGACTTTGAAGATGGAAGGCAGAGTATAAATGTTGCTACCATTACTGAAGTCCTGAATGATCTTTTTCCTCTCACTATTGCTCATTTGGGAAGACAGTGCATCTAGCACAACATTTTAACTTGCTCTTTTTTTAGCTAAATAAATCAAAGGATTTTTTTTAAAGATAAATGGTGTCAAGATAGCTAAATTACCTGAAAAACCGGAAAAAAAGAAACTCAGTTTTGTAGTTTTTTAGATATTAAACATTTTGTGAAATGGATAATTATGTTGTTACACAATTTTAACAATTTTTCTGTTACACCCGGAATATATATATATATATAGAATATACGCTCCGAAAAAAATAAAATTCGGTCGAGCACTCTAGAGGGAAAACGCGAATTCGTAAAGAGTTATTGCTACTGCTGATAATGCAAAGCTCTTCTGAGAATCGAGCACTCTGTGTCCCTGGCGTGTTTATTCAAAAATAAAGACGTAAAAATTCACCTTCCTCTCTACCGAGAGCTGATAGCTTAGGGGGAAATCTCCGCCTATACCAAATCACTCGGGTTTCGATCCTGCCTTAGGCAGTAAGGATGTCTAGCTACACTGATGAGCTGTGATACAACGAAATAGTCTGTCTGTGGATGACAATATATATATATATATATATATATATATATATATATATATATAAATATATATATACGATTGGTGCATGGCCGAGTAAGTCTGTTAGTGTTAACGTTTGTATCTCGCTATAGTATGTTTCTGAAAGTTAGGAATTATTGATGATATAGCCTGGTGTGATGGTCACATCGTGCGGCCCAGTGGCTGAATATCCGACACTGGGCAGACGAAACTGTTTGGTAATCGTCCATGTTGGTCCTCGCAAAGTATTGTGATCGAGGATTTGTGCGAACTGGACTTTTTCAACTGATAATCACGCCGGATTATGTGCTTTCTGCCAAAAGTTGTAACTAATCTTTAATCAGCATAAGAATCTGTTATATAGGTGTTGAAAGTTGACTAATGCATGGAATAATAATGCAACACAAAATGTACTTAGAACAAAATGTATTGAAAGAAGAAAGTGTACACAATATTTACATATAGTCTTTTGTATATTACTGGGACGACCGTTCCTGGAGAATGTGTTGACTGAGTCGCAGTCGGGCAGAGTCACTGGTTGAATCTCTTGATTCGCTCCCCTCTCTTCCCGGTACCAACCATATTTATATGGTCGGTACTCCACTATACAAATTAGGTGGATCCTAACACAACAATAGGAATAAAGTGTCGCTGCCGACACTTGAGTTTGAACATAGACCGCCGGTGAGCAAACACAGGCAATCAGATTTTTGAATTAAGTAGAACACGTGACCACAGAGGAAACGCATAAGCAGGAAGTGGCGTGACGTCCAACTGATCACCATTCCTAGTCTATCCTCTATTACTATTCAGATCTGTATTTCTGCTCTATCATCTATTACTATACATACCGCTATTCTTTATTCACTATACTATTTCTTTATTCGGGTCACTATACGGATTACTGTCCAAGAGAGTATTATCGGGCAAGTACTAGTAGTGTGAGTGTTATTCAAAGGCGTCTGACACCAGTATTGTTCAACGAGGTACTATAGTTGTATCTGCATTTACAAAGCTTCTACTACAACGAGCATCACAAAAGTGGTAACGAGTGCTCGTTGACATCACAAAAGAATAAAAAACTAGTGTATTGCTACCATATTTGAGATGGAGCTTCCCAATTTCCATTTGCATATCTACATAGAGTACAAAGGATTTACACGGCCAGCGGAGTGACTAATTATTTTCCAGCCTACAATCATTTTTCACACGAATCTATCGCTATTTCCATGGCAAATGTTCAGACGAGCAGTCCTGATCTTCGCAGCTAAGACCCGCCATGACACGTACAGCAATCATATCCATTCCCTTAGTATTCTATTATTTAGAAGGAAGTTCCCCTCAGACAGCTTCTTCTCAAGTACTAATACTTTGTGAAACAGTCTCTCAAGTGGATGCTTTCCCTATCACTACAATTTTAATCTTTTGTCTCGTCTAGGATTAAGCGTTATCTCTCCAAAATAACCTCATGAACGGAACTTTTTAAAGTAGCCAGCTGAAAAGGGTATGTGTGCAACGAGAGATTCACCTGGCACGACATGTCAATATTGAGATGCTGGAGAAGCCCTCAATTGAAGCGTGGCTAAATGTAGTGTAGTTGGATTCTATACTCTCCCTCATTTACACTTGCTCCAGAATTGACTAACAAGTAATCCTCTCAGTCATGTCCCCTACCTAATTTGAATTCCCTGGACTACTACGTTTGGGACTTCGTTTAGAAAGAGACTAGACGGCAGACCCACAATGTCGAAGAATTCTCGAAGGTCGCGATGATAAAACTGTTGTCAAACACAAAGGAAAACCACCTGATCTGGGCCTGCGCTAATTTCTACGACGGCATAGAAGGTCATGATGAATATTTTACTTGGTTTATTTAGCTGAATATGTACAAACATTTATTTGAAAATTAACTGTATTTTTTCCCTTGAAGACTTTTATTTTCCAGTATATTTTAATTTGTTTTCTGTTATCTTGCGAACTACACACACACACACACACACACACACACACACACACACACACACACACACACACACACACACATATATATATATATATATATATATATATGCAGAGAGAGAGGGAGAGAAACAGAGAGAAGCAGATAGACAGACATACAATGATTATATATATATATATATATATATATATATATATATATATATATATATATATATATATATATATATGTCCACTGTTCATCCAGCGCCGTTTCCCTGCGTCGCCATATCTCCCTGTCAGCAACCTCTGTTGTTCATTGGCCGTAATTGATTCCACAAGAGAAGACGCTACTTTTTAACGAGATCCTGCATCTTTATTGCGCCACTTTGACCCGCCTGCGGGCGACATGTTTGCCGAACACAAGCGTATATGGCAAACTTTTGTTACTCGTCGTCTGCGCATGGTCTGCTCAACACGAGTTATTCACGACACAGTTTCAGTTTCATTGGTTAAGATGAAGTCACAACCAGTTTAATCTGAAGTTCTTATAACAGTATTACAGCGTGGCTGATGTAGTTGTGCATTTCCTACCGGCATAAGAATTTTGTGTATGAGCCGAAGAAAGATGATCAAATCACAAATATTGATGGATATTGGAACAACAGCAATTAAGAGGCGGTTCCACGATCCTCAAAACCTCCCAATCTTGTTGCCGGATTTAGTTTATCGTCATACCCAGAAGCAGGTGCATTTTGTCTATCCACTTATTTTATTAGGGGAAAAAGTAAAAAAGTAATATATATATATATATATATATATATATATATATATATATATATATATATATATATAAATTATATAAGAAATAAATTATATAAGGCAAGAAATGTAATATTCAGTTGTCATAAACAGAAAATATTCGTGAATATAAAAGGATTATGATAAAAATAATCAGACATAATGTTTGTAATTTATTCGATCAGACATGCCTAAAAGAGAATTTTCTGCCTAAATACACACACACACACACACACACACACACACACACACACACACACACACACACACACACACACATGTATGGCTTTCTAAATCAGTAATGAGTTTCTTGTCCTTTTCCACCGCATGAGTGTTATGTGAGCGCCTTCTAAAAACAGAATGCGTGAGCACATAAAATTGTACGTCGTGGTGAAACTGGATACCATGAGCATTATTGTATTTTATGCGTAAAAATTCATATATGAATAAAATATATCTGAAAAAAGGCAAGATGAAAGAATAAAAAAGGAAAACATTTCCTTTATCAACGCGTTTCATCCCCTGAGAAACTTTATCAAGGCAAATGTAAGGATGTTATTTTGCATCGTGTATTTATAAACAGAAGTAGTGAATGAATGTTTTGAAAATTTTAAATTAAATCGCCCTAAAATACTCTTAAAGCTAACGGTATAAGTAGAGGTAAGACAACGGTTAACTCAAGACCTATTATTTAAAGAAAATACATAAATAATTCAACAAATTAAAATGAAATAAGAATATAAAAATTCAACAACAACATTGATACACATTCGTTTATTAAGCATTAAATTATGTCAGTTAACGTCCGCCAATGTTTACTTGGGAGGAGAAGAGGTGGATGTGTACCTTTATCTAATTTGCAGAAATTTGAACTCGACTCGCTGATTTCATTTGTCACACTGATAAGCGTTACGCCACACGTACACATCAAATTATATATATATATATATATATATATATATATATATATATATATATATTAGGGAATGATTGATGAGAGGATAGAGAAGGAAAAAAACAGGAGTGGAGTACTAGAGACTAATGATAGCATACCCCAGCAAACAATGACGCGGTTTACAGAGAGAGGGTTTGTTTGTGACTCTTGATATACAGCGACACTAGTACTATATATATATATATATATATATATATATATATATATGTGTGTGTGTGTGTGTGTGTGTGTGTGTGTGTGTGTGTGTGTGTGTGTGTGTGTGTGTGTCAAAAGAGATTCCTTATACTATGGATTATTTAGACTTGTATTTGCGTCTTGTTTGTTCCGATCACTGGCTTTCGACCAGTATACTCGCTGGATTTTCAGAATTGTGTCCACTCAGGTAAAGCTTAAAGAGTTTTTGAACAGAATGCTTTTTCGTTCGGAATATTTTTTGATTTTCTAAAATGACTACACTACTTGAACTGGAACATTCTATTGACAGGAGCAACAAAGTTGTATATATATATATATATATATATATATATATATATATATATATATATATATATATATATATATATATATATATATGGGTGTGGGTGCCTAAAGAGAGTGTTTAAATGTGGAGGTAAACAGGCATGAAGACCGATACATATACACATACATTTATGCATAAAGGCTCCTCATATGCTCTCATGATTTTCCTATCAAATATACCGAGGGAAAAAGAAATCTAAGAACTAATTACTAATGGAACTGGACTTCATGCCGACACACATCACGCTGAACACCGAACGGTGCATCAGCTCATCCTCATCAAAATTAGATACGCCTCGATACACACTCCGTGGGTAGTGGCTGAGACAATACTTCATTCAAGTAAAAGTAACAGACGAGATTTTAAACTGTTGAAATATGTAGGTCATTATGAAATGAATAGTTGTCAAGCGACACTGCAGCAGCATAAAAAAAACTGAAGACTAAAATATGTGAATTCCCAAAATTACACCTGGAATGCTTTGGAACCTAGCATCAGTTATGCTCCTACGAATATATAATCAAGATATTATTGATGCTTCGACCAAATGACAGTGCCCCTCCAGGATGTAGACAACTGATGCCCCTTCACAACTTTTTATCATTTCTAAGTCTCAGTAATGTTTTTCCATTCCACCTTGTTTTAATTCTACAATCTATTCAAATAACCTAGTTATGTAGATGTATCCCTTTGTTCCTTCTACCTTCAATGTATCCTGTGAATGTCGAATTTCAACTGTATTTTTGTAGATTCGAATCTCGTGCCTCTTTCCTTCTTGTTTCCTTAAATCATCCCCGTTGCTCACAAGACCCGTCCATTATTCTTGCTATCCGTCTGTAGAACCACATCACTGTTTCCTTAAATTCCCCTTTACCTGGGAAGCAATTATCTTGCATTCACGGCCATAGAGGAGGAGTGTTATTACATAGTTCTACACTAATTAAAAGAAAACAAATAACAAATCTTTACAAAAGAGACGTAGAATAAAGCAATGATTTCTCATAACCTAAATCATCAAATAGGTTCATCCACTCTGTTTATGTTTCATCATATACTGTTTACTCACTGTCGTAGATTTATTAAATAATTTTCTCAAAATACAAGGCCTATGAGCCATTCAAGGTAGAGGGGTAATGTTTGGTGTTGTATTAGCAGAAGAAAAGGCAAAAAATTATGTTCTTGGGGCTATGCAAGAAAGATAACAGATAACTCTAAACTGTCGTCCTGTCGTCGTAGTGCCGGCCGCTTTCCACGGCATGCAGCAATTAACGACATCATCAAAAGAGGTTTGGATGCAGCTGGGTTCCCTTCTCAAATCGAACCCGTAGGCCTCGACCGTGGTGATGGAAAGCGGCCGGATGGCATTACCATCTTCCCTTTTAAAATGGGTAAGTCGTTGATTTGGGATGCGACCTGTGCGGATACATTTTCGGCCGGTAATATGATCAGGTCCGCGGTTGAGCCGGGGTTCGTCGCCCGAGACGCAGAGATAAAAAAATAGCTAAATATTCTTCTCTTGCTGATAGATTTTTTTTTACTCCTGTGGCAGTGGAGACTTCAGGGGTTATTGGCCCTCATTCGATGGCGTTCCTTCTTAGGAATCGCGCGATTGCGTCTCGATTAAGGAAAGAGCCTCGCGAAACTGAGTGGCTCTTGCAGCGTGTCTCACTGGCGACGGTTCGAGGTAATGCTTTCTCCATCATAGCGGCTGGCAGAGGATAGAAAAAAAAATTGTTTATAGTTACGTTGTTCTGGAATTGTCATCATTGGTCGACTGAACTTGCTTTGTTTCAATGACTTTTGTTTTGTTATTTTTATATAGTAATATATATTTATATTTAAAAAGAAAACAAAAAAAACAAAAAAACTCTAAACTTAAAGCGGTTAAGATTTAATTTGTGTATTACGTTTCAGATTTCAATCTGATACACTAGAAGAATAGTGTAGAAGTAGACCCTAGAAGAAAACCGGAAATCCAATCCAAAAGAGGAAAGAAGGGTTAAATCTCTACTCCTGTTAAAAAAAAAACACAGGGAGAAGTGTGAGTCGGACTATATATGAACCTATCTACTCGTATTGAGAGAATAAAAAATATTGAGACACGTTAGGAGTATAGAGTTGAAGTAGATTTTACAAGGAATCGGAAACGCAACGCTAAACAGAAAAAAGGGAAAAACCTCCACTCCTTTTTTAAAAGACCGAGGAAGAACGCGAACCGTGTAATAGGCAAACCTATCTACTCCTACTTGGGAAGAAGGAATGAAACAAAAATTAACAATAGTGGAAAGCGTATGACGTTTTACATCGTTACTGCCTAAATATTAAGGTAATTGGTTTGCTCATGCTTTTACTGAATTACTTTCAAGCTACGATATGCCATAAAAATGTCAAGAAGTCTAGCGATGAAACAGAACGCAAGGATATGAATTATTCTCCGAAGCTATAACTGCTAAGGAATCCGAAGAAGATTCACCAAAAATTCTCATCATTTGGTAAATTCCAATGTCCATGTTACGCTTCCTCGCACCATTAAATCCCACATATTAAATTCCATGTCCCTTCGTTCTTCGAAACTTATAGACGGTCGTTGCTGAATCACAAAAAGTATCAAGTAACAGATCACTTGAGGGCTGCCAGCGACAAAATCTAAAATGAATAGCACATGTAACTCGAAGAGAAAATAAGGTCATAATCCTACTACCAAACCACTTCAAACAAAAGAAGGCCCCATCATTACTGGAAAGAAGGATACAAGTGGAAAGGTGAAATATATTATCCTGAAAATATTGTTTCAAGGGAAATGTTTTATAAATTTCAAGTGACTATAGCACTAGCTGCTCGTCAAATATCTATAAGGAAATGGCTACTGGAAATAGAGATGAAGAAAACAGATCCTACACTTTGATCCCAGCTTCATGGCCAGAGAATGAAATAAAGCGTAATTTAAATAGCACTGGCTTCTCTTCGAATATTTATAATGAAATGGCTACTATTACGCTTAATATTAGAAATGAATAATAGAACAAACATCATACTTTGATCTCAGCCCTATCGCCAGAGAGTGAAATAAAGAGTAACTCGGATAGAACTGGCTGTTTGGTTAGTTAATAATGAAAATTTCCTTATAAGGAAATGGCTGATAATACGATTATATCACCATTCAGGACTCTCTTTATTATATGAATTGGCATAACTTTTGAGGAAAGATAGTGGAGTGTATTCTCGTTGTCTTCTGTACAGTTCAAAATTCAAAGTAGCCTTTCTCTTAGATAGACTGTCACAAAAGGCTAGAGAGATCAGTTTATTCTGCCATTTAACCTGAACGGAGAAAAGATATATTCGGTCTTTTCTGGTGGTCCTTTTTGTAAAAGTGAAAGCAGCAAACAAGGTGAGAATCCGAACTCGACACGCTGATTTAACTTTCTGTGGAAATAACCGTTATCATAGCAACATATCCATAAACGGAATTTACCAAAAAATAAAATAAAAATAGCATGGCTCTTATGTCGATTTCTAGGAACTTGCTAGTACAAGAGTTTAGTAATTGTCGAGTACAAAAAAAAAAATGTCTCGTGACATTGAATCTGGTTGTTTTCAAAAGTGAGTATTCTAAACTTGCCTTTAACAAGTTTGACACGAAAACCTTCTGCCGCTGTAGTAACATCTAATTACTATGGAAATTGATGGATATCCATTGTGTGTTTGCTCTCACAAAGAATCCATGAAAGTGACTTTTTCTTAGCCTCTCATTATAAACGAAAACGCAAATATGTCGAAATGACAAATTATAATGTGCAAGTAACTGAGAAACAAATTACCAGTAAATTGATGAGTTCGGGTCAGTATATAACCTGCTGGCGTTAGATACTGGGATTGTTATAATAATGAAATTTAATATCATTAAACGAACTATAAATTATCTTCAAGTGATTTCCTTCGATACTTTCCGTTGATATAATCTATACGGTTGTGGTCAAGTGGTTAGAACGTGTACTTTCTAATCGTGAGTCTCGGGTTCGAATCTCAGGACGGTTGATTTGTCAGGGAGATGACTTCTGAATATTATCTGTATGGGGATTCGATACCCGGGCTGGGCACCTTTAGAAAATGGATGAAAACTATACCACGAGTCGACTCAAATCTAGGGTTGATGGATCTGTTCGGAACCGTCGAGGGTTGTGCTAGCATGAAGTCATCGTGGCCGAGGGTATGAGGGTACAGCCCTTAATAAAAAAAAATAACCACTCCAGATTGTGTGCTCTCTGCGAGAATCAGTAACTAAGATTCGTTCGGAATAGATATACTTAATTTTGCATTGTTTACTGTAAATC
>OZ038475.1:26072621-26080121 GCA_964036315.1 Acanthosepion esculentum | reverse complement strand
AAAACGAAGAAATGAAAAAGAGAACGAGACAAGAAATCGCTCAGTATTTATAGTGAAGGGAGGGCGTCCCCTAGTGAATAGTTAGGAAATTAAGGAGTTAACTCCGACAGTTTCATGAATTAAGGTTCTTACTGAATCCGAAAACATATACATGTGAAAAAAGGTACACATGCGTATTGTATAGGAATTCGGTCTAGGAATTAATGGGACTGGTCTGACAAACAATTTATTTCAATTCCAAACAAGAAACTACATTATTTTCCCTTCAAAGTAATACCTCCCGAGTATAATGCAAGTTTCCAACCTTCTTCTGCTGAAAGGCTTTTTCTTGGATACCCCTCAGCTCCGTCATTACAACTCTCTTGACGGCTATCACGCCTTCAAACCGTGCCCCTTTAATGATTCCCTAGAGTTTAGTAAAAAGAAGAAAGTATAACAGAGCAACATCAGAGATGTTGTTCCAGTACGGCGATGTTCTTCTCGTGTAAGAACTACCAGATGCGCAAGGCATTGTGAACTGGTGCCTTCTCGTGGTAAAGTGGCCTCAATTTGTCCTGCCATAACTCAAGCATGTGAAAATTTTTTAGATCGCAGTTATATACTCCCAAGATATCATGTTAGATGATAACACAATCCGTGTATACCTCATTCGCCCACAACACACCCAGTCCCGTTACTTCGTATATCAAGGGAACTTCCCTGTAGAAAAGCTGGCAGTAATTTTGAGTTTAACGTAACATTGTTGTAGTAAATTCAATCGTTATCATTGTACCAAAATCTAATTTCTTAGTAAGTAATTATTTAAATTAACGCCGAATCTTATCAGTATTATTGCGAGGGACCACTTACAGTAAGTAGGTATTATAAGCAGCTGAACAAAACGTAGGGGTGAAATTAGATTCCACAGTAACGAACCATCCTAGGTAAGACGATAAACTGCATCCGACGTCCTGGGTAAGACGATAAACTACGTCCAACAGCAAGGCCTCTGATCAGGAGATTTTGAGGAGCGTGGAATCACCTCTTAATTGCTGGTGTTCCCAGGTCTACCCTGACCAGGGGTGGTAGCACCTGTTGGGCTCCCAGCTATGGGCTAATAGTTAACCCCCAAACTGCGGTCAAAACACTATGAAAGTGTAAAAAATAGGTCTTAATACCAGAAATACTTTGTAAAAAAAAAAACTTTATTACCAGCAATACATTATTATCAGCAGTACATTTTAGGCAAAGATTTTTTTTACCAGCAATACTTTTTTGAAAAGAAAAATTATCAGAAATAGATTTTGTGAAGGAAAAATATTACTAGCAATATGTGTTTGAAAAAATATTACCAGCAATAACAATTTTGTCGGCATTAAATAACCCATTTAGGTAGATATGCCGTAAAACAAACCAAACCAAATAGAGTAACTAAGTTTCTTTCGGCATAGATGCCTTTGGAAAATGTATGATTTCGTATCTATGAGTTAAATATCAGATTAGGTTGTCTTAACCTTGGATTACAGTCTGTTAAAGAGAGGGTTGTAGAGACTACTACGATTAACACGCCTACAAAATACTCATCTATGATTGGTTAGAAAATAAGTACTGTTTACAATAGGACAATTTACTAATCGCAGTATCCACAATAACATTTTCTGCCATGACTTTGCCCAACTTAATTTTGTAAAAATCAGTGATTGGTTGATTTTTGTCCAATCGTGTATTTTAGATATTATTTTCAATTTTCTCGCTTGTCTCTCTGGAGCCTACCAAAAACATATAAAAACAGTTCTTACTCCAGAAATTATTTCAGTATAACTCAGAAACTTACACGAAACTACATTCTTCCACGTTTCTACTCAACACGTACACAGACACAGAACTAATATTACATTACTCTATTAACTGTCTGCCACCAAGCCAAGTTCACAAACCAAATTCTGTTATCCTTTTGTACAACACAAATTTAAACTAACTTAAAAGTTTGTATTTTGGAGAATGTTCGTATGTACGTGTTGCCTTGATCGATCCACTATCTTTCTCCACATCCTCTCCTTTACCACTCCTATCTGCTCTTCCTCCAAACCTTCTGTAACCCATTGCGTGCTAGTGGTTTCCAGCCCTGCTTTGGATGAAAACCTTAAAAGAATATATATTTCAACATCTTTTGCAAGAAGTTATGACAATTCACAGATGAGAAGAAAAGGAACCTATGGAGTGTCATGTTCGCCACCTGAATGGATAGGATATTAAACTAAATCTGGTCGTGTCAATAGATAAAGTGTTTTAAATAAATTTTCTGCATTTTGGATATTGGTGTCAGTAATAAAGATCCAACTGAAAAGGTCGATAATAACAAATGAGCAATTATTTCTGAGATTTGCAAAAGAAAAAAAAGTATAATATCCGTAGGTTCTTTAGCTCTACCCACTACTGATATCTATCAGTCTAGCTTCAGAGAGTGACAGAAACATTAGAGAATAACTAATTAAACATCTGAGCTTAAACACAAATCATTAGGCACGTCCAAAATAACCTGTTTCCCCTCGTTCATGTGTCCATTTCAGATTTTTGGAAACACGAACTTAATTTGTTAAAATATGAAACCCTTCTTTTCTCTGAGCGTCAATATTTATTTATTTTCGAAGAGCCACTCCTTTTAGCAAACCAGACGCGCGAAAGAATTTACCGCTCAATTTACTGTCAACGTGTTCTCACAAAATTAGATTCTGTTTGAAGAAAAAAAAAATTGCACCATCTGTGACTTCCGGTATTATTTGGCGCGAATTCATTATTCATCGAGTAAAAAAAAGTCTAACAACACCAACAATAACAGTAAAATTAGCAGAAAATAAAAATATATTTTTTACTGTAGAAATACCGGAATTTTGATACTGAATTTTAAAGTGTGAGTTGGGAAAGAATAGTGAGGAACTGTTTGTTTTGAAAATTAAAATCCAGCATTTATTCCTGAACTCGAACGCTGACATCTGGTACCGTTAAAAATAAATTATCTTAGGCACAAAGCTGGACTTTAAATATTTACTCAGTTCAGTTTGGAGGCGCCTAATTTGGACTAAACAAAACTAACACCCAGACAGGAAAAATACGACAGAATGCAATAAGAAAATGTGGAATGTATAAAAAATAAATACAGAATAATCAAGAATAAATCTCGAATAAATCAAAGTCAAATATTGTAGAATAAATTCCGATGTTATAAAGAATAAATAGAGGACGATGAAATATAAATGAACGCAGAATAAATAATAAAACCATTGAGTTTCAAATAGGCAGAGCGGGACGATTATTTATTTTTGGAGGAAAACGTATCCAGGATATAGTCATTCCAAATATCCATCTAATAAAATATTTAAATGAAACCCTTTCTTATAGAATTCACGCAGCCTGAATGAGAGTTTCGGAGTAAATTCACTAAATATTTAATAAAAAAATGTGTTTGGAATACGGATAACCCTGGGGAAATATTTTTGGAAATTTTATGAAATATTCCAATTAAATTCTTTGTCCTAGAATCCACGAGATCTAAATTACTAGTTATGAGGTGATTACCTGAGTAATTAATAAAAGAGGAGGTTGAAATGGGGATGACCCTGGGTGAATTTTCCTGAGATTTTATGAAATATTCAAATGAAACCCTTTATCGGAGATTGCTGGAAGTCTAAATTACGAGTTGGGAGAAAATTCACTGAATATATTATAATAGAGATGGTTGAAAAAGGGATGAGCCTGAGGGATTCTTTTCTGGAAATTTATGAACTATTAAAATGAAACCCTTTGTCCTAGAAAGCTGCAAGTTTAAATTACGAGTTGGGAGGAAAGTCACTGAGTATATTATAAAAGGGGTGGTTCGAATAGGTTTTTTTTTCTGGAAATTTATGAAATATTCAAATTAAACATTTTGTCTTAGAATACGTGCAACCTAAATTATGCGTTGTATAAGATTCCATGAATATTCAATTAAAGAGATAGTTGGAATATAGTTGTCCGTGCCGGGACGGGAATTCGATAACGAATAGTTCCATCTCATCTCTTTATAACACAATGGTAAATAAATCAACATAGATATTAAGCCGTTATACAATCTATACCATCACTGGCCACTTAATTACACGTGAAAAATGCACTTCTATGCAAATTTCTAATCGGCCAATGACATGGCCAAACTTAATAAATATAGGCATTTAAACATTATCATTGCGACCTGCTGAATTTCATTTCATGCATTAGTATGGTATTGTGGTAAGTGGTGGACTGAATGGTGACGGATTGATTCTTATGGTGACTGAGTAATTGTAATGGATGTATATGTTATGAATTTGGTTAGCTTGGTTTAGGATAGTTAGGGAAGACAAAACTCACACCACTTCCCTTTTGACATCGTACCACAATTGTAATTAAAATTTAGAATAAATATTCATTTCATGCACTAGTAGGGGTAAGGAAGTTGATTTACGTGAATGTGCACGAGGCATGGTCTTTGCTGAGAGACGTGCGGGTTTGCTCATTTTTAAAAAAATGCTGAGGTACCAGGATTTTCACACAGAACCCTCAATAGGGTTTACATAGAATGACCAGAAAAAGAAATAATTCCAGTAGGTGTCAATTCTGTAAGCAGAAATCTCATGTTGATGAAAGAGGTCGGAGGAGAAAGGCAAGACTGGTACAAGGTAATAAGACTTCAAGAGTAGCTGAATTAAACACTCATTAAAACGAACGTTAACAACACGTCGGAACTTGAAATAGTCGAGCTGTAGAAGCCGAAGACCTGTCAGGTAAGAACAAGAAACTGAGACCACAGTTCACTAAGGATCCCCAAAATGCAACATAGAAGATTGGAAAAAGATATTGCCTGGTCCGAGGAGTTTCGATTTCTGCTCCGAGATTTCGATGGTAGCTCTAGAATTTGGCGTAAACAAGATGAACATATGGTTATATCATATCTTTTATCAGTAGTTCAAACTGCTGTTGGTGGTGAAATGGTATGTGAGACAAATGGTAAGATTTTTATTTGTATAAACTGTGACCCTTCGAACCAATATAAGATCATTTAAATGTCGCTATCTACCTAGATATTTTTTGCTGACCATGTGCTCCAATTTATGACTACGTTGCATCCAACCACTAGTGGTCGTTTCTGGGAGGTCGTCTGAGCCACAAATCAGTAATAGATTACTTCATGGAACAAAGCAGTAATATTTCATGTGAATGTGGTCTTCATAAGCCCCGGATGTCAATCCCATAGAGAACCTTCAGGATGTAATGGAAAACGAAATTATATTTCAGGTATTAGCCATGTAATCTATCAGAATTGCAGTATGTCATAATAACAGTATAGGCATAAATATCGAAAGAGTATTTCCAAAACGGTTCCAAAGACAACAAGGTGTATGACCTGCACTAAAAGAGTACACACACACACACACACACACACACACACACACACACACACACACACACACACACACACACACACACACACACACACACATTCTCTCTCTCTCTCTCTGTATATAAATATATATATATATATATATATATGTATAAAAGTGAACATAAAAATCAACACTTAGAGGAGACAGTCTGTTTCATGCTAGATGCAATCATCGGGCCCGATGATTGCATCTAGCATGAAACAGACTGTCGCCTCTAAGTGCTGACTTCTATGTTCACTTTTATATTTACACACGCTCTATCTCTGATATTGAGAACTTTATCCCATAAATATAGCACACTTTAAGATATATTTATATATATATATATATATATATATATATATATATATATATATATATATATTGATACACAATTTCTATATATACTATTTATATATTATATATGTGTGGTACTTATTGGAAAGGGCTCAAGATCAGTGAAAGAGCTAATATATTTATTTGCGTTGATGTGAGTTTGTGACCCTGGGTTTCACGTCATTTGCTATTGTCTGGCGATTGCAAAGGGCATGAAACCCAGGTGACAAATTCCCATCAACGCAAATCTATCTATCTATCTATATATATATATAGATCAATACATTCATATATATATATATATATATATATATATATATATATATATATATATATATATATATATATATATATATATATATATGAATGTATTGATCTTACAACATTTATATCCAATATCAATCATTATCTTCTGTCCTTTAAAATTAATTTATTGTTCTCGCTCCTTAGTATGGTTTTTCTTATATTCTTTCACACTCAATAAACCCCTGTATATTGGTGGGTCTGGTTCCTTGATTTGAATGAAGATTAGAACGCTTATGCATCGTATATATATATATATATATATATATATATATATATATATATATATATATATATATATAGCATGTCATTCGAATGGAAGAGGACAAAATATATAGGCAAATACTCTAGGGAGAGCTGCTATAGCGAATTCGACTCCAAACATAGACCAAAGGATCGTTTCAATGACCATTTAAAAGAATCTCTTTCAGTTTACCATATAAAAGATATTGAGTCGGAATCTGTTGTTTGTCAGTACCCAGCAATCCAGAAATTTATACCTGAAGAATATGGCGAAGTATGTTCCTCCAAATCAGAACTCGTAAGCAACAAGAAGATTCATATTAGTAGACATTGGACAAATTACAATTAATACTACATTTGAAAAAAAAAAACTTAACATTAGGGGTGTGTTAGAAGACCTGCAGAAATCCCTACGTTCTCATCCGTCATATAAAAACGAGTGACCTGAAAAGAATGAAAAAAACAGTAGAAGTCCTGTACAAAAGAACTTAGTTTACTGCGTTTCCAATGAGCATTGCAAGTTACTTGCTGGTTTCAAGAGCCATTGTAGTTTTCACGAGAACTAAGACAATGCATCAATCTTGTTTTTTAATTCCTGGAACCATTATTGAATTTTATCCAATTCCATGGAATTCTGGTTTGGAAAGACTTGATCTGAATACCAGAAGCGTTACCATGAATTAACATGTGTAGTTGATTAAAAATCCCCAAGTCATAAATGCTGAAATATTAACCAGAAAAATTACCTTAAATAATATATAACGTAAGGAATATATTTTTAAACAAGTGCATTATACAATTAGATTAATGGAAATATAGATTAACTTATACTAACGAAAAAGAGGAACTACAATGAGAATTATATTTACAATCAGAAAGTGAAAATTGAAAATTCTATAACACATAATGAGGAAATGTCGTTAAAATCACATTATTAATGGCATATCAACACTTTCTTGGGTCATTTAATATCGAAATTTAATTTGCTTGTGAATTTTGACATAATAAATATATGATATACAAGAACGAACTTACGGAGTAGCCAGTGAGGATGGAACTCACTATTCAGTCGTAAACGTTTTAGCGAGACAAGTTTGATAACCATTGCAAGACACCGAGGTGTCCTAAGAGGCGGTGATATGTGTGTTTTATATTGTAGTTTTTTTGACGTCATATTTTGGAATAAAGTTTTATTCCTGTA
>OZ038475.1:26047621-26067621 GCA_964036315.1 Acanthosepion esculentum | reverse complement strand
CGTGTTTGATTATTGATATCTGTATATTGCAGGAGGGAGCATGGAGGATCTCGGATCGGATTGAGGAATCAAAGAGTCGAGTTTGAATTCCAGTCGAGTTTATTACATTAACTTGTGAAAGCTATGAATCCATTCCTTTGCCCCCGGCTATGGATAAATAGCAGGACAGACTGGGTTGTATAACCTTTGATAGCATCCAGTCTAGGAGAAGGAAAACTGAATTCAAACTAAGCTGGAGAGGTTTGAGCTCCGTCGGACTATCTTGACAAAGACACAACACTTCTACTGCGGCTGCAGTACATGTGGTACCGCTATGACATTAATCAGTTACTGAATCTGTAATCATGACCATGATCTGTACAATCGATGTCTATAGTTACGTACACCGAGTCGAACTATCCATAATTCCCTTAATAATCCATTAGAAAGAAAGAAATTCACTCAAACAACTTCTTCTCATGAACCACTAATTTATGAAACCGACTCCCAAGAGGATGCTTTCCGAACCACTATAATCGTAGCCTCTTCGTGTCTAAGGTTAAGTGTTATCTTTCCCACATATTGTCATAAACTGTGCTTCTTACCTCTAACTCTTAACGCTCATACAACAGCCTGCTTCTGTAAACAACTACCTAGAGTGGCTCTTAGGCCTTTTATACAGTGAACATTATTTAAAATAAAGATTTGGTGAACAAATGGATGTGTCATTCGTATAGCCCCATAACATTTTTTTCGTTGTGCATGATGAAGATAAGGTTATTAAATATTTATATTTGACGGTTGATGTTAAGATCTAGTCACCAAATTAGTAGATCTATCATTAGTTAGTGTGAGTTTAGTTCTCATGGGATTCT
Organism: Acanthosepion esculentum; assembly: GCA_964036315.1. Lineage (NCBI taxonomy): Eukaryota > Metazoa > Mollusca > Cephalopoda > Sepiida > Sepiidae > Acanthosepion > Acanthosepion esculentum. The sequence continues at coordinate 26,066,767 of OZ038475.1, read as the reverse complement.
GACTCCTGTTCCTGCTCGTCTCAATAGCCTAAACGAAATAGATGTATGTAAAGCTTATTGCAAAGATATGGTTAGAAAATTCATCGAATAAAAGATAATAGCATGTGTAGTGAATTCTTTTTAGCGGTAACACATTTACCAGACTATGTTAAGTATGACACCCACATAACATGGCATTAAGCAAATTTATCTCGCCGCGTCGAAAAATCGGCTAAAATACGAATATGCATAGAATTCTATCTGAGAAGTCTTATAAGAGACGACGGACAAGTGACGCAGAAATCTGAAGGCGTATTGGGAAAATGCATTATAGAAATTAAGCAAATTATTATGAAGCAGAAATATTTCACTAGAAAAAATAAAAGCGTTTTGAAATGCTATGTTATATCAAATATCTTCTTCAGTACAGAAGTGAATGCTGGAAAAGGTCGTCCCAGATGAAGGGGGGAAACTAGAAAAAACATACATCTCGTTCTACAGAAGGATATTGAGAATATCATGAACGAACCAATTTTAAGAAAAACGGCTTGTGCTTAGGAGCCGAAAATGACAGTTGAAATTTCTGGGATCTATAATGGGAAAAGAAGTGTCATGAATGAATGGAATTATCCGTTTATGTAAATAAACAGAATTGAGCAGAGTTAGCATTAGGTCAATTGCTAAGTGTACCTTCGTGTAGTAAACCTTCTTTTACATTACTTACCTATGAGTTTGCCTTCCTTATTTATTTCTCTCTGTTATCTCGAAAACACGAGATACAACAAGAGGTCTAGGATAATTTGACACTCAAAGGACATATTGGAGGCAAGAAGAGTAGAAGAAATTGCCCTAACAATATTATGGAAATGGAATGCAGAAAAGAGAATGTTGAGGTCAGTAAATTACAAAGAGATACAAAGGATAGGCAGTTGTGGTAAGCCATGTTCCGCTACACCCTGAAGAGATCCGGCATGTAGAAGAAGATCTATATCATAGTTTTTGCACCAAAATACGGGAGGACGCTCTGAAAATTATCCCTTCTCTTTATTTTCACGTGAAATAGGAAATATATATGGAGCACAACAGAAACGTTATATAGTTTAAGTTTACATCTACTAAACTTTTTTTTCACATATTCCCTCCGTTGTTTATACATTTTCATCGGTGATGAACATGCCAGGCTCGTAAAAATCTGCAACAACTGTGGTGACCTTTCTTACACTTATCACAGGTACCACTGTTAAAATGCATTACCAATAACCTAACTGTGATCACATCCATTATTTAGTCTCCGGAAACTTTCTGAAAACTTTGATGAATGTGAATGAGGGAATTTACCTAGTATGGAGGAATTCAATGAGACGGCTGAAAATTATTTTAACATACACAAGGTAAAACTGGAGCACCTTCTGTTTGCCTTGGGGTTCTTGATAAGATCCAGAGACGGATTTGCAACGTGGTTGGCCCTGATCTGGCATCTCGACTGCAGTCGTTCTCTCACAGACGCGCCGTCGCTTTTCTCTTTTACAAATACTTTCACGGTAATTGCTCTGACGAGCTGCTTTCGCTGGTTCACAGACTTCATGAATTCAATCGTCCTACGAGGCTGGCATCCCGCTCCCACCATTTCACTGTTGAAACTGTTCAATGTAGACGTCTCTTCTACTCGAATAGCTTCATATCTCACACCTCTCGACTGTGGAACTCCCTTCCCTATTCCTGTTTTCCTGACAACTATAATCTCCAACTATTCAAATGTAATGCCAATCGATATCTTCAGTTGCCTTGATCTATCCACTATCCTTCTCCACTTCCTTTCCTCTATCGCTCCTATCTGCTCTCGCTCCAAATCTTCTGTAACCCTTGCGTGCTAGTGGCTTCCCGCTTTGCTTGTGGTGAAATGCTTAAAAAAAAAAAGATGGTCGCTCTAATTCTATTTTAGAAACGAGTCAAAATTTTTAATTTTTAAAAATTTATAAAGCAAAAAATATCTAGAAACAGAAAGGGAAAAATGTGGAATTAGATTGTCTTATTCTACCCATAAACATTTTTCAAAATATATAGGTGTCTGAAAATTCGTAGAAAATACAAATCAGTCATAGAAGTTCCATTTTGGAAAGGCGACGTTAATTAAGGCCTGAATTTCGAGAAATCTTGTTATAAAAACGTGCGTTCTCTGCCAGGATTCAAAACTGCATCACCTAGGGGAAACCGCCATTAGTTCTGACGTGCCATTGACCAACTCGGCCACGTAGGATTTTCCTTCGGGAAAGAGATGTGTTCAAAAGCACTATTCTGGCTTTGTTTGAATGAAACACACACACACACACACCACACACACACACACACACACACACACATATATATGTGTGTGTGTGTGTTTGTGTGTGTGCGTGCGTGTGTGTGTTATTAACAGCCTCCGCAATGGCAGTTCCGTTGCTGCAAAATAATACAATAATTCCAAATTTGCTGATGCTGCTTTTACAGCTCAGATGGAATACATTATTGCAAATTTCTCTTAAATCATCATTCATGAAATCTCATGTCTACTCAAAAGTGGGTTCCTATCGTCAATTAAAGTGTAGAATATTTTTGTTTCTGAAGAGCTTCTATACTTATATAACATGGAGAGCACATAGAGGAAAGCGGCTCTGAAACGATAAGGTAGCGTAAGAGGATGGTTTACTTTGAAAAGAAAAATCTAACACGATTCTCCTAGGCATTGCTTCATTAAAAATGATAATACCATAAGCGAAAAGGAAAGAGAAAAATAGATTTCGTATACTTAGACGTTTGAATTAATTTTGACATTGTATCTGTATCTAGTTTTAAATTTCTTGTAATTACAGAAGAGATGTCATCCTTTTTTGGCTAAAATTTATACATACATACATAAACAACCATTCGCCCTTGCATGGAATATCGCTGTCATATATGGTCAGGATACCCCGCTGTTCATCTTAGGGTCTTCGACAAAATCCAGAAACGGGTATGCAATGTTTTTGGTCCCTGATCTAGCATCTCGTTTACAGTCTCTCTCTCTCACACACACGTGCCGTCGTCTCTCTCTGTCTTTCCTGCAAATAGTTTCACGGTAACTGCTCCGACGAGCTATTTTCGCTAGTTACCAAACTGCATGAATTTAAACGTGCCACTAGATCGGCATCTCAGTCCCACACTTTCACTGTCGAAACGGTTAAATGTAGCCGCCTCTTCTACTCTAATAGCTTCATATCTCGCGCTTCCTGTCTGTGAAACTCCCTTCCACTTACTTGCTTCCCTGATAGCTATAATCTCCAAATATTCAAATGCAATGTCAATCGACATCTCCAGAAGCATTAATCTATTCCCAGTCCTTTCCTCTCTCAATGCCTCTTTACTCTTGCTCCCACTCTCTGTAACCCCTTGCGTTCCGGTGGCACTCCCGCCTTGCTTGGGTGAAAAGTTTAAAAAAGAATATATATATATATATATATATATATATATATAAATTTTTGGAAAATTAATGACAAAGTGGAAAAACATTTTGTGTGATGCGTTTCGTCCTTAGGACTTCATCGGACGAAATGCGACACAAAAAAATATTTTCATTAATTTTCCTAAATTATGTATAAATATATATCGCACTATGTTTCAGAGATGAGGTATTATAACTATTTACACTATTTACATTTTCGGACAGTTATCTTCATCTTTATTGACATATTCAAGTCAATTCGGCCATTGTACGCTCTGGCCTCCTTCATGTATATCATCTGAAGAAAGCCGAAGCGTACAACGACCGAAATGTGAATATGACAATAAAGATGAGGACAACAGTCGGAACGATGTAAATAGTGTAGAAATTTATCTACAATTTTCTTTCATTCATATATATATATATATATATATATATATATATATATATATATATATGTGTGTGTGTGTGTGTGTGTGTGTGTGTGTGTGTGTGTGGTATAACGATATATAATTTTGTATATCAACAAACTGTATTTAGAAAAATATTATGACAAATTGGAAACGCATATCAAAATCTTTTTACCGGTTGTCATACTATATATATATATATATATATATATATATATATATATAGTCATCTACGTACAAACCTGTTTCGCTGTATCAAAGCTCATCAGTGTGATAACACAACTGGTATATATATATATATATATATATATATATATATATATATATATATATATATAAAGACCTCTTCCCGACCACCTACTAAAAAAGTTTACTCACCCTAAGGCATTCTATTGATAATTATAATTTTGGATATAAACGAGATTTAGGGGAAAAATCTGTGCAAAAAAAGTGACTCAGTTATTTCCTGCAACTACAAATCAATAAAAACTTAACCGAAGAGCTTTAAATAAAGAATAATAGAGGTATAATTTATTTAAAATATGTAATATAGTTCAAAATATTTAATAATCTATCCTTTATTTTGAATAACCTTTTCAACCCTTTTTGTCATTGACTTGATTAGGTTCTGGCAAATCTCATCTCCAAGCATGGAATTCCATTCGGATGTGAAATTCACAATCAAATCCTCTTTGTTGCTCAACTGCTTTCTCGAAAGTCTGTACTTTATAATACTCCATAAGATTTCTATGGGGTTGAGGTCATGAGATTGGGGCGGCTATGTCATAACACTCAGCTGGTTCTCATCAAAGTATTACTTCATCAATTTTGATTTGTGACAGAGAGCGTTATCCTGCATAAAAATGAGCTTCGTTGGGTCGATTTGCACCCTTTCAGCAGAAGGGAACAGACAAGACCCTAAAATTCTCTCGTACTGCTCACTCCTGAGGGTCTTTTCAATATGTTTTAAGAAACCAATTCCATGAAAAGAAAAGCATCAGCCAGAATATTATACTGAACGGACGCTTGACAGTACTTACTGCTAAATTCAAAGATCTTTCAAAGCTTCTTCTCTGGATTTTAGATCGCTTATCCTTTGAATTTAGCTCAACTTTCGTTTCATCGGAGAAGAGAACATTTAGTAAAATGAAATCAGGTGAGTCACTTTTATCGAACAACCCTGTATATATATATTTCTGACAGGCTAAATATATATTTCAGTCTTGTAGAGAAATGGCACAAAGAATTTCACTTGTTTTTTTCTGATAATTTTAACAGAGGTACTTTTTATAAGCTTAGAACTTATACAAGATCGTGTGAAAAGTAGAATGGAAGCGCAGTTTTTTTTCAGCGGCTACAACTGAATAGAAAATCTATACGTTTGTAAGTGAATTTTATACAAAAGGACGCGAAAGACAAAATGCCTATTTTTCAGACTTCGTTTCGTCAACTCTTTGATGTTTTTCGAAACGCCTTCATATCCAGTGTAATAACTTCCTTTGAGGTTTGTTTTTTATGAGTGCTGATGGAAACGTAACGCAAATAATACGATGAAAGATTGTATAGATTACGGCGCTCTACACATCGTCAGTAGCATGAAGGCTGCCGCCATTTTGCATTTTTTATACACGTGAAACGCATGGAAAATAATTTAAATTTTGATGAAATTTTTAAATAGATATTTTTTGCTAAGTATACTTTTTTCAGAAAAGATACACCGATTTCCACAGAGTATTTTATTAAACACAATTAAGTTTACCCTAAACCAGGGGTGCCAAAACCCCAGCTCTTGAGCCACATGAGACGCTTTGCCCATAAATATACAGCTCGTGGAAATATATTGGCTCGGCTCCTTTTTTTATCACAATTAAAATAAAAGGTAAATAAGAAAAAATATGGTTTACAATTGTTTAATCGGTATGAATTGAGACACCATTGCGTTAAAACGTAAGTTTAATATTAATGTGTGTAACAAAATGTGTAAATTTTGTTCATGTCTTGCGACTCTCAAACATCTTAACTTTATCGTATGTGGTTCTTACATTAAGCAATTTTGGCCAACACAGGCCTAAACTATAAATGTTAAGTTTCTCATATTTCTTTTGAACAGAGGGAGAATGACAAAATCTATTTTTATATAGATTTATGTTAACAATATTTTTGAAGGTTTTCACGTTCAAATCGTTACAGAACAGGGAAGAATAGGACGCCGGGAATACGTAAGAATTTTTCTTTGAGATATCAAATCTCAGCTCAAATCTTCAGTGTGTAGCAACAGATTTATAATTTCTTTAGTTTCAGTTGAAGAAAGATACACTGTTCAGATAAAACTACTGAGTAATTTTCATAGGAAAATGAGATAATTCTCGTTTGAAAATTTGATCGAATTCGACAAATAGTTTATAATTAAATCAAGAAACCTTTCCCAGCAGATGGTGTTATACTGTTCAAAGTCGCTCGCAATGAGTAATCGAAAATGTGTCAACATTTTTTAAACGAATCTCAGTCAAGGTAACTTAAAATACTGGATAACACTTGTTTAAATGTTTTTGAAGCTTCGAGATGAAGTAATTTATTATTCCAAACATTTCTCACCTGTTTCTTTTAACTTTGTTGATTTGACACAACGTTTCGGCTCATATAATCTTTGGAAATCCTCAACTGTCTGGATATTTGAGGCAAATAATTTTTATTATATCACATATTATTATATAAAAGCATATCATCCCCAAATTTGTACTATGACGACTCAGCAAAAAAAAAAGAAGGCTAAGAAGCTAAAATGCTAAAGTTAAAATATTATTTCCCATGGCATAGTATCGTACGATGGTCGACACGGAACTAATCGCTTTATACGTAAGCTGAGTAACCTGATGATTAAGCTGTAAAGCACATGGAACATTTAGTCGTGTTCAAGCATCCTAAAACACTATATTATTAAAGAATATATATATATATATATATATATATATATATATATATATATATATATATGTATAGAGAGAGAGAGAGATTGAGAGAGAGATAGAGAAAGAGAGAGAGTTTACAATTTGTTATATTTACAGAGGAAGAATGCCAAATATCGACAGAGTATTTATAGATATAGTATTTATCCATAACTCCGCATTATCTATCTATCTATCTATCTATCTATCTATCTATCTATCTATCTATCTCTCTCTCTCTCTCTCTCTATATATATATATATATATATATATATATATATATATATATATATAAATTCATCTATCTATCTATCTATGTATATATACATATACATTTTTATTCTTCTGTCGGTTTTTTCTTGGTACTTATTTTATTGTATTATGTTTATGAATTTTTATTTGGTCACTTGGTAGATGTTAAATCTTGGATGTGCAGTTGGTGTAATGGAATTGGAAATCGTAGAGTAGAGTTCCAATACAAATTGGGTTCGTTATATTCGCTTACGCTAAAATACACTTGGGAAGACACAAATCCATCTGTCTTCCCTCAGCTTGGTGTTCATTATTAAGACTTGTAATAATACATTTTTTTTTTATCTGGCACAGGGGATAAAGGCGTTGGTTAGATCCAGTGACAGGACCCAAAGTGTGTGATTTCAACACCCGGTTAAGGCAGTGGAAAACTTTCATAGCGAAATTAACAGGAGATAACTGACATCCATTAAACATGGCATGTGGAACTAGAACAATCTACCACAGTGAGCAAAATAACGGGTTCAGTTCGACATTCCAACCACCTGAAGAAGGCCGGAGCGTACAACGGACGAAACGTTGTAGTAGATATGCCGAAAAAGACGAGGACAACAGTTCGAATAATGTAAATAGTGTACATAATAACTCATCTCAGAAATATAGACAGATACAGAAAAATTCTTGCAATCTAAACGTATTTTCTGGTTATTTAGAAACCAGGATAGGGTTGATAAGCGGTAAAAAACAACAGATCAATCAATCCAATTTTCACTTGTAAGTGTCAATCACTATTATCTTAATTTTGCCATATTTACCTACACGCACAAAAAAACGTATTACCTCTTATGATAATCAGAGCATAATGAACTGATTTTATGCGTGTTAGCTGTTGAGTGTGACATTCATTCAAGATCTTCTGGGCTGACATATTAACTCAAGGATGGATCAAAATGGCGGCAACTTTTTTTTATCATTCAGATGTTTCTCTGTGAAGTGCCGAATGGAGAAGCGTTTCGTTGAGGTTCGTTGATCACAATTAAGATTACCGGTGAATGCTCTACTGTGGAAAATAAACAAACCGTAACAGAACAGTGCACACTACGAAAACCAATTAACCTGTCTTTTCATGCGTTGCAGACGGTGTGATATACAGTGAAACTTCAATCACAAAGCCAGCCAATCAACGGTCACTTAAAAGCTAAATTTCAAAGATGTGAGTCTGAAATTGTTACTTTTTAGAGATGACAGTTGGTAATGGATGGATTTGAAGGTCAACTTGAAATTTGCTTATCACTGCGCTCATGTGATAGCCAAATGATTTGATTTTGATTTTACATTCCTTCTCGTCTTCCAGGTAATTTTCTTTCTCCCTTTTATCCTACTTTCGTTAATTTCCTTCTTTTTTAGTCTTCCCTCTCTTCCTACTTTGACTGTTCTTTTTTGTTTTAGGTTTCTTTCTTTCTTTATCCTTTTTCTTTACTCTAAAGTCTTTATGATTTCCTTTCCATTCTCTATCATTTTCTGCTTTTTATTATGTCATTTTTCTTTTCTTTTTTCTCAACATTGACTCTCGTTTGTTTCTGTCTTCCTCTTTCATTTTCGTTAAGTATTTTTTATTTCCTCTTGTTTCATACATTCTATAAGAAACTATGAAAATCTATAATATATATATATTACCTCGGTTTCAACCTTACGGTATCCTCAGGCGATTTTTACCAAATGACAAACTAATGCTTTATTTAATTTTTTTAAAACTAAACAATTTTCCCCTTTGTCAACGGAAACCTGTTGTTTTTATACACACACACATATATATATGTATATATATATATTGATGCAGGTTTTATTAAATAATATACAGAAGTTGTGTCTATTTATTTTAAGTAAGTTCTTTTCATATTGTCTAATAAACTTAATAACATTATCATTGAAAGACGAAAGCAAATCACCATATTGATACATGCTTTAATCCTATCTCAGCTTTCGGCTTACATTAGCCATTATCGAAGACGACAATTACATTTCAATAAATCAAACAATACACGGACAAAACAATAATGATAAACTGTTTTTGTTGCATGAAAAATTTCAAAGCAACGACAAATACGTGTATACGAGACGCATGAAATATTTAATGAAACATGCATCAATGAAAAATTGCTGTCTAAATACTGTGTGTGTATGTGTGTGTGTGTGTGTGTGTGTGTGTGTGTGTGTGTGTGTCTGTGTGATTTGCATAGCCCTAAATAGAAACCTGACAATATCATCAAAAATCAATAACAAGAGGAAGAAAAATAAGAACCGGGTAAAATAATACCAATCAAAACAATATATTTAATACAAATTTCAAGAAATACAATTATAAGGGTTGTGGATTCCGAGATGGAATCCGATATCAATAAATAACAAACGCCAGGAATGGATAAGGAAAATAATTGTATTAACGTAATAATACAAACTGGTAATACGGGTTAGTAGCAATAATATATATACAGTCTTGGTATTGAAGTATCGCGGTATGACTCCTGAGTCTAGGTGCTCGTGACGGTGACTCTTGTGCTACCCTCGTCTGATACTACTCCGATACAGACTCCGGGTATTCACTGGTAGTAGTATATCTATACCTCGGTTGAGTCCATTTGTGTGAAAATGGGAGACCCCTTATCACCCTCCTCCTTTGATAAGGAGTTAGTATCTTTTCCTTTCTCTTATGGTCGACAATTGGAGGCACTGTAAATTTTCTCTTCCTGCTAGTCCTTCCAATTTCTGTGTCTTCTTGTGGTCTTCGAATCTCAAGAACTTCAAAGATCTCCTCCATCGACTCGTCATTTTCTGCGGGTGACGAACTTGAATCTTTAACCCGTCTATTTTGTATTTGGTCAATATGTTTTCTGTGGGTAAATTTTTTGCCTTTTGTGTACATCACGTTTCCTTGTCTGTTAATTATTGTATTTGGTTCCCCATGAGTCATATTGTTACTGAAATAGACCCATTCTTGTTTGAATGATTCCTCGAGCACTGTAGGTGTATACCGGTTTTTATTTATTTTTTCCTTCGTCCTCTGAATAAATTCATCCTTTTTCGCTTCTTTTCTTATCACAGGTAGTTCCTTTACTGCCTTGTATAACTCTTTACTGTTTTCATCTGTGGTAGCAAATGGCGCGTTTCGCTTCTTTTTACATACTGGTTGGACATTTTTTCTCAATTCAATTCTCGCTGCACCCTTACAAAACGAGCTGATAGGTGAATACCATACGTCGACCTTTTGCATAGAGTCTGTACCCACTAGATTTTCTGTATCTTTCATTCCGTATATCTTGAGTTTTTTTTTGTTTTCCCGTGAAATTTAACATTTACGATTATTTCTGCTTCGAATTTTATACGCTTTCCTGTCACCGACTCAGCAATTTTTTGTGTATGTAACATGGTTGGTCTGTTAAGCTTTTTCCATGTCTGTAGGTTAATTATTGTTAGATCGGAACCCGAGTCTAGTTGTAATTTTATCTTTTTATTTAAGATTTCAAGTTCCACATATTTCCTTATGTTGGTATTGTCTTCGTCATGCATCCTAGTAGCTCTTATCTTACTAGTAGCTTTTCTGTTCTTACAATGGGATGCCTTGTGCCCCCTTTTCCACACACAAGACAGTTTTTATATTTAAAACGGCAATCCTTACTCCAGTGTAGTCCTCCACATCGATAACATACAGATGGTGGGAGCTTATATTTGCTTTGATTTTCGTCATAATTTGCCCTATATATTGTACTTTTTCCCTTATTATAGAATTTTTGTTTTCTTTCCTGGGAGGGTGAAGAACGTAAACTTTTGTTTATCTTACGTATATGTGATATTCCTGACTCCTCAATGTTATTCGAGTCTTTATTTATACACAGCCATTTTTGGCAATCTTCTGATAATTGTTGTAGTGTTAGTCCAGGTTCATTTTGTAGTTTTGAAAGCATTCTTTTGTACATTTCACCCTCTTTTGCTGAGATTAACCCTTGAACAAAGATGAGACACTTGAAATTGTCCGGTGTTAATTCTGCCAACTTGAAGTCGTCGCAATGTTTATTCACGATTGCGGCAAACGTGGAATAGTCCTCATTTTCGCCTTTTACCAGGTTAAGACATTTCCACCTCTTGTGAAAGAGTGACGTTTTTGGACTGAAAAGCTCTGTAAGACATGTAACTGCTTCGTCAAACGTTAATTCGTTCGTCTTTTTTGGCAAAATGTAATCCACAAATTTTGTGTATTCTTCAGTCCCTAATTTTCTGAGCAACAGACGTAGCTTCTTTTTTTCTGTCCAGTTTTGACAATCGATATTAAAGATGTCTTCGTGGCGTCTAAAATAATCCCCTAAATTTTTATCCTCTTCTAGAGAGTATTTGAAAGTTTCTATCGTATTCCACACTGCATCTTGGGAAAAAGTTGCCTCTTTTTCGATATTTTGTTGTTTGTTACCCGCTAAGTTTAATATCAGTTCCTGCGTTTGTAGTAATTGTTTTTGCCATTTTTCTCTCATTTTTTTCTTGAAATTGTAATTGCTGTTCGTTTTGTCTTTCTTGGAGTTGCAATTGCTGTTCATTTTGGTCTTTTACAAGTTCCACCAAAATACTATTAAAATCCTCCATGATAAGAGTCTTACGAAAAACTCGATTTTCCGTGTTTTAATCCCCGTAAATTGCCAAGTTGATGTGGACACTGGCAAAAACGGCAATTTTTTTCTTTTTGTGTGAGTTCGAATACCTCGTCACCAATTTGTTGTCGACGAGGGAGAATTTTTCTTTTTTTCTCTCTTTCCCGTGTGAGTTCGATATACTCGTCGCCAATTTGTTGTGGATTCCGAGATGAAATCCAATATCAATAAATAACAAACGCCAGGAATGGATAAGGAAAATAAATGTATTAACGTAATAATACAAACTGGTAATACGGGTTAGCAGATCCAGAAATGCGGGTTAGTAGCAATAATATATATACAGTCTTGGTATTGAAGTATCGCGGTATGACTCCTTACTGAGTCTAGGTGCTCGTGACGGTGATTCTTGTGCTACCCTCCTCTGATACTACTCCCATACAGACTCCGGGTATTCACTGGTAGTAGTATATGTATACCTCGGTTGAGACCATTTGTGTGAAAAGGAGAGACCCCTTATCAATAAGTCAGTAACAAAGTTAAAAAAGAAGAAATTAGCAAATTAGAAACAGTATTCAGACGTAAACGGGGATACAGTCAAGTTCTTAGAACCTTCTGAGTAATTAATGGTAAAATCGAGAATTGTCTATTTTTTATTGTTTCAAAAGAAATCCAAGCATGTATTTGTAGGATTTGTCGGAAGATTTGAATGGAGGTCTTTTTGGCAGTAATTTCCAGATTGTAACCAACACACCTATCAATCTAATGAATGCACTCATTCCCCTTTTTCCCTTCAGTACTTTTTAGGATTAATAATTATGAGCAAAATATATATAAATATTTCTAATCCTTAAATATTGGCTTTATTTAGCAAGTTTATATATATATATGTATATATATATATATATATATATATATATATATATATATATATATATATATATATATATGTATATGTATATGTATATATATATATATATATATGTATATATATATATATAAATATATATATATATATATATATATATGTATATATATATATATAAATATATATATATATATATATATATATATATATATATATATATATATATATATATATATACTATAATTTGTTAGCACTTTTTTATATTTCTTGTTTTTATTTCTTAAATTACAAATATTAAAAGGAAAAGTGATGTCAAAAAGTGGCAATTAAAGTTTTTGCTTTGGGCTCCATTCAGAGCATTAAAATATTCTTTAATTTTAACCTAGTGATAGGTTTTGTAATTAAATTGACTACATTTTTTTCAGTATAGTATCTAGTCCAAATTTATTGTGCTATTTTGAACTTCCGTCCTTATAAAATGGTAACTTATGGCAACAAGGTTTGAACGTTGACGGCGGATCGTATTTTTAGCTAAAGCTATACATTTTGGGGTGTCATAGTATATAGTAGCATGCTCATCTGCATCTGAATTAGTTACGGTATTCAATAATTGGATAAGTAACTTACCTTCTTGTATTGCGGCTGCTAATGGTACGTATTTCGCTTCGTATGTTGACAATGCTACACTGGGTTGTTTTCTTGTTGCCCAAGAAATCATAGAAAGGTTTGATGATAATTGAAAACAATACCCTGCGATAAAGCGCCATTCGCTCGAATTTCTCCAATCCATGTCACAAAAGCTTCATAAGCCCAAGGAATTATTAGATTTATTAAACACAAGACAATATATTTTTGGCCTTTTACATACATAGAGCTTGTTTGCTTCATATCGAATGATCCATGGTCGGTTTTGTTGTATATTGCAATAATTTTGTCATAAACTAACATATAACTGAACGAGTTACGGTCATAATATATATCATGCTCCCGACGATTTCTAGGTAATATTTTTCCTCTGCATGCTTAGCATTGATTTCGTTCTGTATATTGCTATCTCTTTTAGAAGGAGTTTGTCGATGTTTACACGCTTGCATTCAAAATTTGGTTAGCATAATTTCCATATATCTTGATAGAGTTATTTTAAGATGAAAATTATGTTTCCAGAAATAAGGAAAAGCAATGAGGATGTCATCAACACATATGTTACAGTTACTATTTTATTCGAAATAATTTTGTGTAAATGCAGTGGTCTGCTAAGGTAGTGAGTAAAATCCTTTTAAATATGTATGAAGTAGACTATTCCATTTTCGCCCGCTTTGTCGAAGTATGTTTAATAACTTGTTTACATAGCTATGTATGGTTTTAAAAAGATAATCCTCTGACCGTTCTACATATATCTGGCACTACATTTGGTGGACAGACAAATCGTGTTAAAAAGCTAATTGCATTATAATACTTAGAGACGATGCACATGCAGTGGGGGAGAAAGTTTCATTATAATCTATTCCGGAGTATTTGTACTTTTGGAACAAATCGAGTCTAATATTGTTCGTCGCCATTTTTCTTATTTTTAATAGTGTAGTCCCGTTGAGGTCCCACAAGTGTTTTACTTTTCAGGAGTGTAATTTATTAATATTCATCATTGGATTTTAGAGAGATTACTTCACTTTCCTTGAACTCATTCTATTTTATAATCTATTCGATATAAGTATTCTGTATATATTTTACAGAAAATGAAAACTCTATAGTAAGACTTAACACATCGTCCCAAACTTTAACAGTATACTCTTTTAAGTATTCAGGCACTTTTCGCAAGCAGCTGGGTTATATTCTGGGAGATGTTTTGCCACTGGCAATGTTTTCCATATTGCTGATTGAATTATCGGGCTGTGTAACTTCACTTCGTTGTTTTTCTTCCCCATGTGTATTTCTCTCCAATTGCGTTGTCTTTGACAAATTATGCTTAAGTAGGCCCGCTTATTTCACACACACACACACACACACACATAGACACACACACACACACACACATAGACACACACACACACACACACACACACACACACACACACATATATATATATATATATATATAGCTATATATATTTAAAGTAATATCTGATACCACAGACATTTGTAAATAGTTCTAAACACACAAAACTGTATATTTTTCTACCTAAAAGGTACATTTGTCGATCAATAACTCATCAGAAGAATCGCTGGTGACAATTAAAATGTTAATGAGAATAATGGAGTGATAGACAAACTTGGAGGAAACGAATAAACACGATTAAAATACAATTTAATATTAAAAAGTGTGGAGAAAAATATAAAAGAGGAAAAAAGGCAAATATTACATTTCTATAATTTTTCTACTCCGTAGACACCAGTATCAGTTTACGATTAATATGTGGGGTGGAACTTTAGGTGACTGTCTGGTAGGTCCTTATGTTCTCCCAGAACGTCTTACAGGATCTGTCTTACAGGGATTTTATTTCGAAAACACTTCCAAATATGCTAAAGGATGTATCCCTGCTAATACAAAAATGCATGTGTTCCATACATGATGCGGCTCCAGCACATTTTAATCACATTTTTCGCGATGCACTCGCTGACATCTACCATGAAAGATGGATCGGCAGGAGAGGAGCGGTTTCATGGTCTGCACGCTCCCCAGATCTCAATTCTTTGGATTATTATCTGTGGGGCCACCTGAAAAAATTAGTTTGTGCAGCAGACATTAATAATGCAGATAAGTTTCACCAACATGTCATAGGCGACTGCGAACCCATTCCACATGATATAGGAATATTTGATAAGGTCCGCCAGTCAATGATCCGACGGATGCATGTGTGTGTAGAAACATTTAGTTATGAGTTGGTGTGTTGAGGTAAATGATGGCATTTTGGACGTATGTTTATATGGACATTATACTTTGTTTTTTTTTTGTGTTAGGAAAGATAGTAAAATTATGTTTGTATTGTATCTTAGACTGCGCATTTGATGGCTTCTACCGTAAAATTTAAACTTAATAACTTTAAAGACGAAGGATTTGCGGACATATTTTTATATGGATTTTAAGTTTGTAAAATTATTTTTGATATAATTGTCATATATATATACATGCATATATATAGTTGTCATACACACATACAATCATATATATATATATATATATACATACATATATATATATATGCACATACATTCATATATATATATATATATATATATATACACACATACATATATATATATATATATATATATATATATATATATATATATATATATATATATATATATATATATATATATGTACATATTATCCCTCACCGATAGCACGACTCAGTGTTTCATGCGTAACATAATCTTCAGGTGCTGAGTATAGATAATAGTATTACATCGAGCACTGTTTTATTAACACCAGCGCTACATGTGGGATATATTATAATTATATTTGTATATATATATATATATATATATATATATGTATATATATATATATATATATATATATATATATATATATATACATACATATATATATAATATATATATATACACATATATATATATGTGTATATATATATATTATATATATATGTGTATATATATATATATTATATATATATATATATATATATATATATATATATATATATATATATATATATAAAATGTAATAAAACAAGTTTAATTTTATAAAGTTTTGTGCAACACATAAGACCACATACCACTAATAATTTCCCTAACAACGTCAATAAATAATGTTTGAAAAATACAACATCCTGATATAAACAAAAAAAAAACATAATTAACTTATTCTATTATAAACAGATGCATCCTAATTAAAAACACGAGTAGAAACCTAATACATCGGTTTCGCAAGAACAACTCACATAATGATTGTAATGAATATCTCCTATTTATCCTTTACAAGGAAAAGATTTATATAAAACAATATTCTGAATTCTCGTGCCATTTGGATAATTCCATCTCCAACACCAGAAATGAAATAAACAAAATTATATTCTTACGTTGGTCACACAAGTAACAGATTCTCTCGTAGACGAAATTAATACCTATTGAAATTTAGTACAATTCTTGCACACATCGAAACATCATAATGACTAAATTGCAACAAATATTAATAAATACTTCGAAAATACTATAGTGCTTACTGTTAAGAAAGGGCGAAAATAGTCGAAAATATTATTTAAAGAAAACACCCCTCATTAAATAAAAGGTATATAAACTATTTCGTAATATCTTCCTCCTCTGGTGCAATCAAGCACTGTGAAATCGCTCGACACATGACGTCGATTAAACAATACACGCACATTTAAATTTGAAATATAGCGTATAAACAAATGCCAGGATGAAACTAATAAATTCTTGTTTTAATGACACTGACGGCATTAATATACCTGGCAAAGATTTACCGTGATCAGAAGAACTCAAACAAATCATGGCATTGGAAGCGATTCTCAGAATATTTGAAACGGATGCGCAGCAATTTTTTCGTAAAGCGGAAAAATATATTAACATTTTAAACAGTCCTTGTCGATAAAAATAAATAAAACTACCATTTCCCTTGCTCTCCCCCTCTTGCACTCACCCTCTATCTCTATCTCTATCTCTCAGTTTGTCTATGCGTGTGTGTGTGTGTGTGTCTCTCTCTCTCTCTATCTCTCTCTCTCTCTCTCTCTATATATATATATATATATATATATATATATATATATATATATATATATATATATGTGTGTGTGTGTGTGTAAAAGTGAACATAGAAGCCAACACTTAGAGTCAACAGTCTGTTTCATGTTAGGCAGATTTGCCTGACGATTGCATCTATCATGAAACTTTAAGTGTTGACTTCTATGTTCACTTTTATATTTACACACGCTCTATCTCTGATATTGAGCACTTTATTCTTCACACACACACACACACACACACACACACACACACACATATATATATATATATATATTGTGTATATTTAGGCAGCAATTTTTCATTGATGCATGTTTCATTAAATAATATACAGAAGTTGTGTCTATTTATTTTAAGTAAGTTCCTTTCATATTGTCTGATAAACTTAATAACATTATTGAAAGACGAACGGCTTCCCATATTCCATACTTCGCGTGGACATGTGTGACATATACACGAGTTTGTCGTTGCTTTGAAATATTATTCATGCAACAAAAACAGATTATCATTATTGTTTCGTCCGTGTATTGTTTGATATATTGAAATTTAATTGTCATCTTTGATAGTGGCTTATGTAAGCCGAAAGCTTAGATAGGATTTAAACCTGTATCAATATGGTGATTTCCTTTCATCTTTCAATGATAATGTTATTAAGCTTAACAGAGAATATGAAAGGAACTTACTTAAAATAGACATAACTTCTCTATATTATTTAATGAAACATGCATCAATATATATATATATATATATATATATATATATATATATATATACATGTGTGTGTATGATAGGAAGGACAAGGAACAAATACGAATGTTTATAAATTTAACATGTTTCGCTTTTATTTAAGCTTCATCAATATATGTATATATGGAGACGAAAAGGAAATATTGATATATTTTTTATTTTTCTCTTGTTTATTTCTTTAGTTACTTCCTGTCTTCCTTTGTCTCTCTTGCCTTAAATATGTCCTCTTTCAAATTTTCAAAGTCATTTTCTTCATAACGTGCCCTAGAAATTTGATATGGCGCGTCCTTTAATTCTTTTAAATCTGCTTAATGCCTATATATTCAGTCGATGGCATTCTTCTGTGGAACAGCATTTCTGATGCTTCAAGTCTCTATATTTCTGAGATGCGGTATTTTAATTATTTGCATTATTTACATTAATCAGACTGTTGTCCTCATTTTTATTATCATATTCACGACGTTTCTGCCGTTGTATCCTCCGGCCTTCTTCAGGTAACTGGAATGTCAACTCGTTGATAATACAAATATAATAGCGTCATCCAAATGTACAAAAAGGCTAAAAAATAATGGAAGCATTATTAATAAAAAAGGAAAAACCAACACTCACTTATGTCAACTATGAACACGGCCACAATGTGTTGACTGTGTTTGACAAATAAAACATCCTTATAACTCTAGATACATGCATAAAACTATCCATACATTCATTTAAAAGTGAAAATAAAATTCATATTTGAAAAAAGTGTAAGTATCACCGAAAGTGCTGGTAAGGCATACCGACCATTTTTATATAATTTATGTCCTGAAAAGAAAAAAAATATATGAACAAATATTTCATTAAATAATAATATAGGCCACACTACAAATTGTTTAACACGCAGACTAACTCTACACCTTTCTGACAATAGCTCAATTAGATCTCATTTAAATATTCATGGAGACCTACCGGACACTATTCGGAATATACTTGTCGACAACACTAATATAATAGCATCATCCACTTGCAAAAAAAGGTTAAAAATAAAGGAAGCTTTATCAATAAAAACAAAGCAAACCAACACTTAATAATATTAACTTTGAATATGGACATAATATCTTGACCGTGTTTTGAAACAAAAAAATAAAAA
>OZ038475.1:26040121-26042621 GCA_964036315.1 Acanthosepion esculentum | reverse complement strand
ATACATATATGTATAAAAATAATTCCAAGAGGATATGATCCAGGTAGAACTCGATGTCCAGGACAGAGTAAGGATATAATATTATTATATATATTAATATTATTATATATAATTTTATTATATATATATATATATATATATATATATATACAGGGTGACCCCAAAAAACGGGAATTATTGAAGTGCGTATGGCCAGACATGAGCAAGTGGCAACACTGCGAGACAGTGACCTTGAGCAAGTAAACATTTCCCCATTTTAGTAACGAGAATGAAATTCACAGTACCCCAGCTGAGATGTTGCAGCAGTCAATGAGGAATCCCAACAGCAGATTTCAAGAATGCATTCGTACAGAATGTAATTTAAAAAAAATGAAAATTCCATCATTGTTTCTTAAATGGCATGTTTTAAGGTTTCAATTACTATGAATTAAATATTTTTCTTCCATCACTCTTGGTTTTATTGGATTGTTAAAAAGTTCCCGTTTTTTTTGGTCACCCTGTATATATATATGATGAAAATGTGGAAAAGACAAAGCAATATCCATTTTAAATAAGTCCCCCCCACCTTCCACTTACGACACAATCTTTTCCCTGTGAGCAGATTTTCGTAGCGCCGCCCACACGACGCCAACGTATCCGACTCCAAGAAAGAATACTCTGACTTTAGAATTTCAGTTTTTCTGTTTCTGACCAGTCCTGTATATATCGTCTCTTCATCTAACTTAAATCTAAAATAAATATGTCTCCATTAACCATGTCCTGAAGAAGGTCCATTTGACCGAAACGTCTGACGTCGACAGAATAACAAAAACAAAAACAAAATAAAAACAGTAAACTCACATATTCGGATTTTGCTTTGTCTTTTCCACATTTTCATCATACCGTCGGATCTACATCCACACATTTGCTTACATATATATATATATATATATGTGTGTGTGTGTGTTTGTGCGCGCACGCGCGATACTATCTTGTCTGACGATATTACTACAATATCCGTAAGTACAGCTGGATAACTGTATGAAACCCCCAAAATTTTCGAGGACAGACACCTTCGAAACATGTTAAAAGGAAGTGCGTACATATCTATGTCTGCATTTATGTCTGCATGGTTAATTAATTTTTTTTACCGGTTATCAATCTTTGTGCAATATTTCAAGCCGAGATATATTTTATATTGTTGTAATAATTCTTTTTCTTTTTGCGAGTGAATAAATGTCTTAAAATCTTTTGTCAATAACAAGGGTTTTTTTTCTGGAGAGATGTCCTACTATTTAAGCAAGAATTGAGGAGAAGTGAAGAATTCGTATTTCTCTCAAGGGTATTTCCGCGTAAGTGAATTCAACGATCCTGGCAGGAATCCGTCTTTTAAATTCCTCATTCCAAGCCGCTATCCGTTACACCAACCACACATCCACTTTCATTTGTATATGTACAAATATGTAGTGTAATATATATATATATATATATATATATATATATATATATATATATATATATATATAATATGGAGAAAACAACTGAAAAGTTGCAAATTAAAAGAATGTTTTTTTTGTGAAAGAATTTATATATATATATATATATATATATATATATATATATATATATATATATATATATATATATGTATATATATATTTGATATTTCAGATCGCCCCGATCTTTCGTCAGAAATTAATTAAATAACTGTATTTAATTAATTTCTGACGAAAGATCGGGACGATCTGAAATATCAAATATATATATATATATATAAAATATAAATAAATACTTTCACAAAAAAAACATTCAAATTTTTTTCTTTTAATGTGCAACCTTGCAGTTGTTTTCTCCATATTATATACATATCAAGAAAGTATACGTGCGCTTTTGGTTATACTTTTAGCCATTATCAAGGATGATTTTATTTTTGCTTTTTATTTGGGTGTATGTGTTTGTGTATTTTCCGACAACAGCACATTGTGGCCGTGTTCATAGTTAATGTTATTAAGTGTTGGCTTTTTCGTTTTTATTATTAACTTTTTTATATTATAAACTTTTTTTACATGTGTATAAGGCAATTATGTTTGTATTTTCTACTAGTATATATATATATATATATATATATATATATATATATATATATATATATATATATATATATATATATATGTATATATATATATATATATATATACATATATATATATATGTGTGTGTGTGTGTATATATATATATATATATATATATATATATATATATATATAAGGTCTGAATAAAAATTATTTGGATTGGTACTATAAAAATAGAACAACAGCGCATATCAATTTAGGATTCTGAGGCAACACACTTTTATCCATTTCTATTGATGTAAGCAGTCCTGGAACTCCTTTTTTTTTAAATAACAAGAATCTCCCTCATGGAATTCTGTTGGATTTCCACGAGGTCTTGAAATCTTTATTCTTTACTAGTGGGACATTATTTTTTTTTATGATGAGAATTGCAAGAGTCGACATCTGGG
>OZ038475.1:25967621-26035121 GCA_964036315.1 Acanthosepion esculentum | reverse complement strand
TTAAAATCTAGTAGCAAATTAAAAATAATCTGAATCACTACAGCAGGATGAAATGTACTGTGCTTAGACATGTCTGACTCAAGGCCACAAATGTGCGCGTTTCAGGGAGAACCTTACAGTAATAATACTATACAGATTTAGGTAAATATAATTATTCCAATGAAAGTGTTAAAGATAATAACTAATCTTAGCTTTGTTTGACACAAGGTTAAAAAAGGTGAGGAGCTATTGGGACATAAACTTACTTTAGTATTAAATGGACTGTCAGACAAACTTGATAGCTATTCGTCTATGTAATCGACCTAATGATAAGTCTTTAATTACCTTAGTTTAATCTAAATTTAGTCTCTTTATTTAGTCATGTTCTAGCTGATATTGCGATGAAAGCCGTTATAGCTGTGTCTGTCTCCATGTACGCGAATGTGAGGGGAATGCTATACTGGAGATTTCTGTAACCTTTTAACCTCCGCCAGTTACGAATGATATTTGCTTTCAGATAAAAGCTAAATTCAAACCCTCACCCTGTCCTGTTTTCCGTGCAAATAATTTATCTTGCACGCCTAAAGAGCAAATATAGGATGCAGTGATCACTTACTCAGAACTATATATTTAATACATGCATCTTATCAGTCGACTATTACGGTATATATAACAGAGGTGTTATCATTATTTTATAAGAGATGCGTTAAATTTATTTAAAAGAAGCATGCATCCTTTGACATTCTAGACATGTGTTCTTCGTTTCCTTTCCAAGTAATCATTTGCCGCATTGTTGGAGGTACGATAACTCTAAATTACAGTTATTTTTATGCCACTCCTGTATGAAAATTTATAAAAATTCAGTTACTGCGTCACAGGCAAAGATATCGGGAAATTTCTGAGGAAACATTGTCGAACCAAGTGATTCCAAAATTTTGTTTTTCATCTGGGCCAAATTTTCAGGATTAAAATTTGCTCGCGCCACATCAAATAATATGTGAAAAAAACGTATATTAAAAATACGGAGATGGTTAAAGGGAGAAAACTGCGGATCCGAAATTAGAACATTATCATTGATAACTCTCTCCTCCAATTTGCAGACACTAGTTACTATATTCTTAATAATTGATATCATGCAAACATATCACAATGATAAAATCAGTTAATAATTATTTATAACTATATAACACCCTTCACATCTACAAATCTACCATTCGTCAACACATAGAATATTGTTGCCATATATGGTCTGGTGCCGCCGCTATTCCTCTCGAGGTTCTCACCAAAATTCAAAGACGGATATGCAATGTGATCGCTCCTGATTTGGCATCTCGACTCCAGTCACTTACTCACCGAAGTAATGTGACCCCCCTGTCTTTTATATAAATATTTTCATAACATCTCCGTTGACGAGATATTTTCACTGTTGCTCCGGCTGAATGAATTTAAGCCTGCTATTAAGCTGGCAACTCGGTCACACACTTTTCATGTAGAAACAGTTAAATGTAACCAACTTTTTTTTACTCCAACAGCATCTTCACTCACACTTCCCACCAGGGGAACACCCTAGCTCCTACTTGCTTCCTTGATAACTGTAATCTTCAAAAATGTAAGTGTAATGTCAATCGACATCTTTTGTTGCTTTGATCCCAGTTCTTCGTTTTATCCTCCTCCGTTCTTCCTTTTATCCTTTCTTCAACCCCACCCCTACCCAGTCTTTTGCTTACTTATACTCACTGTAACCCCTTGCGTACTGGTGGTATTCACGCATTGCTTGGGGTGAATTGCTCAAAAAATATATATACTGGGACTCACGCATGCAATTACAAATAATCCATAATAATATTTTAAATTTTGAAATCATATTTTTGCATAAGAATTTTTTGGAACATTTTCTAAATGTTTCATTCTCTTTCAACCGTTCTGCCTCAATTGCTATCCTCGTCCGTTGCACGTACGAGTTGCACCGCACCATTTTGGAACCACTGGAACCGATTTCTCAAGAATAGAATATTTATTTGCTTAATTAAATGAACGCTCGTAAATCAATGTTCAGATCTCGATCAGGGGAATTCGTTGTAAGTACCTAACTATCCCAGTTACTAGGCAAACTGCAGTTGAGCACTTTATTTGTGATGGGCTTGCTGTATCAGACGTTTAAGAAACTGTATCATTCAAGCGCTGCTTGTTTGTAGCTAGCTTGAATCAATGTATTTCTTTTATTAATCATTTCAACCAAAGCCGAACGGTAATGCCACTAAAACGGCAGGAGTTACTGAGAAAAAATAGTGAGGAGAAATGGCAATAAAAGTGCATGTTTCGGGAAGACAGAAGATGGCCATTGATGCTGCATTTAATTTTTTTGAAGATCGTTGGTGACACAGAAGGAAAAATTGAAGCGAGTTCCACAGGGAAGAAGTTCAAGAAGTTCAAGAAAAGAAACTATTAGAATAGAACTTACGGTTAATGTATCTATTTCAACAGCAAAATGATGAGGTCTAATTGCTAATTTTGTAGTATGCTTAAATTCATGCGGTCGGGTTACCAAGAATGAAAGCCCTTCGGACCAATCGCCATCAAAATATTTATTTAAAATGACAGGGAAGCTACGTCAGGCCGGTTTGGAATTGACTGAAGTCGAGATGCCATGTCAGGATACATGACATAATGTCTGGATCCTTCTTTGGATTTTGTTGAGACTATCGAGAAATATAGCAGAAGCACCAGACCAAATATTGCAGCAATATTCACTGCATGGATGAATGGTAAATTTATAAACTGTCTGGCACATCGCAGGGAACCAATTTCCTTAGCAGTAATCCTAGAAATTGATTCAATATAATCACTGCACTTCATGTCATAATAAGTTGCTCTTCGGGAGGTTAGCATCAGCCATGTTGGTAGAATGTAGAAATGGTTGTCTATGATGATTAAAAGACATTCAGCTTCATTTTGAAGGTGTTAAGGTTTCATAAGCCCCAATTAACAACTATTTGGATGTCTCTGTCTATATTTCTGAGATGAGGTATTATGTACACTATTTACATTATTCGGACTATTGACCTCATCTTTGTTGCCATATTTATCACAATGTTTTGGCCGTTGTAGACTCCGGCCTTCTTTAGGTGGTTGGAATGTCGAATTGAACCCTTTATTTCGCTCATTGGGGTATACTGTTCTAGTTCCACGTGCCATGTCTAATGGGTGCCAGTTATCAGTTATCGCCTGTTAATTCACCTCTCCAAGTTCTCCACTCCCTTAACCAGGTATTGAACTCACAAATATTTGGGTCCTGTCACTGGATCTAACCAGCGCCTTTATCCACTGTGCCATGTGTCCTTAAGGATAAAGGCTTTGGATAGATCCAATGACAGGACTCAAAGAGTTGTGAGTTCAATACCTGGTTATGGTAGTGGAGAAATATGGCAACAAAGATGAGGACAATAGTCCGAATAATGTAAATAGGGTACATAATACCTCATCTCAGAAATATAGACAGATACATCCAAATAGTTGTTAACTGGGGCGTATGAAATTTTAACACCTTCAAAATGAAGCTGACATCTTTTAATCATCATAGACAACCATTTCTACATTCTACCAACATGGCTGATGCTAACCCCCTGAAGAGCAACTTATTATGACTAGTGTATATGGATGTCCTTTTCGAAATCAGCTGCCAGTTTTACTTTGCCAGACGTATCGGACTTACTATTAAAACGGGATTAAATTGTTGCGTCATCAGCATAAATATAGAGTTGGGAAGTGATATCATTTGGAGGATCGTTGATGAAGGTAAGAAATAAAGTAGAATCAAGGACATTGGGATACTCCGGCATTAATACGAAGGGATCTAGAAACGTGCTTGTTAGGCACGACTCTCATTATCCATTTCGATTGGATTATATGAAATATTCAGACAAAGATACCATAGCCTTTGGGGCTGTGAAAAAAGCCAGGATGCTATATACCCTGTCAAACGCCTTCGGAATATTTAAAGGCATAGCCGATCCCTGCCGTTCTTAACTAAAACTTGATAAGCAAATTCAGTAATAACCGCTAACAGATGGGCGGTTGGCCTAAAGAAACGAAAGCCATATTGTTTATCCGAAAGAAGTTCGTGTAAAAGTGAAATGTTTAACCAATTCAGAGTTGATTAGAACTTCTAGTAATTTGCCAAAAAAGGCAAACAAAAATACGTGATTAGAAGGGGTTTCAGAATGCTTTCTTAAAGACGAGAACTACAGAAGAGAATTTCCAATAAGCTGGAAGGCAAGAGGCCGCATGCATTGTTGGGACTTATTTTGGAGATGGCAACAGAAACCATGGACGGTGTTATGTGCATACCACACAATAGAAATTCCGTTCTAGGAGAAATCAGGCAAAGATCACAATGATGCGTCGAGAAGGGAGTTGGAAGAGAATTTCGAGAACAAATCATTCTGATTTATCAGCATTAGATGACAATACTTCAAGCTGATTGAAGATAGGAAGGATTGGGGATTTATTCTTGTCAACACTTATAAAGCCGCGAGTAATCTCAAGAAACGACTTTCTTAGTAGCTATACGGTTTCTGATACTGTAAAGAGTACAGCGATTTAGCCTCGTTGACGATACGCTTGTCCTCATTACGAGCGGATAAAAGGAGTTGTTTGTTATTAGCCGAACATGTTTTTCCTTTTCTGTTTAAATTCAGTATACTCAGCTGAGCAATACATGGCATAATTACAATGTCTCACGTTAAAAAAAACAAACAAAAAACTGTTGGGTATGGTAGACCAGAGACCATACCAGCAACAACATAGCTGTCATTGCATTTGTTAAATCTTTAAACATGTCATCTGCTCAACATCTTATTTTACGAACGACTTTATCAACATTCGCGCTTTCGTTAAACAGATATATTTGAAAGAATCGAAACGGGGATATAATTTTGAGGGTAAAAAAACACTTACCATTGTGATGTCAAATGCTTCAGTGGATCACAGGCCAACGTTTTAACGTAATCTTTACTTACGATACCTGTGTGGCATAATGATTAATAGGGGAACGTTATCGGTTAAGCGGCTGAAAATCTCATGCAAGTAATTTTAATAATGTCAATAATATTCGTAATATGCCGACTCCGATTTCAACTGGTTAAATCGGTGTTATTTCAAATGCTGATTTTTAAATCAAGCAGGCATGAACAATTTCTCTTAGGGGTATGCTGTAACACAATATTTTTTGACAATGCATTCATCCCAATTTCTTTGATTTTTGAGCATGACAGTAACAGAGTCTGTAACAGCAAAATTCTCCAAATAGTGTAACAGCAAAATTGTCCAACTGTTAAATTAGGCTTTGAACCATTGTAAGAAATGATTAAAGATATCTTACTGGAACTCTACAAAGTTTTATTACACTATTGGGATCTACTTTGAACAAGAAGAATATATTTAGATCTAAGTTGAAACAATGTTCTCTCTTCCGGTTGTGACTTCCTGATCCAGTTTTCCTCCATACAGTTCCCTTTTTTAAAACTTATTCACCGTTCTTTTGATGGTTCTTGAATGGACTTTGAAGATGGAAACCAGAGCATGAATGTTGGTATCATTACTGAAGGTATGATTGATCTTTTTCCTCTCATCATTGCTCAGTGAGGAAGACATATTTTGGCTGACACAAAACGATTTTAATCTTTTCTCTTTCTAGCTGAATAACTGAAAAGTTTTTTCAGTGATTCTTACGACACATGGTACCAAGATAGTTAAACGTCTTATCTGAAAACCTGAAAAACAGAAATTCAATTAGTTTGGTGTTTTTTTTAGATATAAAACATTTTGTGAGATGGACAATTATCGCTTGCTGTTACACGATGTAGACAAATTTGCTGTTACACCCAGTAGAAATATGACTAAACACGATCATTACTGTGATCTTAGTAAATCTATAATTAGTTTGATTTCCGCGTTGCAGTAACTATGCTTACAGAAAATTGTGACAATAGTGAGTTCAGTAATCACTCAATGCTCTTTGATTGTATCTGAATAAGCGATGCTCAGAATTTAAATAATATTTTTAATTGATCGATGATGTAAATAATCGTATATTTGTGATTAGTGTAAATTGCTATCACTTCAGACAAGTTAGAAATCAATATAAGGATAATTTATTTTCAAGAGAAGGGAAATCCGCATAAATGATTGACATGACACAAGATTGTTACATAAGTACTTCATTGAAGATTATATATTAACAAAGCCTACGTCCAGAGTTTGACAAATATACATATGAATACAAACACAATCTTTGCCCCTCTTTTTTCATATATATATATATATATATATATATATATATATATATATATATATATATATATATATATATATATATATATATATTGTTAGGAGGATTTGATAATTATAATTAAGTAATTCACTGAGTCTGAAACAAACCTCAACATAATGCAGAAAGCACTGGACGGCCGTTTCGTCCTATATTTGGGACTCATCAGCAGTGCACATCCACTACTGAGAATTGAAGCCCGGACAGTTAGGTTATCAAGCAAACGTAATACCAACTGTTCAACGAGCCTCGGTGACGAAGAGATAGCAAATCAGACTCAATATGAAGAAGGCCAGAGCGTACTACGGCCGAAACATTGTAATAAATATGGTGACAAAGATGAGGACAATAGTCCGAATAATGTAAATAGTGTATATATTTTTTCAATTTTTTTTCAAGTACTCTTAAATGTTAATCATTAAATCAAATTGTGATCAAGCTTTACTGTTACATATTTTTTCATATTATTGTAAACATTATTTTACAGGGTACACATGTTTGATTTGCTATCTGTGTTTTTCTTAAACAATGTTTTTAGTAACCACCCTGGATCAAAAAGTCCTACGAAAGAGAAATTGTGCCACCCGATGTCAATCGAACCTGTACATTTTTCCATATATATTGTCATCCACAGACTGTGAATCAGTGTAGTTAGACGTCCGGTTGTCTCTAGCTAGAAGAGAAACCCGACTGAATTGGCGGCAGTCAGAGAATCTACCCTCAAGCCGTCGGCGCACGCCAGGGATGAAGGTGAATTTAAGCGTATTTATTCTTAGACCAGTGCCTGAGAGAACTCGATTCGTCTTATTGAAGAGTATTGCATTAGTAATCTTAGTAGTCTATGGTATATATATATATATATATATATATATATATATATATATATATATATATATATATATATATATATATATATACATACCAATCACTGATTTTAGCTATTTTGACCCATGAGTCAGCACATTCTAATACTCTATATTAAAAATCATTCAGGAATAAAATATACTTTCATGAATCTTTATCTGAGGAATATTAAGCTGATTTAAAGTTTAATTAATCTGATTTGAAACAAAGCATTACTTACTTTTAGTTAAAAATATCGCAGAAATACATTTTTTATCACAGAGGTATATGTTTTGATTAGCTGTTGACAGCTCTATTGACAAATTGACAGCCAAATTTCATATAAGTTTTTATACGGGGTACATATCTCTAAAATTATGTTGAGGAATATAACGTGAACGCTTTGATTTATTTAATTTTTTAACTAGCCAGTAATCGTAAAAATCTTCTGTAATGTGTATTGAATTTTATGGACGTTTGCTATTATTTTCTGATAATGTCATGTATGGACGTTTGGATTTACAAAATTCGACTCATTTATATCCATACAAAAAAAATTAAAATTATTTTAAAAATAATCCACTGAATTGTAGCAGGCTTTTGCAGTGATGATTACAAAACATATTTTTTGTTTAATAACAATATCCTCTAACCGCAACAAATTAATACAGAATTTTAAAAGATTTAAAACTTGACAAATTATTCTAATACAAAATAAAAACTAAATTAAAATAATTCCTTTAAAAATTAATTATTCATCAAAACATTTTTTTAAGTCAGTCGTATCCATAATATATCTTAAATTGAATTATATTAAAAGCTTTTCTAATTAAATAATGTAGTAGTTTTATTGCATTTTTCATTTTACGATTCAGAGCCGATTGGTGGATCTGTTTTACAAAAACAAATTGATTTAAATTCTCCAACGAATTCTGTGATTAATTAATATGAACATTAAGCAGTATAAAAAAGAATTTCTCGCAATTTCATAAAATTGAATACGTGGATGACAAAAGATGTAAAAAAGATTTTACCAATAATTTCTAAAAAAGAAACATTTTTAAAATAATTTAATCAATCTGTGAATAAGTCCTGAAATTTTCATAACATCCGCCAATTGTTTGATTTTTTGCAAGATTTTCCGAATTAATGTGTTTTTTTCACAAAAAAGACAAAGGTTTCCTATATTAATTTATATTTCTTCGATGAGACAAGAAAAATAAATTTTTAACCAAAATGTTGAACGTTCTAAAACGGATCAAAAAAATGCGATTTAATAATCTAGAAACCCTTTGGACATTCCTCTCAATAATAATATAAAGATTTTGAGGATAAAACATTAGGGCATTTCTTCATCATATATGTTCATTTTTAGCGAATATTTATATAATCTCTCTCTCTCTCTATATATATATATATCTATATCTATATATCTATCTATATCTATCTATCTATCTATATATATATATATATATATATATATATATATATATATATATATATATATATATATATATTAGTGAATACACATAATATCCAAAGTCGATAGCACGACTCGGAGTTTCATGCAAACCTACAATCATCAACATTGCAATCATCAACCTCCAGCAGCTGAAGATTGCAAGTCTGCATGAAACTCCAATTCGTGCTATCGACGTTGGATATTATGTGTATTCACTGATATATACTTAATAGCTCTGTTATATAACACTGAGCACTGTATTTCTAAAACCAGAGAAATAAATATATACATATATGCAAGTATATGTGCGTATATGTATATTTTGTCATACCCATCTATCTATCTATCTATCTATCTATCTATCTATCTATCTATCTATATATATATATATATATATATATATATATATATATATGTATATATATATATGTGTACTGTTACGTAGTATCACAGATCCTCAGTGCGACTAGACATCCGAATACCTCAAGCCAGAACCGAAACTCGACCGATTTCGATTCCATCTCATTTAGAGGTCCCTAAACCGAACTGACTGCTTGTGGTCGTATCGCCATAGGTATTCAGTCTTCTTCCTTGCTTACCAAACTTTCACCCGATTGTAATCCCATAGCTGTAATCTCCCGGCGTTTTTCAGGTACCGATAAAATTTTTATTGTTTCGGAAAAAGAGATTGTCACATCCTACAACCAAGCCACACCCCTCGGATTGCTCTGGTCACTTCAGGAGGTAATCATAAACGAAGGGTGGGGGTAGACTACTCAGAAACAATAAATCGGTATACATTGTTGGAAGCATTCCCCCTTCCTCGAATAAATGATATAGTACACGAAGTGGCAAATTATCGCTACTTCGGTACCCTGGACTTGAAGAGCGCGTACCACCAAGTACGGATTAAGGACGCCGAGAAAAATTATACCGACTTCGAAGGTGACGGATACCTATATTAGTTCTGCCGAATACCTTTTGGCGTTACCAACGGAGTGGCTTGCTTTCAAAGGATAATAAACAACCGTATCTCTTCCGAAGGACTTTCCGCTGCGTGGATAACGTAACAGTCTGTCGTAAAACGAGGGCGGAGCATGATAGCAACTTAAACAAATTCATGAACAACATGCAGTGTCGAATTCTATGTTCACACTGTATAAATAAACGCTCTATCTCCGATATTGAGCACTCTTTTTCAATAAATATAGCAAATCCCATGCAATATATATATATATATATATATATATATATATATATATATATATATATATATATATATATACATGGTACGATGGATAAATTGTCGTCTAAATTACGTAAAAGTGAAAGTAACACTGACATCTCATTTTTAACAGATATATTTACCAACATTACACAAAAAATATCATGAAATATTAAAGAGTAAATTTATTCAATAAAATCGCTATTGGCTTTAACAACGGCCTCCGGACAACTTTCGAATCTCCTGCAACTCTTCTGGACGGTCTCCATGTTTAATTTGGTGAATGCTGCAGTAATCGTTGCCTTCAGATCATCTTTGGTGTTATAAGTAGTGTTGTTCAACTAAGCCCGAAAATAATTATCAAGTTGGTTGAAGTCTGGTTAGTTATGTGGCCAAATGTAAGGAATGATGTGGTCGCAGAAATTGTCTGACTGGGTAGTTCTATTTGTGTGTCATGTTGACGAGTCCTGTTGCCAGACATAGGGTCTTACAGTAGCAACTCTCTTGACGTAGGGAAGCAGTACCTCCTCAAGGCACTCTGTATTGTGTTTGAGTCCCCGTGGGAAGATGAGTGGAGGCATAACGTCGCCATTACTAGTGATCTCTCCACACATCTCTGTAATTACCATAAGATTCATCCAACTCTTTCCCAATCCTCAGCACTGTCCTCAGGTTGACACCAAAACACTCTGAAATGTTCGTATTTGAGCTTCTGGCACGAATGCCAAGCAGTACAGCATGCTGTTTCCAAATTTCTGGCACCCAGGTGATCTTATACTTTGCAGTCGACAAAATCAAAAATAAACAACGCGCATGCGCGAAATTAAAAATATAAAATGGCGACAATTTACCCATTGTACACGTGATATGAACGGTAACTACAGGCCTGATGAGAAAAAATCCTGGAGGACTGTTTAAGTTTTTGGCACAGTAAAATCTGTAAGCATTTTATCAGAAAAATAAAGCATCATAAATAAAACCATGAAAAGAAGAAATACATTTAAGCCCAGGAAATAGTTTGAAAATGTATCGGTGATACTTTTAAACAAAACAAATTATGGAGATGATATATTACATCCAGACCAAATCCACCAAGTAGAAATACCTTCAGAAATGTGGCGACTCGGTTAGGTTTCGTTTCAACTGGTACATTATTTATGGAACTATAATTTCTCATGGAAAATCTGAAGCTTACATGTTTGGTTTTCGATTCAATAATATTAGATATATTGATCTAGCAATGCACATATTTTTTAATAGCTAGTCCTTATTCGCATAGAATGTGAAACATCTGAGTCTGAATCGAAAGCGAAAAATTGGGAAGTCTTATTAAATATATGCATCATAATCTCACAAATTTGTTTATTACTATCAATGAAACAGACGTTACATACAATTTATGGCCGGCAGATGTTTTTTTCGTAGCAGAACTCTCACGTTTATTCTCAGATAAACTGAAAACAAATCGATTCGCACATTTCATGCATAATAAAGAGGGGATCGCCTTCTACAGGCTCGCGTCATTTTATTGTACATCTATTTATTGTAGTCGCTAGAAATTGTGTTTTCCTTTATAAATAGAAGATTTATGGCAACAACAAAGAATCGAGCAATTCGATCGACGTTAATAGACCAACAATATTTACTTCAAGTCTCTGTGCTACATTTTGGTAGTTCCCGCAATATTTTAAACATTTTCTTTATTAATGTATTAAAATTAGTCCAGCTAATAACGGTAAAATGTACCCCAATTATTCAAAATGAAGATACTATTCCTGTCCAAAATGTCATAAGATTAAAAATTAAGCAAGTCAACCAGACGTCTCAGTATTCATGCAAAGATTTTGTGAATGTCGAAACACAAATTATCTAATTATTGGTGCAATGAAGTTTACATATAATAGAATTCTTTTTGTAACAGACATTGTTCAAATTCACACAGTAGTTAGAAGTTGTAGCTAACATTTTTTGTGGAGATTTGCAAACTCTACGTTTCGCAAACCAAACGATGAAATATAAAAAAAAAAAAAAAAGTATTTGCTATTTTAATCATTAAATTGTTTTTAAAGTAGTGGAAGTATTGTGTATGCTAAATAATAAAACTTTTAATTCCCTCCCCCAAATTAATGAACATTTATTGTACTAAGATACGCCCTCTAGTAAAACCACTTGTGCTTTTTACCCACTTACTTGTTTACACTACTTCCCCAAATTTAGTTTCGATCGATCAATGTACGACTATTTTAGAGGGTTTGAGTGATGGACTGACGGAAGGCGATTTACTTGAACACACCCCACCACGGAATCAGGTTGTGATACAAGGTCGGTTTTTAACTTGTGGACACGAGTGTTTCCTCTCGGTCCGATCATTTAAGCTAATCTTAACTGGTCGTAGTCTTTCTAAGGTGGTCAGAGTTCGACTAAGCTACTCATAGCTGGTCTTAGCTGGTCATAGATTGTCCAAGCCGGTCAGAGCTCGTCTAAGCTAGTGATAGACGTGATACCACCTGTGCCAGGTAACGGGATTTACTTGACTGTCTCCTCCCACCCCACGGAGCCAGGTTGTGACACAAGGTCGATTTTTAACGTGAGGACCCGCTAGTCTAAGCTGGTCTTAGTTGGTCATAGCTTGTCCAACCTGGTCATAGGTCGTCTAAGCTAGTCTTAGCTGGTCATTTTTTGTCCAAGTCGGTCCGAGCACGTCTAAGCTAGTCATAGCGGGTCATAACTTGTCCAAGTTGGTCATAGCTTGATGAAGCTGATTTATCACCCGCTATTTAAACGCAGAAACATGCATATGATCTGACATTAAATAACACACACACACACATACTATCCAACACACACAATCAAGACTTCCGCTTCCTTGAAACGCACATCAGACCAGCCATTCCTATATGTGTTCATGTTACATAGCGAAAAAAGTGTGTAAGGGATTTGGAGCAGAGTATTAACATCAAGCTTTCTCTGAGTATTGTTAATAGCATTCATGAAACATAGAAAATGTATTTAAGTAATCCTAAACTTCTACTGAGAACAATAGCTTGCATGCAGAATAAGAATGCGTTTACTGAATACAGAAAAATAGAAAGTGAAGTCAGACAAGGATGTGGTTTCTCACTGGTTTTATCTGACCTTTACAGTGAGATGATTCGAAGCGGGCATAATATAAGCATCGTAGATGACACTATGTTGATGACAGATTCATAGAGAAAACTGAAACAAAAATATTATTAGACATGCTAGTCGAGTAAAGGCAAAGTAGATTAATTGATATATACAATTGTAAGAATACAAAATGGTTGCCATAAAAAAGACATCCAAAATAGAGATTTACATATTGAGGTCGTCAAAATCAAGCATCTGTGGAAAATTAACGATTTGGGTAATGTGTAAGTGCGACACTGAGATCCGTATACGTATTGGGATGGCCAAGGACACATTCTAATGTATTGCGAGACAGGAGGATTTCTTTGGTGACAAAGACAAGAATACTGAGCTGTTACATGATATCTGTCCTTCTTTACGGCAGCAAATGTTGGACGATTTCCTCAAAGATGAAGATGAGACTTGAGGCCACGGAGATGTGGTTCTACAGAAGGATGCTAAGGATATCATGGACCGAGCTTGAGAGCAACGATGAGGTCTTAGAGAGGTTGAAAACAAGGAGGAGGATTATACTTAACATCTGGAAGAGACAGCTGAAGTTTCTGGGTCACATAATGAGGAAGGAGGACCTGGAGAATCTGATACTCATGGGTCGAATAGTGGAAAAGAGAGACAAGGGAAAATAACTCGCGGACTTAAGCAAGTGATTGAGAGAAAGTGGTCTGGGGGAGGAAGCAGAGGGAAGGAACTTGTTGAGAGCTGCAAGGGATAGAGGGAGGTTGAGAGCTATGATCGCCCACGTCCTGAAAGGACATGGCACATAAAAAGAAAGAAAAGAAAAGTAACGCACGAGAGGAAGTACGAAACAAACATCCAAAGGCACATATGGATGCTTTTTGAAACGCGTATGAATAAGAAACATTCTTTAGAAACAAAGAAAAGAATACTAAACTGCTATGCAATATCTAATTGTTTAAATTTTTTTTTTTTAAGCGTATCACCCCAAGCAAGGCTGGTGGCCACTATCACGCATGGGGTTATAGAAGGGTTGGAGGCAGGGGGTTATGGAAGATATAGAGCGAGAGCAGATAGGAATGAAAGATGAAAGGAAGTGGAGAAGGGAAGTGGATAGATCAAGGCAATTGGAGATGACGATTGACGCTACACTTAAACCGTTGGAGATTGTATTTGTCAGGGAAACAGTAATAGGGAAGGGAGCTCCATAGGCGAGATGTGCGAGACATGAAGCTATTGGAGTAAAAAAGACGTCTACATCTAACAGTTTCAACGGTGAAGGGGTGGGAACGGGATGCCAGCCTCGTAGGACGCTTAAATTCACGAGGCTTAGGGACAAGCGAAAGCAACTCCTCGGAGCAATGACCGTGGAAGTACTTGTAGAAAAGGCAGAGCGATGCAACATCGCGTCTGTGAGAGAGCGACTGCAGACGAGATGACAGATCAGGGCCAATCACATTGCATATCCGTCTCTGGATCTTATCAAGAACCCTGAGGCAGACAGCAGGGGCCCCAGACCATAAATGGCAGCAATACTCCATGCAAGGTCGAATGGTAGACTTATAGACTTGGAGGATCGATTCCGGGGAGAAGAATTTCCTGGCTCGGCACAGGGAACC
The DNA here is from genome assembly GCA_964036315.1 of Acanthosepion esculentum. Classification (NCBI taxonomy): domain Eukaryota; kingdom Metazoa; phylum Mollusca; class Cephalopoda; order Sepiida; family Sepiidae; genus Acanthosepion; species Acanthosepion esculentum. Next base: position 26,020,542 of record OZ038475.1, on the reverse strand, counting down.
AACTTTTCTTGCGGTGGATGATGCAACTGACTCGATGTATTTGTTCCATTTCAGATCAGCGGACAGCGTGAGACCGAGCAGCCGCAGAGAGGAGCTCTCGAGAAGTTGGTCCTCAGACATTCTGATGGGATGCAGGGTCCTTGTGGTGGTTAATGGAGAATTGCATTCAATATGTAAAGTTTCCCTGAATATTAAAAAGTGACTTAAATTGAGAGAACTATTTTTTCTAGCGACCAATATTTATATTACTATAACAAGAAAAAGTGAAAAACGAAGAAGATTTAAGCAGGATAAGTACAACAAAGATATGGATGTCAACAATTAGGATGTGTCAACAGATATGTTCCGGACACATAATGAAAAAAGAAATTTTGAGGAATTTAACATTCTCATGCCGATTTGAAGAAGAGGAAGGCAAAGGGAAACAGCCAATAACATACTTGGTGAGTCACAGAAAATGGATTGTAGAACAATGACTACAATGATAACGTTTTGTAAAACGGCCAAAATTACTTAGAGTAAAATAAAAAGCAAATAAGTAGTGGAAGAACATGATCACCCAAATCCTGAAAAGTAAATTCACAGAAGACTTAAAGTGTTAAAAAGCCATAATATACTTTTTTATGTGTGTATTTTTTAATAAGGGAACCACTCGACATTTATTACAGTAAGAAAGGAAACTATGAAAAGGGATCATTCTTCTGGCATTAAATCATATTTATTTCCTGATAAGGAATATAAAACGCATATCAATTTAGGCGGCAAAACAACTTCCAGTGATTTATCACACGCTATTTAAACACAAAAACATGCATGTGATCCGACATTAAATAACACACACACTATCCGATACAACCTATCCCAACTTCCGCTTTCTTGAGACGCACACCAGATCAGTCGTCCCTTCGTGAGTAGTAGATGAAATTATATGTGTTCATGTTACATAGCGAAACAGGAGTGTAAGGAATTTGGAGCAGAGTATTAACATCAAGCTTTCTATGAGGATTCGTAATATCATTCATGAAATGTTAGCTTTATTAAGATGGCCCATATTAAACATTCTACGAAGATATCGAATGTATTTTGTATGGTGGATCGAGGAGTTGACGCAACCAAGATGGTGAGCAAAGAAAAACACAAAGAATAGACACAAATATGGACATTTTGAATCTTGGTGCACTCAGATCGATGATAACGTGTGAGACTGATAGGACAAATTCTGAATATGAATTAGGAAAACGTGCAGCAAATTTCCCGAAAGATGATGCTTTGAATCTTGACGGATGTACAGAAAGAATGTCAGCTTTAGGTTTATCATAACTTTTGAATAATGCAGAGGAATTTGACGAGGTCATTACCAGTAATGAAACGTGATGTTTTCAATAAACTCTGAAACAAACAAAATAAGAAGTTTGCAGTGGAAAACAATGAATTTCATTGGAAAATATGCATATCTCCCTAGCAGTTCAAGTTCAGGCTTGTCTGCATAAAGAGATGCTTATTTGGAAGTGCTGAAAGGGATACAAGAATCGGTTAGGAAGAAAATTAGATTTTCTGCAATGACAATGCCCCTGCGTATAAAACCATAAGAATCCACGCGTTCCAGGCTAAAATAGAAAAAAAATATTAAAAATGGTTTATACATTTTATTGACCAGGCATCCATCACAGTGACTTTTGGCTATTCTCAGAATGGAAAAATTTCCTGAAAGGTCAATGATTTGCTTATATCTGACATTAAACAACATGTAACTAAATTCATGTTCCAAGTGCCGTGTCCCTTCAGGACGTTGCGAATCATGAATGTCCATTATTGCCTGTAGCTCTTAATAATTTTTGTCTTTAGTTGTCTCTCCTAAACACAGTACTGATATCCATTTACTCAAGCTCGCTAGGTAGGTAGTCTGTTGTTTTTCCTGTTCTTGCCTTCAATCTATCTTGTGAGGATCAAGTTTTCCAAGCAATCCTGTCTAATTATGGTCCCTAGAAATTTCAGCAGTCTCTTCCTGATGTTAATTATAAGTGTCCCTTTTGATTTCATTTTCTCTAGATCTTCGTCCTTCGGGAATTCTCAGTATCCTTCTGTAAAACCACATTTCTGTGACCTCGTGGGTCTTCTTAATCTTCGAAGAGCATTCACTTTCATATAGGCTAATCGATATTATGTAGCAGTTCAGCACTCTTTTCTTTGTTTCTAACGACATTTTTCTGTTTCCTAATAGTTTGCTTAGCTTATGGAAGGCATCTTTTGCGATTCTAATGTGCATTCCAATTTCAGTGTCACACTTTCTGTCCTCTATTTAAACACTTCCCAGATATTTAAATTGTCCTACTTTTGTCTAATTTTGGTATCTGGAATTTGTAAATTGCATGTTCGCCTGTTTGTTAACAACCATGCAGTCTGTCTTCTTGCAATTGATATTTAATTCTTCCTTCTCCCTTTGCTTCACTAATTTCCATAAGAGTTCCTATAGTTTCCTTTCTATATCTGCTATCAACTATATGTTACCTGTATATCTATTTTTAAAAAGCAATTCACCACAAGCAAAGCGGGAGTGCCGCTAGTACGCAAGGGTTGCAGAGGATTGAGAAGAAGAATAAAGAGGCGTGTTTGAGGAAAGGATACAGAGAAGGACGGGGAAAAAGCTCAGGGTGTCAGATGTCGATTGACATTACACGTTAATATTTGAAGATTATAGTCATCGGGGAAGCAAGTAAGCGGAGGGAGTTCCACAGACGGGAAGTGAGGGAGAAGAAGCTGTTGGAGTAGAAGAGACGGTTACATTTAACGCTTTTGACAGTGAATTGGTGGGACCGAGATGCCAGCCTGGTAGTTCGCTTAAAGTAATGCAGTCTGGGAACCAGCGAATGTAGCTTGTCGGAACAGTTGTTCTACAATCTGGCATCTAGACTATAATCGTTATTTCACAGCCGTGGCTTCAATTTGAGACACAGGGAAGCACGGCACGTCTGTCGAATAACGATTATAGTCTAGATGCCAGATCAGGACCTATCATCTTGCATATTCTTCTCTGGATTTTGTCGAGGACCTCGAGACATACACCGGGAGTAACAGACCATATATGACAGCAATATTCCATTCCATTCAAGGACGGATGGTTGATTTAGAGATTTGAAGGCTGGATTCAAACGAGAAAAAACTTTCTGGCACGACACAGAGAAACATCATTCCTTGCAGTAGATGAATGTATTTTGATTGAATATATTTATTCCACCTCCTAATGTTAAGATTGTGGCCGGCAACAATGAATGCTTGTAGGACTTCAACTCTTTCTAGTTTTATATATTTACTGCTAGCAGTATAAGTTCTAGATTATTCCAATATCCTTGACAAATATGTCAAAGTTACTTAGCAATTCCAACAGTCCTTTTTGGCGTAATTTATCAATGGATTTTGCTTAATTTTTAAAACCTATCTATAGAAATGAGTTCCCAAATGTTTCCAGTAATGACACAATCGTCTCACAGCCAGTAGTATTCAGGCAAGTAAACTGATTTCACAGCGCCATTTCGAGGATTAAATATATATATTATTGTCATCCACAGACAGACGCTGAGACGCTGTATCACAGCTCATCAGTGTGGCTAGACGTCGGAAATTCTACCACTAAGCCGTCGGCCCACGGCAGGGATGAAGGTGAATTTTAGCGTATTTATTTTTAGATTTAGATAAACACACAGTGTCTGACATTGACTCAATTCTGCCGAAGAGTCTTGCTATATTAGCTTTAATAATCACTGTTTACAAACACACGCTTCACTCCCACAGAGCTCAACCGAAATTAATTTTTCAGGAGCCAATATATATATATATATATATATATATATATATATATATGAAGAAATATAGTCTTAAAGTGTGCTATATTTATGGGATAAAGTGCTCAATATCAGAGATAGAGCGTGTGTAAATATAAAAGTGAACACTTAGAGGCGACAGTCTGTTTCATGCTAGTGCAATCGTCAGGCCTGACGATTGCACTAGCATGAAACAGACTGTCGCCTCTAAGTGTTCACTTCTATGTTCACTTTTATATTTATATATATATATATATATATATATATATATATGTATTCAATGAATAATCACACCAAATTAATTTTGTTAACATTGATCTCTTGTAATCATTTCATTTTGTCCTTTTCTTTTGTTTCTTTGATAAAGGATAAAAACTCATTAATAATTTCGATCTTTCAAGATTTCCATTATTGTCAGGTTTGCTTTAATTAAACTAAATATTTTATACTCCTTAGCAGTAGGGAAGGTTAGTTGTATAAAAATCGTTTCTACGACTTCATTATACTTATTTAAAAAGAAATGTAAAAACTATAATTTCATCTTCTTTAACTGGATGTTAATAAACTTTCATGTGTCAGGAGAAAAGTTAAGATTTAATATCTCTTCTAAATTAAAATGTCGTCACTCAGTTCAAGGTCCTAAATTCAAAAGATAAGAGATAATAGTGAAAATAAATTCTTCTGGGAGGAAGTCAACAATTATTTGTCCAAGAATGTTAACGGCAGAGAAGGAAATGGTGTCTCTATGTGTCAGTTGCAGTTGGGTTTGAAGAACATTTCAATGCTCAAAGAGAAAATGATGATGGAATTAATCTTATTGACCTAAACAAAGACAAGGGTAATAATTTCTAGCAGAATCTCATTTGTGATGATGCGAGATTTCCCCTGATTCCAAATGAGCGTCAGGCATGTCTTAGAATATCAACTGTAAAATTCAGAGTTCATTATTAACAATCAATTTTTTTTCTGTGGTTGCATACTCGAGCGTAACCATTTCACCAACAATACTATTGCATTACTGATTCTCTGCAACAAAAATATAATTATTGCTAGTTAGAATAAAGAGGCCCTAAATAAACGGAGTCCAGAATTAATCTCAACCCTGAACTAATTTCAACTCTGAACTAATTTCAACTGTGAACTAAAGTTGCAGAAAAGATGAATTTTGAATTATCTTATCTATTAAGGATTAAAAAAAATTAACATCAACTCATTGCATTTTGTTTAGGAATTACGTCACAAATTTTTGTAGCTACTGTACATGACTGTTATTACTGAAGATCAGCGTAAAGACACGAAAATTATGACAATAAAATGCATCGGAAAAATGAACGTTTATACTTATCCATTTCATTTCTTTTACCTGGGTTTTAGAAGTTATGTGGGACTACTATATGTCCAACAGTTTTACAATGAGCATAGAAGTAGTAATATAAGGCAAATTTTAGCAGAAAATACTAGTAAATAGATAATACTAAATATTAGTAGATAAGATAGCAGGCACAACAAGCAAACCACCATAATTATTAATCCATTATTTTATAAAAAGTAACGCCCAGCTTTAAATAAAATATATTTCTTAATTGACTGATGTTTATTATTTTGGTCATAATTTAGGAGGTGACTAGGAGTAAGATATACGACTAACTTCTAATGCTTTTATTTTTCAGAAATCAAAAATGGCAAACCTTATGATAACAAATGAAATGAAAAGGCATGCTCTGATTGTGGCATTAAAGGCTGATCATAGCGATTTGGATATTGCACGTTTCCTCAGAGTTGCAAGATCGTTTGTCCACAAGATACGGAAAGAGTTAGAAGACGCTGACATTTCCACAATGTCTGTATCAAAACGTAAAAGACATTCTGCACGTTCTGATAAAGTGAGAACATCCGAATTTATACAGAATGTCAAGAAGACAATTGATGAAAACTGAGGTCAATCAATGAGGTCAATTGCCAAAGAGCTGCATGTGTTTGAAAAAAAAAACAATCAGAAGGAAAGTTCATGAAGACACTCGATAAAAGTCCTACGGATGAAGAGATGTCAATTTGTGTCAGGAAAAACAAAAGTTGTTCAAACAGATCCAAAAGCTTTTAAACAAACTTAAAAAATCCTTCAGAAGCTGGTGTGATTTGGTTTTTCTCAGATGAGAAAAAATTTGCTCAAGATAAAAAACTTAACAGAAGAAATGACAGATGGCTTTATTCAAATCCTTCTGAGGTGCCAAGTTTGATGCGCACAAAATTTCCTTCAAGTGATATGGTATTGGGTGTTGTTAGCAATGATGAACATGTTATGCCACCACACTTTCTTCCACAAGGTCTTAGAGTAAATGCCGCTGCTGCTTACCTTGAGGTTCTACAAACAGTTGTCAAGCCCTGGATTGACAACATATGCAACGGCAGGCCTTACACATTCCAGAAAGTCTCGGCTCCATCCCACAAGTCTCTACGAACACAAGAATGGATTTGTACGACCACATCACACCCAAAATCTGGCCTCCTAAATCCCCAGATCTCAATCCACTAGACTAGTGGAGCGTTGTTGAGAAGGAGGTTAATAAACAGCCTCATAACACCAAAGACTCTCTTTAAGCTGCAATATTTCGAGTAATGTCTGATATAAATAAGGACCAATTAATCGGAGCTTGCAGCCGATTTCTACCTCGTGTAGAGGCAGTTATTGATGCTAGTGGTGGTTTTATTGAATAGAATTAAATAATAGTTAGCTAAAGTTCATGTTTACGTGTTTGTAATCAAATATAATTATATTCATTTGTTCCGCAAGTTTTTTACTAAACCATAAAATTTGTCCTCAATTGCTAGCCGCACCCTGTATTAGAACAACACATGTAAGAAACCGTGGATGGATGTTTCATACACAATATTTGAATTCTTAGACTTTATGGGATAAAATGCAAAATGTCTACAGTCAATGCCTCGGTGAAAAATATCAGGAGATTTATATTACGCCCCGCGATATATATATATATATATATATATATATATATATATATATATATATACATATATATATATATACATATATATATATATATATATATATATATATATGTTTATTAGTGAACTTCTAGAAAATTATTACTAGTGAAATTCTTGATAACCGTATATTAGTTACGTCCCCTGAAGCGTCCCTCAAACTAATCACACTAAACTCAGTGTTCTTTATTCATTATAAAATTTTTAACTTTCAGATGAGCACAGTTTTGTATTTGAAAATGATGAACTCTACAATATTGGTCTAGAAATAAACAACGCTCTGATGACGATATTGTGCTAGTGTCGAAAGTACTCGGAATAAACAATATATATCAACACGGTAATTCTCTCTCTTCCTTTAATAATAGCAGCAAAATGCTTGTCCATAGATATGTATAGATCGAATTAAACATAAATATACAAAACTTGGCTAAATTATTCAATGAATCATGTCTCAGTATATATATATATCTATATCTATCTATCTATCTATCTATCTATCTATGTATGTATATATATATATATATATATATATATATATATATATATATATATATATATATGTATGTATGTATATATATATATATATATATATATATATATATATATATATATATATATATATATATATATATAATTTATTTGTTAAAATATTATTTTAAATGTATACACATATTTGAGTAAATGGTCTGTCCCTTTATTAAACAGTATATTTATTCAGGTCGGTAGATATAAATAAATATAATGTTTAATAAATAAATAAAAACAGAGCATTTACTAAAATATGAGTATCCCTTTAAAATAATGTTTAAAATATTAATTAAATTTTGGGGGGATTTTTCCCATTTTCTACACACACACACACACACACACACACACAAACACACACACACACATATATATATATGTATATATATATATATATAAATATGGATCAGCTTTATATATATATATATATATATATATATATATATATATATATATATTGAATTAGATCAGTTGGATGCCTTGACACACATCATTACTGATGTTTTTATCCGAAGATCATTTGGGGTTTCGGTCCTTACAAATGGATACCCCTTCACGGTAACTCAATCGGATACTGATCGGATATTGATTTATGTGCCATCCTCAGCAAGAAATCTTCTCTTAACACACTGAGACTGCTCGGGGCTTTATTGTCTAATCTCGAATATCTTCCACTTCATCAGATTATTCACTCTCTGACGCTAATTCTCTGTCTGTCTGTCTGCCTCATTTATATATATATATATATATATATATATATATATATATATATATATATATATATATGAATTTTGACGTAGTGTAATAGGTAGCAAGGTTCTCACTAGAATAGTTAAAACTGTGTAATGGATTCAATCCTCACCCGGTGCCCCATACTTTTCGCCTTGTACCACATTTAATCTACGGTTAAGAAATCAGCATATATATGCTCAAACAAAAAAACATATTGTTCACACTACCACAGCATTATCGCGCCGATTAACGTGTTATCCATATGATAATATTTCAGTTAAATCATATATCAGCGCCGAACGCAAAAAAATCCAACAAAAACGAGAAATACGATAAATCATTATCAATAACACGAAGTTACTATATTATGAACACAAAAAAGCAACTGACAGCATTAAGCGTAAAAAAGAAAGCAATAAGATATTATAAAATTTAGGAAAAAACATAATAAATGTAGTTCATGAATAAATAAAAACTCAAGAGGATCTGTCACCTGAAAACACGAAGACACGATATTTGAAAATGATGAAACTGTTAAAACACAAAAAAAACTTTTTTCATAATATTTTATGAAAGCAGAAATTACTCTGTTATTGGATAATATATATATATATATATATATATATATATATATATATATATATATATATATATATATATATATATATATATATTGGAAACACATCCGTCAAGATTCAAAGTGTCATCTTTCGGGAAATTTGCTGCACGTTTTCCTAATTCATATTCAGAATTTGTCCTATCAGTCTCACACGTTATCTTCGATCTGAGTGCACCAAGATTCAAAATGTCCATATTTGTGTCTATTCTTTGTGTTTTTCTTTGCTCACCATCTTGGTTGCGTCAACTCCTCGATCCACCATACAAAATACATTCGATATCTTCGTAGAATGTTTACTATGGGCCATCTTAATAAAGCTAACATTTCATGAATGATATTACGAATCCTCATAGAAAGCTTGATGTTAATACTCTGCTCCAAATTCCTTACACTCCTGTTTCGCTATGTAACATGAACACATGTAATTTCATCTACTACTCACTAAGGGACGACTGATCTGGTGTGCGTCTTAAGAAAGCGGAAGTTGGGATAGGTTGTATCGGATAGTGTGTGTTATTTAATGTCATATCACACACATATGTCTGTGTTTAAATAGCGTGTGATAAATCACTGGAAGTTGTTTTGCCGCCTAAATTGATATCCGTTTTATATTCACAAAAAATATTTTTTCATAATATTTTATGAAAGCAGAAATTACTCAGGTGTTGGATAATATATATATATATATATATATATATATATATATATATATATATATATATATATATATATATATATTGAAAACAAGGAAAAGTGTTCGAAATATATAAAAGAATATTAACAAAGAATTTTTATCAACTTTAAAGAAACCAGTATATGATATATAGAAAAAGAGAGAAAAAGACAGTGATGGCCATAAATGCTTTTGTGTGTATCCATTTACGGATGCCTGGAAGGAATCTATTCGTGGCGAACTGATCAACGCTGAGTTGATGTAAATTGTAAATACCTTCCTAATCACGAAGAGGAAGTAAATAGTGACATATGTTATGTACAGAATGTTGAAGCCGACCAGAAAAACAAACAGGCCGACAGACAGACATACTAACACCTCCATGTTTCATTACTTCGCTTTCTTTCATCCTTCACTTTCGCTTACGTCTCACATTCTCGCCACTACAGAAGCGTATTTTCTTGTTCAGTGCCAATAATTGAGCGCCAATTGGCTGGTCTGAGGAAGTAAGCTACGCTAAAGTTAGCTGATATAAGTTTTGACAGAGTTCTGTCATTGGTATTGAAATGGGAGACTGATGGAGACCAATGTCTGTGTGTGAAGTTCGACCAACGGCTGTCAGTAGAGTGACGCAAGTTCAACACTCTCATTCACACGTTGTGCGTCGTGAGAAGAGAAAGTAAAATATCAAGAGAAACGAAGATTGATTAGAAGTGAATGACTCGATTAATATTAACCTCAGTTAGCTCAAAACCTGTAACCACACACACGCATACACACACATACATAGACAAACACTCGTGTGTTTTCATGTGTGTCATTTTCTTGTTATTCCAAAAATAAGAAAATGAATATAGATCTTCAAAGTAATTTACATTAAAAGAAAACAATACATTATCAATAAAATGTGTTTCGGTGAAGCTGACAATTTGTTAAAATGCTTTGCACTTTAGCAGAAAAAGGAAACAAAATTGGTGCATTTTTCAAAGGTGTCAAGGGTCAGTTTTCGAGCTGAAATCAGATTTGCTGTTCCTATTTTTCGGAATTGGCAAATTCTCCTTATTTTAAATACTGGCGTAATATAATAATTGTTCACTCCATTTTAATTCATACTGAAGTAAGATTAAAATTACTTACAAAAGACGCGGTGAGTTGGTTAATATCAAGTGGAAAGATTTTGGTTGAAAATATAATATTTTCCTGTTATTCCAAAAATAAGAAAACGAATATAGATCTTCAAAGTAATTTACATTAGAAGAAAACAATACATTATCAATAAAATATGTTTCGGTGAAGATAACAATTTGTTAAAATGCTTCGACACTGAATTCATTTTTGTAACCTGATTATTTCATAGTCATGTTATATGAATTTACGTTTAGTTCAAACTTTACATTGTTAACAACACGAAAGTTTCTCTGAATATTTTTACTAATATCTTCCAGTGAAAATATCCGACGATTGTCGATAAACTTCTAAGTGCTGTGTCCCTTCAAGACGTTGGCAATCATGGCTCTCAACATACCTCGTGACCCGTTTTCCCCTTTGTCAAGCCTCCCGCCTCCCTTTTTACCAGTCATTCACGCAAGTTCATCAGGAAGGTAGCCCACTGACTTCCTCTATCTCTCTTGCTCTCGATAATCCCCGTGTGAATTAGATTTTGCAAGCCCTCCTTCCTCATTATATATGCCTTCCCAATAAATTCTAGCTGTCTCTTTTGGGTTTTGAGTATAACTGTTGTTATTCTTACCATCTTTTAAAGACTTCATTGATAACATCGCAAATCCATGGGATACTAAGTATCTTTCTGTAGAACCACATTTGGTTGCCACTGTTGACTCCTGTTTCCTATTGATCTGTGAAGAAATTGTCCAGCATTCACTGTAATACAAAAGGATTGATTTCATTTTTTTAAATTTCAGCACTCTATTGAATATAACACATAATTTTGTCAAATTACCTTGAAAGTTTCGAACTGAAATCAACTTCGATTTGATTAAGCATCTCTATTCGTTCTGTTTCCTTTCAGAAAAGAAAACAATATGGCGTTCGTTTCTCTCTGTCAATCTCCGATGTTTTAACGGTTACATTTCAAAGGCGTTTAATAAAGTTTGGCATGCTGGTTTTCTTCACAAGTTGAAGGGTCATGTCATTTTTTTGATTTGATCCATTCTTCCTTAATAAATACTTTAATGAATTGAGGTGGAACGGCCACTCATCCAGATCCTAAGGGTGTTTCCCAAGGGCTCCATCCTTGGACCTTCTTTGTTTATCTTCATCAACGACTTTCTCGCTGTCATAATTTTCCAACTTGGTATCTATTCTGAGAGCACAACTATATACTACAGTCTTAATAGTAAGTCTGATATATCAAAGTAAAAATACCGCTGCTCTCGAAAATAATCTCCAGTCTGTTGTTAGCTGGGATAACAATGTCTTGTAAATTTTAACGACACCAAAACGAATCTGTTGTCTTTTAGCCATCTTAGAGAAACATTTCTGCCACTCCATCAGCATGGCTGATGCTAACCTCCAGGAAAGTAACTCATTGTACTTCATTAGTCTCACGTTTTCTGCTGACATGAAGTGGAATTATTATATAGAAAAATTTGCTAAATCTGCTGCTATGGAAATTGGTTCACTGTATCGTGCTAGACATTTTTCTTGTCAGAATCAACCTTGCACATTTATAAATCTATCATTTGTTCGTGTATTGAATATTGCTGCCACATCTGGTCTTGTGCATCTGCTATATAACAGGAGATTCTGGACAAGGGTTTGTAATATTATGGATCCTGATCTGACATCTCGGCTTCAGTCACTTTACTAACACCGTAATCCCCTGTGTCTTCTAAAAATATCTTAATGGCAGTTGTTCTAAAGAGCTTTCCTCTTTGGTACGTCATTATCATAAATTTAAACGTAGTACTAAATTGGAAGTTAGGTCTCATCAATCTATTTAGCTAGATGTAACTGTAAGTTCTATTCTAATATTTTTCTCTCGCACTTCTCGCCCGTGGAACTCTCTTATGCCTTCTTGATTTCCTGTCAACTACGTTACTCACAAATTTAAATACAGCATCAGTCGTCGACATCTGTTTTGCTGAATCCTGTTCTTTTATTGTCATTTCTCTTCACTAACCTTTTCCCATTTTCTTTCACTTTTAGTATCCAACTGGAATCCTAGGGGAATTATCGTTTTGCTTCGGGTGAAATTAAAAAAAAACACAAATGTTACCACGAGAGACACGGTAAAAGGCATGACAAAAATACACTCTTTGTTATATTTAAATGCTTTCTCTCTTTCACTATTTCTCTCTCTCCCACTTTGTCACTCTCTTTCTCTCTCTCTCTCTTTCTCTCTCTCACACACACTCTGATTGATTAGTTCCCTACGGCTTATCAACCCTTTGCAGGTTACTTACAGCCAAGAAATATTTTTAGTTTATAAGAAGCTTTTTGTAGATAATAATGGTTTAAGTGATACAAACCTTACTAATTAATCCATAGCTGGGAGATAAGAGGAGAATAAGAGGGGATTTACAGATATAACGAATATTGGAATATAATGAACTCAACGGTAATTAGAACTCGGTTTTACATTTAACAATTCCCAGGTCTTATCCATTAAACTACCAGCACATCCAAGCTTACTGCACATAGTATTCCCAAGCGGTCACCCATCTAGGTACTGACCAAGCTTGACGTTGCTTGGGTTCGATGATTTTACGAGAACCGGTGTTTCAAAATGATGTTGCAATAAGCCTCCTCTCTCTTTTCCTATATAATCTCTTTCTCTTTGTCTTTCTCTCTCTCTGGCTATATATATATATATATATATATATATATATATATATATATATATATATATATATATATATATGTGTGTGTCTGTGTGTCTGTGTGTGTGTTTGTGTGTGTGTCTGTGCGCGCATTGTGTGTAATTGTGTGTGTTTCTGTATATAGATGTGATGTGTATTTAGGCAGACATCTTTCATTGATATACTTTTCATCAAAGACGATAGATAAGCCACGTATTTTAAATTATAATTTGTTACTTTCCTGTAACAGAGAACACTCCTTTATCTAAAATATTTCATTTTTGTTTCAATATTCACGACCGAATCCTTTCAACTATATTTATAAGAGTATACTACGATCATTTGTGAATATCTAGGCTGATGATACAACGGTATATGAGTGCACCTCGAAAACTCTAGATAACCAGAGCTTGGCAGCTGATCTCTCCTCTGACCTGACACAAAAAAGCTCAGTGGTAGAAAAACTGGTTCGTTACATTCAATGTCTCGAAAACCAAATTAGTACCATTACACCATCATCGACTGGACCCAGAACTTTCACCAATTGCGATTAAAGGATTATCCTTTGGGAGGCCTCGAACTTTGACTGCCTATTGCGCCTGGTTTTAAGCATTTCACCCCAAGCAAGGCGGGAGTTCCACTAGCACGCAAGGGGTTACAGAGAGTGAGAATAATGATTAAAGAGGAATGTTTGAGGAAAGGATATAAAGATCACGATCAGGATCACGGCATCAGAAGATGGCGATTGACATTACATTTGAATATTTAAAGATTATAGCCATCAGGGAAGCAAGTAAGTCGAAACGAGTTCCACTGTTGTTTTTTTTTTTGTTTTTGTTTTTTTAAGCATTTCGCCCCAAGCACGGCGGGAGTGCCACTGGCACGCAAGAGGTTACAAAGAGTGAGAGCAAGAATAAAGGGGGATGTTTCAGGAAAGGATATAAAGAAGGACGGGGATCACGATCAATGCACCGGATGTCGATTGACATTACATTTGAATATTTGAAGTTTAAAACCATCAGGGAAACAAGTAGGAGGAATGGAGTTCTACTGTTGGGAAGTGCGAAAGAAGAAGCTATTGGAGTAGAAAATGCGGTTACATTTAACTGTATCGACAGTGAAAGGGTGGGACGGAGAAGCCAACTTAGTAGTACGCTTAAATGCAAGCAGTTGGGGCATTAGTGAAAGTCGCTCGTCAGAGTAGTTGCCATCAAAATATTTGTAGAAATGACAGATGGAAGCTACAGCACGTCTATGGGAAAGTGACTGTAGACGAGATGCCAGAACAGGATCTATCACATTGCATATCCGCTACTGGAGGAGAAATAGAGTGGAACTCGTATATACGATCCATCGCTAAAGATATTGGAAAAATGGTCAATACCTTGTACCGCTCCCGTAAGTACCTGATACCCCCTGCTATCTATACAAGAGCGAAATCACGCAAAAATACTGCTGATATATGTGGACCGGAGCTGCCCAGACTTCACTTTCCACTCTCGATAGAGTCAAAAAGCATCTTCGCGTCTTTGTGAGTGACGAATTATTTTCCACCCTCCAAACCGTTACTCATAGTCTCTCGCTATTCCCATGCAAAGCGTTTAGATGAACTACACTCCTTAGTTTCACCAGTCCTAACCTTCATACCTAAGAGGCGACACGGACATTGTAGCGATCCCTCTTGTATTTCTTTGGTAAAATGTCAGTTTCACGGTGCTTCGCGGGAAGAAGCGTCCCACGAACACTTGTGGAGCCGACTCTGAACCAAAGATGTTCGTTTGGATTTCAAAATCTATAGTGTAGATTCCGGGGTGAGTTCTTATATTCTCTATATCCACCAATTCTATTGTAAGCAATACATCAGGTGTCGGCAATCCCCCGATTCCGGGCCACATCCGGCCCGAGAATAATTTTTGCTCGGCCCGCCAAATTAACTATAGTAAGCAATTCGCATTTTTTGTTGTTTCTGTTTATTGTTATCTTGTTATTTCTGCAGGAACTTCGTTTAAATAATATAACATTATCTTCGTTGGTTTTTTTTTCTTTAGAGCTGCAGACCAAGGTAGCTTTCTGGACGGAGCGCTGAGGTCGAGACAATTTATTATATACATTTGATATCATGGCCCTCCTCCGAAACACTGTATTTCTGTCTGGCCCGCTCTCTCTAAAATTGCGGACCCCTACGACATTGCATAAAGAATATTATTTTATTTTCATCGGTAGGCGTATTCTAGCTTCACCTCTTGGCGGAAATGTTTACAGCATTTATTTATAGCAGATTTCACTGGAACAGAACTAAGGAATACTCGTGTATATGTCGACCATTTAAGAAATAAATCGGTACTTTTTAAACATTTTTTTAGGTATGCGTCAAATCTGACATATTATGTATATAACATCAGTTATAACGTAACATAGATTGAGAAGAATTAAGCTTTATATATAGAGGATACTCGATCACTAAAATCTTAATTTGCTCAAATCTATGGTTAACAGTTATCAGTGACACATATCAGCATAAGTTGTACATTTTCCGCTGCAACCGTTTGTCGTGAGTGGCTCCTGTGCTTTATACAGGGTGAACAATCCAGTAAAAAAATGAGCATAAATTACATACGAGTTTATATTCGCCGGCGTATGAAATATTGCTTATCGTTCATGATATTAATATAACTAAAACCTATGATCTTATTTATACATGAAAAGATTAAAAAAAAGACAACCTGATATTGCCGTCCAACCTTCAGATTTTCAAAAGACTTTTCACCATAATGTGTATCTTTTATAACTTATCCTGTCTTTATAATGTTCCATTTATTTATATTTATAATATGACGAATAACCATCGTAAAATCTTCCACCTGCAAAAAAGTTATTGCAAAAATATCTCCGAAAAACAGATATTATTATCGGAAATTCACTTGACATATTCATCATAGCAGTATAAGTTTATCCCGAAAACACCAATTTTATTGGGAAAACAGTGACTTGACATAGTGTCGAAATACATTTACACATAAATCATTTCCGACTTAGATTGAAAGATATAAATAAAAATGTACCGAGACAGATGTATCTCAGAAAAACAGCCAGATAAAACCAAGTTACACGTACACACATTTGCATATATATATATATATATATATATATATATATATATATATATATATATATATATATATATATATATATATATATATATATATATATATATATATAGACGTGATTTCCATACATGTATGTATATGCGCGTGCGTATGTATTCATGTAAACAGACTGCGATAGATAGACAGCGCATGTGGATGAGATGTAAGTTAGAATGATCAAAGTGTTTTGATACTACGACTAGTGAAGACACAAGATCTAAGTAGAATCATTGTCGTGTCTTCGCTCGAGAAGAGAGCAGACATTTAAGTACTTTTATTGATTTAGCGTTGACTCGTTGCCAGGAACTGTTTCGCCACAAACTTCTTTGGGAAACTCTTTTCCGCTTTCACTATTCTCTGACCGACAAAATCATATTCATAGTATCATTGTTCATGATTTAAAACGGTCATCGTGTTAATAATTGTGTTATCAACTCAGCGTAAAAGTAGAAATTTTGATGGCGTCGTCGCATAAAATAGCTTTAGATAAGAAATAAAGTTCAAATAGATTTGCAGGTTCACTTGAGGAAAAAATAAGACAAATCCGAATTTAATGAATATATCTTGGTAAAAGGTCAAAGTCGATGGGAAATTGACGATGTCTTGTGTATGAGGATCTTAATCAAATAATTAACTGAGGATTAAGTCAATAAAGTGTTGCTACTTCTATTCTGAGTCAAATTTGAACGCATTATTTATGTTAAAATTGTTCGTTTTTATGCAACAAATAAACCTATTAAACTTAATTCTATCTATCTATCTATCTATCTATCTATCTATCTATCTATCTATCTATCTATCGTCTAGGTTTTGCTATATTTACAGGAGAAAATGTACAATATCGGAGGTAGCGCTTTTTTCGATATACTTGGCACGATGTCACAAAACAAAAAAAGAAAAAAAGAAATGAAAAGATGTCGCTTGGCTAAATCTTAGATCTGTTGGTTAAATCATATGCACGTCCTCCCCAACACTTTAACATCAGAGTGAGGACTGCTTCAGTCAGATATGAGCTTTTAAATATTCCGAATTTTATATCTTTTATCTGATCCTTTAATAAAATGAATATTTTTATATCCATTATCCTATGTTAAACAAATTGTATTTTATTTTAAATACACTCAGTTTTCTGCTCTGCGCTTGTACATTTTTCTAGAATGAGACTTATTTTTTTCGCATAAAGGACACACACACACACACACACATATATATATATAGTTTTATGAGGTAATATTTCTAAAAACAAGTGAACTTGAAGTTTGATTATTTATTTTGAAAATGAGAGTAATTATTTTAGATCAATGATAGAATTCAGCTTAATAGTATAGTAAAGGATTAGGTCAGGAAAATAAAGAAATGTTTCTTGGTAGTAAAAAAATTGAATGACTGACGATCCGCCCCAGTCAGGCCGTGGATAATAGACAGTAAAGGACATAGAAATCAACACTGCATGTTGATTATCCGTTTCATGACTTAAGTCTCTATCTACACACACACATATACACACAAACACACACACACACACACACACACACACACATATATATATATAGAGAGAGAGAGCGAGAGAGAGAGAGAGAGGGATATAGAGAGAAGAAAAATGTGTGAAAAGCGAAGAAAAGGAATAATCTTCAAAAGCAGCTCTAGAAATTTAAATAATTTTATTACTGATTATAAAAAATAATCTTTGAAAGAAACAAGTTATAATGTTCTTCGCAAACAAAATTCATACGGATTTTTTTTTTAGAGAAAGGAATTCTGTTAGTATAGAATGAAAGGTATTTATGAATTCATCCACGATTAGCGTCTCTTTATGTGTGTGTATAGTGTAATTTCATCAACAGCCGATAAATAACTGTACTACTACTCCTAAAACTACGCTTTGTTTATGTCTCGCTTGGATACTTTTCGTAATTTAAACTGTGCAAACATTTTATGAAAATATTTTAAAAGCAAGAAATAATTTGCAAGAAGGATCTTCGTGCTTAATATGTTAATTTGAGTATTCAGTATTATTTACATCCCTCGGTCGAATTATACTGAAGACTAATGACGTAATTTTCTTTACGCTATTTATGGCTAAGAAAAAATAGGATCACAGGAAATTAAATGTTAGATTTACCAAAGTTAGAAGTTTTATTTCTTAATAAATATATTTCCCAATTTTTAATTTACATTACTAGAACGGAAAAGATTGTTAATCATTTTCTGGCAGTCAGCCTTCACTTTTTTTTATAGCAAACTACAAGAAATGTTTTTTTTGAAAGCTTGAATGGCGTTTGAGACAACGTCGCTGATTAGTTAATAAATGATTATGTGGGAATTTGAATTTCATGTGAACCTATATTTGCGCATAATTGAGGTGATGTCTGTGTGATTCAACTTTTGCACAATACATAAATTTAATGACATTACTTAAATCTATTGATTTGTTATTTCATATATATATATATACGAGGGTCATTCAATAAATAAGGTGAATTTTTCGGTATAAGAACTTCTAATACAGATAGAAGCTTACTTTTTTTATTTTTCAACGTAGTCTCCCAGCACTGTCACACAATTTTCCCATCTGTGGACAAGTTTCCGTATCCCGTAAATAAAAAAAACCTTTGGACTGATGTCTCAGCCAGTCGCTAACAACACTTTTGATTTCATCGTCACTTTTAAAATTCGTGTCTCTCGTGAACGCTTTCAAGGGGCCAAACAGGTGAAAGTCTGAAGGGGCAAGGTCTGGGCTGTAAGGGGGATGAGGGAGCAGTTCCCAGCCCAGCTCGTTGATGGTCTGCACCGTTTGGGCTGCTGT
This sequence comes from Acanthosepion esculentum, assembly GCA_964036315.1. Taxonomy (NCBI): domain Eukaryota; kingdom Metazoa; phylum Mollusca; class Cephalopoda; order Sepiida; family Sepiidae; genus Acanthosepion; species Acanthosepion esculentum. Next base: position 26,001,396 of record OZ038475.1, on the reverse strand, counting down.
GTGAGGCCTTGCGTTGTCATGATGCAAGATGACTCCTTCTGACTGATGACCCATGCGTTTGTCCCAACAGATAAGCTCAAAGTCCTTGAAATGTCATCCACTGTCACCCTTCTGTCAGACTGATTGAGGTCATTGACTGATTCGATCACCTCAGAAGACCTCACTTCTGTAGGCCTCCCCGGCCTGTCTTCATCCTCAACACTGCTCCGTCCTTCTTTAAACAATTTAGCCCACTTGTAGACATTTTTTCTGGCTGAAACATGTGGCACCATACACAGTTGACATTCTCCTATGAATTTCAACTGGTTTGCACCCTTCAGCAACCAAAAACTTGATAACTGACCGCTGTTCCATACTGGAGCATGTTTCTTGGTCGGCCATCTTTGTTAATCGCCAAAACTCTCAAAGTTTTTTTTTAATCTGCAAAAGAAATTAAATCCATGTGAAAAAGAAGTAAAAAAAAAAGAAAAAAAAGTAAGCTTCTATCTGTATTAGAAGTCCTTATACCGAAAAATTCACCTTATTTATCGAATGACCCTCGTACATATATATATATATATATATATATATATATATATATATATATATATATATATATTGAGAGAGAGAGAGAGAGAGAGAGAGAGAGAGAGAGAGAGAGAGAGAGAGAGAGAGAGAGAGTGACTGACTGAAAGGGTGAAGTAGATAAATTTGCTCTGGTACATGCAAAAAGGATACCGTAAATGTTTTTCCTTTTATATCTTTACTTTTTGTCGCGGCGTTCATGTCGTTTTAAAATTCTACCATCGCGACGTAAGCTACGGTGATCACAAATAAAGAAACGACCTTCAACAGAAATAACCTGTTAGACAAATTGATCAAAATTGATATTTATATTAATTCTAGTTGGATTAATGTACTCATCTTTGTTTTTAGTATCACTATGTTTAGAGTGTTGTCCCTGGCGATCTTCTGAATGTTAGCAAGATTAAAAGACACTTGAAGAAGGCCAGAGGGCAGAACGGCTTAAATGTAGTTATAATAACAATAAAGTTGAGGGCATTAATCAGAGTGTAAATAATATAAATAATGATAGCTCCTTATCCCAGAAAATGGATGTGTCGTTGTGCTAGTAGATAACATCTCGGAATGAAAAGCTAGAGCCGAGTTCGAATTCTTGTCGATTTTGTTATGCTCATTTCACGCAAATGCCATTGGGAAAATAGTTGTTATTTTCAAGATTATTAATTAATCTCGCAAAAAACAATTTAAATCCAAAATATGTCTCGGCTTTAAATAACCAACAAAGATTTTATAAGCCTTAAAAAGAGTAAATAATTGGGTCAAGTAAAAATTCAGATAGACACGGAAAAAAGGAATCATTAAAATGTAACTATATATTCATGTAAATGAACAACTTTTGTAATTCATTTTGCCTGATAATTTTATTTTTAGAAGGTGTCCATCAAGAACCGATGATGGCCCAACCTAACACAAATTAATTTGACAAGGCCGAGGTATTGACTCATTTTATCGTGTCTTACAGTGAGCTCTAAGGCCAAAGATTGAATCACAAATGGAGAGGAGGCATACAACCTGGGAGCGAGAGGAAGCACCAGGTTTCCGTGCTGTTCTCTTATCTTTCAATTTTGCTTGGTTTGGTTTGTTTTGTTTCACGGCATCTCAACCTCAAAGGGTTATATATGCCGACAAGATTTTTATTGCTGGTAATATTTTTTCAAAGACGTATTGCTGGTAATATTTTTTTCCAAAACTGTATTGCTGGTAATAATGTTTTTAGAAAAATGTATTGCGGGTATTTTTATACTTTCATAGTGTTTTAACTTCAGTTTGGGAGCTAACTATTTTCCCATAGCTGGGACCATAACAGTTGCTACAACCCCGAGTCAGGGTGAACCTGGAAACTCTGCAATTAAGAGGTAATTCCACGCTCCTCAAAATCTCCAGATGTCTTGCTGTTGGATTTATTTTAGCGTTTTACGCAGAACGCGGATGTAGTTTATCGTCTTAGTCAGGACGGTCAGATTTTACACCTTGTCATTTCTCAAATTGATTCATACCATCATGGTCAGAACTACGCCACTGTTTCCTATTGGATGCTGATGACTCTCATGTGTTGAGGGGAAAATTGCAGGCATTTAGCCTTTCTTTCAGAGTATCCTTGTAGCGTAGTAGAAGCCTAGATTTAAGAGATTTCCGAGAAGATACTTTTTGGAAGCCTGAAGTCTGTCATCCTCACATGTCCAGCCCAATGTAGATGGTGGTTGATGAGCATTGCCTTGGCAGATCGGTGCGATGCAAAACAGATGTGTTTTCAACGCATACGAATGATTTTTCTAATGCATCTGTGGTGGAATCTTTCTGTTGCCTTAATGTGGCGTCTGTTCGTTTTACATGACTCACTGCCATAGAAAAAAGAGCGACAAACCATCGCACTGGACATGGCTATTTTCGTCTTCCGTTCCAGGCCTTTTCTCGTACCAGACTCTCTTTCCCAAACAGTCAAAAGGAGAACTGGCCTTAGCGATGCGACTGGTTATTTCTTTGTCCAAGCTGTAGTTAGCTGAGTCAATTTATTCTAAATGAAAATAGTAAGTAAACTGGTGGCAGTTCCTTCGAGTATTCTCGTCATCTTTCGTAGCTAAATAATCCACGTTGCAGATGGTTGTTCAGGTTTTAACTACTCGGTCACGCCTCCACAATCAATATGAAGTGAATAAAATCACGCGTGAAAGGAATATCAAGGCATGAAAGCAATTCCCACTTGGGTGATTGGGTTAATATAATTTGTGCACAACGAACAATAATTGCAAACTCTTATTTTCCCTGAATTTAAAACTAAACTTTCGAAAGCTGGTACTTGTTTGCTAAGCTTATTTTATATCACCGCGTCTTTCCAGAACAAAGGCAATCCTGTCTCTTTCCTTTAGTATTTACCACTTCTTCTAGACCAGTGGTTCCCAAAAGGTTGTTCCCAAACAGTGCGCCTCATAAGAGCGGCGGAAGGGGATATCAGTAAGGTGGAATTATTGAAAGTCAATCAGTGATTTAGAAACAATTCTAAAAAATTCACAGGCGAAAAATACATGATTTAAAAACAAATATTATGTATTATTTGTAATTGCATGCATAAGCCCCAGTATGAATAGTTATAAATATCTATTGACCGATATTATCATTGTGATATGTTTGCATCATATCAACTATTAAGAATATAGTAACTAGAGTCCGCAAAGTGGAGGAGAGAGTTATCAATAATTAAGTTATGACTTCGAATCCGCGGTTATCTTCCTTTAACCCTCTCTCTGTTTTTTTTTTAACTGAATTTTTTATCCCATAAATTTGGTGATGCACGATTAAATTCAAATCCCGAAAATGCGGCCAAGAGATAAGATTGGGGATCACTGTAATACACTGACTGACATCGTTCGCCTTACTATTTAACCATAGCTAAGAGGGACGAAAATAGATGTATTCATACATTTTCCAAGACAATCGTATAAAGTGAATGCTACCAACTAGGCTTGAATTTGAACCCGATTCTAATTTTCAGATCGATGTTACGCTGCTGCGCATGTTGACTATGTTGTATTTGTCTTTTCTTAGTAATTATTTAGGATTTTTTTTTTACTTGCACTTATCCGTCAAAAAATAAGACATTTTCTAGGATAGTGAAATCGAAGATATGAATTTAAGAGACCATAGAGAAGAATATCTTGGACAAATAATTTGCCTGCAGCTTTCTGCCAAGACGACTTTCTTGACATGCGCGCCGTCAAGCCAATTCACCATATATTTCAGATAATAAAGTTATTTCTAACTTCTCCACCCTCCCGGATAAGCCAGACATCGCAAAAGAAAAGATGTTAGAAAATATGGATTCATGACAAAGGAATAGAACAAAAAAATTTGAATATAAAAAGAATTGAATGAACGATAAAAGTTTAAAAAACATTGTGGAAAGATGAAAGTAGAGTATTATTTTTTAACTTTTGGGGGCGTCGCTCACCGCGAAATTTGATTTTCACTCAATGCGTCTTTTATAAATAAGTCGACGCTGTGGAAAAGATTATGGATATTACGAATAATTCTTTTTTGAGAGAATATAATAGATGTCTTCGATTAACTGTTGGCATCATGAGAAAGTTAAAAAAATATAACTTCAAACTATCTTTCTTTCTCTCTCTCAATATATATATATATATATATATATATATATATATATATATATATATATATATATATATATATATATATATGAATATACATATATATGTATATGTGTCTATGTATATATTTATATATGAAACAAAGACGTTTGTTTGGGTTTCAACATCTTTCGTGTAGATTCCGGAGTGAATTCTTATATTCTCGCTGTCCACCAGAATAATACGATTGTTACAGTTCTATTGTAAGCGATGCAGCATGAACAATATTCTTTTCTTTTCATCGTTAGGCGAATTCTAGGTTCGCCTCTTTGGCGAAAAATTCTACAGCGTTTATTTATAGCTGATTATAGTAAACCATAACTAAGACATACTCGTGTATATGTAGAGCTACTGAAGAAATAGATAGGCACTTCTTTTTTAACAATGATCTTACTTTTAAGTATGGGTCATCTCATATATATCATGTTATCACATAACAGATAAGGAAGAAGTATGTGAGTTCTCATAATTTTTTTTAGTTTCTGGACGTAAATGTTTTATATGCCAGAGCGGTTTCGTGTATACATTAAGTCATTATCAAGGATTCATTTTATTTGTACTTTTAACTGAATATATGGATTGTTTTAGGCACCTAGGGTTATAGCAATGTTTTATTTTAAAAACAGGGTTAGATAGAGTTTGGTAGGTTTCCATGAGTATATACTTGAGATCTAATATATATATATATATATATATATATATATATATATATATATATATATATATATATATATACGAGGGTCATTCAATAAATAAGGTGAATTTTTCGGTATAAGTACTTCTAATATAGCGTCCCCGGGTATGTTTTGAGATTGCAACGAACTGCCTCGTTGTTTACAAGCAACGTTTGTCCTTGTGATTGTAACAGTAATGTAACAGTATAACGATCTAACAGCTTGGACAAAATAACTATAATAACTCTCCGAAAACGATCTACACAAGCTAGTAATGTGCTAGTTAAGCGCTACTCTTCTACCTCTATTTTGCCTTAATTATGTACCGTGAGTGACAAATTCTCCAAGCCCCCTTTCCTCATTATATGCCCTACAATTTATCTCCTATTGATTCTAAGTAAAAAGGGTTATTTTTGATTTTATTGTGTCATAACATTTCCTCGTTACTCACATAATATATCCATGAGATTCTCAATATCCTTCACGTCCTGGGTATGACGATAAACTACATCCGGCAGCAAGTCCTTTGATCAGAAGGTTTTGCGGAGCATGGAACCACCACTTAATTGTTGGTGTTCCTAGGTTCGACCTGACTCGGGGTGGTAACACCTGTCAGGGTCCCAGCTATTGGCAAATAGTTAACACCCCAAAAGGGGTCAAAACACTATGAAATTATAAAAATAGGTTTTAATACCAGCAATAATTTTATGGAAAAATCTTTTACGTCAATACATTTTTTAAAAAAAAAATGTTACCATCAATATATATTTGAAAAAATAAAATATTACCAGCAATACATTTTTGGGAAAAAAATCCAGCAATACATTTCTGAAAAAATATTACCAACAATATATTTTTTAAAAAAAATATTACCACCAATAAAAATCTTGTCGTCATTAAATGACCCATTGAGATTGATATGCCCTAAAACGAAACAAACCAAATCAATCAATATCCTTCTATAGGCCCAAATTTCTGTTGTTTCATGCCCCTGCTTTGTCTGTGGGGAGAATGTCTAGTGTTCACAGCCACATTGGAGAACCTATATTAGATAACAATTCAATACTATTTTCTTTGTTTGCAACGAATGTTTTCCTGTCTCTTGATAATTTGCTTAGCATATTTTGACATTCAAATGCAACTTTAGATTTCGGTTTCACATTTTCCGTCCTCTGTTAAAATACTTCCTATATATTTAAATTTTCACGCTTGATTGATTTTGCTATCTCCAATTCGTAGTTCGAATTCCAGTCAGGTTCGTTACATTCACTTACGCGCGATTACCCTTAGGAAAGATATGAATCCATACCTTCTCCTCCCAGCTATGGGCTCAACAGTAGGTTCTATTGCCTTGGTTGACAACCAGTCTACCGAAGAAAGAAACGGCAACCTACTGCAGGATAATCTTGTACGTAATCAATCATGATTTGAAGGTAACACGAAAAGTGTGTATCCTGTATGGCACTTAACTGACTGAGTTCTTAGTTCATAGCTTGGTCTAAGTAAATATTTATTGCTTGCTGTTCAGTATATTCTAAGAACTAGGGAATAAAATAATGCATCTGGAAGCGATTTTACGAAGCAATCAACATAAGGCAGTTGTAATAAGCAATCATCTGGTATTGTGGCTTGTTCGATAACGTCTGTTTTTATATTCAACTTGTTTAAATCCCTTTACAGTTTTAATTTATATGAAGAGACAGGCTGTCAAAAGAGGAATACACAGAGAAGTGTGATTCTGGTCTACGTATCAATACCTTTAGAAGTGGTTAACTTCACTAAGAGACAAAGTGTTTATAGTAAATTGAAAGTACTGATAACACAGAAGCACTGACGAATTTTGGAACTCATTACTAATACTTTATTATATTAAGTAGACATTCTTCTGGAGACATAGACATGGTAATAAATGATATTATAACATCAAAGACATTTTATTAATTATTGGCTTATGAGCTGTCATGTTAGATCATGGAGACATAATAAACAGATTAGGAAACACAGCATTTGTAATAAAGACATTTTTCATATAAGATCCACAGATAAAATTATTTTCGACTTTTCCTCGTCATCTTTTAGGTAGCACTATCGAAATAGATCATCTTCCTGGCTTGATAGTCGATTGTTTGTTTACTCAGAGGTTTTTGGAGATAGAATGATAGATTGAACAAGCGGGGGATAAGGTTTCTTCTTCCGTCAATTTGTTTGTCCACCTCGAACTGGACGGTCTGGTGGCAAAACCCAGGTGAAATCTGATAATTTATTTCAGCTTTTTGATCTGGTTTGCTGGCTGTGTGTTAGTTGATTGAAATCTGTTCAAATGACGAATAACTGAATCATTGAATCATATGCTTAAAGATATGGCTTGTTGCTCTCTCTTTTGTATGCGTTCATGTTTACAAAAAAAGAATAAAAAAACACAATTGCAGACGTATTCTTACATTCGTATGAGTGAATTCTTTCATTGAACTACATTCAACGTTAAATTAATGTCTTTCTTATGTGTCCAATTCACGGAGATAAATGTATGCATTTAAATCTTAGAAAGGCGTATTACAACTACGACATTTGAGAGCATATTGACGGATCTATAATGTAAGTTTGGTTTTTCCTAGATTCGTTTGGAACAATTTATATGCATTGCACTAAAACGATATGAATTTGTGCTTAACTTGAAATGCAATTATCATTAAATTTGAAATGCAATTATCATTAAATTTGAAATGCAATTATCATTAAATTTTAGCAGAAATCGAATTGGAATGTAATTATCATTAAATTACACAGCAATCGAGTTAAAATGTACATGTTTATAAGCCTGATTTTCTCAGAAACGTCTAAGAAATTTAATATTTATTATGTTTATCGATAGACAATCAATACATTTATAATGCAATTATTTTTTTGTAAAACCCTTTTCACCGGAAAAGTCTCGTGGGAACTTTCTGTAAGATGTTTATCAGTAGAATATAATGTTAAAATCAACGAAAATTTAATAAGAAAATATGAAACAATCAACTGAAAATGTAACTCGTCTGTTAAAAAGAGTGGAGCACATCATCATCATCTTCTTCTTCTTCTTCTTCTTCTGTACCTTGTCCCTTCAAGACGTGAGTGATCATGCCTTTTCATAATTTCTTATACTTTCTAACTCTTAATAGATTTTGCCAGATGAATCCATTACAGTCCCTTACGTGCTAATACCTTGAGAAAGGTATGAATCCTATTCTTCTCCACCAGCTATGGATAAATAGCAGGACAGACCGGATTCTATAGCCTTGGATGGTAACTGGTCTACTGCAGAAAGAAATAGCAGCCTACTGCGGGTAAAATCTGCCAGGTCTGTCATGTATCAAAAGATACATGATCGAACTAAGCGTGTATCACGCATGGCACATAACTGAATGATTTTCTGTTATCTCTCCTAACCCATGCTCTGCCATCCATTTACTCAAGCTCTCTGGGTTGTTTCCCTCTGTCCCCATTGCCTTCAGCCTGTGAGTATCAAATTTTCTAAACCCTCTTTCCTCATAATATGCCATAGAAGTCTTTTTCTGATGTCAAGTATAAGTGACCCTTTTGTTTCCATTTTCTCTAAAACTTCATTGTTGCTCACATGTACAGTCCATTGTATTTTCAGCATCTTTCACTAGAACCACATCTCTGTTGCTTCAAGTCTCTTCATCTGTAAGAAGATAGTGAGTACTAAATCGACGATACTTAAGAATGAACCAATAATTTATATTATTCACTGTCGCCCAAATGAGGCCCACAGATTTGTCTAAATTAACATTAATTTAGAAACAGAGCAACGATAGCGAATTACCTAGTAAGCATCGAACTGATTCGACTAACAAAATATAAAAAAAACATAGATTACTCACTGCTGAGTGGTTACAACATAGGCATTGTTATAAGACACGGATTCTAATCTCACGATTGTGAAGGGGGTAATTTCGTGATAAAATTGGCCGGGGGACACTATCTCAGCGTTCGGCATCGTTAGGCACGATATGAAAATCCATACCACGAATTGACCAATGCCTTGTCAGTGAAACTCGGGAGACAGAACTATTCGAAACCCGTCCACAGTTGTGCGAGTACGCTCTCTTCTAGAAACTGCAACTGAGGTTCGTTCAATATAATTATAGTATAAACCACATGTTGGTTCCGTAGCAGTTGAAGAAACAAAAATACGCTTGAGCAGGTGTCTGTAACTGGGATTAGATAGATATCTCAGTAGATGAGCATACTCGGAAAGGAAGAGCAAGATATTTTCTCTTTCACTCTTGATTACTGTTATGCAAATTGCAGAGCATTGCTACTTACTAAAGTCGATTTCCAAGGGACAGGGTTGGTTTGATTTATTTGATTAATGACATGACAAAAATTTATGGGTCATTTAATGCCGAAATTTTATTTTTTCGTGAGATTTGTTATTTTTTTTTTCAAAAAATTATTGCTGGTTATTTATTTATTTTTATTATGAAAATGTATTGCTGGTAAGTTTTTCTAATGTAATTTTAGATTTTCATGTTTTAGTCCCAGTTAGGGGGTTTCACTATTTTCCCACAGCTGGGACCATAACACATGCAACCTCCCTTTTAGGGAGATTTACAATTATGAAATGCATAAGGACCGAATTCACTTCACTGTCAATGTATTACACTTACTGCAAACAACTAAGTGAAATATTTAGGTAAGTATAAGCGATAACAGTGGCAAGTGCGGTATTAAAACCACGTTTAGAACTGCTGATTCTATTTTAGTGAGTCATGCTTTCTATTTTCGGAGTAAATAGGTTCACATTCCTCCATGATCTTTTGAACAACATTTATCACTTGGTTTCTGTTCAGGATTGGGTTTCCGGTTCCTTCTAAAGTCTAATTCAACTCCATACATTTTATTCACGAATTATTGATATATTTTTTCTTTTCTCCAACAGCATTAGATAGGTTCGCCTATCGCCCGATTTACACTCCTTCTCGGTCTTTTTGAACAGGAGTAGAGGTTTATCCTTTGTTTCCTGCTTAGGTTTGCGTTTCCTATGCCTTCTAAAGACTACTTTCACTCTATACTTCTAATACCTCTCGACTGAACATTGAAATTTATTCACTAATAAAATGTTGACTTCTTAAAATGTAGAGAGCTACAATTTTTCTTGCACAGCTATAAGAACATGTTTTCTTATGCTCATACAAAACCACACAGTAAGCCTCTATCTTGAGTGGCTTTTGGCCCTTGTAATAGGTGAAGCTCACTGTAAAGTCTGGTGTTACACAATCTTCTTTCCACAATCATTCTCTCTTTTTGTCTTGTATCAAGTGCGTCGCACCATGTTTTTGACTATAGCGCGCTAGCAATCGTTAAAAGCAGCTCATTGTTTAAACCGATAATTGATCACATCTAAAATCTGAGTCGCTTGCACCACCCACTATTATTCGCAGACGAGTATTAATGCGGAAAGATACGCATGTTTGCAAGTAAGTCAACCAGTATTTCTGAGCGCCAGCTTGTAAGATAACAAAAACAACACAGATCTCACGTTCAACGCTCGCCTAACCAGACAAGTTGGTTACACTGGATGGATACGAGGACTACAACGTTTGCTATCTGTAATCGCCGCCCAGAAGAATAGCTAATGGCCCGGTTTAGCCACACACGGCACTTGTTTACATGTGTTTTTGTGCTCAGGGCCGTCAGTTGTAAATACTTTCGACAACGCCGTCATTAAAACACAATGCTTATTTTAATGTGGCGGCCAACGAAGAAGTTGTAACACGTGCGAATAGAGTGATTGTTACCTTTTTACACTTCAGAAAGGAATACTGAAAGGGAGAAAAGCACATGAAGCAAGGACTAATATAGTTATGAAGCTGGGTTTATTTGGTAGAAATATGGGACACGCAGAGACTTGCACATCAGTTACATTATTTTGCGAAATCAACTGCAAAATTATTAATCATTGTCATAATAAAATATCTCTACTGTCAATTCTATATTTTTATTATGACAATGATTACTAATTATTTTGCAGCTGATTTTAATACACACGCACACACGCATACACACAAATATATATATATATATATATATATTACGGAGTCGTCTAATTTTCAGTATCTGTCTATTTATCCCTATATATCTATATATTTCAGATATCTCAGTCAATTGCAAATATGTGTATGGATATGTATTTAATCATTAGGCAAGGCAATAAAGTCACTAAGACTCAATAGGTTACTGATTGTGAATGATTAAGAAAAAATGTGAGATTGATGTAATTAAGTTTGTGAAAACAGTAAAGAAGGATAATCAAGAAGACAGTAGGTAACCATTGGTATTGCATTTAAACCTTTCAAGATCATGAAGGCTGGAAAGCGAGGCTACGGAAGAGAGTTCCACAAGTGAGAAGTGCAACTGTTAGCATAGAACTTACGGTGGCAGCTAGGCAATTTAGCAGTAAATTCATGAGACCTTATATCCCATCTACTACGGTGCTTCAAAAATGAAAGGCTCAGGGAATTTGCATTACGGGTGTGGGAAAGTGACTGGATTCGAAATACCAGGTCTGGACACACACACACACACACACACACACACACACACACACACACACACACACACACACACACACACGCGCACGCACGCGCGCGCGCACGCACACACACATATATATATACCCATGTCAAAATTAATTGAAAAAACCGCTTTCGTTTCCTTTCTTCGAACGTACGGTCAGTTTTAGACCCACTGAAATGACAGGGTGTAATCGATTTCTATTTTTTCCTCAGATTAGATTATTTGAAGTGATGTTCAGTAGTATCAGTCTATTTCGGGCTGTATGATGAAATTTGTTTGGCTTTGAAAAATATTGCATCATCCGTGATTACATCAGATTTTCATCACGCCCAGACACTATTGTCTTGACTGTCGATTAGTTGTACTACGATCATTGTCTGCGATGAACTTTATTCCAAGGAAGCGTACGGAAATTGTAACGTTGCACGAACACATTGCCACCATACCAGTGAGCAATTCATAATCATTTGGGCCAGAAAAACTTTAATCACTCAGATAAGACACTTGTCCAGTGCTTGATTTAATGAATATTATACCTTAATTTTCTATTGAGAAGTTCTGCTAACCTGAAAAATAGTTGAATTCACCTAGTTTTCACATATATTTCAGTTGTATTTGTATCATATATATATATATATACACTGGACTATCCCGTCGTTTCCGACGTATGAGGTTCAATCAGCTGAGTTCTTTGAACCAACATCCAGACTACAAGCACATATCATTTCTTTATACTGGTGAAGGCTTGGTTAAAGAAACCAAACTTGTTGCAAAAGCTGAATACAGATACCTGGTGAACAGTATTCCACAAGATATCCAAACTTCACCCCGAAGGCTTTGGACTCAGAATTATCATTCTCCTAGACAAGTTGCCACCCAAGGCTATAGAGACCAGTTTGTCCTGCTAATTACCCATAGCTGAGGTGGAGAAGAGATGGATTCATAACTTTCCCAAGAGTCTTAGTGCGTAAGTGCTTGTAATGAATTCGACTGGAATTCGAACTGGAATTCGAATTCGGCTCTGAATTCGAGCCGCAATCCATTATTCCATATATATATATATATATATATATATATATATATATATATATATATATATATATATATATATATATATATCAGCCGTGCAAGTTGTCTGAAGATCGCGGGGGTGTGAAACTCGAGTTACGATTAGAGCCTTACATTCACAGCATTTAACGTTGGTAAGCGTTTTTGGCTCGGTCTAAGTATTCGGTACTTCGAGAACGTTACTCAGTAAGTAGTTTGCTTTTAAGCCTTTCTTTTTTTTATTCTTTTTCAGTATTGTTGGTTTTATTTCAAGAATGTATAAGGATAAGGGTTTTAGGTTTTGGCAAGTTGTCCGTTGCTTCCACTAACGGTTTATATATATATATATATATATATATATATATATATATATATATATATATATATATATATATATATATATTACAAGATTACTTAACTTTAAATATCAATTTTATCCTGATATCGATGTTTCTTGGTAAAATTTCAGTCTTCAGGTGTTGTGGTTTTAAACGGTATTTCCAATTTTTTAATTTTTTTTCATATAGTACCGCGTCTTTTTTAATGAAAATTTCATGAACGTGTGCGTGTAAAAGAAAGTTAAGTTTATGAATACGCATGTGTATAAAACGGAGTAAAATGTTGATTGGAAAAGACGTGGAACAAAGTAAAAAAAATCGAAAAAAATGGAAATACCGTTTAAAACCACAACCCCTGAAGTAATATTTTCATATGTATCAATAACGCACTATTTTTAACATTATTTTCTTTTAATACTGAGCTCTATATATAAAAATATCTGCCGTTTCTTAAATCTTATATATATATATATATATATATATGACAGGATTCTTATTAATAGTGATTTCATTATTTATACGTCGATCATTCATCACATTCTTCTTCTTTTTATTACTATTATTATTATTATTTAAGATTTTGAAAAAATATTTTTATTGCTTCTCTTTGTTGTAGCTTCTTAAACCCCATCAATTTCCATACATACAGCAATCCTCAGAAAAACAATCGATTCCATGCTATTTTCTCTTCATCATTTCAGCATCATCTTAACCATCGACATCAAAATCATTGTCATCAATATCTCAACCATTCTTTCTATTACTTCAAGAAAGAGCATCCTCTTCAGTCTTCTCCCAAAATATTATTTTCCTCCTCATTATCTCAGCTACCAGCGGCTGCAAAAGACACAAAAAGGTCTCTTTGATTGTCCCGAACATTCCCATTACCAACACCGCACTCTTCAAGTCTAAAACCCGCTCTTTAGTGAGATTATCATGCATTTTCATTCATATTCTCATCTCAAAGAACTGAAACAGTGAGATGCTATTTTCTTATTCGAGTCTCCGTTATGCGAGGTGGCGTAAAATTTATTGATATGGAGTCAACGAAGCGAATTCACATTCCGACTGAATCTGCAGATGTTGTTTTGCACTACTGTTTTTAAGCAAAGCAACACTGTAGTCCATATGCATGTAATGTATTGGGTTCAAATAAAAGTTCATAGCATTTTTCAATAGGGAGAGTTTGAACAAGTAATTTAATTTCATGCGTGACTTTAATTCATAATATATATATATATATATATATATATATATATATATATATATATATATTTTTGAATTGGACATAGTCCGACAATTTATTTTAAAGACATTTATATATATTATGTTTAACGTTCTTTTTTTTTTATAGATACAAGTATTTAAGCAAATGCTCTGTTTTATAATAAACAGTATTAAATAACATTTACCGTCCTGAATGTCCGAGAAATTTTCATGTCGGAGAGCGAAAATTTTCTATGAAAATTTCTCGGACATTCAGACCGGTAAATGTTATTTAATACTGTTTATTATAAAACAAAGCGTTTGCTTAAATACTTGTATCTATAAAAAAAAAAAAAGAACGTTAAACATAATATATATAAATGTCTTTAATATATATATATATATATATATATATATATATATATATATATATATATATATATATATATAGTGAGAGAGAGAGAGAGAGAGAGAGAGAGAGAGAGAGAGAGAGAGAGAGAGACAATAAAATCCAGAATCATCTCATATGGGGAAATGACTATTTCGGCAGGTCGTCTGTCTTATTAATTCCGTTGTGGACTGAGTTCGTGTCAGAAATAGAAATTTAACTGAAAACTTTTTTAAAAAGTCGAAAAAACTAATGCAGAATTTATCCATTTTAATCTTTCAGTCAGACAAAAGGCACGAGTCAGGGGTCAGGAGTGGGTGGAAGGTAGTTGTGTTAAATGGAAGACATTTTATATAATTGCACCCGAATATTAACCTTATGAGATGAATTTGGGGTTATATGAAGAATGAAGTATTAATTTAGAACTAAAAGAGGAATAAAAATGGGTTTAAAAATAACTTTATATAGATGAAAGGAAAGATCATCGGGGATATGTTAGAGTTGAGGAAAGTTTATACATTTTAATATTATAAAGAGAAGGGAAATATAGAGATTAGAATTAGTTATACATTCGATATTTGAAAAGTTAGAGGGGAGTGAAAATTATGGAAATATAGTAGCTAATTAAGTTAAGCCTATATTATGGAAATTTGTATTTGTTTTCATGTCGACATTTTAACACTAATTCTTTCCTCTGATTCAATAGTGGGCTTTGATTATTGTAAAAACAAATAGAATAGTAAAATGCAATAATCGAAGCTAACTATAAGCCAGTCCTACTATACGAAGATAGATTCGACAAAAGTGCAAAAATTTTAAGAAAATATTATGCAATAATAGATTAATTTTTTATTATTAATATTAGCCAATACATATTAAACGCTTCAGGTAGAAAAAGACACCCATGGCTCGAAGTGGGCTAGTAAATTTGTTTTGTAAAAGGCACGCAACCTTTCATTATGAAGTAATTCTTTAAAATCTCGAAGGTGGCCCCAATCATTTAACCTATATTCATCAAAGGGGACGCTTCAATGTGTTTTTCTGTAGAGATTGTATATTTTCAATGTTTCTACATTAAAAATGAAAATGGGGCAAAATGAGATGCGTTTTTGTCACTTGATGCTATTTTATTTACGGAAAGTTAAAAACGTATTACAAAAAGAAAAAAAAAAGATATGTGCAGCATAAGTAGATGAGGCCACATTTGGGAGTCCCTTTTGTATGGGGGTGACGAGGATTGCGAATCTTCCAACAGATTTGCAGTCGTTGATGATAAGAAAATTGAAAGGCTGATTAAAATGAGTCCAGGTCACGCAGCACCAAGCATCGCAAAATTAGTCTTCCTATGGCATATGAGCGTTTTAAGGAATTTGAATAGGTTTGGATACGTTAATCGATTTAATTGTTGAATGCTTCATGTTATAACGTTAGACCACATTTCCATTGCACTATTCTCTGCATGCAAGTAAATGATCTATATTTGAGAAGCACGATGGCAGGCGATAGAGATGGATTATTTACAACTATATGAAGCAGAAAATATCCCGGGGGCAAAAAGAACGATCCGCTCTTGAACATTATAAAACGGTATACATCCAAAGAAAGCTGGGTTGAAAGGGTGTCGTGATTGACAATTTCTTTCCGCTAAATCAGATTTTGGATTAAAACAAGTTCCGTTTGTAACTGAAACGATTAAATGTTGCAAGCAATGAAAAGAAACTGAAATTCACTAATCATGACGGTGTTGACATCCATCAGGTCAACGCAAACCTCACGTCTATTTAGAATCCTAACAGAAATTGGTCCAGCTTAGTTGAGATCTACTACTTTATACACAACATATTCACCTGACTATGCACTTTTGCACTTCCGTTGTTGCAATCTCTACGACGTACTCTTAATGCAAAGAATTTCAAATCTTTGGAAGCCTGTTAAAAATAATATTTAGATTTTTTCATCACTCAGAAAGATAACCAATTCTGGGATGACATTTTGTTCCATCTCAATAATTTTATTAGAATTAAAAAGAGTAGGTAGGTTTCCTATCGTCCACTTTTCACTCTTTTCATGGCTTTTGAACAGGAATAGAAGTCTATACCTTTTGTTTCCTCCTTAGGATTGGGTTTCCGATTCCTTCTAAAGTTTACTTCAGCTTTATATTTTTTGCGTCTCCGCCTAAGCTGTGGAATTTTATTTACTATTCATTTATTTATTTTGTATTTTTAATTTTCCCTCAAAAGGCGGAGATAGATTTTACCCATCGTCCGCTTCACACTCTTCCTCGGTGTTTTGAAAAAGTCTAGAGGTTTATCCCTTTTTTACTGTTTAAGATTTGATTTCTGGTTCCTTCTAAAAAAATCCTCTTTCACGTCCAACAGCTCCGTGCGTCTTACTGGCGTCATCGCCTTGCTTGGGGATGAATTGATTTAAAAAATGAATTAATGTTTTTCAAAATGGTTATTTAAACATATAATATCGACAACTCCAAACTTGACCTTTTAGAAGAGAAAGAAAAGATACTGCTCACTTCTCGGACTGGGTAGATGGTAATTAGTGATGCATGCATATAAAAAAAAAACGGAATTAGAATGAGAAAATCTATACAAAAAGTAGCGGAAAACCGTATAAAAGTCACGAACTTTGAGGATGAAAAATAAGAACTGAATAAATATTAAATATTAAAAAATTATTTGAAAAATTAAGATTTTCTTTTAAACATATAATAAAAAAGAAATAGAAAAACTACTTTAAAAACTGAATGCCAAAATATTACTGTTGTCGATTTGGTTTGTTTTTTAACATTTTCTTGCTACAAAGTCTTAATTGCCTATCGACATCATTGAAGGACATCTCTGCAATATAGACGTATAGACTAGTCAGTACTTCACGAAGATGTTTGGAATTGTGACGAAAATATTCGTGAAAATAATAGCAATGATCAATATTTGAGTAGCGGTTATTTTTCTGTCCTTATCTATTAATAGCAAAAAGGAGAAAGTAATAATTTTACTGAGATATTTTTTTCATTCTAAAAGTGGTGTAAGTAGTTTTCCACCAACCGGTCAATGACACTCTTATATAACGTCTTAATTATTCTTCGTGTTGGTAGGCAGCAAAAAATTGGAATGATCCGATTCAGGCTCACAAGAATCAAGAGAAGACAAACATCATGCTGAGAAATAAGAAATCAAACCTTATTTCCAAGATATTCAGGGTTTCACTTGCTCGGTATGGGTGGGTAGGTAGGTGACACCCTCTACCATGTCAGACTTATAGATCATGTCTTACCTTCGACTGCCCTTCTTACCAACTCACCATTTCCACATCACAATGCGTGGCTAGCAACTTGAACGGATTGCATAAGATTGACCCGAGGGATAATCCGTCTCGTGAACGGGCCGACAAGAACACCATTTAAACCAAATGTGACCGTTATTGGTAAAAATAGCGGCTTCCTTATAAGGAGACATTCGGTGAACATTAACCAAGCAGACAGTAATAATGTTGACTGAAATTTATAAAATATTTCCCTTAAAATGTTATCGCTCTTCCCAGTATTAACGGGAGTTTTAACATTTTATTTGAAGTTTTTGGAACGTCGACATTTTTACTATAACATTATTTTCCTTCAAGTTATATTTGATACCATTTTATCTCTTGTTGTTGTTGTAATTCCACAAGTGATGTGGTTTAGGTTATTTTTATACAGTTCCTTGTTTGTGATTAGGTAGTCCCAGTTTAAAAGTTTCGAATAATTTCGATGTTCACCATGACCCATAAGATTCATCCTCTCAAACCCTTTGATCTTAAAAAGGTTTGGTGCCATTCATGACATCTACATGAAAGTTTCCACGTAACGTCGACCCACAAGGGGAAGTTGTCAATGTCCGGTTAGTTGTCGCCTGATGCCAAAATCTAAATTTACAAAATTTTGTGATTTTAGTCAAGTTGCTATCCGCCTTGAAGAAACATCTAGAATTACCGCTGCTCACAAAACCTGAAACAATTTAAACTGGGATAAAATCACATCTTCCATCAAGGTAGGTGTCTGAATCATAGGGTAATACTTGTCAATGATTTTGATTTGTGTATGGGTCAACACTGTAGACACGTTTGTTAGACTAGAGGGACATCACGGTTAGTGTTGCAATGTAGCTGATGCATAGTTGTTGCATTGTAGTCACTAGAAGTATGATGACTTGATATTTTGTTAACGAAAGTCGCGTTTTATTTCTATCAGGGTGTAAGGAGATGTAAACTTAGGTCATCTACATATAACAGTTCATGGTTTTTTTCTCGATAAATGAGAGATAAATATTTTACATGTTAAGGACAAAAAGTTAATAATTAAAAATTACCACTCATCTATCCCTGGGTTTAGGAAACGGAAAGCATGCAACTTCAGATTATATATGAAGTATGAGATTCACGCAAGAAAATAGCAGATGGATTTAATGCCAGTAAGAAACATTGTTCTAAGAGAAGATGATCTGCAATTACACCAGTATATACTGGAATCCCCTCTGAAGCTGTCAGAACACAGTAAAGACCTGTGGTATCTCTTCAGCCTCTCTACGTTGCATGAGAAATATGTCATCATCTGTGGTATCTCTTCAGCCTCTCTACGTTGCATGAGAAATATGTCATCATCTGTGGTATCTCTTCAGCCTCTCTACGTTGCATGAGAAATATGTCATCATCTGTGGTATCTCTTCAGCCTCTCTACGTTGCATGAGAAATATGTCATCATCTGTGGTATCTCTTCAGCCTCTCTACGTTGCATGAGAAATATGTCATCATCTGTGGTATCTCTTCAGCCTCTCTACGTTGCATGAGAAATATGTCATCATCTGTGGTATCTCTTCAGCCTCTCTACGTTGCATGAGAAATATGTCATCATCTGTGGTATCTCTTCAGCCTCTCTACGTTGCATGAGAAATATGTCATCATCTGTGGTATCTCTTCAGCCTCTCTACGTTGCATGAGAAATATGTCATCATCTGTGGTATCTCTTCAGCCTCTCTACGTTGCATGAGAAATATGTCATCATCTGTGGTATCTCTTCAGCCTCTCTACGTTGCATGAGAAATATGTCATCATCTGTGGTATCTCTTCAGCCTCTCTACGTTGCATGAGAAATATGTCATCATCTGTGGTATCTCTTCAGCCTCTCTACGTTGCATGAGAAATATGTCATCATCTGTGGTATCTCTTCAGCCTCTCTACGTTGCATGAGAAATATGTCATCATCTGTGGTATCTCTTCAGCCTCTCTACGTTGCATGAGAAATATGTCATCATCTGTGGTATCTCTTCAGCCTCTCTACGTTGCATGAGAAATATGTCATCATCTGTGGTATCTCTTCAGCCTCTCTACGTTGCATGAGAAATATGTCATCATCTGTGGTATCTCTTCAGCCTCTCTACGTTGCATGAGAAATATGTCATCATCTGTGGTATCTCTTCAGCCTCTCTACGTTGCATGAGAAATATGTCATCATCTGTGGTATCTCTTCAGCCTCTCTACGTTGCATGAGAAATATGTCATCATCTGTGGTATCTCTTCAGCCTCTCTACGTTGCATGAGAAATATGTCATCATCTGTGGTATCTCTTCAGCCTCTCTACGTTGCATGAGAAATATGTCATCATCTGTGGTATCTCTTCAGCCTCTCTACGTTGCATGAGAAATATGTCATCATCTGTGGTATCTCTTCAGCCTCTCTACGTTGCATGAGAAATATGTCATCATCTGTTTTCAGTCAGGCAACAACTGTATATTCTCAAGAAGAGGCTGTCGCGTGATACGCAAAAGCTCCTTAAGATAATAGTAATTTTTCTCTCAAAAGGAAGGTAATCACCTTCTGCATCTCTACATTAGTAATAAATTAAACATTGAATTAAAAAAAACATCAAATTATTTTCGCTTACAGAGAACAGAGTATCATTGCTTAAAAGTGAAGGGTTTATAAAATTAAAGTTTTATTTTTATGACTAATACTTATGATAAAATATAAGTGTTTAACTTTTACTTTTCACAAATTACAAAGGCCCTTGGTGATTTTGGCTCAAAAAAGATAACGGAAAAAATATTTTCATCCGTCAAATAGGGATTTTAGTGCTTAATTGTACTGTTTTGCGTGTTTATTATTTTAATATCTTTATCCACTTTATTTAATAGATCAACTTGATTCACGTCAGGAAATACCATCTTGATTTAATTTAATGCTACTAAGAAACTTTTGTTCTAAGAGGATTTGATTAGTGGTGATAGTATATACTGAGCACATCCTAAGTGATACCAAAGCACGTTTTCTAATCGATATCATACCAGACCATCAGAGAAGCCAGCAGCTTAAGAACATTGACCTGGAGGTAGTTTCATAGCCGCCAGTTGCACAAACCTGCCTTAAAGAATGTCGGTACATAGACAGGTTGTCGACTCAACTGAATTCAACATGTGCAAATGGATGACATTAAATTATATTAGTACCCTACACGAGAGGTAAAATGCAGAGTTTTTCAAATCATTCCGAAAATAAACACATTCAAAAAAATGACAAAGATAAAACACCTTCACGGGGATATTAAGTGAAAATATCAAAACTTGTATAAAGAATATTTTTCGTATGAAATATTTAGTTTCGTATTTGTATTACACTTTAGACCAGTGATTCTGAACGTGGTCCAGGTGGACCAACGGTGGTCTACTTAGCATTTCTAGTGGTCCACAGAGAATTCGTAACCATAAAGAATTGTAGCCATTTCACAAAAACGTATTAAATTATTCATACCTTGAAGAATTAAAAAATATAATATTTTGTTTAATTACACACGTCATTTATATTTGAATATTTTGAAATTACGATGGTATTATGCAGTGCTATATTTATTATATTTTTATCATATATTTGATATCCTGTGTATTTGATATCCTGTGTTTAGCCTTGTTTATTAAGAGAAATTGTAAAGTATAAATAGACTACATTGTCTTTTTCATGAGTATTTTAGTGCGAAATTTGAAGAAATTTTTTGAAGAAAAAAATGATCTACAGGCTGAAAAAGTTTGAGAAGCACTGCTTTAGACGTTAACATAACAGATGGGTAGCAATAACAACAAAAAAGTGCTAACTACAATTCCAGAAATATATATATATATATATATATATATATATATATATATATATATTGCATTAAACACTGTATTTTAACCATAATTCCTTGTGGCAATATCTTTTTTTTTTAAATATCCAAGGATGATCAACAGTGTAAGGGGTTTACGAAATTTATCAACTTCCCCGTCAATATCGACTTTATCAGGTGCAATGTCTTCATTCAACTATTGCTGTCTAGAAAACAATTTATCTTTCTTCTCCTTCTCTTCAAATGTAACTTATTTAATAAAAAAATATAGAAAATAGATCATGAAAAGTTATGCATTATAAACATTTAGACTGATGAATAAGAGAAAATGACAAATTATAAAATATTATCTTTCTACGCAGTGCAACTGATAAAACGTGGCGCTGGGTAAATATATGCATCGCCACGGAAAAGTTATTTTTACATACTTCTCTAAGTACACAAAGTGATAATAATTTAAAACAGTAAAACTGATTTATTAAGCACTATATTTCTTACATAACGATAACACACTAACGTAGTCTACAAAAATAAGATGAAATACTTAGGCTCTTTCGAAGCATTTAACAGAATGGTATTGCGCTGACACAATCAGTGGATTCAGTCTTTACCACCAGATGGACAGCTATGAAAACTAGAGATATCAAAGAAGGATAAGAATAATGAGACGAAAAGAGGCTAATTGGTGAGAAAATCTCAAGAGAGGAGACTGGGAGACACGTAATGAATCCATACAAGAAACATTTGACAATACTTCAGTGTGGTCATTTCTCAAGATTTTGCTTGGTTAACATAGCTAATGTTAAGATATCAAGTTAATGAATGCGTATACTCCTGAAAATAATTATCACTTCGACCCAACGCGCACACACAGGCTCACGCGCACGCACACATTTACATCGTCCAGGATCTAATTGATTGATGTCAATCATCATCATCTTCATTCTCATCATGCGTTACTTGTCCACTGCAGCGCAAAGACCATTCACAAATCTTTCGATGACATCAGTGGCTAGAATTCTCTGCCATCATAAGCACTTATGTATGTTTTTATTCTAACTTACAAACGGCTTTTTTTTGCTTGCAGCCTCCACATCGAAACACCGGTTTCCGTACGATCACCAAAGTTAAGCAAAGCCGAGCCTCGTTAGTATCTTAATGGGTGAATTATTGGGAATACCAGGTAGAGTAAACTTAGATGTGGAGAATGGTGTAATTGATAATGGCTCGGAAATTTTAATCGGAGAGCCGAGTTCCAATTCCAGTTTTACTCGTTATATTCATTTATGAGCAAAAGCCTCGGGAAATTCATGAATCCACTTCTTTTCCTCCAGCTAGGGGTTAATTAGCAAGACTTGTATCACAAAATCATTATTATCTACAATAAAATCCTATGTAAAACTATATCATATCTTTAAATAATTTACGAAGAAAACAAATAATTCAATCAAATCGATTTTGGCGAGGTTGAAATAAATTATTAAAAAAAAAATCTATCGACAGAATCGTTACTTATTTCTGACATTAAAAAAGATATTGCATTAAAAAAAGTAAATAACAAAGCTGAATTCCACATGGAGGATTGAGATGAACTTTTCCGACCTATGTCAGAGACTGGTAGACAGTTAAAGGAAACTTCTAATTGAGGCCATTTCAGCGATGTGGCAAGGACCACATAGATCGGGGGAAGCCACGCCCTCTTCAGGATTGTTTTGCTTTCAGAGATTTCCTTCTAGTATAGTGATTATTACCTGAGTGCAAAACAGCCCAGTCAGCCTTGCAAAGGGTTAAATCGCAAACGCCTTTATTTCATCTCTCAATCTCATGTAATTTTTTCTTAGACATTTATTACCCAGTGGACACACATCTAGCAATCTGTTTCCCTGTTATCATGTCTTCTTGTGTGTCCCACTCAATTTGATGTTTGTAGTTTAAATGATATTTCTTTAATTATATCATCCCATGTAAGGCAGTAAAGCCACTAAGACACAGGAGGGTTACTGAGTGTGAAAGAATAAGAAAAAAGAATTACGGAGCAAGAACAATAGATGATTAATCAAGAAGGCAGGAGACAATGATTGATATTTGGTTGGGAAGCATTGAACCGGAAGTGAGTTCCACAAGCGAGAATTGCGAGAACATAAACTGTTTGCTTAGAACTCATGGTTACATCTAGCCATTTTAAGTGTAAATTGATGAGACCTTGTTGCCAATTCAGTAAGGTACATGAATCCATACAGTCTAGGTACCATAGCGAAGAACTCATCTGAACATGATTTTCTTAAAATAGGAATTGTCGACACTCAATCAAACATGGTTGAAATACTGTCATTTTTACCTAACCCCTAATCTTCCATTCTATTTTTCGTAAATATACAATATCTGTTTCAAATTGTTTAGCAAATGAAGCGTGTAGATCTCAGCGAGGACCATCATTCTTAAAACCTCGTGTGCTGGCGCTACATAATCACAAACAAAGAAATGTGCCAGATTACAGAAAACACATCACCTGAGGAATTTCGTCAGAAGCAGCAACAGTTAAAGTGGTTAGCATATTGATGTGGACCCGAAATAGGGGCCACGGAAGGAAAACACAGAACACGGGTTAGAGGTAAGAAAGATATATTAAACAGAAAAGTTACAAAGAATAGTGTAAGAATAAGCAGAGCTTACTATCCAGTGGTGTCCGATATTGGTATCGTACGCGGCTGCGCATTACTGGTGCTAGTCTTCCCATGATACTACCATTCACATAATAATATAGTACTGGGAGAGTCCATGATGTAGGTAAGTATCGGTCTCACAATACATAAGTAACTCAAAGAATAAATAATGACATTGTCAAGATGTTCAATTTCCACACTACAGAAATGTTTATGAAGGAAGCCTCCGTCTACATTAAAGAAAAGCTATGAAAGTTAGTGAAATTTAGAAATATATTCTCTTGAGAAATTTTCTTGTTATATAGAAATAAAGTGTCGCTGCCGAAACTTGAGTTTGCACATAGATCGCCAGTGAGCAACAACAGGCGATTTCATTGTTGAATTAATTAGACCACGTGAGGAAACGAATATATGGGATTAACTTGAGTCTAATTGATCGCTATTTCTACTCTATCCTCTATTACTATACGGACCGCTATTCTCTACTCTATTCACTATACTATTTCTCTATTTACATCACTATACGGGTTACTTGTCGAGCGAATATTATCGAGCGATTGCTATTCGAAGGCGTCTGACACCAGTATTGTTGAAGGGTGTTACTATAGTTGTATCTGCGATTACAAAGTCTCTACTACAACGAGTATTACAGATGTGGCAACGGGTGTTCGTTGTTTGGTTAATGAATGTTGAATGTTTTCTTTTAAGGAAAAAGTTAATATTATCTTTGGCACTACCATCTGATGAAATCGAATTCCATTGCTGTCCAAGTATCAAAATCGATATATAAAATTATATCGGAAAAATATCCCATTAACCGATGCTAGACAATGCTTAAATTTTCATACCTTCATCATATTCCACGAAATGTTTTGAATCACAGATTCACTGCCAGAGTAAGAAAATCTAAAGCTAGTAAAAAAACACGTTGAAATTGTTCAGTAGTGTTTTCAAGAATTTCCTTCATGAACGCAACTATTTTTAAAAGTCAGGATATTGTTTACTGGGTGTCTTCTAAGATATATTTATCTGTGGTAGCAGTAGGCATACATATGTAGCAAAAGGGTCGGAAAATTGAAAAAAAAACTTATTTTTGTCGCAGTATATCAAGTTCCAAGAGCTTTCTCTGTGCGATGTCAGATAGACAGGAGATATCCAATTCAAAAACGCCTTGCATTTCGAGTTTTTGTTTTTCGTAAATTTATTGTAACTGAAACAGTGAGTGTTTGCGTGAGTGATTTATTCGCTATTTAATCTCGCACTTTTTCGTCTTCTTAACTGTTATTTCTGGCACGATTAGGATAGCGCGGTGAATTTTCGATTACGTTCGCTCCTTTTCCTAGTTTTGTGTAAATACGTTATTTCATTGTAAATAATCGCTGGAGATAAATCTTTAAATGTTGTTATTATTAGTATACCTCATCGACAAAAAAAAGAAGAAAAAATGTATATAAGGGACTAGTACCTCATAGAAAATTTGCAGTATTGTCGACTGTAGTACACTGATTAGTGTGAATGTGATGTTTTGGCGGGAGAAATATTATCGAATTCTTAAATCAGTGAGTGCAAATAGCTGGAACATTGACGAACGTTGCGACCCAACAACACGAATTCCATAAACAATTATGGCCATGGAGTAACCCCATGTAATGATGCTGTCGCAGCAGTAGTGAATGTAGTTTATATAGTCTGACGCAGTTCATCCATTTTCAGGCTGGTTTTGAATCCAGAAACTTCTTTCTCCAAGACTAGTTGCAAGATTACTGAAATTATTACGGAGTCGCTAACTGGGTTCCCTGTGATTGGATGAAAAACAACCAATCACAGGCTACCTTTTTAGATCTTTACCAAACCCTTACGAGAGCGGTTTTTACGAACCCTCTTCCTCTTTTGCTTGTTGGGACACTCAGAGACAACACGTCCCCGTCTGCACTCTTCGTCATCTAAATACCATGACGTGTGAGGATTTGGACAGCAACTGAAGCTCAGAAGTCAAAGCTCTATTTCTTCAACTTAGCCAAAACGACACAGGAAATGTAAAACTGTTAAAAGGACGCATCTTTCAGATAAGTTCCGTAAACCTGACCGTTGCAAGAAAACTTTCTTCTCTTTTCCTACAATACAAATATTTTCATTCATTTTCATCTGTGTTTGTGTTTCTTTCTTCTTGCCGGCGTCACAATATTTTTGTTACCGAATATAATTGGGAAAATCCCAATAATTTGCAAACAGTTGAAACTAGCGTTTTACGCTAAGAAAGTAAGAACCACGTGAATTAATTTAACACGAAATAGATTTGTGTAAATTGATATCAAAACATGACGTCGCTTCAGGAAGGGGTATACGTGCCAATCCCATTTTGGTGTTTACTACTAGGATTTGTAGGGGTTAAGTTTCGTCCATCCTTTTTTATTTCTTTGTTCTTAATTCGTTTGTGTAGATATCGTTCTCTCAGCAGGATGAATGACTTTAAGCAGATTAAGGGTGTTAGAGCCTTAATTTTTAATAGGGATTCCTTTGAAAGGAAAATAACTTCTGCCGTTGTATTAATGTCAGCAGAAGCATCCTTAAATAAGACTTGTTTTAAAAAACAAGAAAGCCTTATAAATAAATGGTTGACAGAGGTCGACGCAATTAACACAAAAATAAGTGAAGCTTGCGAAAAAGCCGATATTAATTTAGAAAAAAAGCGGTATGTTGGAAGACGAACAGTTAGAGGCGGAGTTCGTTTACAACATATTTAAAAGGCTCACGGGACTGGAAGAGAATATTTCTAGTTCCAATACAAAATCCACAAGTGCCACTCACAACCTCGTGCGTTTCAGACCCAAGGTTGCAGTGTGTTAAATTCAGTGGAATACAAGCCGGTAAATTTGAATTTAAAAATTTCCTTGTTCAATTTGAAAACTGTGTGGACGCTGTACACTCAAAAAAAGCCAAGCTGTCGCTTTTAAAAAGTTTTTAACTGTCTACGCGTCTCAGTTAGTGTCGTTAGAAGATGAAAACCTTGAAGTGGCCATCAATTTGTTGAGAAAGGAATTTTTAGATATTCCTCTCATTATTGATGAAATTTTTAAACAATTGCTAAATATGACCCAAAGTTTGTCAACATAAAAAGATATTTGTCAGAAATTAAAGCTGACCTATCCGAATTAAAAACCTCGTATAATTTGGATTTTTTGAAGAAAACACTCCAGGCTATGAACTAATCAGCCATATAATTTTTTCAAAATTACACTCCAATCTTCAAAAAGAATTAATCCAGAAAGTTGACAGGAACTACCCAAAAATCAATCAGATTTCTGATAGTTACAACCAGGTTATAAAAACCTTAATTAAAACAGGTTTTAAAAAAATTCTAATTCCCACCAAGACAATTTCAAGTCGCGGGAAGGGAATTATACTAAGAACAACAACGCAAAGTAAAATGTTCCAACATTGGAAAACTTTGCAATAAAATCTAGCAAAATTACTAGACATTGTAGATTTTGCAACATCAACGGGCACACCTTGAACCATTGTTCAAAATATTCCTCCCTTGAGTCGAGACGTTCTAGGTGTAGGGAGATGGGCTTGTGCTCTATTTGTACAAGTGCTAGTCATAGAACGGAAGACTGCTATGGCAAAGCAAATAAATTGCCTCGAAAATGTGCAAATTGAAAATCCCGAGGCCACGTTACCCCCCTTTGTGATTAAACAGATTAGAGTGGAAACAGTTCATCTGCTTCCACGCACGTGTGTACCAACACTGGCACACAGGAGCAGCCTTATATTTTACCGATAGTGGTAATTACTGTTTCTAAAGAGAAACGTAAATACAAATTGAACTGCCTCTTTGATACAGGAGGTCAAAGGACTTATTTCTCTGAGCAAGTTATTGAAAAATTAGGGTGCTATAGATCTTTCGTCACTCCAGTGGAATACGACGTAAAAACCTTTTTAGGTTCTAAAAAGAAAAAATTAAACCAAGTTGTAGTGGGGATTGAAGTAAATAAGGGTAATCCCTTGCCCCTACCTGTTCTTATCGATGATGACTTCGATATGAACTTAAGATTCGATAACTTTAAATCTGTTAAGAATAGTTTACTTAAATTAAATTACAAACTAGCTTTTTTGCACGGAAAAAATGAAATTAGGGTTGACGGTCTCTTAGGCATCGATGTAATTCAATTTATGAAGAACATCAAAATGGTGGACTGCATGAAGGGCTCTGCTTGGGAGTTTCCTACAGGCATTTCCCCGTTAGGCAACTGCCCAAATTTTTTATATGAAAATCAAAGTACCCCTAAAAAAGTACAGAGTAAAGATTTTCAACACAATTATCATGCCATAGTGTCTAAATATTCTACATGCTCAAACACTAGAGTGAAGTTTGTAATGAATCCTATAAAGAGTTACCCTGACCCCTTTGCTGAAATCTTTGATGGAAGTCAAGTAGAAAGGAATTTAGAGAAAATGTTTGATGTAGATTAGCTGGGTATATCTCCGGAAGACGAAGCTATTTGTGATTATGATAAAAATAAAATTATGGAATTTGAAAAATCTATTGAATTCAGAGATAACGCTTATCACGTTAAACTCCCCTGGCAGGAGGACAAAATAAAGTCTGTGCCTTTCAATCACAGAGTTGCTCTTTCAGATTTGAACAGAGTAGTTAACAAGCTCGAGCAACAAACATTACTCATTTGAGGTATTCCATCAGCAGGAGCGGGAAGGTATCGAACGTTTTGAGGTGGCACCTGAGGAATTTTCAAAACATGTTTGGATTCCCCATAGGCCTGTTTTCAAGATGGATGAGCAAACTACCACAAAAATTAACCCCTTTTATAACTGCTCCCCAAAGACTAAGGGGAAATATTCTCTAAATGAAGCTGCTTACCCTGGCATAAATTTAATGGGAGATATGTTAGAGTTGGTGTTGCTATTTAGGTCTAATAAATATGTGATGTTAGCTTTCCTTATGATCAAAATCGTATCCCTCGAGAACCGTAACAGGTTTTGTTTTTTATGAAGGAAGGGAATAGGCTGGTCTGTTTTAGATATACCACACTTATTTTTGGATTTAATGCCAGCCCCTTCATTTTGAATTTTATAATAAAACACTATGCGCGTGTTTCCTGCTGATAACTGCACTGACATGTTACAGAAAGATTTCTATGTGGACAACCTAATTAAAACCGTTTACTCTGTTCGCATGTTATCAGACCTATACACAACGGCTAATTATCGTATGGAAAAGGGTAATTTAACCTTAGATCATGGAATACGAATTGTGAGAAACTTAAAAACTTAATGATAAAAGATCAGAAATTCGTAGAACATGGTTGTCAACTAGAAAAGGTTTTAGGGTATAAATATTCCACACTAGAAGACACACTTCAGATTTCAGGGTCTCCTATTGACCAGTCTGTTAATACTAAAAGAGGCATATCAGCCCAAACTGCAAGGGTTTTCGACCCACTATCTTTGTGTTTACCTGTTACTATCAGGGGCAAAATGCTCTTGAGAGATTTGTGGTCTCAAAAATTAGACTGGGTGATGTTGCGTCAGAAGAATTTCAGACCTTATGGCCTGCCTTATCGCGTGTTCTTGCCAAGCTGGATTAATTGCAATTCCCTAGATTTGTAATCAGTGAAGACGGCCCTGTCGATCTTTATATATTTTGTGATGCCTCTGAAGGGGTTTATGGGTTTGCAGTTTATGGCGTACAGAATGGCGAGTCTCACCTGATATTTTCAAAAGCTAAGGTGGCTCCTATGAAGCCTAAAAGCTTACCCACGCTTGAATTGTTGGCTGTGGTTTTGGCCATCAAGTGTTTACTGCCTCTGTTGAAGGCTTACTCCCGAATCAAGATCGGAGATGTAGTCATATCAGTGGATGCACAGGTTGTGTTGTCATGGCTTTTGTCTGAGAACATTAAAACCAGGAACCAGTTTGTGAGAAATAGACTAAAGGACATCCGACAAATGATTGAGGAACTGAAAGAAAAGAAATCCTTATCTGTAAAATTCAGATATGTTCCTACTGACCAGAACCCTGCCGACTTGCTCACAAGGGGAGTAACCTTTGAAAAGTTTCAACAGAATCTAAGTCGTTGGAACTTAGGTCATGAATAGCTCAGCAAAAATCCCATAGAATGGTCATTAAGCGAACTTCAGTGCCGAAGTTCAAAAAATAAATTCATTGTACAGACTACGTCATTAAATTACACTGTAGCTAACGTTGAACCTCAACCGGTGATACCCTTTGATAAATACTCAGATTTTAATAAATTGATTAATGTTACTACCAATATATTTAAAATCCGAAATAAACTAAAACATGTGGATCTGGATCCTAGTAGTTGTGCTAAAATTTACTTACTTACGGTAAAGCAGCAGCAAAGCTTTCCTACAGAACTTGCTTACCTTCAAAAGTAAGGTAAAAAAGGTAAAAAAGTACCTGAATTATTAAACAAATTATACTTATTCATAGATGAAAGGGGGATAATCAGGACTAAGTGTAGAATAGGTAAAATCACTACTTATGATTATGAATTTATCAATCCTGTCTTATTGGCTAAGGATCATGATCTGACTGAATTTAAGATTGTGGAATATCACAAAAGATGTAAACATCTGGGAATTCAGTCAACCTTAAACAAAATCCGCCTTTCGGGGTTTTGGATACCCAGAGCGAGACAAGCCGTCAAAAAAGTAATTTCTAGGTGCGTCTTGTGCCAAAAATTTAATAACCTTGCTTTCAAGTATCCTAAGGTTACCAATCTTCCTAAACACCGAGTAAATCTCGTTAAACCATTTTTACATACTGGGATTGGCTATACTGGACATGTTTGGGTAAAGGGTGACGAAGGAGTTAGTAAACTGTACATGCTTATATTTACTTGCCTCAATATTAGAGCTGTACACATAGAGTTGGTTAAAGACATGAGCACCCACTCATTTGTTCTGGTTCTGATTAGATTTACTAATATATATGGAATCCCATCTCATATTTACAGCGATAATGCCAGATCCTTTATAGCTGGTTGCAATCTTATAGAGGAAGTTTTTGCCTCCTCTGAATTCAATGAACACTTCCAAGTGTATAATATTAAGCACATCAGAATACCTCTATATGCTGCTTGGGTTGGGAGTACATGGGAACCTATGATCAGGACTATTAAATCATGTTTGTATAAAACAATTGGGCGTTCCCGAATTAGATATTTTGATCTCCTTACTGTAATTTCGGATGTTCAGAGTGCTATAAACCAAAGACGTCTCTCTTATAGATGTTCTTCGGATTCAGACCTCGAAGTAATAACTCATAATTGTTTTCTTCGTCCTAACGCTAATTTGGGACTTGTACTGAAATCTGATGATCAGGATGTTTGGAAATCTGACCCCACTTCAAGATTAAATGTGGTAAAATCCATTGAAGCTCGTGATTCTATGTTGACTAGGTTCCGCATCTTTGGTATCAAGATTATCTGTTGAGCTTGAGGGAACAGTGTAAAGATTTGCACGCGGTCAATTTTCACAATCGAATCAATGTTGATGATGTTGTTCTTGTTAAGAATCCTGCCAAGTCTAGACCATTTTGGCTGCTGGAAAGAGTTTTGAAGTTAATTGTCGGTGACGACAAAAAGATTCGTTCTGTAAAATTCAAGAAAGGTGACAGCTCTGTTCAGGTCCATTCTATCAAACTGCTGTATCCTCTAGAACTATCATTAACTCATGCCCACCATCCTGAAATCATTCCGGACTTGAAGGGAGTGTGTGATAGGAAAATTGATGTTGCAAAATCAAAGGTCTCTAATGATGTACCAGATACTAAGGGTGCATCTCTTGCAATAAAACGTCCTAAAAGGACTAAAAATTTAAAAGGTAGTAAAAACTCTCCCAATAGTCCCTATGTATACTATTAAATTCAGTTCTATTTAAAACTTATAGTCTTCACATACCTTAGCTTATAGGGCACATGTTGCTGAACAAAGAAAACAAAGTGTTAATGATATTGTACTATATGATTGAAAGGATGAAATTTCTATAGTCCTATTAGTACACCAAAATGAGAATTTCATTACATACAAAAAGAAAAATCAACTTTTCTGTGAACTTTTCATCTTCGGCTATTTTTGCCGCAAAAAAAAAGAAAAATCAACTTTTCTGTGAACTTTTCATCTTTGGCTATTTTTGCCTTTAAAAAAAAAGAAGAAAAAATCAACTTTTCTGTGAACTTTCATCTTTGGCTATTTTTGCCTTAAAAAACAAAACAACCTGCAACTGTGTGAAAAAATATGTTGCAATGATTTCATATTGCAATTTTGTTTTGGGGGAGAATATTGAAACTATTACGGAGTCGCTAACTGGGTGCCCTGTGATTGGTTGTTTTTCATCCAATCACAGGCTACCTTTTTAGATCTTTACCAAACCCTTACGAGAGCGGTTTTTACGAACCCTCTTCCTCTTTTGCTTGTTGGGACACTCAGAGACAACACGTCCCCGTCTGCATTCTTCGTCATCTAAATACCATGACGTGTGAGGATTTGGACAGCAACTGAAGCTCAGAAGTCAAAGCTCTATTTCTTCAACTTAGCCAAAACGACACAGGAAATGTAAAACTGTTAAAAGGACGCATCTTTCAGATAAGTTCCGTAAACCTGACTGTTGCAAGAAAACTTTCCTCTCTTTTCCTACAATACAAATATTTTCAACCATTTTCATCTGTGTTTGTGTTCCTTTCTTCTTGCCGGCGTCACAATATTTTTGTTACCAAATATAATTGGGAAAATTCCAATAAGATAGCCCGGTGTGCCCTGAGTCTGAGTAACGATTGATTCATACGCTTGCAGCTGCATTAGCGCGAAATGAACAAAATAAACGACTGCAATTTGAACCGTTTATTACATCCAGTTCTTCCAGCTCAAACCTTTACTGCTATGACCCGGTATATAATGCATACAGAGACGAACCATTATCATTCTCTTCTTATTTCATTTGTAAGAAGAAAATTCCATTTAGACAGTTTATTCCTAAGAAGTAACAAACTCCTGACAGGATACTTCCTCGACCACTGCAACTTGACATCTTAAACTCCAGGGTCAAACTTTATATATCGTACATACATTCTATATCAACATTTATGGGGTCCCCAAGCTGTAAGCAGCTCTTGGTCCATATACTAGCTGAACAATATCGTAATAAAAAATCAGCGCATAGAAGATAGGCACTCCCCACAACATTTTCGTTTTTTGTGGCAAAATTTGATTTTATACAAGAGTAAATATGAATTCACTAAGGTTAGTATTTTCACTGGTATTGAAAGAAATGTTAGCGTCTTTTCAGATGTTATGTTCACTAAATCGTGTAAAAACTTCACGGAAGATACCAATTTCAAAGACTAAAATTGTTGACGTCGTACGTTTGAGATCGCCAAATCAATACCTTTATCATCAATTATTTTTCGTATTCCATTCTCTTTTGTTTGACCGTCTTCGCAAGAATAGTGAAGTCAACTCCAAAAGTATTAAAGCACGCCAGCATC